>CM060935.1:725515663-726765663 GCA_030765085.1 Allium cepa | reverse complement strand
TAATTAAATAGGAGAAAATAGAAAAAGAACTAAAGAAATTGTTAAAAAATTGGAAACAGGACATGAAAATTTACAAATACCATTGGCTCTAGAAAATTTCTATTTCACTTTAAAACAAATAAAATGTCAAATAAATAAATAAATAAGGAACAAAATAAAGTGGGAATGAGAATAAAATAATATCTTAAGAAAATAGAAAAAAAAGAATTTCTTTAATTAATTGAAGCTGGAAATTAGAAATTTTAAACAAAATACAACTGACACTGAAAAATGTCAATTGTACTTTTAAAAAAAAAATTCAACCAAAATATATACAATACATGTTATTTACCCATATAAACATAAATTATAATATTTCATGACCAAATAAAATATTATTTATATAATTTAAAATAAACAATTTTGTTAAATACATTAATTTACACACAACAATTAAAAGGGCATAACTTTCACATTATAAATCAGATTTCAACGAAACGAAAAGTAATGTTCTTAAAATTTTATTTACTTTCATAGTAAGCGATAAATTCAAATTTTAAAATTTTAAAATTTCAAATTTAAAAGTCAAAGTTTGACCATATTGACCAAAATTCACTTTTTGGAAATATTCTTTTTAGTCATGTCTCGGAATGATAATTCATATCAAAATCAAAGTTTATGTTTAAATTAACAAAATTTAATCATTCCAAATAAATAAAATAAGTTTTTAAATAAAAAATTTAATTAAGATAATTAAAATATACAATTAAAATAATCAGAAAATACAGGGTTGTTACACTCTCCTCCACTCAAAACTTTTCATCCCTGAAAAGGAATGAGGGATGGGAAAGCACAGAAAAAGATAGAGTGAATTAAGATTAAGACAAGATGAGAAGGAGATTGAGGTTTTACCAGAAAAAGATTAGTTATCTGGTAAGTTTAACAATGTGGAGATGATCTTTCCAAGATCCTCCAGAATCAAGAACACAAGCACGAAAAAGGTGGATTAAAAATGAGTACCAAAGATTATCAAAGATTATAGAAAGATTTCTAAACAGAAAGATTATAGAAAGATGCCTATACCAGTCTGTAACAAGATAAGGATAATAAGGACAACCAAAAGATAGTTTGAAAAACAAAATTAGGAAATAAATTTGAAACCATGGAAATTTCAACTTGAATAGAAAATATATTTTTACACAAGTTAAATAAATCTTAACTATCTTAAATTTCATTATCTTATTATCCAATTATCTTAAATTAACAATTTTAAAACCATGGGTTTGAAAATAATAATCATTTATTATCTTATAATGTACGTAATAAATTTAATTCTTCTTTATTCCTAATAAAAATTAAGTTTATTCCTCTCAATATATTTATCACTATGTTAAATATACTTACACTTTATAACTGCTTTATTTTATTTTTAGTTCTTTTAACATTATTTATTGTAAGTTATTCAATTACCCTTTATTATATTTACCTCTGTTAATCATTTTTTAACTAAAATTTAAGTGTATAACATTTATTATAACCACTTAAATTTTATTTATAAAATCTTTTTATATTGTATATTATCCAATTACATTGTTAACTTCTGAAATTAAGGTAAGTTATATTTGAATGCAATTATAATATACAAATAAAACTTTCCAATTAAATCATTTCATGCTTGAATATTCATCCAAATTTTTGATTTTCTTTTTTTATAATTGAAATTATTCTTTAAAATAAAATTTAAGAATTAAATTTTCGATTTCTTCAAACCATTTAGGGATAAATAAATGTATGTACATAATTTATCAAATCAAATTTAGATCATATATCTATATATATTATAAATTAAGTCATATTTTAGAAATTCAAATCAATTTGATTTCCCAAAACAAAGCTATAGCAAGATTACAAAGCGGTCTCTTCACTTTGAAACTCGAAAATGAATATCGATGATGTTGCAGTCATCACCGAAATTATTTCCCAGCGACAAAGAGAAGAGCCCTGATTTTTAAACTTTAAAATTCTTTGGAAACATATTCTTATTCGAAAATACTTTAAACAATATACTTTAAAACTTAAAAACGAGGTTTGAAACCATCGAAAATTAAATTCTCAAATTTCTTGTTTTAAATTCATTTTAGTACCCAAATCAATTTATAAACAACTATTTATAAATTCATTTATAGAACAACAAATGATAAATCAAGTATTATCATTTCAAATAATCAATTTAAATCAATTTATTAAGTTCCATAAATTTACTTATATATAAAAATTTATTTCATTAACCAAATTTTAAAATAATATTGTGTCAGTTTGTTCTGTCAAAGTGTTTTAGAAATCCTATCGATAGCGTTGATCTGACGAATCGAGTGGAAACCCAAATCAACATCAATAACTCAAACAACACAATATATAAACAAAACATAGATTTGCAAGTACAATTCAAAATGTTTGGAAGAATAGATTGGGAAAAAAAGACAAGATTATTAAATAACAGAGTAGGGAAATGGATAAGCTTAAATAAATCGCGGGCAACCTTAACTGGGTTAACCGTGATTTAAAGAATAAGATCAATGTGGATTTCTATGGGGTAAATCTACATTCGATCTCAAGAGATATAGTTTGGAATAACAAAAGATATTAGCATCTAAACCAAAGATATATATATAAATCCCTGGTGAAATGATGCTAATTGTAAAGGAGTTTCCCCCTTCTATAATTCAATTTGAAATTGGTGAGACCGCCGACTCACTATAAAGATCATTCGACGTGAAGTTATGGGATACTCTAGAATCAAAATAAGATGAATTATGAGGGACATGAATGGATTTTGGAACTGTAGGGAACGTTCCAAAATTCAAAGGAAATTCGAATCAAAGAGGAAAGATTTAAACTCGAACGAAAGTGATTCTGTAAATAAATTTACCTTATATTCTAAGTTTTTTCCTCAAAGCCAAAGCTCTGATACCAAATGTAACGGCTCGCGCCAGTAGGGTAATGTCCACCGTAGCATACATTGGTACCTATGTTCTGCCTTTACGGTCAGCCTCTCGACTGCACCACCAACCCCGGCAGGGACATGTAGGAGTAAGAGTCAACCGTTCGCTACCAAACCAGGAAGCAAGAACCTCCTATCCTGCTGCACCCTCTAAGTGCAATGGAAGACACACATGTCGGACTTGAATTGCTCAAAATACTGCGTTGTAAATTTTGAAAAATCTCAGAATATACAGTAAATAAAAATCACATATCACAGACATAGAGTAATAATAGCGCAGCGGAAGTAAAAGAAATAATAGGTCATGAAGCTACTATATACATATATCAGAGTTACATAAGATACAACAGAATAAATAAAGTACAACAGAAGTCTAAATATGGTAACCAAACACAAGCTGAATACAACACTGGAATCACGGGATGACTGAAAGTGAAATAGATAAACAAGACAAGTAGATAATCTCCAACGATCCCAATCTCCAGAGAGTGGGAATCCAATCTGTGAATAACTCAGGCTGACCCGAGTGTAAATAAAAAATACAAACACTCGAGTCAGGACATACATACTTATACAATGTAAACCAACTCAAGTGAACTGGAGTAAAGGTATAAGTAACTTAAAGGATGCTTGGGACCGCCCGTCCTTTAAGGATCCGTCAAACTATTTACTATGTAGTAATATTGTGCTATTATAACAATGTCTATAGTAAAATAAACTTACTTTAAAATAGCATCACGGGGTTACCCATATAGCCCCAAACACGTAATAGTCCCAATAGTCCATCCAATATCTGCATATCTCCTGATCGGGAGACTACGAGAAGATACGCATGGGCTACGGAAGAAAACCAAACTCGTTTTAAAGGCTTGATAGGGTAGGTGACGCGGCACACAAGGCAATGCAAGGGTAGATATACCATTTACGATACTCGGGCTGGTGGTAACGCAGCAGCCACATACACCCACCGTGGAACACATTCTCAAAATCGGAGGGGCGCCCAAACAATCACAAGTAATAGTATGGTGTCGAAGAAATGCGTCTGCTACGAGGTGCGACCTCAATTGGCCCGAGACCGCTCCTATTTTAGCCACCTAGGCTAACTCACGGGAGTTGGGTCCACGTAACATACCACAAGAACGTCGCCACCATCCTACTTCATTTTGGAATCTCCACCGCATACACGGTTGTCAAAGTGGTTTCCGGTATCAACAGAGAGTATGCCCATATCCGGTCCCGGTCTCTTTGTCAACCAATCGTTATTATAACCCGTGGTTATAACTTAAAAATAATATTTTATACTTCCAAATAAATATCATTTCAATCCAAATCTTTATCTAAATATTAAATCATTTCCAAACCATTTCAATACATCAACATACCATGTCTTTCAAATTCAAATATTTATCAAAATAAATATCAAGTCATTTCTTACCATTTCAATATATTAAATTATCATATCCTTTCAAAACTTCCCTTCAAATCATTTTAATACATTAAAATATCATATCCTTTCAAAACTTCATTTCCAAATCATTTAATATCAAAATATCATATCTTTTCAGAACATTATTATCAAATCATCATTTGAATGCAAATCCAAATATTCAACTTTAAATACCTTTAAATTCAAAGATATAATTCATTTATTATTCTTTCAAATAACCTTTAGAAATGATTATATTCCAATTAAATTAATTCATTTAAACCATTTTAAAAGTGAAGTCATTATTCTTTCAAATCAAGTATTCAAATTCCAAGGTTTCAAACCATTCTGAGCTCATTTACTAAGTCAAAAACCATAAACATTGAAAATTTCAGCTTTCACAGCATTTAGAAAAAAGATGTTATAAGTTATACTTGAAAACTCTTTATTCAGTAAAGATAGCACTTAAAAACTACTGTTAAAACTCAGTTTAGTTGAATTTTTAGTTTAAAACGGCAAAACAACATTTCCAGAAATGCTCTAATAGCTCAGGTTTCAAAACAAATGTTTTAATTCATTTCAGCAAAGACAGCAGCCCACTACAATATTTACAGAAATGCTATAATAGACCTGAGTTAAGTTTTTAGCCTTTAGTTCAATTACAGCACTACAGCATTTCAGAAATGCTATAATAGCTCTTTTAGTTCATTTCAAGAAACTATAGCACTTTTGAATGCTATTAAAAGTGATTTCCAGATTTTAGTATATTTCCAGCAAGTAATAAACTTCATTTTAAACCCTTTAAACATTGTCAAAAATCATTTTTCAACATTAAAAATGTTCATTAACATATTATTTTTATAACATAAATTTCACATAATTAAATCCAATTTCAACAAATTACTTAATAAATTCAAGTGTAAAAGTTTCTAGCCTTCACATTCTTAATAAATAAACTTAACATTTAAATTTTTATCACCACTTTTACAACTATAACTTAATTTCCATTTTTATTTATTTATATAACTCAAATTTCCTTTTTAAACCAAACCCAAATTTTCTTACTTAAGTTATGTTTCAATAATTCAATTTAACCATTTATTTATTTAACATTTTCCACTTATAGAAAAATCATAAATCCTTTATTTAAAACACTTTAAAAATATATTTAAAGCAAATTATCATAAATTTACATTTTAAACCACTTAAGGTTTTATTTATATAACTTAAATGTCGTTTTAAAAGCCAAAGTCCAAATTTTCAAATTTAAGTTATATTTCAAAAATTCAATTTTTGCCATTCATTTAAATTACATTTTTTAATTTCTAGAAAAAATCAAAATATCTTTATTTAAACATATAAATCTGTTTTAAATCAAATTTTCGTAATTTTACGCTTTTAAGAATACTTAAAAATATTCAAAATACTTTATAAAATAACCACGGGCCTGTATATAGTTTTCTAACCTAGGTCAAGTGATACGGATATATATCATTTTAATCCGCAGTTTACAAAGAAAATCCTGGTTCTATCATTTCAAACCCGTAATCCCAAGTTAAAATAAATAAATAAAAATCGTCCAGGCCTATTGTAACGACCCGCGATTTTGGTAATATTATTTTAACCTGATTTATTAAAATACAACTCATCATTTAAAAAATAATAATAAATAATAAATAAGATTTTAGCCCTTACCATTTATATATATATATATATATATATGTATGTATTTGGAAGAAAGCTATGGTTTGAAAATTTAAAATAAAATCTTTCAAAAATATTTACAATAAAATCTATCTTATTCAATTAAATTAAAGGCTTTACATTATTAACATTAACATTTGAAATAATATATGCAAATGAATGTAATAATAATGTTTAAAATTAAATTAATCCTATCAATATTAAATATAAGTATAAAATATAATAATAAAAATATATGAATATAAATAAAGTCTTTAGAAAAATGTTTAAAGTAAAATCAATCTTATCAATACAAAATATAAGTATAGAAATATATGGATATGAATTAAGTGTTGGATAGTTAAACTAAAATAGAAAAAAAAAGCATTTATGTTAGGAATAGAAATAAATATATAAGGTAAGATAAACCATAAATAAATACATATGGAAATTAATATGTGTATGCAAGACAAAACAAATATCTACAAACAAAATCTATGTACATACTAGAAATAGGATAAGATGTAAACATAGAGGGAACCATATGCATTAAATAACATCATCTCAGCACAAATAAAAATCATTTCAATTTCATAAAATCTTGCTGGTCAAAAACACAAAAATCTGACCAAAGGAATAAGCTTGTACCAGAACACACCTACTGTAATACCCATTTTCTTTATATATAAATCTAGGCTAGTTCCTGCTCGTTCATAACTAAGAAAAACAAGAAAAAGAAAATAAGTATCATCATTTTATAAACTTAAATTCATTCAACAAAAAAAGAAGATTTAAAGGAAGATTTTCCAGGAAATCAAGTTAGCAGTTTTTCTTTTCAACACAAAAGTTGTTCTCTGTTTCAAATATATTTGAGGTGAGCAAACATACTATTTTAAAAAATTTAATCTGGGTATTTGATTCATGAATAACTTGTGTTTTGTTTGTATATTTTAAGTTAGAAATTCTAATGTATTGTTAATTGTTGTATGGTCTGTTCTTCCTTGTCCTTAGTTACAGAGTTGAATATGAAATCAAAATCCAAAATATTATCATTCAACCTTTGTTAGGCTTAAGGTATCAAACAAAACAAGTTTTTTTAAACTTAAATCATGGCTTAGAATTTGTTTTAAGCTCGATATTGAAATATTGTCTCTGCAAATTAAATTCTACAGTGGAAGGATGAACATATGAAAAATTCAAATATTTTAAACCATCGATTCAATTACATAGCTTGAATCTACATACGAAAGTAGGATTTTTAAAACTGAAATGGTGATTTTTAGTTGAGTGTGCAAAGCGCAGTTCGTAGTTGAATCGAAAACATATTTTGATCAATTTCTGTTGACTGGAGATTTTCGGATATTAAAATTTTGTACGAAGCAAGTATGACCATCGATGGTAATGGGAAAATTGTTAAAAAAAATTCTATTGCAAGAGATGAGAGAACGAGGTAAGAATAGGGTTCAATGCTTACGTTTGACGTGGTCTGGAGAACGAGGTGATTTCATCACCTCTGATGCATCGAGTTGCACGAGCTTCAAGGGGATGGTAGTATGGAGACTCGGTGAGGTAAGGCCGGAGTTGTTTCGCCTCAGGTGGACGGCGTTGGCGGGGCAAAGCAAATTTGATAAGTGAGGTCGAGTTCTAGTTTTCGAACCGAAGGCTCGATTTTGATTTATGACATGTGGAGTCGAATCAAGCTTTGGTTTCGTATGTGACGTTAGCTTGGGACTTGTTGGAGGTGGCGCGGTTCGCTAGAACGCCGGTGAGGTGTCATGCACGTGCATGACCCTGTGATGGTGTCAGGAAGTTCAGCTGTGAGCAACTTGAGTTGATACTCGAGAAAATGAATGTGTTGCTTCGGTTTGGAACTAGAGTACATGAACATACTTACCTGTTATTATAGTTTTAACTTAAGTTTTAACTTAAACTTAGCTGGAAACAAAAGGAGAAGAGGAAAAGTATGAAACGAAGATGGGACTCGGGAAATGGTGGGAAGAACTCGAGTGTTTACTCGAGTAAACATATGGATTCTCTCGGGATTTGATTTCAACTGGCAGCCTATTAAAAGTTAGAAGTTAATTATCTTAATCAAATTTTAAGTATTGATGATTTAATAAAGGCTTGACAAATTAAGCTAAGAAATTATTACAAGTTTTAATTATTTAAGTGAATATTTAACAATATTTTCTAAAATCTTAATTAATATCTTAATTAAGTAGTTGATGTAAGATAAGTTTTAAATTTAATTAACATTTAAAGCTTTTTAAGTTAGTAATAATTTGATTCAAAATTATTAAGGAAGATTTTAAAATGTTAATTAAGACAAATAATTATTATTAATAAATTATTTTAGAAAGTAATCAAGAATGATGAATTTATAATTGTAATTAAAGATTGGTTACTTAATAATTAAGTGTTTAATTAATTTGCAATTGAGAATTGTAAATTAACTACTTGAAGTTAATTAATATATGATTAGTAGTTAATTAAGTAAGTAATTCAATTAAGAATTAATAATTGATTAATTAAGTAATTAATGACTAATTAATTGATAATTAAGGAGTAATGAATTAAGTAATTAAGGTTTAATAAATTGATTAAGAAGTGATTAATTAAATAAAATGGTTTGAAATGGAATAATTAATTAATTAATAAATTAACGAGCCGGATTTAAGATGCTTGCTTATGGATGATTGTATAAGTTGAATATCTGATTTTGTGATATTTATTTGGTGATATTCTGTGATACTCTGTGATATGCCTTGATATATCTGTGATAACTGTGTATGATTTATCTGTGATAAATGCTATGTCAATTCAAAGTATTGAATTAAATTGTTTAAACTATTAAACAAGTTGACCTTTAAAATGGCGTTTGGATTTCAATGAGACCGGGATCGGGTGTCAGTTATGATTATCCGAAAACCACATCGATCCAAATTAAACGATAGGTCGTGGTATCTCAAGGGAAGATCGAGATGGTGTTTCAAAGTGCAAGATATACTATCGTTAACTCTGAGGGTGATTCCAAAATGAATGTAATGTGATAATGCCTTCGGTTTCGTTCGAACCCGAAACGAACTTGTATGGATTGAATGCTTTCAAAACATCATCAGGTGGATGATGAGCATTCTAAGAGATATGTTCTATAAAGGTAATCGTAGCCTCAAGCCTCATCAACCGGGAATGGCTAAAACAGGGGAGATGCAGCAAGGTTAGGTGGGTAGCACCCAAGCAGGACGAGATATACCCCTATCTGGATGTCCCTTTATTTCGGCTGTGTAGGCAGTTGTTTGGCCACAACTGCGGGGTTATCTTGTTCGGAACTGTTCAGTAAGGAATGGTTTCGGCCTTGTGTTGTAGGGGGTCGGGAGTGATCCTCGGTACGGTGATCTATGCTTGTGACGGGCGATACCCCAGTAGCCCTGCCATTGATGGAAACCCATTTCCACTACAAGAAAATGCTATATTGATAGCAAGTAAGGATGGCACGGGAGGTTACTTGCTATAGATAACTAGTTAATGGTTATATAGAGTAGTCTTTAACGCCATCAAAAATAAGTTAACGCCGTTGATAATTACAATTGAGAATTTTTCACGGTCCAAAATTTTATTTCCCTCCATCATTTTTCTATGCCGCCCAAATCCCCTTTTCCTTTTTCACTTTCACTTCCTCTTCAGATTCTTCTCGATCGTCAATGCAATTCTTCGTTAATCTTAAGGCTCCGCACCCCTTTCCTCAAGGCTCCTCGTCACTGCATTTCTTCGATTCCTCAAGGCTCCGCAACCCTCAAAGCTCCGCAACCCTCAAGTCTCTGCAACCCTCAAAGCTCGATTCCTCAACTTATTCACTAGAATCCTTTTAGGCAGCTAAAGTGCGTCTTCTAAGCTTGATTCCTCAAGTGATTCCTCAAGCGGTTCTTGACAATTTGTATCTAAACTTTATGTTTTATGGACTGGTCCATATGATGTTTAATGGATTTTCTGAGCTACCAATAAATATGTCTCACCTTCCTGTGTTCTATAAGCATAGAAATAATTACTTTCATCCTGCTTGGGCATTTGTTTTACCCAGTTATATTTTACGTGTTCCATATTCTGTGATTGAAGCTATAGTTTGGTCTTGTGTGGTAAACTACTCTGTGGGGTTTTCGCCTGCTCCTGGGAGGTACATATATACACGCGCACTTGTATATATATAGCAATATTTTTAGAAAATTAATATTGTATTTTAACAAATGTTTGTTTTTTTTAGGTTTTTTCGCTTTATGCTATTATTGTTTAGTATACACCAAATGGCGTTGGGGTTATTTAAGATGTAACTGCAAACACATTCGGCTCTGCAGCAATTTCAGCAATTTTTCTACTGGGTTGATTTATTGTTCCAAAAGGAATGTAATTTCACTTGGGGCAGAAGATTGTTTTCATATATGATTACATATTACAGGCATTGCATATTCAAAATACCGACTGAGTGAAATTCCTCAAGTGGTTGAACCTTAGGAAACAAATATAGGTCTAACCTCTGATTTTTAACTTTTTATTTATTTTGAATAACTCAAATATTTTTACCATGAATGCAATCATCAAGTAGAAAGGAATATAAATTTGCTTTACCTTATAATCTTATGGTTGCATATAAGTCTAATCATGTCAGTTTTAATACTACTTAGATACAATAAAATCATGGTGGCTTTAGGCATACTATATCTCACCGTTGACATATGGACAAAAGGCCATATCTGTAAACGAGTTCTTGGCCTCAAGATGGGCTCAGGTAAAATGCACACTTTCCTTTATTAATACCATCCTGGAGAATCATTTGACTAACTCTCAAATGTTTCCTCCTTTGTACCTTACTTATGCAATGAAGCCTTCTTTATTTGGAAGTAGCACTGTTGGAATCAATGTACTGCACTCGCTCAGTTTGTCGAGTCAGTGTCGTTGGTATTGGATTGGCGTAGGTGTTTTGTTAGGCTACTCTATTCTTTTCAACATTTTATTTACTCTTGCCTTGACCTATCTTCAACGTAAGTTCATTCAGTGTTATCATATACCTTATTTGGTTTAAGTTCTGATATATTTTTCTCTAAACTGTTCAAGCACTGGGGAAGGCACAAGCTGTGATAGCATCACCTGATACGACTGAAAAAGGTGCAAGTTCTGATGAAACAAAGAATGGCAGATATTGTTTTTTCTTAATACATTTGTGCATGCATCCATTGTATCCCTTGTATAAAACATGAATGCATTTACATCAAAATAGAATATTTTGTATTGCCTTAGTCCAAATTGACACCGTAGATATTAAAGAGTTTTTAAACACTTGCAGATGGAGGGAAAGTAGCCCAAGAGAAGGTGACAAATAAAGGAATGATTCTTCCTTTTAAACCACTATCAATGACATTTCATAATGTGAACTACTTTGTCGACATGCCAAAGGTTGTCAATAACTTATGTTGCATTACGCTGATTGTACGTGTTTCTTACATGGCCCTTGCATATTCAAATACTGTAGGAAATGGCAAAGAAGGGAGTCCAAGAGAACAGATTGCAGCTACTATCGAACGTGAGTGGTGTATTCAGACCAGGTGTGCTAACAGCATTGGTCAGTTCAACTGGAGCAGGAAAAATGACACTCATGGATGTACTTGCTGGTAGAAAGACAGGAGGTTACATCGAGGGCGATATTAAAATATCTGGATTTCCAAAGGAGCAAAGGACTTTTGCTAGAATTTCAGGATATGTCGAAAAAAATGACATACATTCTCCTCAAGTTACAGTCGAAGAATCTCTCTGGTTTTCAGCTAGTCTCTGTCTTTCTAAAGAATTAGAAACTGCAAAAAGACATGTTAGTGTTCCCCTTACATTTCCTATATCTACCGCCAATTTTTACATCTAAACCCATCGATTCAATATATATCTATATAAATATGTATATGTATATATATATTATATGTGTATATATATATATATATATGTATGTGTGTGTATGTATATATGCTTTCAACTATGACATAACAACTGTTTATTTATGTGCAAAGTTTTCATGCATCTGTTTAAAGGTTTGATTCCAAAAACATTCACTTTGTTTTGCTTGCTTTTGTTATAATTTTTCTAGCATTTTTTCAACTATTTAAAATATAAATATTTAATTCTGCATGGGCCCAAAAATGATTTGAACCGGCCATGTCCATGATGCCCATACCATAGTATCATCATGTTTTTTGGGCAGTACTACCAAGGGTAGAGCTACTGTTGGGCCAGCAAGGGAAAAGTTGAAATAATGAAAAACATATATGAAACACTATAATTTGAAATTAGGTCTAGTTGAATTATTTTTCTGGCCATACCAAGAAAGTTATTGATTTTGGCCCATGTTTTCCCTTCTATGAAGATAATTTTGTCTAGCTTTAGGTCCAACAGCTTCCAACTCATTTTTTTTACTGAGTACTTATTTGTATAATACAATATGGCCTAGCTAAAATAATGGGCTAACTCCGCCACTGATTGCTACTGTTATGCCATGCAGGAATTTGTAGAACAAGTAATGGCACTCGTAGAGCTTGATAATCTAAGACATGCATTGGTGGGTTTGCCTGGAAGTACTGGGTTATCAACTGAGCAAAGAAAACGACTTACAATTGTCGTGGAGTTAATGGCAAATCCTTCGATTATATTCATGGATGAGCCAATGTCAGGTTTGAATGCAAGAGCTGCAGCGATTGTGATGCGAACTGTACGAAACACTGTTGATACTGGAAGCACTGTTATTTGCACTATTCACCAGCCTAGCATTGATATATTCGAAGCATTTGATGAGGTTTGTATTACCTTTTTTACATTTATTTATTTATTAAGGAAGTATCTTAGATTCTTATAATTATCCCCACATTCATCTTTTAATTTCCTTCGTTTTCTTAATTGCAGCTTCTCCTTATGAAGAGAGGGGGACAAGTCATATATGGCGGCAAGCTTGGCGTGAATTCACAAATCATGATAAATTACTTTCAGGTAAAAAATTCTTATAAAGAAGTATATACTAAATTGTGTATACCTTATAGCAAAAACATAAGTATGTTTCACTCGCTCGACTATGCAGGCAATTCATGGAGTGCCTCTAATTTCTGATGGTTATAATCCCGCGACATGGATGTTGGAAATCACTACCCCAGCGTGCGAAAAAAGCTTGGTATAGATTTTGCCACCGCGTACAGAAATTCTGATCAGTTTAGGTAAACTCATCCTTTCATCTTTCTAAGATCTTATTTGTATTATTTTTTTTAAATTAACAAAGAAACTGTAACATGTCTTAATTTTTGAAGGGAAGTGGAAGCTTATTGTTGATGTTTCAGATCTAATGGTATTGCATTAAATTTCTATTTGTCTTTTCCATGAATTGTCTATTGACTTTGCTCTCATTTAGTATGAGCAACCTAATTGTATGTTTTTGAATATTCTTTGTTTGTTTAGGATGACGGGAACGGACATGTCTTGGTGCTCAACAACAAACAAGGATTTCAAGATTGTGAATTATATGCAAAACTCGAAGAGTGGCTGGGAAACAAATTAGATGAATACTGTGCTAAATGCTTTGATGGGTTTGAATTGGTATCTTTCTCATCTGCCTCGGATATTTTTCTTATTGCATGCATTGTGTTGTTCATATAATTATAAGCTAAAATGATTAATATATCCATCCACATGGTTTCTTTAGTTCTTCATATCATAGTGAGTGGGTATACTCAGCCACATGCATGCAAAACATTATCAATCGTTTGATATTTCAGGTGCATGAGAATGCTTATGCAAGAGATTTTCATCACTACTTTTCCCTGGAATCAAATACATCGGGTGCGCATAAGTTTAATTTTTGTTTTTTGAATGTTTCAAAAAGAGTGAAGTATATGCATCAGGTATCATAGAGTCAAACTCTGAAGCAAAATTATATGGAGTGAATGTTGTCATTGGAAAGTATGTTTCTTGTTGAATTTCAAATATTTAGCACAATAGTTATTATTGTTCATTTATACACACATTACATTTTGAATTATTAGGCGGGGGGAATCTTGTGATACAGCATGCAAATCAGGAGGACAGTCTTGTGTTCCCATCAAGCTTGTTGTTTTAAACAACTGTGAATTGTAAGTATTACATTATTCAATTTTAATAATTCATGTGTAGTTTAGTTGCCTGTTAGCCAGTACCTCTTAATATGTTTTTAGGTCGGTGGTATAATTTCTCTATGAAAGTGGGTTACTTAAAATAAATGTGTGTTCTTCTCTATGAAAACGATCAGAGTTTTCATGTTACAGATATAGTAATGCATGTGCATTGGTTATTAGTTGAAATTCAAAATATAATTATGGTCAAGTATCCTAAAACTTGTACATTAGAGAAAAATAATGCTTGCTGTAAATAATTGTCGAAAAGGATAGGAAAAACGTAAATCACCTTATATGAAATTGTGACTGCATTTCGATTTGGAAGAAGGCTAAATTATGTCTGTAGTCACACACTTGGGTTGCAACTGTGCCTAGTTTTTTATGAAATTATGGTTATATCTCAGTTTATGGAAGAAGACCGCATTATGCATCTGTATTCTAGTGTTTTATCGTAAAAAATATACATGAAAACAAAAGCTAATTTTGAAAATTGTGGTAATACACGTTTATTTTTTACCTTTTTTCTACAATTTGGATGAATAAATATACATGAAAATATACATGAAAATATACATGAAGGCTGCCTGGGCGAGGTCTGGGTGGATGGAGGCGATGGCGATCGCGATCGACGTAGATTGCTAGGCAGAGGTGGAGAAAACAAATGAAAAATGCTTTAGTTCATAGTGCAATACATTGACGGTGGAGTGTAAATGATTAGGGGTATAGATTGACTGATTTAGTTCATTTTTATGTACCATATTAGGTTATAGATTGATCACAATAACATGTTCATTAGGGGTTATGCTAGTTTCAGTAACTTAGTCTTTGGCGATGCATCGTTTGTACTTATACATACTTGTATATATTGACTAACATATGTATGTTTGTGTTTCTTCTTCATAGGTGTTGTATGATGCTTTTGAGGTTGATACATGATGCCGCACTCTTTCTCCTTTAAATCGGCCATGCTTATCGACGGTCATTAAAATATTTTTAGTGTGTATTGTTTTGGTATGCTACACTCAATTTGTGTACTTATGTTTAATTTTTATCACAAATATTTATGTTTAATTCTTCATGTATGAAATATTATGGATATATATATATATATATTGTGATTTGGCTTATGACTCAATTTGTGTACTTATGTTAATGTGATGAATGTGGTTTTCTGAGTTATAATATATAATTAGAATTGAAAATTGTGAGCTTTGAATGTTATGGTAGCAAAAAATGTGTAATAGAATTTTTTTATAGCGTTCTAACTATGCAATAAAAAGAAAAATTGTTCTGCTTTGTTATATTATAGCATCATGTTAGTGCTATACAAGTATGACACGCTATAGTATCTACCAGACTTTTTACAACATGTTGATCTATGACGATTATAGAATTGCTATAGAAAGTTTTTATAGCGGTTTTTACACGCTATAAAAAGTCCTTTTTGTTGTAGTGGTACCAGCCTGTTTTTACATAGCAGTCCTGAAAACGCTATAGTTTCACTTCATAGCGACTTTCCAAGGCTATTAAAAGTCATGTTTACAGCACTCATAAAACGCTATGAAATGTCCTTGTCCATAGCATCTCTTATAGCGTTTCGTATGTTGCTGTTATAGGTCACTGACCTATTACAACATGTTAATATACAGCGTAAGAAAAAACGCTATAATAGCTTCTAATAGCGTTTTTTAAACGCTATTAAAGGGTGTTTTTGTTGTAGTGTTCCCTACGAGACCCTATGGTTTTGATTTGTATTACCCACTTTTGTGGCTAGTAGCTGGAATTTAATGAATGTAACAATTTCGGTTATTTTCTATTTACTCGAAAACCCTAGACAATATTATAATATCACCAGGTCTCCTATAAAATGTTTTGGTTAGCGTATGGTAAAAACTTACCCGTGTTTATGTGTGGGTAGTCTTATGTGATACCTTTGTTTTCAAATGGTTTTCAAAGTTAAACAACTTTACCCGTTTACTCACACCAGACACATGTCTAACCCGAAGTTTATTTCTGTTTTTCATAAACTCTTGGGTACTCAAATTTTATGAGTAGCCAAGTGATAGGTATTGTATTGTTGAGTTCCGAAGGAGCTTGGAGCAGGAGTCCAGACGTATCTACTTATCTAGTTCTGCTGTGTTAGTTGATGTATGTTGTATTTTGGGATGTATGTAATAACAGATATATATATATATATATATATATATATATATATATGACTGTCTTGTTGTATGATGTTGTGTAACTATGATATATGTAAAAACTATGTAATAGTTATGTGATGTATTATATTTTGTTCCGTTTACGCTGTGAGATTCTGATGTTGTAATTCTTTCTTTCTATATTTTTTCTATTTCTATCTCTTTCTTTTCTTATTGATGATACGCCTTTCTGTGGTTAGAAAGGCGGGTCGTCATAGTTGGTATCAGAGCATAAGTTGGGATAATACCTAGGCTCTGGAGTAGTATCTATCTTGAGAGTGCGTATTTGTATTTTCATATAATTATATACCTATCTAAATTTGTTGAGTTACCTGTCTAGGTGGCCAACATGAGTTCTGGTAGGAGAGGTAGAGGTAGGGGCAGTACCTCGACTGATAATGGACGAAGTCAAACTACTAGTGAGACTGTAGATCCAGCACCGCCTCAGGTTAGTTTTGCCGCTTTATGCAAGGACTTCATCAACCTTGGAGGTAAACCATTTAAATGGTCAGAATCGATAATTGAGGTTCAAGCTTGGCTACGCTCTTGTGAGCACATCTTTAAGAGTATGAAGTTGTCTGACGAGCGAAAAAGGGAAATGGCTTCATGGCAATTGTAGGAAGGCGCTGCAGCCTGGTGGGATACAGCGATAGCAAATATCTCCGAGGACAACATTTCTTGGGAAAGATTTAAAGAGTTATTTGAGGAAAAATTCATGTGAACAGTAGGGAAAACTCATTTGTACCAGGATTTTCTGAATTTGAAGCAGGGTAGCATGTCTATATCTGAGTATGAGACCAAATTCAATGAACTTTCTTGCTATGGACCAGGGCTCATTGATACTCCCCTAAAAAGAATGAAAAGTTTGTGCAAGGATTGAGGCCATAATTTCATGAAAAGATGATGGAGCATTTGAAAGGATCTTTCATTGAGTTAATTGATGTGGCTCTGAGATATGAGGATTTGATGAATAAGAAATCAGTGGCACCAGTAGCAGCATCAGGTGGGAGTATTCCTAATCCAAATAAGAGGAAGTTCAATCCCATTTGGAGAAGCAGAACAAGAAGAAGACTGGAAGTAATAATGGACCTCGCAAATGCTATATATGTCAATAAGAAGGTCACTTGGCGAATAAGTGTCCTAGGAAAGGATTTCAGCAGCAGCAACAGCAATCGCATCAAAGTGGACCGAATTCGGCTTTGGTTCAGAAATCTTTGTGCTTTAATTACCACGAACCAGGTCATATGATCAAGGATTGCCCGTTACTTCATAAATCCTAGCTGAATAAGGTATTTTCTTTAGAAGGTGCACCATCTACTTCATCTAAAGGCAAGGGAGTATTGGAAGGTCCATTACTTTTAGATGGTAAGTATATTAAAGTTTTGTTTGATACGGATGCTTCTTTGAGTTTTATTTCTCTGGAATCTGTAAAGAAGTTCTTTCTCACCCCTAGTAATGTGGACTGTCCCATCTTTATATCTAATCCTATAGGAGGGGTAACCAAATTGGATATGATCTGTAGGGACTTGAAGATTTCCTATCTATCCCATAGTTTTTCTTGTGACCCTTATATGTTGAATTTTAAGGGATTTGACCTTATATTGGGAATGGATTGGTTTTTAGTATAAAATTGTTTTGAATTGTGATGGGAGGATAGTTTCGATGCATTCGAGGAAGTCAAATGTTTACCTCCACATCGAGAGATAGAGTTTCGCATTGATTTGATTCCAGGAGCAGTGTCAGTGATTCAGCCTAGCAGGAGGATGGCTCTTAGGGAAAGGGAGGAGTTAGCTGAGCAAACTCGGGATCTTTTGGAGAAGAGATCGATTAGGCCCAGTTTTTCTTGTTGGGGTTCTGCTGCGGTGTTTGTCACTAAATCGGATGAATCGCTAAGGTTCTGTGTAGATTATAGAGAATTGAACAAAGTGACCATTCGAAAGAAATATCCACTTCCTCGTATTGACAATCTCTTTGACCAGTTGCATGGAGCTTATGTCTTTTCTCAACTAGATTTAGCTTCAGGTTTCCATCAGTTAAGGGTAGCTGAGGACAGTATCCCCTTGACAGCATTTAGGGGATCAAATTATTTCTATAAGTGGTTGGTTATGCCTTTCGGGTTAACCAACGCTCTTGCTTACTTTGTTGACCTGATGAATCGAGTCTTTCATGATGTATTGAATGAGTTTGTTCTGGTGTTCATCGATGATATTCTGTTCTACTCTAAGTCTGAAGAAGAGCACAAGCAGCATTTGAGAATTGTGTTGGAGACACTGAGGAGGCATGTTTTGAAGGCGAAGTTCTCTAAGTGCCATTTTTGGAAATCGAAAGTCAAATTTTTGGGGCACATTGTTTCTGGAGAAGGTATCTCTATAGATCCAGCGAAGGTTGAGACATTCTGGAGTGGAAGCAGCCGCAAACACCGACTGAAGTTCGTAGTTTTCTGGGCTTGGTTGGCTACTACAGGAAGTTTATCAAAGATTATTTCAAGATTTATTCACATCTGACTAAGCTGATAAGGAAAGGAGTCAAGTTCAAATGGATACCCCAGTGTGAAGAGGCTTTTCAAGAGTTGAAGACGAGGCTAACCAGTGCACATGCGCTAGCTATTTCGGATGGGAAGAACAAATTTGAGGTTTATACAGATGCTTGTATAGTTGGACTAAGAGCAGTTCTGATGCAAAATGATAGAGTAATTGCGTATACGAGTCGGTAATTAAAGCCACATGAAAGAAACTATGCTACGCACGATCTTGAGTTGTTAGCCATTGGTTTTGCTTTAAAGATCTGATGCACTATCTTTTGGAAGAGAAGTTTGAGTTATTCATGGATCATAAACCGTTGAAATATCCTTTCTCTCAAAAGGATCTTAATCTGAAGCAACAACGGTGGGTCGAGTTTTTGGCATCATATGATTTGGATATTCTGTATACCCTTGAAAAGCGAATGTTGTGGCTGATGCTCTTAGCAGGAATGCAGTTCTGTCTCTTTTGGAAGTGGTTCCATCTCTTATTAGAAGGATTTCGAGCAAGCAAAAATCTGATAAATGTTGAAAAGAATCATCAGAAGAGTTAGGAAGGGTCAGTGTTCAAGTTTTGAGATTGATGGCCAAGGAGCATTGAGGATTAACGGGACGATTTGTGTTCCGAATGATAGGGATCTGAGGCAGGAGGTGTTATCAGAGAGTCATCGACCCAGATTAAATATCCACCCAGGAATCTCAAAGATGTATAAGGATATGAAGAGAGTCTTTTGGTGGAAGGGCATGAAGGAAGATGTAGCTGCTTTCGTTAATAGTTGTGTTATCTGCCAACAAGTTAAAGGAGATCAGCAGAAGCCAGCCGGATTATTGCAGCCTTTGGAAGTTCCAGAATGGAAGTGGGAAATGATTTCGATGTATTTCATCGACGGTTTGCCTAGAACCAAGAAAGGAAACGAAGGAATATGGGTTATTGTGGACCGGTTAACTAAAAGCGCCCATTTTATACCCGTTAAGGCAACTCGTACTACAGCTTCTCTTGTAGAGATTTCCTTGAAAGAGATAGTCAGATTGCATGGTGTTCCAGTTAGTATAGTAAGTGATCGTGATCCTATCTTCACCAGAAAATTCTAGGAGGCTTTGCAATCAGCTATGGGAATGGGTTTGAGATTAAGTACAGCTTATCATCCTCAGACGGATGGACAGATGAAGAATCTTAACCGAATTCTAGAAGATATGTTGCGAGCTTGTGTATTGGATTTTGGTGAATCATGGGAAGACCATCTTCATCTAGTGGAATTCTCCTATAATAATAGTTATCAGGCAAGTATTAAGATGGCTCCTTATCCTGTTGGATAGAATCGAAAGATCGTCTTGTGCAGGGACCAGATTTGATTCGTGAAGCTTTTGCGAAAGTTGAGCTTGTCAAGAAGAGAATGAGAGCTGCTCAAGACCGTCAGAAGAAGTACACAGATAAAAGGCGAAGACAATTGGAATTTGAGATCGGAGATTTAGTCTTTGTCAAAGTTTCCCTGATCAAAAGAGCTATTAGATTCGGAAAGACGAGAAAACTTGCCCCAAGATATATTGGACCATTCCAAGTGCTGAAAAGGATTGGTGATGTAGCTTACAGAATCAAATTGCCAGAACGGATGTTTGGAATTCATAATGTATTTCATGTATCCCATCTAAGGAAGTTTGTACTTGACCCATCATTGGTTGTAGAACCAGTAGTCCTGGAAGATTTGGAGGTCGAGCCAAACTTGACTGTGGTCAGGAACCCTATTCAGATCGTTGATCAAGACGAGAGGCAACTCAGGAGAAAAGTAGTGAAGCTCGTCAAAGTGCAGTTGAGCGAGGATCCTAGAGATTGTACCTGGAAAACTTTGGATAATTTTAGGAAAGCCTATCCGGATATGTGTCCGTATAGCTAGTGATGTTTGTTAGGATTTACTGTTTGGTTGATTGTTAATGTATGGATGATATATACGCTAGGGTTGTTGATATAAAATCTTTTGAATTAACTGTTGTTTTAAATTTCGAGGATGAAATTCTTTTAAGGGGAAGAAATGTAATGACCCGGGATTTTGGCAATATTATTTTAATCTGATTTATTAAAATACAGCTCATCATTTTAAAAAAATAAAAATAAATAATAAATAAGATTTTTAGCCCTTACCATTTATATATATATATATATATACGCGTATGTATGTATGTATGTATTTTGGAAGAAAGCTATGGTTTGAAAATTTAAAATAAAATCTTTCAAAAATATTTACAATAAAATCTATCTTATTCAATAAAATTAAAGGCTCTACATTATTAACATTTGATATAATATATGCAAATGAATGTAAATAGATAATAATGTTTAAAATGAAATTAATCCTATCAATATTAAATATAAGTATAAAATATAATAATAAAAATATATGAACATAAATAAAGTCTTTAAGAAATGTTTAAAATAAAATCAATCTTATCAATACAAAATATAAGTATAGAAATATATGGATATGAATTAAGTGTTGGATAGTTAGACATAAACAAAAACAAAAATAAGCATTTATGTTAGGAATAGAAATAAATATATAAGGTAGGATAAACCATAAATACATATGGAAATTCATACGTGTATGCAAGACAAATCAAATATCTACAAACAAAATCTATGTAAATACAAGAAATAGGCTAAGATGTAAGCATAGAGGGAAACATATGCATTAAATAACATCATCTCAGCACAAACAAAAATCATTTCGATTTCAGAAAATCTTGGTGGTCAAAAACACAAAAATCTGACCAAAGGAATAAGCTTGTACCAGAAGACACCTACTGTAAAACCTATTTTCTTTATATATACATCTAGGCTAGTTCCTGCTCGTTCATAACTAAGCAAAACTAGAAAAAGAAAATAAATATCATCATTTTATAAACTTAAATTCATTCAACAAAAAAAAAGAAGGTTTGAAGGAAGATTTTCCAGGAAATTAAGTTAGAAGTTTTGCTTTTCAACAAGAAAGTTGTTCTCTGTTTCAAATATATTTCAGGTGAGTAAACATACTATTCGATTCATGAATAACTTGTGTTTTTCTATATATTTTAAGTTTGAAATTCTATACATATATGATTGTACTGTTAATTCTTGTATGGTCCATTCTTCCTTGTCCTTAGTTATAGAGTTGAATATGAAATCAAAATCCAAAATATTATCATTCAACCTTTGTTACGCTTAAGGTATCAAACAAAACAAGTTTGTTTAAACTTAAATCATGGACTAGAATTTGTTTTAAGCTCTATATTGAAATATTGTCTCTGCAAATTAAATTTTACAGTGAAAGGATGAACATATGAAAAATTCGAATATTTTAAACCATCGATTCAATTATATAGCTTGAATTTACATACGAAAGTAGGATTTTTAAAACTGAAATGGTGATTTTTAGTTGAGTGTGCAAAGTGCAGTTCATAATTGAACCGAAAACATATTTTGATCAATTTCTGTTGACTGAAGAATTTTTGGATGTTAAAATTTTGTACGAAGCAAGTATGACCATCGATGGCAATGGGAAAATTGTTAAAAAAAATTCTATCGCAAGAGATGAGAGAACGAGGTAAGAATAGGGTTTAATGCTTGGGTTTGACATGGTCTGGAGAACGAGGTGATTTCGTCACCTCTGATGCATCAAGTTGAACGAGCTTCAAGGGGATGGTAGTATGGAGACTCGGTGAGGTAAGGCCGGAGTTGTTTCGCCTCAGGTGGACGGCATTGGCGAGGCGAAGCAAATTTGATAAGTGAGGTCGAGTGGTGGCACGGTTCTCCAGAACGCCGACGAGGTGTCATGCACGTGCACGACCCTGTGATGATGTCAGGAAGTTCAGCTGTGAGCAACTTGAGTTGATACTCGAGAAAATGAATGCGTTGCTTCGATTTGGAACTCGAGTACGTGAACTACTTACCTGTTATTATAGTTTAAACTTAAGTTTTAACTTAAACTTAACTTGAAACAAAAGGAGAAGAAGAAAAGTATGAAAAGAAGATGGGACTCGGGAAATGGTGGGAAGAACTCGAGTGTTTACTCGAGTAAACACGGGGATTCTCTCGGGAGTTGATTTCAACTGGCAGCCTATTAAAAGTTTGAAGTTAATTATCTTAATCAAATTTTAAGTATTGATGATTTAATAAAGGCTTAACAAACTAAGCTAAGAAATTATTACAAGTTTTAATTATTTAAGTAAATACTTAATAATTTTTCTAAAATCTTAATTAATATCTTAATTAAGTGGTTAACGTAAGATAAGTTTTAAATTTAATTAACATTTAAAACTTTTTAAGTTAGTAATAATTTGATTCAAAATTATTAAGGAAGGTTTTAAATGTTAATTAAGACAAATAATTATTATTAATAAATTGTTTTAGAAAGTAATTAAGAATGATTTATTTATAATTGCAATTAAAGATTGGTTGATTAATAATTAAGTGTTTAATTAATTTGCAATTGAGAATTGTAAATTAACTACTTGAAGTTAATTAATATATGATTAGTAGTTAACTAAGTAAGTAATTCAATTAAGAATTAATAATTGATTAATTAAGTAATTGACAACTAATTAATTGATAATTAAGGAGTAATGAATTAAGTAATTAAGGTTTAATAAATTGATTAAGAAGTGATTAATTAAATAAAATGGTTTGAAATGGAATAATTAATTAATTAATAAATTAACGAGCCGGATTTAAGATGCTTGCTTATGGATAATTTTATAAGTAGAATATCTAATTTTGTGATATCTATTTGGTGATAATCTTTGATACTCTGTGATATGCCTTGACATATTGTGATGACTATGTATGATTTATCTGTGATAAATGCTATGTCAATTCAAAGTATTGAATTAAATTGTTTAAACTGTTAAACAACTTGACCTTTAAAATGGTGTTTAGATTTCGATGAGACCGGGATCGGGTGTCAGTTATGATTATCCGAAAACCATATTGATCCAAATTAAACGATAGGTCATGGCATCTCCAGGGAAGATCGAGATGGTGTTTCAAAGTGCAAGGGTTATTGTCGTTAACTCTGAGGGTGATTCCAAAATGAGTGTAACGAGATAATGCCTTCGGTTTCGTTCGAACCCAGAACGAACTTGTATGGATTGAATGCTTTCAGAACATCGTCAGGTGGACGATGAGCATTCTAAGAGATATGTTCTATAAAGGTAATCGTAGCCTCAAGCCTCATCAACCGAAAATGGCTAAAACAGGGGAGATGTAGCAAGGTTAGGTGGGTAGCACCCAAGCAGGACGAGAAATACCCTTGTCTAGGTGTCCCTTTATTTCGGTTGTATGGGCAATTGTTTGTCCACAACTGCGGGGTTATCTTGTTCGAAATTATTAAGTAAGGAATGGTTCCGACCTTGTGTTGTAAGGGTCGGGAGTGATCCTCGGTACGGTGATCTAGGCCATGTACTGTGACGGACGGTACCCAATAGCCCTTCCATTGATGGAAACCCATTTTCCCTATGAGACCCTACGGTTTTGATTTGTATTACCCGCTTTTGTGGCTAGTAGCTGGAATTTAATAAATGTAACAATTTCGGCTATTTTGTATTTACTTGAAAACCCTAGACACTATTATAATATCACCGGATTTCCTATAAAATGTTTTGGTTAGCATAAGGTAAAAACTTACCCGTGTTTATGTGTGGGTAGTCTTATGTGATACCTTTGTTTTCAAATGGTTTTCAAAGTTAAACAACTTTAACCCGTTTACTCACACCAGACCCATGTCTGACCCGGAGTTTATTTCTGTTTTTCACAAACTCTTGGGTACTCAAATTTTAGGAGTATCCCATTGATAGACATTGGATTGTTGAGTTCTGGAGGAGCTTGGAGCAGGAGTCCAGACGTATCTACTTATCTAGTTCCGCTGTGTTAGTTGATGTATGTTGTATTTTGGCATTTATGTAATGACAGATATATATATATATATATATATATATATATATATATATATGACTGTCTTGTTGTATGATGTTGTGTAACTCTGATATATGTAAAAACTATGTAATAGTTATGTGATGTATTATATTTTGTTCCGTTTCCGCTGTGAGATTCTAATGTTGTTATTCTTTCTTTCTATCTTTTCTATTTCTATCTCTTTCTTTCTTATTGATGATACATATTTCTGTGGTTAGAAAGGTGGGTCTTCACACCTATCATTTCAGCCCATAACGATTTTTCCCTATTCTAAAGTCCGTTCAGGTATGTATCATTTCAACCCATAGTGAACCTAATATGTAGGGAACTTGCAATGTGATAGACAGATATAAATGAACAGTAAACAACATATAACAGTAACAGATGATATGACAGGTAAATTAACAATTTTAACATCATAAATAAATAATTACAGGTAGCTATAACATCATATATAATTCTACACATTCAATTGTTGTCGCTTCACAATTGCATAAGTATAATATGTCGTGTGAGATTTACTCACCTCTTTGTGCTGGAGATAACGAATCAAATGACACAAACGAATTCCTAAAGGCACGATGACACAACAATAGATTCAAGTGGATGAGAGAACCAAGCTTCACGGTCTTGTCACAACCCATAAACAAAACCAAGTATAAATATGAATTCAATGCAACATATTATGAAACAACTTTGAAATAGAAGCAACAAATGAGACAAAATGCATTGGCCATGCTTTCTATTCAATTGCTCGACTTAGGGGTCTTGTAGGCTCGGCCATAACATGGTTTTGGTTTAGGTTTGGACTTAAAAAGGCATGGCTACATGGACTATAAAGTGGTAGAGAAGTACCATACAAGAATACAAAGAGGCAAGGCAAATAGGAGGGTTTGGTGCAATATTTGGCTCGGCTACATGCATTGTTTGGCTCGGCCATTCATGTTTCAGATCTGGATAGCTAAGGTGATGGGTGGTGGTCATATCATGGTGGTGGTGGAGAAAAATGAGGTGGCCGAGGCAATCTAAGGTGATCTTGTTGAAGTTTGGCTCGGTTAGGCATGGTTTTAAGGGATTTAGCAATGTTTTGTATGGTTTTTGATCAAGTGGAGTGCACGGCCAGTCATGGTCCGGTCTAGACAGAGGCTAAGGCTGATGGCTAGGGGTGTGTACTTTCTGGTGGCGGTGGCTAGAGGTGATGGCCGTGGCTAATAATGAAGGTGGTGAAGCAAAAGTGGTGGCTAACATGGATTTAAGGGGTTTTTTTGCATGTTTTTGTGGAGTTTTTGCCAAGGGGAGAGGCATGGCTTGCATTGGTCAGAGGAGGAAGAAGTTTGGCTATGGATGATGTGGGGAAGGAAGTGGTGGTGGTCGGTGGAGGTGATGGTGGAGGTGCTAGGCCGAGCAAAGCAAGAGAATCCAAGGCAAAACATTGAAAAAACAATATGAAAATGAAGAAAAAGGTGAAAAAGGAAGAGGCCATTGCCCAAATCTTTCTTAACCGTGAAAATGAGTGAGGAGGAAGGTTTTTCACATGAATAATGAAATGAGAAACTCACGGCAAGTGATTGATGTGTACGGCCAAAAGCAAGGGAAAAGGAAAAGGCAAGCAGATGAAAAGACTAGGCAAACGAAAGGTCACAAGTTTTTAAAGCTTAAGTCCTTTAGAATTTCCTTTTCTATTTAATTAAATAAAACCAAATAAAATTAAGTAAATGAATTACAGAACTGAAAACATAATAAAAGAAAAGAAAAATTAATAAATTTAGGAAAGCAGAAAAAGAATTAAAGAAATTGCTTAAAATTTGAAAACAGAGTTCAAAAATTACAAATAAGTCATCACAAGCTTTAGAAAAATATATACTTCATTTAAAAATATTATAAAACAAAATTCTGGAATAAAATACTTCATTTATCATTTCTAAAAGGAAATAAATAATTAAATTGGATAAAATAGAAAAAGAACTAAAGAAATTGTTTAAAATTGGAAACAGGACATGAAAATTTACAAATACCATTGGCTGTAGAAAATTTCTATTTCACTTTAAAAAAATAAAATGTAAAATAAATAAATAAATGAGGAACAAAATAAACTAGGAATGAGAATAAAATAATATCTTAAGAAAATAGAAAAATAAATAAAGAATTTGTTTAATTAATTGAAGGTGGAAATTAGAAATTTTAAACAAAATACAACTGACACTGGAAAATGTCAATTATACTTTTAAATTTTTTTTTAACCCAAATATATGAAATACATGTTATTTATCCATATAAACATAAATTAGAACATTTCATGACCAAATAAAATATTATTTACATAATTTAAAATAAACAATTTTGTTAAATACATCAATTTACACACAACAGTTAAAAGGGCATAACTTTCACATTATAAATCAGATTTCAACGAAGCAAAAAGCGCTGTTCTTAAAATTTTATTTACTTTCATAATAAAAGATAAAATTAAAAATTTCAAACTTTCAAATTTTAAATTTAAAAGTTAAAGTTTGACCATATGGACCAAAATTCACTTTTTGGAAATATTCTTTTTAGTCATGTTTTGGAATGATAATTCATATCAAAATCAAAGGTTATATTTAAAGTAACAAAATTTAATCATTCCAAATAAATAAAATAAGTTTTTAAATCAAAATTTTAATTAAAATAATTAAAAGAATCAGAAAATACAGGTTGTTACACCTCATCAACAGAAAATGATCGAAACAGGGTTAGATGCGGCAAGGCTAAGTAAGTCATTCCCAATTAGGATATGATCATCTTATTCTAGATATATTTCTTCCCGCTATGACGTTCAAGGTGTAAATTAATGTGGTTTGTATGCTATGAGGGCCCTTGGGAAAGGTCGGTAATGACCGAGGGATGACATATTTGGTACTACCTAGTTATAGAGGTAGGTCGGTCTTGTGTTGGTAGAGGGTAGATGTTCTATGTCTCGGGACATCCATCTAGAGGTGTATCCAACGGAAGGTTCTCCTTTCACCTGGTCATTTGAATGAAAATATAAACTCCACTACGTGCCTGCCATTTTGTTTGTAGAGCCTACTATGCTGGAATTTAATAATGGTAACAATTTCGGCTATTTTAATATTATTTGTGCAATAGACACTAGTATAATATAAGATGATTTGATAGGAAAGTTTTTGGTTATCATAAGGTAAAAGCATGTCTGTGTTTATGTATGGGCGTGTCTTACGAGGTACTTGTGTTTTAAAAAGAAAAGTTTGGTAATTTAATAAATTCAATTGAGTTTGTTTGCTCACGCTGGTTTACAAGACTGATCCAGGCGTTCTTCCCTTTCAATGCTCGGGTCAGACCGAGTATATTTACAGTTTCTGATTTGGAGCTTCAGTAGGAGAGCTGAAGATCTTAATTTTCGTATACGCGTATCTGTTTATTATCCGCTGCATTGTTGTTTATATTATCAGCAATTGTAAGGACATGTTATTATAACTTCCAGGCTGATGATTAGTGATTGATTGTTGAACTCGGATTGATGTATGTACATACAGTTTCTATTTTGTAAAGATCATTGATATGATATTAAATGTTATTCTGCTACGAAGTGAGATTCTGTATTGTTCTGTTTGGTTTTCTCCTCTCTCTTTCTTATCTTCTCTTCTTCTCTCTTCTTTCTTTCTCATGCTTTCCTTCATTCTGTGCTTTTTGGGTTGGACAAGTGTGGCTTATGGTCGATTCAAAGGGTATGGATTTGCAGGTCTTCACACGTGGTATTAGAGCTTATATTTAGTATATTCCTAGGCTTTGATGTGTACTCAGTATAGATAGGGTTAGTAGCACCCAAGGCTGAGTTTGAGTGCATTATTTATATAAGCGTGTATTTGTTAGTGATTATAAAATGTTTTATATTGTGTTTACTTATCCATTGAGTTGCTTATGAATTCTGGTCGGTATATGGGACGCCATGTTATCAATGGGGATTTCTAAACACTTAAACTAGGCAAGTCGACATCGTATTGTTTTAAGTTGGGTAAATGAAATAAAGTTACCTTGATTACATTTTATATATAAAGGAATAGTTTTTCAAAAATAATTATAGTGCATATACATATATATTGATTATTTGGTTGCTTGAAAATATAATATATATATATAAGTTAATAAAAGCTGTTTGAATAATCTAAATAAAAACAAAAATTATAAAAGAATAAATTATATAAGTAGATAAATTTTAAATTATGGAATTATAATTAATATGATTTACATTGTGAAATAATCTTATATATAAGAAATGAAATTACATAAGCATACATATAAATATAAATAAAAATGACTTTAAACTAAGAATTTGATAATTTGATTCCCGATTGTTGTGAAAGTTATTTTTCAAAGTTTAAAGAGATTATATTATCATAAATCTAAATAAGATAAATAAATTTAAAATGGATCTTATATAAGTTAAGTAAAATAGTAAAATTATATAAGTATAAATTCATAAACGTGATTTATAAATAAAAAAAAAAGATTTTTTAAAAGAATATAGAGCACTGAATTCACTACTGTTACTGGAAAACAATAAGGGTGATGACTGCAGCATCATCAATATCATTTTCGAGTTCCTACGTGATTGGTTTGCTACTAATAGTAAATTGAAGTTTTGTTGTGATAAACCAATTTGAATTGGAAATCCAAGTTGAAATTGGTAAATATAAGTGAAATAAGTTTTGAACTTATAATTGGAATTATTATAAATAAGAGAAGGAAATTTCAAAAATTTAAGTGTGAAATTGAGATATGAAATTTAAATTTAACGTAAGTAAGGTTAAATTGAATTGAGTTAGTAAGTGGATTATATAAATTGAAGTTTAACTTGGGTAAAGTTAAATAAACTGAATTAGATTTGAACTAGATTAGATAAATTTATTGAAATGAAAGTTAAACTTAAGTGGTAAGTGATTACATAATATGAATTTGAAATTTAAATAAAAAAGTTTTATAACTTATAAAATGGTAAAAGGGTAAGTAAAACCAAATATTAAAATGGTTAAACAATTTTGTTAAGCAAAACAAAACCTGAATTTGAATAAGTGATGAAATTTGACTTAAGTAAAAGTTAAATAAAATGACTTTAGAGATGAAATTTAAGTTAAGTCAAACAGAATGAAATGTTGTGATGAAATTTAACTAAAGTGAAGAAAAAGAAATGAGCTAATGAAATGAGTTAAATAAAATGGAATTTGAATTAAATTATAAGTGGACTTATGTAGTTATAGTGAAAGTGAATGTAAGTGAGAATGAAATGAAACATAACTTAAGTGATGTTGAATGAAGTTGAATTTGATATCAAAATGAATTAATAAAGTGAATTAATGAAATAAAGCAATTAAATGAATATGAACTTGAGTTATATAATGAAATTCAACTTTAATTGTAAAAGTGAATTAGTGAATAAACATGGATTAGAAAATGTTGTTGTTAAGGATTGAACAAAACTTAAGTTAAGAAGTGATGATAAAATTGGAAGTGTTGTATAAAAATGTGAATATAGTGAATACTAGAATTCAATCTAAATTGAATATTAAACCAAATTGAATGTAATGAAGTAAATATGGATGTTGAGTGTAAATTAAATTAATTTGGTTATGTTGGATATGCATTGGTTGTATGGAATTCATATGAAATTGAATCAACAAAATTGAAAGCTAAATAATTTAATTCAAACTGAAAGTAAAGCATATCTATATAGAACTGAATTTGGTTAATTTGAAAGTGAGCTAACTTAAATGTAAATTAGGGAATGTAAACTAATTGAGTTTGAATAAATGAATGTTAGTAAAATCCAATGTAAACGAATCAAATGTGAATAAATTGAAAACCAATTCAATGAATATTAATGAGAAATGAATGTATATTGATTTGGTTGTGGATTTATTGGATAGATATTGTTTTGTTGGATGTTAATTGGATGATAGTTGTTTGATGATTGAATTTTTTGCTTTTGATTACATTTGCTATATTGGCATATATAGTTGTTGTATTGGTATATATTGTATATCGATATTACTTTCCATATATACATGTTTTTCATTTGTTTGTTGAGTGTTTAGTAGGTGCGGATGACGTATGCTTCGCATTTGGAGCTCGCTTTCGCTCTATATTAGCCGTATATGCTCGCTAATAATATATATGGTACATATCTCGGATTACATATCGTACTTATATATATTTTCCCTATGGGATGCCTCATCACTGGGATGAGATGTGTATTTGTGATATATATATATATATATATATATTGTGATTTTTTCTGGATCTAACCGCACAAAGGAGGCTATGGCGAAATTTTTTGAAAATTAAGGCGTTAGAAATTTTTGGGGAAAAAACAGGAATTTTTTTTATAACTTAAAATTTGGTTTTTGAGTTAAAGGTTAAACGATATTAATTGGTTTAGAAAAGATAACTAAGTAAGGATTTGAAAACTTAGAGAAGTTTTTATAAGAATTTAACTAATGGATTTTGGAAAAGTTAAAAGGTTTAAATGAATTTGACATCTAGTTTGAATGAGTTGTTATGAAAATTTAATGGATTTTGGCTTTTTCTTACTTGGTAATTTTGATGCAGCGACCTGTAATTTTCGATAATCAAAAATAAATAATATAATAAGATTTTGTGATTTAGTGTTGGACGAAATTCAATTTAGTGATTTAATAATAAGAATATAACTGGAATGAAATGTAATAGCACTAATTTAAGGTAATTGATAACCATTTTAAATGTAATTCTAATTTATTGAAATGATTAAAAGGTTATAATTGGTTTTAGATTATAAATTAATTGTAATAATATGTGTATCAATTGACAATTTGATTAAAAGAGTAATAGATAATTTAAATGTTGATTTATTAATGAAATAATGTGTAATAAATTGTAATTGGATAGAATTGGTATTGTGTAAGTTGTTATAACATTTGTTTGTGAATAATAAACTTACAAAATTAATAAATGTAGAAATGGTGACAGTTATTGTTTGTTACTAATATATTTAATCAATTGCAATTAAATGAAATTAAATGTTACGTAAAATGAGTTAAGACGATAACCGTAAAAGATACACACAATAAAATGTATAGAAATGTTAATTATATTCATAAGGCAATAATTGAATCGATAAAAGAGTAAACTAAAGATAAATAAATTTATTGGGATTTTAAATTATAATAAAACCGACAAAAGTTCAAGGTAATTGAAATATGCCTAACTAATATGGTAAAAGATGAAAGCGGAGGATATTAATGTAATAAGCTATAACCAATCTTGAATATATGCATAGAGTAATGAATGATGTAATAAAAAGATTGAAATCAAATTAAATCAATTTATTGGAATTAAATTATAATTAATTGGAATTTATTTAAAGTTGAAATTGAACACCGTAATTAGTGTAATATTTAACACTGAATTGATATGTAAATTTGTGTTAAATCATCGTAAATGTCTAAGTGAACAAAAATGATGAAATTTGTTAATTATCAAATTGTGATTTAATTAATTTAATATTAATTTATTTAATTAACGTAAAAGTAGCCATTTTGGCCACTGTCTCGGATTTCGACGAAACTAGTTTCATCGGATCCATAATGGTGAATTGTTGTAGGATTTCAAGTTTCTTAGCAATCGGACTTGTCGTTTGATCGTATGGGCTCGAAACGCGTAGAAATCAATTTAATTAAATTCAATTGAAATCAATTTAAAATAAGCTGATTTTAAACTAACTTCTTCATACGATGGAATTAGGATTTGAAACCTGTTCAATTGAATTTAAAATTATCGAAAACATCTATTTCGATATATGGAATGACCTATTTTTGTTTCGGAGGAAGAACGGGTTTTTCTGGTCGTTATTGTCAATTCGAACCAGTTCGATATGTTATTCATTCTTATCGGGCTTCGTTAGTATATATTGTTCTGTTCTAACCCTAGCAGCCTTTCTATTTATTATTCTTATACGTACAGTTCTATCTGACTGCTCCTTCTCTCTTCCCCAATGGCAGAAACCCAATTTACATTCAAACCCAAATTCAATTTTAAAACCAAATCAAACTCCTCCAAACGATATCAAATTATATACTGTTCTGAAGCTCTTGACGAGCGTAATTCACTGGTGCAATTCGTTTTTCAATTCGAATTATCGTTTGTCCAGAATTCACGAATCAATTTCTGTCGTCTATATTGGGTTTTGACGATCCAATAGTGGATCTTCGTACGATCGACGATTGGAAGACAACTTGTTAGGGTTTCTGCGTGTTGACGTGGTCGTTCAATTGAGGCTAATCTTTTTATTTTTATTTTTTATTTAAATTCAAATCTTAATCGTTCTAATCATCGTAGCTTTTGCATACGAGATCCGATTCATGTATGGTTTATTCCGTTGGGATCGTATCGAAATTCAGGACATTCTGGAGCTGGTTTAGGCGAATTCTGAGACTGCTGAAATTTGGGCCCTATTTTGGATTTTAAATCGATTTGAAATCCAAGGTGAGTGTTTTGACATGCTCACAAGTACTAGATTATCTTATGTTAATTAAATTAAATTTATGATGTGATTAGAAATTAATTGATTGATGTTTGATATGTTTAAACTGTCATTCTACTTAAATTTGACTCTTACTGCATTTTGTCATCGTTTAATTTAATATTGAATTTAATTGTCAATTTAATACCTGTTAATGATAATCAGTTATTTGTTAATGTTCATTGGTTGATTTAGATGATGATTATGATGAATGTTTGATTTTTGATATTGGATGACTGGATGTTGTATTTTTTTTATTGTATAACACTGCAAGTTCCCTATGAGTTAAAACGATACATACCTGAACGATCTATAGATTTGGAAAAAATCATATGGGTTGAAATGATAGACTCTAGCGATTTTATGGACTTTTATTTAATTTGGGATTGGGGTTTGAAATGATATATAATTGTAAAATTTTAAATTGCAGATTGAAATGATAAATATCTTTATCACTTGACCATTGGGTAGAGAATTATATACGGACACCGGATCGGTTAAATTAAATGATTTTAATTCTTTAAATTGTGAATTCGGTTAATTGGCATTTTGAAATAGAAATTTATTTATATAAACTGAATTATTCTCGATAATCCAAGCGTTAATGCTGAAATTGGAATTTATTTAATGAATTGTTCAAAGGATTTAAATTGGAATATCAAAGTTGAAGTGTCAAGTATACATGAATTTATCGGAATTGAGTTATTGAAATGTTTGGATATAACTTTGAAATCTATTTTAAACTAGTTTAAACTATTTTAATTAAATTGACTATTTTAATCAATTTAAAACTATTTTAATTCAATTTATTTTAATCTATTATAACTTATTTAATCCGATTTAATCTATGTTACCAATTTTAATCTGATTAAATTTATTTAATCTATTTTAAACCTATTTAACATAATTTTAATTTATTTAATCAATTTTAATTTTTTTTAATCTATTTTAAACCTATTTAATACAATTTAAATTTATTTAATATATTTTAAATTTATTTAATCTATTTTAAATCTATTTAATATAATTTAAAATCTATTTAACCTATTTTAAATTTATTTAATCTATTTAAACATATTTAGTATATTTTAAATATATTTTAAATTTATTTAATCTATTTTAAATCTATTTAATATCTAAATCTATTTAATCTATTTTAGATTTATTTAACCTATTTTAAATCTATTTAATATAGTTCAAATATATTTAATCTATTTTAAATTTATTAAATCTAGTTGAAATCTATTTAAGATAATTTAAATCCATTAAAACTATTTTAAATCTATATAAATCATTTTAAATCTAATTAAATCAAATTTAAATCTATTTAAACTATTTTTACTATTTAAACTATTTCAATCTATTTTAAACTATTTTTAAAACTATTAAAATTATTTGTGACTATCTAAACTATTTTTTAAAATTTCAAACCGCGTAAAGTAGAAGTATTAATATTTGAATCCTTGATGATGATACAACCTAAGTTGGAGTTTGGATTTGATACCTTTTTGTGAAATGACATATTTGACTAAATATGATTTTGAAGGTGAATATGATTTTGGAAGTGAATGTGATGTTGAACGTGAATAAGATTTGAAAATGTTATGGTTTTGAGAATATGATATTTTGATATCAAATGTGAATTGACTTTTTAAAATGTGAAAGAACCATCCGATGTGAAATAAGCGTTTGGTTGTTAAAAAGACCGAGATCAGATATTGTCATACTCTTTGCAAATGCTGAAAACCACTTTAACAGCTGTGTACGGGGATGGAGATTTCGAAAATGAAGTAGGATGGTTTGGCGAACGATTCTGTATGAGGTATTTATGTGACCCTGACTCCCGTGGGTCATCTTAGACGTGACTAAAACAAGAGCCATGCCGGACCAACTGAGTTCGCACCTCCGATCAGACACATTTCTTCGATACCATATTATGACTTTGTGATGATTTGGTGGCCACCCCTCGATTTTGATTATGGGAGTGTGTTCCGAGGTGGGCGGTAGTAGCTGGTATGCATTACCACCAGTCCGGATCCGCAATTGGTATATCTACCCTGGCATTTCCTTGAGTGTCATGTTCACATGCCTTATCGCGCCTTCTACGAGTTTCTTTTGAGTTGTACCTATGGAGTGCTTTCTGATAGCCCACCTACGGGTGGAGTTTACAGTATCTGTATAGACTACGGCATTATATAAGACGTGTTAAGAGGGATATTGGTAACGCCTTAACGCTATTTTAATACTTTATTTTACTATAGACACTATTATAATAGTATATTGTACTACATATAGATAGTTTAATGAATCCTTAGGAGATGGTAATCCCGAACATCTCTTAAGTTATTGCACTCACGTTGACACTGGATAAGAGATGTCAAACCCCGTAAACATCTCTGATGCCGTTACACTCATGTTTGTTTACTGTTGATTTAACTTACATAAGATCTTTTAGTTTAGACTCGAGTGTTTTGTCTTTTCAATTCGTTCGAGTCAGTCTGAGCTTTTTAGTTTCTCGAAGACTGCTTTCTAGAGGATGAAGACGAAGATTTTGTACTATTATCTTTTATTATATTAATTCCGTTGCATCATATTGTTCCGCGGCATTTTTTGTTATTTATTCTTGTTGTACTTAACTCTGATATGTATTAAAGTATAATCAATGTTATTTGTAAACATTTTCATGAACTGTTTATTTAATTATTATATTTTGGCATTCCGCTGCAAGATTCTATATTTCTTTTCTTTATTTCTTTGCTTTTTCTTATTTACCCCATGACAATCTGCCCTTTTGAATGGTTTGAGTTTGACGTGTGTGGCTTATCGTCGATTTAAACCATCCAAAAAGGTAGGTCGTCATAGTTGGTATCAGAGCTTTGATTTAGCGGTAACCTTAGCTTTGTGGGGTCTGACTCGTATAAAATAGGGTAGTAATACCCTAGAATGAGTCGCTGAGTGTATATATAAGAGAAAGCATACTTGTTTGTGTTATAAAAGGTTTTTGTATTGTGTTAATTTGTTCTGTTTTGTATTTACAAAATATATGTAAATGAAATAATTTTGCCTAATATTATATTTTTTATATAAAAGAATAATTTTAAAAGCAATATAAATGGATGTAATATGTTGTTTGTTAGGTATAGAAATTTTATAAATATTGATTTTAAAATAGGATTTACAAGTAAAGTAAATATAAATTGGAAATTTAGAACTTAAGTTTCGTGATTTTTGAAATTTCTTTCAAAGGATTTTTGGAATATAACATTAGTATTATTTGGAAGTAGTTTTAGATATAAATATTTCAATATGATTTGAGAAAATTTTTTAATAGAATTTTGGAAGAAACAAGTCCTATACCCCCTCTTTGTTGCTGGAAAATAATTCCGGTGATGAGTGCACGCATCATCGACGTTCATTTTCTAGTTTCAAAGTGGGAAGACTGCTATAATAGTTATGTTGCACATCTGTTTTGATAAACCAATCTACGTTTTAATTTCTGAAGTTTGACTTGATATATATATATATATATATATTTGTAAGTTATGAGTATATATATATACTATTTTAAATGATTGAAATGGAACCATGTTACTTAGTTCTTAAGTTTCTGTAAATTGGAAATTGAAATTATTGTAATAAATGGAATCTTGACTAAATAAAAATAAGAAATTACAAATTTGTAAACTGTAAATAAAAAGGAAAATGAAAATAAGAAATGGTAACTAATGAATATTTTGTTAACTAAATATGTAAGAGAAACTTAGGTAATATTCAATTCCATTGTAAAAGACATATACATATATAACTTACCAAAATGTAAAAGTTGTAATGTTAAATAGGATATGTGATAGAATATTATGCAAGTAAACTTTAGTAAATGAAAGTGTTCACAGGAATTATTTTTATAAATAAGAATTCTAATATTATAAATTGTTGTAAACTTAGGTTAATAGTTGAAATATAAATCAAAGGTAATAGAAAAGTGAATAATGTAAGAAAACAGTTATAAACTTAGGCTAACACCTTAAGCTATCTATAATCAAATTTAATAGTAAAAGGTGAACACTGTAAGTAAATAATTATAATCTTAAGCTAATGTTTAAGCCATTTACAATTAAAATGAGTATTATGTTAATTGAATGGGTATAACTTCCAAAAGCATTAATGTGATTTAGAAATGGATTTAATATTCAATAATACTATATATGGAAGAATGAATATGAAAAAATATCCATTAATGTAAAGAGATTTACATAATAAATAAGTTAATAACTGGAATGGAAATAACTTATGTAAGGAATGAATGTAAAGTAATGAAAATAAAAATGGTATTTCATAAATGAATGGAAAATGAATTTTGTAATTGATAAATGTAATGAAATTAAACAAGCATTGTATGAAAAAATGAAAATGAACAATAGATAATGTGAAAAAGAAAGAGGAGTAAGAATAAAACTTAAAATATTATTTGAAATTATTATTCGTTTGACTTATGGATTGGTTGGGAAAGGATAGTTCTATTGTGTAAGGTTGTATAAATGATCTATATGAGTTTTATCTAAGACGATTGAGTATATGGTTTACTTCATAGTTTATTTATCAATTTTATATGATTAGAAGTATTGAACACTAACAAACCATTCATTTGGTTGCTATGGATGGATGATTGATTTCTTGGTTGAAATGATGTTTGTACTATTTGTTTGCAAATAATTAATGGTATGTTGTGATGTTTTGTTTGTTATTTATTGAAGCAACTTAATTATTTCTCTTTCATATAACTATTAACATATTTGGATTATATAAGTTAAATACAGGTTAAAGAAGCAATTGCTACTGCTTTTGGTTTCATAAAATAAGTGTTGTTTGCCCGACAAATAGGTATGTTTTTGGATTACGGTTTCTAGAAATCTTATATTGTTTTTCCCGTAGTTCGGGATATTTTATTTTGAAAAATATGATATATATATATATATATATATATTATTGACATTATTTCCCCTAGACCTCTCCATACAAAGGGGACTATGCTGAAATTTTCCGTGAATTTTGGACCTAGAAAAATTTTGTGAAATGTTTTCCAAACTTTTATTAACTTGAATATAAAAGGATTAAATTGTTTATAAATTGACATTGTATTTAAATTACTTAATTATGTAAATTAACTGTTTATAAATTTAATATTTTGAATAAGATATATTGATTACTTAATTCCATCTTTTTTCTTCTTTTCCCTTTTCGAGGACGAAAAGTTTTGAGTGGGGGAGAGTGTGACGACCTGTAATTTTCGATAACTAAAAATAGTTAATATAATAAGGCTTTGTGATTTAGTATTGGAAGAAATAAAATTTTATGATTTAATAATAAGAATATAACTGGAATGAAATGTAATAGCATTAATTTAAGGTAATTGATAACCGCTTTAAATGTAATTCCAATTTATTGAAATGATTTAAAACTTATAATTGGTTATAGATTGTAAATTAATTGTAATAATGTGTGTATCAATTGACAATTTGATTAAAAGAGTAATAGTTATTTTAAATATTGACTTATTAATGAAATAATGTGTAATAAATTGTAATTGAATAGAATTGGTTTTGTATAAGTTGTTATAACATTTGTTTGTGAATAATAAACTTACAAATGTTATTAAATGTAGAAATGGTGGCAACTGTTGTTTGTTGCCAATATATTTAATCAATTGCAATTTAATGAAATTAAATGTTACGTAAAATGAGTTAAGATGATAACCATAAATGGTGAATGCAAAAAATGTGTAGAAATGTTAATTATATTCACAAGGCAATAATTGAATCGATGAAAGAGTAAACCAAAGATAAGTAAATTTATTGGGATTTCAAGTTATAATAAAATTGGCAAAAGTTCAAGGTAATTGAAATATGGTAACTAATACGGTAAAAGATGAAATCGGAGAATATTAATGTAATAAGCTATAAACCAATGTTGAATATACGCATAGAATAATGAATGATGAAATAAAAAATTGAAATCAAATTATTGGAATTAAATTATAATTAATTGGAATTTATTTACAGTTGAAATCGATCACCGTAATTAGTGTAATATTTAACACTGAATAGATATTTAAATTTGTATTAAATCATTGTAAATGTTTAGGTGATCAAAAATGATGAAATTTGTTAATTATCAAATTTGAATGGAAAAAGTGATCAAATTAATTTAATATTAATTTATTTAATTAACGTAAAAATAGGCCACTGTCTTGGATTTCGTCGAGACTAGCTTCATCGGATCCATAATGGTGAATTATTGTTGAAATTCAAGTTTCGTAGCGATCGGACTTGTCGTGATCGTACGGGCTCGAAACGCGTAGAAATCAATTTAATTAAATTCAATTGAAATCAATTTGAAATAGGCTGATTTTAAAATAACTTCTTCATACAATGGAATTAGGATTTGAAATCTATTCCTTTGAATTTGAAAATATCGAAAACATCTATTTCGATATATGAAATGACCTACTTTCGTTTCGGAGGCAGAACGGGCTTTTCAGGTCGTTATTGTCTGTTCGAACCAGTTCGACATGTTATTCATTCTTAGTGGACTTCATAAGTATATATTGTTATATTCTAACCGTAGCAGCCTTATTATTTCTTATTCCTATGCATACAGTTCTGTCTGACTGTTCCTTCTCTCTTCCTCAATGGCAGAAACCCAATTTACATTCAAACCCAAATTCAATTTCAAAACCAAATCCAAAAAACAAACTCCTCCAAACCATATCAAATTATATACGGTTTCGAAGCTTCGACTAGCGTAATTCACTGGTACAATTTGTTTTCAATTCGAATTGCCATTTGTCCAGAATTCGCAAATCAATTTCGACCGTCCATATTGGGTTTTGACGATCCAACGGTGGATCTTCGTCCGATCGACGATCGAAGGCGCTCTTGCGAAGAGGGTGATTAGCAGCACTCATCAGTATGGTTAGTTAGTCGAATCAGTCAGTGTAGTTGCCATAAATTGATGGGTTTTGTTCGACTTTCATGCCCGGCCTGGCAGTCCTAGGTGGCGGCGGAGTGGGCCACGTTCATGGCCATGGTAGAGAGGAGAACGACAGTCTTGAGGGTAGGCTTTGATCATGGCACAGGCGATCAGATTGGTGGCGAATATTCAAAAGGCGGTGGCAGCTCGTGTATTTTACGGCCGATCTGGCTTCACGTTAGGGTTTCTGTGTGTTGACGTGGCCCGTTCGACTGAGGTAAATCTTTTTATTTTATTTTTTATTTAAATTCAAATCTTAATTATTCTAATTATCGTAACTTTTGCATATGAGATCCGTTTCATGCACGGTTTGTTCCGTTGGGATTATATTAAAATTCCGGACATTACGGAACTGGTTTGGACGAATTCTAAGACAGTTGAAATTTGAGCCCTGTTTTGGATTTCAAATCGATTTGAAATCCAGGGTGAGTGTTTTGACTCGCTCACAACTACTAGATTATCTTATATTAGTCAAATTAAATTTATGATGTGATTAGAAGTTAATTGATTGATGTTTGGTATGTTTAATTGTCATTTGAGTTAAATTTGACTTCTATTGCATTTAATCATCGTTTAATTTAATATTGAAATTAATTTTCAATTTAATACCTGTTAATTATAATCAGTTATCTATTGATGTTTATTGGTTAATTTAGATGATGACTGTGATGGATGTTTGATTTTTGATATTGGATGACTGGATGTTGTATTCTTTTTTATTTTGTTATAACACTGCAAGTTCCCTATGAGTTGAAACGATACATACCCGAACGATCTATAGATTAGGGAAAAATTGTTATGGGTTGAAACGATAGGCTCGAGCGATTTTATAGATTTTTATTTAATTTGGGATTGCGGTTTGAAATGATATATAACCGTAAAATTTTAAATTGCGGATTGAAATGATAATTATCCATATCACTTGACCATATGGTAGAAAATTATATACGGAAGCCGGATCGGTTAAATTAAATGATTTTAATTCTTTAGATTTTAAATTCAGTTAACTGGCATTTTTAAAATAGAAATTGATTTATATAAATTGAATTATTCTCGATAATCCAAGCGATAATGCTGAAATTGGAATATATTTAATGAATTGTTCAAAGGATTTAAATTGGAATTTCAAAGTTGATGTGTCAAGAATAAATGAATTTATCGGAATTGAGTTATTGAAAAGTTTGGATATAACTTTGAAATCTATTTTAAGCTAATTTAAAAGTTTTTAATTATATTGATTATTTTAATCAATTTAAAACTATTTTAATTTGTTTTAATCTATTATAACCTATTTAATCCAATTTAATCTATTTTACCAATTTTAAATTAATTAAATTTATTTAATCTACTTTAAACCTATTTAATATAATTTAAATATATTTAATATATTTTTAATTTTTTAATCTATTTTAAACCTATTTAATACAGTTTAAATCTATTTAATCTATTTTAAAATTATTTAGTCTATTTTAAATCTATTTAATATAATTTAAAATCTATTTAACTTATTTTAAATTTATTTAATCTATTTAATCCTACTTAATACAATTTAAATCTATTTTAAATTTATTTAATCTATTTAATCGAAGACTGCTTTCTGGAGCATGAAGACGAAGATTTTATATTATTATCTTTTATTATATTTATTCCATTGCATCATGTTGTTCCGCTGCATTTATTTATTATTTATTTATTCTAGTTGTATGTAACTCTGATCTGTATTATAAAAGTATAATCAATGTTATTTGTAAAAAGCTTCATGAACTATTTATTTGATTATTATATTTTGTCATTCCACTACGAGATTTTGTATTTGTTTTCATTCTTTCTCTGCTTTTTGAATGGTTTGAGTTTGACGTGTGTGGTTTATCGTTGATTTAAACCATCCAAAAAGGCAGGTCGTCACATTCGGGGACGAAATTCTTTTAAGTAGGGAAGAATGTAACGACCCAGAATTTTAGTCATTCAAAATTTAGATATTTAATTGATTTTAAATATTCACTACTAAATTTTATAAGTTGAATAATTTATATTCAAATATAAGGATTTATTTGGATAATTAAAATTATTAATTTAATAATTGAAATTATAGAAATAATTGGAATTTGAATTATTTGTAAATGAAAATGAATTATAAAGTTGATATAAATTCTATATGAATTAGAATGAAGTTACTAAACTTTTAAATTTGAATTAAAAGGTAATTTATAGAAATTGAAAATTTTAATATTTAACTATCGTGTAAAAGTAGTCATTTTTCACACGGCCTCTGATTTCGATGAAACCTGTTTCATCGATCCGTAATGTTATATTATTATAGGATTTAAAATTCTGTGTCAATCGGACTTACGGTAAGCTCATATGAAGCTGAAATGTATATAAATTTGTTTAAGTAAATTTTAATTTAAATAATACGATTCGAAAACCTATCTTCTAAATACGATGGAATTGACTCTTGATATATATTCCATTATGTTTGGAATAGGGTTAGAACATTATAAACGCCTGGTGGCACGCTTTGATTGGATTTTGAAATATTTTCGGATGAATAGTAAATTTATATTGCTTATAAATAGAGGATATTTATAATTCGTTTTGCCCAAACCCTAGTAATTAGTTCATAGCTGCCACCTTCATCATGAACGGCCAGGAAGCTCCAATCTCCCCCCTCGACTATCTCTCAATCCATCTACTTATAGCAAAAACTTCCAACTAGGAAATTGTAAAGCACGTTGAGTACTTGCAATCCAACGGTTGTGATTTGAAATGTAGCAGCGTGGAGTCCCAAAGTTGGTCGCGTTCCTATGGCGTTTGGGTTCGTTTTTCTTGGCTATGGAGGCACCAAGTTGGTCGAGGCTTCGGCCATGGGTGGAGCTAGGGTTGACGCATGTGGTGGAAGCGGCCGATCGTCGCCTCGACAAACGTGGATGCCACGACAATCGATAATAGAATGGCGGCGTTGGGTTTGATGTTGCGGCTATTCGAACGAGAGGGAAGAAAGAAAACACAGCCTTGATTTGTGAAAGCAGATCCAATGGCTTAGATTGATTCTAGGCTATTTATTAAATTAATTTGTAAATTTAATTATGATTTAATTCATGTAAACTTTAAAATACGATAAGTTTTGCATGCGAGGTCGAAATTGGACGAAAAAAGTTGCGTTGGATTCAAATTCACAAACACTAAGCAATGGAGCTGGATTGGAGTTAATTGGAGCTATTGAAAATTTTGGATAAAATTAAATGCCTATATAATTTTATTCGGAATAAAACGCTAACACGGCTATTGAAATCAAATTGAGTACAACTCACTCTTTTTGACTCGCTTATATTTTATATAAGTGAGAATAAATTTATTTTATATTGTTAGATGATTGTTTGGGTGATATATATATATATATATATATATATATATATATATTAATTGGTATTTTGATATATTCCTACATATTGGAGCAGATGAGACCCTGTACGTTCTCGTATATGAGCGGATGATCTTTCACATGCGCGTCTACCTTGAAGCGGACATTGTACATATATTCTCATATGTATATTTGTTGTAGGTGATAGGTTGGAGGGATCCAATAGAATTCCTCACAATTATTGATTTTATTTACAAATATTTATATATATGCTGTTATCATATGATATATGATGTTTGGATGTCGTGATTGATGTAAATCACCTTATTTAGCGCTTTTGTAGCATTGGGCCATATTTTGGAATTTTAAAAATATTAAAATGATGATATTAAATAAAAAGGATTTCAAAGTGATTTTGCAAATAAATGTTTTATTAATTTTTGAATCGTTAAGCAAATAAATTTATTTTAAATAAATAAAAAGATATAATTTTTATATTACAAAAATTATGATTTTTTGTGAAATATACTCAAATATGATTTTTAAAATACGAAGTTAATTATTTTGTAAAATATGTTAAATGAGAATTTTTGGACTTATTATAAATGGTTTATATATAAGATTTACAAAATTGATAATTTTTAAATAAAAATAATGGTATTATAAACAGTGTCTTATAAATATAAGAAATGAAATTGTAATCAGATTTGTATATGGATTTGGAATTGGAACTTAGAAATGAATTTATAATGGATTTTATGTAGTTACATAAAAGAATGAATTTGTAAATAAATGATTTATAAGTAAATTAACTTATAAGATTTTAGCATATAAATAGATATAAGTGGAATTTGTTAGTAAAGGAATTTTTTATGTGGAAGTTTTTATAAAATAGAAATTAAATTTGAAATCAATTAAGTTTGGTAAGTTAAAAATGAAAGCCTATAAAGGAATTTCGTTCGTGATTTTGGACAGTGAATAATCATTTAAAGTAAATAAATGTTTTGTAAAGTGATCTTTTAAATTGAGTTAAATGGCTTGAAGATGTTTTAAAAGGTGTGAGCATCGAAAACATAGATTTCAACATTTATTGTTGAAATAAACGTTATTGAGAAGTAAGGAAAGCATGTACCGTAGCATTGTTGTTATAGTAAATGATTTTCGAAAGGAGATGTTTTGTATAGTATATGAGATTTATATATCTATTTAATTATCGAATCCCTGTACTAATGATTTTGGGTTGTCGTAATGATGTTTTACGCAACATTCGTTTTGACCCAATAAAGCATGAAAAATATTAAGCTTTCCTAAAGAGATTTGTGAATATGCTTGTACGGTTGATATAAGTAAATGGAAATGTTTTCCAAATAGTGAAATATTGAAATGGTTTTTAGAATATATCTTTTTTTTAAAAGATAATTTGAAGTGAACATTTGGAAAGCGATTTAATTAATAAAGGATTAATTAAATGGGCCTAGGGATTGCTTATGATGCTAAATATTTGTTGTTTGTTTTGATAGTTAAATAACCGACTATCAAATTTTGCCATTTTTAGCTCCTCGACTTGATGTGGGAACTATTTAGTAGTACACTTAGTATGTAGACGTCTATATAGGCTTGATTATCGTTTGTGTTGAGGATGTTGATTTGTGTAGTGTGGAGTATTACTCCAATCTATCGAGAATCCTTCTTGGCCGAAGTTCAGCAAGTTGAAAGTTGGAGACATGATAAGTCTATGAGACGGTTTCAGCGTGAGGTTTAGAAATGCTTTTGCATTGTTGGTGTGAAGAGACCGTGATCAGTTTATCCAAAAACCGCTTCGGACCAACGTATATGCGTTCGATTGTGCATATTATCGATGGTATTGTGATTTAGGATTTTCATAGTGAAGGACTGCTTATTGATCGTTTGGGGTTAAAATCCCTATATACATCTAGTACCAGTAGTCTCATCGTTGTGAAATATCCAATGCAATGACTGTTTGCTACTAATCCTAGGGATTTCCCGACAGGATGTGGTAGAAAAGTGCCTTCGGTTCGTCCTGTTTCTGGGCAACTTGTATGGAAGAGTGTCTGACATTGCATTTCTAAGATTACGTACATTGGTTTTTACAAACGTACATCAGTGGTGGCGGAGAAGGCAACTTATCTTAGCTTAACAACCTCCTTGAACGTACGATCCCAAGGGTTATATTTTCATAGAAGGCAATTAGTAGTCAACGAAAATGGCAATGTGACATTCACAGTGATGTGATATGTGATAGGATATTGTTACTCAGGCCTCATCAATTGGAAATGACCGAAACAGGATTAGATGCGGCAAGGCTAAGTGGATCATTTCCAATTAGGATATGATCATCCTCTTCTAGATATATTTTTCCCCGCTATGACATTCAGGATGTAAATTAATGTGGTTTGTATGCTATGAGGGCCCTCAGGAAAGGTCGGTAACGACCGGGAATGACTTTTTCGATACTACCTAGTTATAGAGGTAGGCCAATCTTGTGCTGGTAGAGGGAAGATGTTCTATGCCTCGGGACATCCATCTAGAGGTGTATCCATCAGAAGGTAGTCCCTTCACCTGGTCATTTGTATGGAAATCCAAACTCCACTACGTGCCAGCCATTTTTTTTGTAGAGCCTAGTATGCTAGAATTTAATAATGGTAACAATTTCGGCTATTTTAATATTATTTGTGCAATAGACACTAGTATAATATAAGATGATTTGATAGGAAATGTTTTGTTATCATAAGGTAAAAACATGTTCGTGTTTACTTATGGGCGTGTCTTACGAGATACTTTTGTTTTGAAATGAAAAGTTTGGTAATTTAATAAATTCGGTTGAGTGAGTTTTCTCACGCTGATTAATCATATTGATCCGGACGTTCCTCCCTTTCAATGCTCGAGTCAAATCGAGTATATTTACAGGTTCAGATTTGGTGCTTCAGCAGGAGAGCTGGAGATCTTCATTTTCGTACACGCATCTGTTTATTATCTGCTGCATTGTTGTTATAGTATAAGCAATTGTAAGGACAGATTATTATAACTGCACAGGCTGATGATTAGTGATAGATTGTTGAACTCAGATTGATGTATGTACATATAGTTTCTGTTTTGTAAAGATCATTGATATGATATTATATGTTATTCCGCTGCGATGTGAGATTCTATATTATTCTATTTGGTTTTCTCTTCTCCCCTTCTTCTCTTCTCTTCTTCTTTCTTCTTTTCTTTCTCATGACTTTCCTTCATTTTATGCTTTTTGGGTCGGACAAGTGTGGTTTATTGTCGATTCAAAGGGTACAGATTTATGGATCGTCACACATACTATTTGATTTATTGTACTTTAATACTCTACTATGAGTTATATCGATAGTGCTCTGATATGCATTTATTTATTTATTTTTAAAATACCAAACCAATGATCCATACTTTGGTGGACTTAGATTTTTAATTTAGCAATCAAGCCCATTGGGATGTGGGTTGTCACATTTGGTAGCAGAGCTAGGTTAGTCGATCTTGAAAAATTAGGAAATATTGAGAGAACGTTCGTATTTCGCCCATAAACATAGTTATATTTTACACCAAATCTTATAAATTTCGACTATGAAGTAGTTGCATCCATATATTGAAATATGGATAAGTTGATTATGAGCTAGAACAATGGATGAAGTTGAAGATGTACACCCATCCTGATTACCCATGAGAGATGGGTCATATGCGAAAGGCATGGACCTAAGAAGTGAGTGCAACATACGAAAGGCCCCTAAAGCTGGATAGTACGTGACTTCCTAGTTGGGCCCTCGACAGCGCAATGGTTATAGATTCCCGTTGGATTGCCGACTGATGATCTATAGTAAGTCCAGATTAGAAGAAAATAATAGTCTATGTGTTGTAGATATCCGGAAGCAAGAATTAAATATGTTCCTGAAGGAAGGTGTGTAGTAGTCACTCTAAGATAATAGTCGAATTTTAATACTTGAGAAAAGAAGACAAGTCGATAATAGTAGAAAAGAAGAAAAAGCCCAGAAAAATGGACAAATAAAAATCCACTTTGAGTCTAATCCTATATGAAAAATTTAGTATAAAAGTTGAAATGATTTTAATATATTTAAGAAAAATATACAAATAATATATTTGCAATGGTTTTCAATGGAATTATTTAAAGGAAGGGAAACCCTATTTCAAAAATTAAGTAAATCTATAAAATAAAAATATATATTATATTTATATAAATTTTTTAGTGGAAATCAAAAATTAGTTAAATTGGAAATTTTAGTAAGTGGGATTTTAATAAAAAGTTATTTCATTTGAAAAAGAATGTATAAAGCATATGTATAGCTCATTGATTTTTCTAAAATAAAAATTTGTAAATTGTACAATCTTTTTAGAGGTGGACAATAAGTGGTACTAGTTTTAAATGGGGTAAATAGACCAGGGAAGAATATTAGATCACGAAAATAAAGCATTAGGAAAAATACATTGTAATGATTCAACTAAGAAGACCGTAAGAGAAAATAAATTAAGCAAGAGTAATTTAGGTAAAACATAGTTAAATAGTAGCAACATTATGAAATATAAATAGAAACAACGTTAGAAATTTATATAAAATATTTTTTAGTAATTAGAAATGACGTAGGAGATTATAGTAAAAATAGCGTTAGCAATCTAATTAGAAGCAACAAAGGAATTAAAAGTAAACAAAGGAAACTGAATATTTTTCATTATTGTGCACACTTGTTCTACATATCTTCTAAAAGTCCCCTTCACATAATATTAGAGACTACTCCAAGAATTGGAAAAGGAGATAGAATGAGTAAAAGAAAAATAATAGGATGGAAGTGTCCTTATCTACTCTAATTTTATTGCTAAAAATTTTAAAGAACATTTTCGAAACATAGTCAAATGTATTTTTAAAGAAATGGTTTGGTATTTGAATTGATTTTTAAAAAAAGCAAAACTTAATAAATTGCTAACATTTTTAAAAATCCCAAAAGTAAAAATCCTTGTTATTGAAAAAAGGTTTGAAAAGAAAAGTTGATTTGAAGGAAAAGGAAAGGAACATTTTTAAAAATTAAATTGCTAACATTTTCTCTTGGATTTAATGAATAAGTTTAATTCAAAAATCCTAAACTATAGGTTTAAAAGTTAAGACATCAATTTATTTTCGAATGTAATAAAAAATTTCTAAGTTTGTACTTTTAAACATAAATTTTTTGGGATGAAGTGCTTCAAAATTTTAAATTTTAAATTTTTGAAAAAAAAGTGGCGAAAACCAAACCAAAATGTGAATATGAAGTAGGTAGGTTTGATTGCCTAGGTAAGAGGTAAAAGACAAAGCTACGAAGAAAATAATGTTAATACCTCAGTTATTTATTTTAATGACGACAATCATATACAAACATAAAAAATATAGATAATAATGTCTTGCCACGTTATATAGTATATAGTGTAGAATATTACACAAATGTTGAATTGAAAACTACACGGTATAAAGACTCAAGAGATAGACAGGATAACTCATGAGTTCAAAAACCAAGATATGAATATCTCAAGATTATAATTTAGTGTGTAGAGTCATTGTATATATATTGTCGAAGTCCTTGATAGCAATCTTTGATCTCTATCTCTAATTTTCTAATCTTTTATATTTTTAACCAAAATAGGTTTCAAAATATATTTTAATTTTTTTGGAAGTTTGAAATGGTTATAAACTATGTTCAAACTATTTTATAAAGTATCAGATTATTTTACCAATTATTGGATTTTCCAAACAATTTAAAAGAAAATAGTTTTCAAAATACACAAGCATAGGTTGACATACATGCCCTGGATATGTAGACAAACATGCCACTAATTAGTTTTCAAATTTTGAAAGGAATTATCTATTCTTCGTAACTCTTCACGGACGAATGCATCTGTTGTTTCTATATAAACAGGCGTGCAGATGAATTTTTTAATAACTAGTTGCTTATTTTCTTCCCTCCACTTACTCTCGTGAAAACTATATTGAAAAATATACTCTATTCTGTTCGAATCATAGAATCAATTCATACTTCGTTGTGTTGATTCAATACTACTTTCTTACTATCTTGCAAACATCCCTCTTAATTCAAAGATCAAATGCTATCCAAGAGGTTATAGGATGTATCCAAAGTACAAGAATTTGTCTTCGGAAAAACCAATAACTCTATTTGTATTTGCTTGGGTGTGCTTATAGCCCGTTTAAATCTAAGGGGTGTGCCTAGTAGCAAGGAAATCTTATAGGTGTGCTTGTAACTCGGTCAAATTAAGTGAGTCAACCCTGAGCTCGAAAATTCAAAAGGGTGTGTCTCGTAGCTTCAAAATCGAGATTGTACATGGGTTTGCCTTCTGCTCGATTAAAGATTAGCATTTGAAAAGAAATTTTACAAGCAATCATACGGGACTTGATGTAAGAGAAATCTGAACCGATATAAAATCCCTAGTGTCATCTCTCTAACCTTCTACTTTACTTTATTACTTTTGTTTTAATTTGTGACTGGCTGTTAATGTAATTTTATGTTAATAATTTGTGATTTAATATTAGTCTTGAAAGAAAATTAAAAAGATCTGCATAAAATACTATTCACCCCTTTCTAGTGTTAAATTAGCCTAAAGATCCATAATTCTGCAACTCACATTTGGTATCAGAGCACTGGGTTTTCAAAAGACTCGTAATTTGATTTTTGAAAAGTTTAAATGGCTAGCAACACCGTGTATACACTTGTTAGTACTTTTGTTGAAGGACAATCTACTACTAGACCCTTACTTTTTAATGACATCAATTACGATTATGCTCATGTAGGATGAAGATTTATTTATGATCAAATGGTTTAGATATTTGAAAAATTGCACATAATGAGTATACGAAATATTTTATTTTGCTCACTAGGTTAAAATGAATTTAATAGATTGTCTATTTCTAAGCCTACATATGAAATTTGAAGAACACTGCAAGTTACACGTGAAGGTACTAGTAAAGTTGAGTAGACAAAAATTTCCTTATTAACTAATAAATTTTAGTTGTTTAAAATGAATCCAAATGAGTCTATTTCTAACATGTATTGAAGATTTCAAGACATAGTGCATTCTGTAGTTGCATTAGGTAAAAAAATTATGAAGAGGACCAAGTTAGAAAAATCATCAATTCACTCTACTCGGGATGGGATCAAAAGGCACTAGAAATTTAAGAGGCTAATGATGTTAGTACTCTAAAATTTGAAGAGTCAATAGGTAATTTAATGTACTATGATGCACAACGATAGGGCAGAAGACAAAGCAAGGTAACAGAAAAGAAATCCATCGCTTTCAATGCAATAACTGACGATCAGGATTCAGACGATAAGAATGACAAATAAATTGCTATCATGACCAGAAATTTTAGAAATTTTCTGAAGTATAGAAAGATGTTTGTCGAAAACCTAAAAACAAGACTCCTAGAAGTGGAACTGCAACTAGATTTTTCAATTGGGATGAACCTGGTCATCTACAAAGAGACTGTCCACATCAGAATAAATCAAGGATATCACTAGTTACCGATTTATCTAGAAAAAGAAGAATTGCTTACACAGCAACAGTAGTGATTCAGATACTTCCTCAAGCGACAATGAAGCAGATACTGAGGATGCAAAAAGCAAAATAATAGTAGTTGCTTATAAGTGTGGTATTTTTCACATCAAATTTTTATTCCATTCGAATGTAGGAATAAAATCAAGATTAATAATAATAGTTGCTTATAAGAGTGTATGTGTGTGTATAGGAATATTTTATCTAAGTTTTAATTTTGGATATTACGGCCCATATGTCGACATACCCATACCCTATATGTCGACACGTATGCCAAAATTTCGAAATTTCATTTTTGAATCTTCCTTATTTTTACATTAATTTTAATAACTGAAAAGGCATTTTTTTTCAAAGCTAAATGTTAGTTCTCTATCTATTAATTCATCCTATCTCTATCCATTCATTTATTCACTTTATTTCAAAATTCAAAATATCTCTTTATTCTCTTATCTCCTCAAAAACTAAAAAATGACCTTATTAAGCCAACCATCAAAAACCATAAGGCTCTCAAAGAAAATCAATGGCTTTCTTTTCAATGACAAAGAAGTCGTGGATACATATGTTGATATGCTACTTCTGGAAAAGTTTTCCTTGACGATTTGCAAAATTTGGTGATTTCTCTTCTTGTGGTCTTCAAGATCTTTGTTTACAAAATGAAATTCTTGTTTTAGTCCAATCTTCTTAAAATGATTTTATTTGTTATCTGGATTTAATTAAAATGAATTATTCGAATTTAAATGGAAAGTTCTTTCAAGGAGAAGAGGGACAGGTTTGGAGTATCGTATAAGGCATTACTATTGTTTTAGATTTTGATATTTTAGGTCCAATACTTGGCTGCAAATCTAGTGGAATTGACAATACCACTTTTAAAATTGATGAACAAAATTGTGAAGTTTTTCATGATATTTTTGAAAGTCATGAAGATTTGATTTTAAACATAAAAATATTAGACCAAACTAGACTTATGAGTCTCATTTTACAATAAAGTATTAATTCAAGGACGAGAAATTACATTAACCCAACTCAAAAAGATTTTAAAGTTCTTATTGCCATTTGATAAAACTACGACATCAATTGGGCACAAGTCATTTTAGATGATTTTGTTCAAAAGAATATTTCTAGACATGAGAACATACTTTACCATGGTGTGTATCTTACTAGAGTGTTCAAATATTTTGGTGTTGTTTAAGAGGTGAACCCACTTTGTCTCGAAAAGTTTCCAACAAGGCCAATATTCCTCTTATGCATATTCATTTCTATTTCGAACCATATGAAACTCTTGTTGAAAAAGAAGAACGGCTTTGGATGAGAAGCAAGAAATACAACAACAAGAAGAAGAAGAATGCCACCGAATGGACGTAGAAGAAGAAGGAAATCAAGAAGAAGAGGAGGAGGAAATGGAGACTTCTTTAGAAAGCGTTGAAAATTCACCCCACCCTTCCAACAAAAAGATTTCAAAGAACCAAGAGAAGCTTCTTAAAAGCCAAAAGAAACTTAAGCATTCTGTAGCAAAAAGTTCACTTCTCTCTGCAATAAAGTAGTCAAATATTTTGGAAATAGGAAGCTTGCTGGCTCTTCATCATTATCATCGTCCTTTTAAACTTGTCTATCTAGCTTTAGGTTCCTTGGTTATGTAAGTTTCTAGCTTTATTTCATGTTTTTTTGATGTATTTCTTTTGTTTTTCTTTGAATCCCACGTATTTTCTATCATTAATAATGAAATCTATTTCTTGCTATTCAATATTATTCTATTAGACTCTGGAAGCTATAAAAATATAAATATGTTAAGTGAAAACAAAAACTAAGTCAAAAACTAAAACAATGCAAATTCAGACTTATATGTCAACATACATATAGGGTATATGTCGGCATATCCTAGTCGTTTGGCAAAAATTCAAAATTTAAAAATATTATAACTACCATATATTCAAACATTTCAAATGACTTTAACTCATATTTTAGTATATTTCTTCCAGAAAATTTCGTTATTCATTCATCCTTTTATCCCTTTTCATTTTCAAACTTCTTCCTTAAAAATTGTCTTCTTCGTATCAAAAATTATGTGAAAAACTGGAAGACACACTTCAATCTTTCAAGGATATTCTCACCTTTATCTTAAGAAATCAAAGGCATTTAGAATAAAGTCAAATGCAAATGATCAAAGAGCAAGAAAAGCATTTTAATGCCCTTCGATGGCTGATTACTTCCTTAGTAAAAAATGATCAAACCAACAACCCAGAATTCTCTAACAACCAGGATAATGAAGAATGGGATGCCGTCAAAACAAATCCAATCTTTGGATTCGACGGTTTGGTTGAAGTTTTAAGGAATGTCTAGATATTTGGTTTGTATTAAATTGTAAATATGTATAATTTATTATGTAATACACTTAGGTTTGGATTTGTTTAGATTTGGATCTAATTTTTGATTGTATATTTGGATTAAAGGTGTACATTGATTTGAATTAATAAATATAGTTTGTGTTATCTTATTTATCATTATTTCAAATATCTAGTTCCAGTTATCATCATTTATAATCATCATATGTCATAATAGTATCATTATTGCATCATCATATATGCTTTAATTATTTAGTACCAAAAATTATTTTGACTTCATATTCTATAAAAGTATATCGTTTATGGGAATTTTTATCTTTTACGCACTTTGGTTGATGACAAAATGAGAGGAAAAAAATAGAACATACATATGCATATGCATATATTCAAGGGGACTTATCTAACTCAGGGGAAGTTATATCATATTTTAAATACAAGAATATTCAATGGTTTTCCTCATCAAAAAGAGGGAGATTGTTAATATCTCAATTATTGATTTTGATGACAACAACGATTTACAAACATATAAGATATAGTACTAATGTTTTGTTAAGTTATACAGTATATAGTGTAGAATATTACACAGGTTTGAATTGAAGACTGTACAGTATAAAGACTCAAGAGGTAGACATAAAGACTCACGAGTTCAAAGCCCAAGATCTGAAGATCTCATGATTCTAATTTAGTTCATAGAGTCATAGTATATATATTGCTAAAGTTCTTAATAGAAACATTTGATCTTCATCTCAAATTTTCTAATCTTTTATATTTTTAACCAAAATATATTTCAAGATATTTTTACAAAACTTTTTCAAAGTTCAAAATGTTCATAAACTACGTACAAAATATTTTACAAAGTATCAAATTATTTTATTAGGATTTTCAAAATAATTTAAATGAAAATAGTTTTCAAAATACATAACATATTGTCGACATGCATGCCTTAGATAATTCGACATACATACCACCAATTGGTTTTTCAAATTTTGAAAGGAAGTGCCTATCCATCGTAAATCTTCCTCATAAATGGACACATCTGTTGATTTACTATATAGAAGGGAGTGCAAACAAATTTTCTAATAACTGATTATTTATTTTCTTCCCACTTGTTACTCTCTTGTTAACTCCATTGAAAATATATTTTATTCTTTTCAAATTCACATATAATCAATTAATAACTTCACTGTATTGATTCAATACTAATTTCTTACTATTTTGCAAACATCTCCCTCTCAATTCAAATATCAAAGTGCTATCCAAGAGGCTATAGGATCCATTATATTCAAAGTACAAAAATTTATCTTTGGAAAAACACTCAACTCTATTTGTACTCGCTTGAGTGTGCTTCTAGCCCATTCAAATCAAGTGGGTGTGTTTAATAGTCCAAAAATCTAGTGGGTGTGCTTGTAGCCCAATCAAATCAAGTGAGTCTATCATGAGCTCGGAAATTCAAGAGGGTGTGTCTCGAAGCCTCAAAATCGAGATTGTATTTGGGTTTGCCTTCTACCAGGTTAAAGATTGGCACTCGAAAAGAAATATGTACAAGAAAAATGGATGTAGGAGAAATCCGAACCGGTATAAAATTCTTTTATCATCTCTCAAACTCTCTACTGTACTTTAATTCTTTTAATTTTATTTGCGATTGCATCTATGACTGAATGTTAGTATAATTCATCCCCGTCTAGTGTTAAACTAGTCTTAAGATTCATAATTCCACCGCAGACAAATAGCGATGACTACTCATAGAGTGGCATAAGGTATCCACGTAGAGCATAAGGAATATTCGTATAAACCTAGAAGAGTTTTACTAGACATGTGTGCAAGCCATAAAAAGAACCCATAAAGGAACAATGAATGGTATCAAAGTACACTTTTGCAAGACGGTCAAGGATAATAAAAGGTAAATACAAAATATTTAAGGATACTATAAAAGGATTTGGATTAAGATGATGAGCACACATAGAGAATGCTGGTAAACTCAAGATTAAGGAAGGTAAGATAGATGGTAGAAAAATTGTTCTGCCAAGCCAATTTGCCAATGAGTTATTCTAAATGTTCATATTTGTGCTTCTTACCCACTATAGTGTGGGCATGCACAATATATCTCATAATTGGATGTGGCAATGGAGGTAAAGGATGGACCTTAATTAGTAAAAGCCAAAAAGAAGTTAAGATGTGTGGATTACAATGTAATAGCAGTCAAAAAAGATCTATTTAGTTTTAGCAGGGTGATGGGGCCACAACATGTTAATTTATGTTAAAGGGCAACTTCCAGCGATTGTTTATTTTAAGTTTGGGTTGTAAGCATTAGCGATATCTGTAAAATGCGTATGATATTATATGAAATATTCCTTTTAAAAATTAGTTTTCTGGATGGACCGCTATATTAGTTGGAAAACTATGGAAGTAAGGAAATTTCATATAGATAGTTAACTAATGCAAAAGAAACGAAAATAGCAAAAGACCAAAAGTTATAAAATAAATTAAGGAAAATTTATTTAATTAGCTACTAAAAGAAAAGGGAAATAAGATTTTAGTCCCAAAAAGTATAAATTTTTTGGGGAGTAAATTTTGACAAGCGAATGAGTAGGAAAGGTTGTCACAAAGCCACAGATCAATGTCCCTATACCTTAAAAACTAAAATTTATATGTGGACTTTTATGCGGTTTGTTATTATAAAAGAAAAGAAAACGTTTTTGAAATTGAAAGTTTACCATGTAATAGGATAGGGTCTTATGGACATTAAACTATTGACTAAAGCCTGACTGTGTAGGATGTGGCAAAAACTATTTTGAAAAAAAAAACACATACACTTATACTATGGAAAATTTTATTTAAAATTCTTGGTTTTGAAAAATAATATGCTTTAATAAAAAAAATTGTATCCATATTTTGAATTTTTAAAATTTTCCGCAAAATTTTCTTAAGTTTTTATATAAAGATTTTTGAGCAGAAAAAGAGAACGTATAATTTTTGAAATGCCACATGCCTAACATAAAGAAAAAGTTGATGGACTACCAAGTTGAATTTTACTATGCTGCAGAAGTGATAGTAAAATAAAAGGTAGTTAGTGACAAGGGAAAAAGTTGTCTCAAATATAGAATCTACTAATCCATACCTTGTCGATAAATGAAAAAACTGGTTTTAAATTACTTTAATTTTAAAATTTTAATGAATTAAAAGAAAATTTACTTATGCGGATTGTACTTGGAAAAGTTGAAAAAAGAATTAAGGGCAGAGCAGAAGATTCCAAGATATAGTGGAAAAAGAATACATAAGAAAAGGATAGAAATATGAAATCCTTCATCTAAACCCTTTTTCGGCATAAAAATATAGGTTTAAAAATTGATTTTTTCAAAATTGTTAGCAATGGCGTGCTAGGATTTTGGATGATAGGGATTGGATGCAAAAATTGATTGAATTATAATTCTACTAATAGAAGTGTGAAAAAATTTGGATGCAAAACGAAGTATTTGATGTTTCAAAATTTGCATACATATAAAACTGTCGGTATATATAGGTTTGTTTGCATCATATTTTCAAAATTGTTTTAAAAATGCATTTATATCGAAGATGCCCATTTAGAATTTCTCAGTATGCATATCATATATGTGGTGATGTACTATGCACTTGTACAAGATTGGTCGCAAAATTGGATATACACTAATTGGTTGAATAGTTTATAATGGTCGCGTCCTATGTCATGTGATTCTGTGATTAAGGAATTTCGAGGATGAAATTCTTTAAGGGGTTGAATGTAACACACCATAATTTTAACAATAATTAATTAAAAATAGATAAATTAATAAATAATAACGTTGAAAAATAGAGTTTTACAAACATCAGAATTTAGCTACAAAACTTCCACCGTTGGGTTCATGGCTATTGTTCGATCTATTTTAATATATGTAGTTTTTCGATCGGAGTTTAAACGAAAAAGTTATTGACATTTGAAGTTTTCAAATTTGAAATAATTATCTATTTAATTAAAGTAATAAAAATAATTAACTAAAGATAATTACCGTCAGTTAGTGTTAATTGATAGTCAACTTATTTAAGCATAAATAAGTTAACAGTGGAAAGAAAATGCATTGACCTCTTTAAATGGAATTAAATCAACCAAACTGAAAGGCATAGGGAATTAATGTTATTCATCAACTGGTCGACTCCTAGCTTAGACCGGTCAACCGATTAAATTGTCGATTTGAGATTTTTGATGTGGCCGAAAGGCCCAAATTTAATTAAAATATTTAGTTAAACGGTCGACATTGATTTGAAAACCTATAAATACGGATCCAACCGCTCACATTTCTTCTCATATTTTCTAAGCGACATCGGAGCTCTATCATTTTCTCTTCCTCACAAAATTTTTAATTCTTAAAAATAATTTTAGTTTACATACATATATAAAAATGGTGAATGGTATAGGATGATTGAGAAGAGAATGCGGTCGAATCAAATTGCCAAAGCTAAGGTAAATTATTAATTCGGATCCAAAATTTAAATTAAATCTAAATCTCTTCTCTGATCAAGATTTCTGATAGGTATATGAATGCTTGCGGTATATGTATTCAAATAGGGAGAAAAAGGGAGTGAAACTAAATAACAGGGATTAGATATGGAGATTTGAAAAGCTAAAAAGATGAGTGAAAAATTATATAATATTGGATTGGGGTTTTTAGGCTCAAGGAAAAAGTTGGAGAAAAATTTAGTTTCAGGGACAAGAGGTTTTCTTTTTAGGCTGAAAGATTGAGTGTAAGTCACAGAATGATTGTCGCTGCTTTCATTTTCTATTCACGCTAAAAAGTGTCATTTAGACTAAAAAACAAACTTATTGTCCTTGAGACTAAAATTTTTTACAACTTCTTTTGTGCCTATTTTCCTATATTGGGTTTATATCGTTGTAAATCTATTCATGTATGCCTCAAATGTAAATTGGAGTTTTGGGCTAAAATTATATATGTGTAATGAATTTATAAACCCTGCCTACATATTTTGTGATTGATAACTTGAAATATATATTGCATGTATGTGAATCTGGAAAATATTGGGTATTGGTAGTTCTTGAATTTATAAATTATGTGATAGTTCCATATTTGTAGATTTAAATGACGTCTTCAAGTAGAATGTAAATTAAGTTATCATAGTAAATTGTCAGGATTTAAGTAGTACTTTTAGTTCTTTGGAATGTTGAGGGTTGCAATTTAACTTTCTATAGATTATCAAGTTCAGATCTATAAATAAAAGTGTATCCTTGTAATGACAAGGAATATGCCAAAAAGAAAGAGATGAATAAATAGAGATATTTGTCGTATTTTGTACTGTCTATTTCAATTACTATGAAGAAGATAATTCTTTGTAATTTTAAATGTAATAAAAATTCTTCTTTTTGGATAAAACCTAGAAATGTACTCGATTAACCTTTCCCTTAGGAGAGATGTAATTTCAGTGCGTTAAGATGTAGAAATCCCTAAGGATTAGTTAAAAGATTGTAAATGCGATAACAATGATGGTCTAAGAAAGGAATTAATATATATGCAATATAAGCAAGGCAGAAATTAGATAATAGCATTGAAAAGATAGGTAAGTAATAATTTAGAATAAAAAGGATATGGAAGGTCCACTAAATAAGGGAGGAAAATAAAAGTTAAAAAGGAAATAGAGGTAAAAAAAATTAAGTAGCGAGTAAATGGGAGAAGATATTTGACCTTTTAAAAGAAGAGGGAATTATCGTGAAGGACAAAAATTAGGGCTTTTTTAATCACAAGGACAGCCCGCTAAAATTTTATCCTCAAGGACAAATCGCTGCAACTTGTCTCTCCAACTCCAGATCTTGCTACAAAACCCACACCATCGCTTCCTTCTCCAACCCAATAAACTCCGACCGAGACGTCGACCTCTCAGATCTGGACAACACCTTGGCAGAAATCAAGGACCTGCGCGCGGAGTTCGAGCTCGAGAGCACGCGAGGAAGCGGAGGACGACCGTGAAAAGTTAGGGATGGAGATCAAGCACGTGAGTGAGGATGTCGAAAAGACGATGAAGGAGGCCGTGGACGAGAGGAGGAAGCGATGACGAGTGGATGGAAATCATTCTACTATATTCAGTTTTTGGGTATCAGTTTTGTATGCGATGTGGTATCAGTTTTAATAAAATAACACAGTATCAGTTTTTGGGTATCAGTTTTGTATGCGATGTGGTATCAGTTTTAATAAAATAACACAGTACGAGTTTTGTATGCGATGTGGTATCGGTTTTAATAAAATAAACAGTATGGATTTGTGGTGGTTTAGGAAATAGTATGGATTTGTGGTGGAAAATTTCTGATGGGTTATTGGTTTGACGAAACGGTGAAGGTGGTGGTATAGTGTGTGGTGTTTAGAAGCGATGGGTAGGGTTTGCATCAGAAGGAATTTCAAAACTGATACCTAAAATTTCAAAATTGATACCTAAAATTTCAAAACTGATACCTAAAATTTCAAAAATGATACCTAAGAACTGGTATCAGTATCAGCTTTTAAGAGCATGGTGCTGGTGAGGGGGGGGCGTTGGCGGGTGGAGGAGGTGACATGGGGTAGTTGCACGACGCTGGTGAGGAGGTGACGCTGCGGCGATGGTGAACACAAAACGGGCGGAGGAGGTGGCACGAGGTGGTTGCTCCAAAACGGGTGAAGGAGGAGGTGGCAATGGTGGCGCTAGTGAGGAGGTGGCGGCGCTGGTGAAGAGGTGGCGTTGACGCGGGATAAGGTGGTCGGAGCCGAAAACGGGATTGAATGGGCACGGGGAAGAGAGATTTGTGCATTTGAGAAAAAATGGGCTTTGGGCCTGTCCTTGAGGATAAAATTATAGGCATGTGTACTTGAGGATAAATTATCTGGATATTTTGTCCTTTAAAATAAATCCCCCTTAAAAGAAGGGGTAAATGACCTTAGGTAAAAGTAACAATGAAAGAGTAAGAAATATTATTAACAGTTGAACATTGGAGGCGTAATAATCAAACAAGCATGAATACATACACACATGTATATATATGCAGCCTTAATTATGCGTTTATGACGAATGTGAATTACTGAAATTAGTAAATAACTTGGATAAAAGGTTGACATAGTCAATAGAATTTATTGGAATGCGAGCTTAGTAGTGTTACACAATAGAAGTTTGCCTACCGTAAGAAGCTACCAATGGTTGTGTATACATTATAATGGTGTTGGACATATCTAACTGTAGGACCCGTAGAATTATATACGCTTGTGGATATGTGAAGAAATATCGCAGTAGGGGCTGCTTCAACTTTTTAGTAGGTTATTTGCTAGATTGCATCAGGCAATCTAAGTGGGACGATCAACAAGGTTCGACGCTATGCAGAGTATTGGTACTACATTAGAGAGTAGAAGTTGTACACAGGTCGAGAACGCCATCGATCCTAAGCGGTCAGTGGAAAAACGAGAGCTACACCTAAACGGGCTACACCTCCTACTAGTGTAGGTTACGTTTAAGTCATACACCACCATAGTTGCTTGCTAGTTTGTTAGTTAGTGGCAAGGCTAGTAACCCTTATGTGAGATCTTTCAAAACGAGTAGGGTAGTCTAAGGAGCTGAGTTCTCTATAATCTATGGAGCTGACTCCACAATAGAAAGCATACAAGTAAGTAAATCTCTAAGGCGAGATAAAATATGGCTAAACTATTGTGGCGACGTTATTAGACACTGCAAGAGTTCCTTGGTATACACGACGATAAGGACGTGATGCTGATGATGGATCCTGATGGGGTGCTGGACTATGGATACCAGTGAGGATAGTATCTCAGTACAAAGGGGGACTGTGGTACTTATATGTATGTATGTATATGTATATGTTTGTGTGTGTAGTTATGGTCTACTTTAGGAATATATATATATATATATATATATATATATATATATCTATGTGTGTGTGTGTGTTTATATATATATGGTCTACTTTGGGTAGATAGGGCATATCATGCGCGTACATGGAATCAGTACGACTAAGTAAAATAAAAAGACACATTATGGAAGGCAATCGACATAAACTAATGTTACGTATAAAATGTATAATTTACCATTCACCAGAATGTTTTTTTGACCCCCTTCTCATTGCAACATACATGATAGCTTTAGAGGGTCAAATACTGGTGCAAAGCGGGAACAGTGAAGGAACGGGTTTCCTTATGCATGGTTAGCACTGACAGGGATAGTTATTAGAAGTGTCAATCTTAGTCAGTATTATATGATTTATTGTACTTTACTATTCCGTTGTGAGTTATATTGATAATTTTCTGATATGCATCTATTTATCTATTTGCAGGATACCAAACCAATGGTCAGTACTTTTATGGACTTGGATTTTCGATTTAGCGAAAATTCTGACCTGCTGGGGTACAGGTTGTCACATATACACACACGCGCGAATATTTATTTTCGGCCATACTAATATATTTATGCATAATTTTTTCCACTACAAAATAAATGGATATTTTATTAAATAAATAATATTTATTTATATACTTTAAGTAAAAAATATTCATATCTTTTATATTTAAATTGAATCATATTCATACGTGTGTATCATATTTGGATATAATACACACATATACGTAAGCTGAATTTTTTAATGTTATATAAATATACTAAAATGTTTATATAATTATTAATATGTGCGAATATATTTATATGTATTTATTTATTTTCAAAAAAAAAAAATTGAACTTTGATTCAGACTTCTTTGCTATAACAAAAAAACTAGGAAGAACCTTCGAATTATTTACAAATTTCGGCCGAGTCTTAACAACTAGCCCAAAACCCACTTATTTCCCTCCCGATTCCGGAGAGTTCTGCTCCAAAAAGCAACGCATTGCTTCCGCATACCCATTCATTTTCGTTACAACTCATTATTTCTATTTTTAGTTCAACGCCATCATAATGTAACTCCACGAAAATTCCACTACTCTTCTACTCCTTCACTCGACAACATTTTAGGACCAGTTTGGTTTCATTTTGTATTTTAAGTTTTGTGTTTTCAATTTGCACTAAGAGATGACAAGAAATAAAAGAAGAAGATTTATAATTCTTAGCCGTTTCAACGATCAACGTATAGCGAAAGAGTTGGATTATTCTCCGTGCTTTTGTTATCTCTTGAAACACGAAAAACAAAATAATCTTGATTTGTATTTTGAATTTTAAATTCATTTTTTAAAATTGTTTATTTTTCAACAATAAATACAACGGACACTTTTTTTTATAGACGAAAACACAAAACAAAAAACGACAAGGCAAACAGGTGTCAGCTCACTTCACTCTTAGTCTTCGCCCATACTCAAAATCCATCTCTATCGCCCTCCCGATGCAGTTTTTTTAATTGCCTGCAATTTGCAAATATACCCTTCAATATCGTTCCGCTTTGGATATGCGTTGATCTGACCTTCTCTTGGCACGATTGTTCAGTATACTCGTGCATGACAACCACAACTCTTAATCTGGCTCTCTTAGTCGATATCATATTCTTGTTCACATAGATAACTGTTTTATCTGTTTTCCAGCGTGTTGAGTTTACTTTAGCCCCAGAGTAAATTGTTTTGGGATTTGAGATTTGGCAGGAGTGCATTTGAAGGATCCACCATGTTTGGAACCTGCCCGAATTCTGCTCATCCCTATTCTTTTGTTTATTATTTATTTTGTTCTAAATCCGTATAATTAAAAAATTTGTAAGAAAAAAAATATACAACTAAAACAGGTTGTATACATACCAGAGATCCTGAGGATTGAGGGAAGTGTTAAAGTTAACTAACGTGCGCTAAAATCTCACTATGGTTGCATGAAATATGGAATGTGTATCCTTGTTTGTGGGTTAAGAAATAAGTTGGTGTGTTGTCTATTTAAGAACATGTATTTTGTTTTGTTTTAAAATCAATTAATACAATATGTAGCATGTTTCTGTTTTACCATTTAATCTCTCTCGTCCTCTTCTCTATGTCAGGTTCTAACATGGAAGTTATATTTGTTTGAGTAAGTCAAAACATTATTTACACTACGTGAACGGCACCAGATAGCGATGACTTTTAGCCGTCGTCGGCCTTCGCTAGCCGTCGCTAGCCGACACTAAAAGCCGTTGCTATATTTGCCGTCGTCCAATAGTATAGCGACGGCTCCGTCACACAAATGTGCTACATGGAAATTTTCCAACGTCTAAATGTCGTCGCTAGGCGTCGCTAATCTGAACCAAATGGTCGTCACTAGCCATCGCTAACCGTCGCTAATCTGTACTAAATAGTCATCGCTGGCCGTCGCTAAGCTGGGTAAAATTCTGTACACCTGCACAACACATATATACTTCAAACAATAACTATTAAATACCATCATCACAACCGCTATACACTATATTCATCAACTATAACCATCATATATCCATCATATAACATCACTATACATTCAAACAATATAAAATCCAAACAAATCCATTAACCAGAATATGTACATAGTAAACCGAAATATCTACATAATATCCCGAAATATATATACATAATATCCAATCAAATCCGTCAACTAGAAGTCCTCAAAATATGTACATAATATCCTGAAATATATATACACCAAACCAACCAAAATGTGTATATACCAAACTATAACACGAGCAAACAAATATACCTACTCCTCACCATCGCTGTCGTCCTCTCCAGGCATCCTCTCATGCTGTTGCAAATAAGCTGCAATCCGCTCATTCAGCTGTTGCTCGAAGAAACTCTTCCTCCAATCATTTATTTGATCCACTGTCGCGCTCAACTGAGCAATCTCCGCTTCTTGCTGCGACCTCCTATGTATGTAGTTTGCATTCTCATCGCCTGTAAAATAGTTCATAATTATTTATATATTAGTATATATATATATAATAATATTAAAATTATTTAACTATTCATATGCATGAGTAAATTTATATATTAGTACATGCCAAAATTTACCTCCACATTTCCATAGTTATACCGTCGACTGGTCTGAGAAGGCGGGTCAATAATAGCTTCCCAAATATGGTTCTCCTCCTCTACCGTAAGCTCTTCCCGACCAGTAGACCGTGCTACCCGAGCCCGCTCAGCTTCGTACCTCTCGTGCGATTACAAACAATTGTTTTACACGATAAAAACCGAATTTCAAGTTTTTGAAAATAAAATAAGACAAAATATTGTTATTAACAATAAATTAATTTACCATTACGGATTGTGATTTGTCATCCGTCCACTCGTACGAGCCCTCTTCGCCAGTCCTCTCCACGGCATGCGTCACCTTGAACAGCTCGGCCATAGTAGGCTCGCGGTTGTATCTCGCGGCCTGAAAATATATAAATATTATTGCTAATTTGATTATAAAATATTTTAATAAAATGTAAACACAGTTTATAAATTTAATTACCAACTCTCTCTTATGCTCCTGAAAGGATTTGGAGCCACCATGGTGCAATGCAGGATTTTTATTCCTGTTTGCCCGGTTCTGCGCAGATAACTCCTACAAATTAAGATAAATTATCACGTATATATCTTGCGAGATTTATATTAGATTTAAATAACAAAGCAAACATATATTACTTACTTTTGTTGTCGGGCTGTCCCAAAGCCGAAGAAAATCATTCCATAGACCCTCACTCATCCATTTCGGTTTTTTCCCTGAATTCTTAGCCTTGGACAATGTATCCCTGTAATTTTTCCTCATTCGTTTGTTCCAGTAATTTAAAAAAACGTCCAAGTCCTCAAGGTCAACACGAACTGCAGCCTGTAAATTAAAATTATTTTTAAGTTATATAGATTATATTAATTTACAACTGAAATTCAAACTACTACTTAAAAGTAGATCCGTCTGTATTGCGTTCTTGACATGAGGGGGGATGTCGTCCCTGCGAGGCCAACAACCATCCATCTGGCTCGGAAAAGCCTTCCTCGAAACATGTAAAATATAATCTGATGGCTCCACCTCAAAGCCACTGCAAAAGTTATGATATACATGTTTAGTGGATTTTAAAACTTATACTTCAAATAAAATTGATACTTACCCAGCACTTCTAGGAGCAACTTCTGCCATCGGACATAAGTCCGGTGCAGTGCCACTACCACCTGCACCGGGAGATGGGGATGGCGTGCCTGTCAGACTTCGTCTCTTGCTAGACATATCTGCTATAGAAAAACAATATTATCACAGAACAATTATAGAAATTCACTACTACATAGCATGTTTCAATCACTTTCACAGAAAAAATTAAAAAATTTACTAGTACAAAACATGGATAAAAATTACATAAATAATCATCACAGAACTATAATAGAAATTCACCACTACATAGCATGTTTCAATCACTTTCACAAAACAATTATAAAAAGTTACTAGTACAAAACATGGATAAAAATTAACTAAATGATCATCACAGAACAATTACAGAAATTTACTATTACATCGCATGTTTCAATCACTATCACATAACAATTATATCAATAACGATCAGTCTTCATCGTTTTCTGATTCAAACTCAGTCTCATATTCTATCTCATTTTCTTCGGTACTTTCGAATGCATCAAATAAGACGTTCGATTCATCATTCAAAGGCCCTACATCAATATCATCAGTTATTATTATTTCTGTATTTGGTTCAAGATCGGCTTGATATGCTGCTTCATCTGGAATATTATTTCCATCAAATGTAAACCTTGGTTTCGTTTTGAAAACAACAGACCAATCCGCTTTATCTCTTTTCAAAGATGGATACGGAGCAAAATAAACTTGTAATGCTTGCTTGGCTAAGACAAAAGGATCGTACTTATAGTAGTGTGATGTATGCCTTATTTCAATAAGTTTATACTCTTTATGCACGTTGATTCCGGAACCAGGAACGTTACCGAACCAATTGCACTTAAATAAAAAAAACCTTTTCTAAAGGTTCAACATAATAAGTCAACTCTAGAATCTGTGTTAAGACGCCGTAAAAATCTTTTAAATGCTCATCTGGATCATCACTGCCTTTGACAAATACCCCGCTGTTATATGTTAATTTTTCAGCCCCGTAATCTTTCGTGTTGAACTTAAACTCATTGACGAAGAATATTGGATAAGTCTTCACATTTCTTTTCGATCCAATCGCAAGATGTCGTGAGCCTTCATCAACGACACAGTTTCTTGGCTCATAAACATAGTTTAAAAACCATTTGAAAAATTCTTAACTGAGATCGCCAGATGGATACTGTGATTCGTAGATACTGCATATATGTAATATGTGTTATAATTATTATGTACGTACAAGTAAATTAAAAGTGAATTAATTATTACCTGACAAATGGTGCGACTTCGATACAATTTAAAAGAACATACATGTGTGCTACATGGTGGTCTCTATCGTCCAACCATATTTCCAGACATTTTTCACCAGGTCTACCATGTTGTCTAAAAACAGATAACATTGTTTGAGAAGAATTTTGTTCAACGACTTCCTCATTTCGAGGAACAGTTACAAACGATAAGTTCACATCGTCCTTAAAGTAGTGAGAGAGAAAAAATGAGGCTTCTTCTTCAAGATACGATTTGCATATCGAACCCTCAACTCAGGCTTTTTGTCGAATCTTCTTCTTCAGATGATTCAATATTAAGATATCTATTACATATTTAGATATACAAATTGAATTTGAAATTGACATGAACATTGCACATGTTAATTTACCTCTCAAACGGATACATCCATCCATATTGCGCAGGACCTCGAAAAAGTGCTTCCGATGGAAGATGAATAGGTAAATGCTCCATTACGTTAAAGAAACCAGGCGGAAGTATTTTCTCCAGTTTGCATAGCAATATGGGTGTTTCTACTTCAAGTTTACGTATACAATCCATCTTTAATGTTGTTGTAACATCCCGCCTTTTTGCACACTTTAAACCGACACACGTGCCAATTCAAAGCATACGCAAGGGCGGATTGTTATGGGGTAAATAAGAAAAACAGAGAAGAAATAAAACAAAATAGAATCTCACAGCGGAAGGATAAAATATAATAATCAATATACAGTTCATGATAACTGTTTACAAAATATTTATTTTACTTATACAATGAATATCAGAGTTACACATACCAATACAAGAAATGCAGCGGAATTAAAAGAGTGTGGTGCAATACTATATGTAAAATAATACTGATTCTTCGTCTTCGTCCTCCAATGCTAAAATCTGCTATCCTGAAACGCTCGGACTGACCCGAGCGAATTTGAAAAGACAAAAACACTCGAGTCAGACTAAAAGATCTTATGTGAGTTAAATTAACAGAAATAAATATGAGTACAGTAACTCAAGAGATGTTCGGGATTTACATCTCCTAAGGATCCGTTAAACTATTTACTATGTAGTATATTGCGCTATTATAATAGTGTCTATTTATAAAATAAACTTACTTTTAAATAGCGTTAAGGGGTTACCCATATAGCCCTTAACACAAATAATGCCAATAGTCTATACAGTACCGTAATACCTCCTGATCGGGAAGCTACCAGAGGACACTCCATAGGTACGACACAAATAGAAACTCGTAGTAAAGGCTCGGTATGGTAGGTGACACGGCACAACTAGGCAATGCCAGGGTAGATATACCAATTGCTATCCAGGCTGGTGGAAACGCGTAGCCGCAGTTACCGCCCACCTCGGACTAACTCCCCAAAATCAAAATATAGAAGTGGCCACTGAATCAAATCCAAGTCAAAGTATAATATCGAAGAGGAGCGTCCGATCAGAGGAATGACCTCATTGGCCTGAGAATCGCTCCTGTTTTAGCCACCTTATGCCAACTCACGGGAGTCGGGTCCACGTATTTACCTTACAGGAAACGTCGCCACCACCTACTTCATTCTGGAATCTCCACCGCGTACACGGTTAGTCAAAGTGGTTTTCGGTATCGACAGAGAGTATGTCCATATCCGATCCCGGTCTCTTTGCCAACCCATCGTTATTATAACACCGCGGTTATTTAAAAACAGTTTACACTTTAAAACCAGAATATAATCCCTTTCAAAACCATAATATTACGATATCATTTCTTCTTTAAAAACACAAACAATTTATTTTCATATTATTTTATAAAAGCCCAAATCAATGATATCGTTTCCCAAATAAAATTTTCCTTTCCAAAAATTATGTCACGTTTTATTATTTAATATCCCATGTAACCAATATTTTGTTTGTAACTTTCAACATAATTCTTCGAAAATCCATAGTATTTTAAAACCATTATTTTCAAAACTAAATGGTTTGGATATTCAACGGTATGCGAATTAAAAAGGTTTAACTTTACTGTTGCTTTATAAAAAAATAAATTACATGGCTTTCCAAATATTTCTTGTTTTAAAGTTAAACAAAAATCCAAAATATTACTTCAAGTCCCAAAACCATTTCAATTTTATATATATTTATATCCATTTTTGAGCATTAATATTTCAACTAAAGTTGGATTTTTATCCTTCCAAAATCAATATTCTATTAATTAATCTTGACCATTCACATAAAATCCATAATTAATAAGACTTCAATTTCTAGTAAAATATATATATATATATATATATAGAGAATTTTTCCACTTCAAATTATACTAGAATATCCATTTCTATTTATTTTGGGAAAATCCAATTACAAATATCATATCTTAAAATTTCCAACTTTACATTTAAACATAGGATATAAATTTACCAAACTCCATTTTCTAAATTTCTTCCATTTTCAATAAAGAAATTTATATTCCTTTTAATTTCAAAATTTCAACTTCATAGGTATATAAATATGGAATAAAATATTTATACAATATAAATTTAAGATTTATAGACCGTATTCAATCCAAACCATAGAAATCACATTAAAATAGTTATATATAGACCGCGGTGCCTGTATATAATTTTCTATCCTATGGTCAAGTGATACGGATATTTATCATTTCAATCCGCAATTTAAAAAATAAAACTTTGCGGTTTTATCATTTCAAACCACAATCCCGAATGAAATGTAAAATGTATGCTAACTTGCAGTTTAATGATATCAAATAAAACATCCATTCAACAACACATCCATCCTCCAGTCACAAACATCAAGCAATATCAACCAATAACAAAATATGTTTGGGAATATACAACAGGTAATAATTGGCAGTTTAATTCAAATTATATTTATCAACTATAAATCTAAAAGTTTATTTTCAGTGATAATTGACATAACTGTTAACTAGCAGTTCTTATGCAAACAATAATTTCTAATAGCCAATAAATACGCAATCAATCAATTTAATTAACAGCTAAATTCAAAAAAATGCAATTCAACAGATATGGGTGAAATAACATGCCAAAAGCTCATAAATAAATTTCTATTCATTTCTAAAATTTATTTAACAAACATAAAAGCTTCTAGTAATTGTGAGTGAGTTAAAACACTCACCTTTTGAATTTAAATCGAATTTAAATTCGATTTAAACCCAAAAATTCGCCCATCTCGGAATTCGCCCAAACCAGCGTCATCAAGTCCGGAATTTAATTACGATCCTAACAAAAAAAATTTCGCGTGAAAACGAGTTCGTATGAGAAAGTTATGACGAAAATTCGATTGAACACAAAATTTAAAATAAATGAAAAAAAAGAACACAAAATAAAAGAAGACAACTTACAGAGGACACGTCACCTCCCCCTTCCTTCCAGTAAAACCCTACCGCGTTTTGTCCAAAACTCACGCACGCTCGCGATCAAACTTAGCCACCGCGCCTCCTGCCGTCGCTTCGGCCTCGTTCACCACCGCCAGACCATCTCTCACTAACTCCGGTCCCTATCCCCTGCCTCACGCCGTAAGCGATCGGCCTCAACCCCAAATCAAATGCAGCCGCTGCCTCCTATTTTATCAACTCTAATCGAAAATTCCCGCAAATCCAACCGTTGAAACTCGAAACAAACCACATAGATGCGATCCCCTCAGTTCCCTCTCCAATACCCAGAAATCGTTTCTCGATCCGATGAAGTTTGCGACGATGATGATGGAGGGCCACGGGCTGTTTGAATTTATTCTGAGCAAACGACAGCTCCAATTGAAAAACGAATTGCATTGCTGGATTACGTATGTTGAGAACATCGACATATATTTTTTTGAGAATTTTCTGAAATTTTTGAGTTTTGACTTTTGATTTTTGAACTGTGGTTAGATCTAGGTTTTTCAACCATTGGAGAGGAGAAAGGGATGAAGAAATTATACGTATATTCAATTGACAGAAGAAAGGAGGCTAGGGTTTATGATCGCATATATATAGACAAATAGAAGAAGGCTAGGTGGGTACGGATAACGAACGTGCTAAACGGTAGTTGGCCCAAAAAGCCCGTTCTGACCCCGGAACCGAATCTGTTAAAACTATATATCCAAATAGGTGTTTTAAAATATTCTGAATGCGATGGAAGAAGTTTCACGACCAAATTCGATCGTATGAAGAAGTTATGCTGAAAACAAGATTTCCAAATTGATTTCAAATTGATTTTTAATAAAATTGATTTCAAGGCGTTTCGCGTCCGTACGATCAAACGACAAGTCCGATCGATACGAAACTTGAAACCCTATAACAATTCACCGATACGGATCCGATGAAACTGGTTTCGTCGAAATCCGAGTCCGTGACAAAAATGACCATTTTAATATTTATTAAATAAATCAAATAAATTAAAAATCCAATTTTTATATTTCAACTTCTAATATAGGCCCCATTTCATTATTTATATACTTCAATCAATTCTAAATTATTTACCAAGCTTGGATGTGAATTAAAATCTATCAGTATATAAATTTGCAGCTAAATATCTGCACTTCCTTATTATTTAGAGATTATAAATTTTATTCTAAACCCAATTATTAAATCTTATACCTTTATACTCACCTCTTAAATCAAATTAAATAAATACTTGATTTCCATTCCAACTCATCTTTGGATTGCAATTAACCTTTTTACCATAATTAAATTCCAAATTATTAATAACCCTTATTTTTCTTAACTATTTATTAATTCCAATCCAATTGAATTCAACACTATAAATTTGATTAATTTATTATATTCACTTCCTTTCTATTATTCAAAGTTATTGTTGTAAATACGACGTATACTAACATTAGTTTAAGATTTCACTCAATGTTTACGAATTCCATTTCAATTTAATAACGTAATATTTTACGTTTAATTCTATTTTATTTGTAGTAAATACCCTTTGTTGGATTTAATATTCAAATTATAAATAAAATCTTGCTTTCTAAAGTTATACCAACAATGGTCCAGTTAAATTTGAATTAGCTTTACCTTTATTTTATGAAATTAACTATTGCAATAAATCCAAATTAATAAAGAAGGTTAGATTCCTATACTACTTCTTTGGCCTCAATTAACCTTTTATGGCGAGTATGAATTTCAATGTATAATTGAAACTTTTATATCCATTAAATTTTTACTATCATTCAATATCTACATATTCTAGCTAAATTTCAACTAACATATAAATTAGCTATTCCAACTTCCATTAATTTCGATTATCATACTATAGAAATTAAATTCCCTTAACCACATAAATAAAAGTTGATCCCCATCTATTTACATTATATCACGTTTGCATAAATTTATTCAATGGTCACTTTTAATTAATAACTATCCATTTTCCAATCCAAATGTAAATCTTCCACCTTTGAATTCTTATATTAAATGGAATTTAATATTTACTGATTCAACATTTATATGTTTCTAAAAATTAGCTCCAACCAAATGTGACAATTTACATTTCATTTCTATGCAATATATACTCATCTTATTCCATTCATTTGGTTACTGCATTGAAATCTATTTATTAACCAATACTAACGTTATTATCATTAAATAAAATTTGATTCCCAATTTTATTCAATACTTAGAACAATAATTTTCATATTAAATCAAATCCTTCTTCTACTTAACTCAAGTTAGGTTATATTCCCATTTCTTATAACTAGATCTTCAGTCACCATTTACATAGTTCAATTTTAGCGTCTATTTACATCTTCGTTTATAATTTAGAGTTTCTACTAAATTGGATTACACAACTTATGAACTTTAAAAATTTTAGTCCACCTAATACATTTTTTCCTAATATTTATGTCTATGCGATCCAATTCAGTTATAGTTTCATTAATACCGTTTAAAATCGACAAATTATGACTTATAACCTCAATCACAAATTATTTCACTTTAACTGCGGTAAATTGGCGGATAAACTGAATAAATTCCCAAAATTTAAAATAACAAGAAACAAGAATAGGTAACATACAATAGTCGTTAAATCTAAATTCTAGTCACCTAAATAGGCTTTTATTACTTGCAAATAAATATTACTATTTATTTTCATAGTACCAATCTCAATAATCATCCCATTTAATTTGCTTAGGCCATTTATAGTCCACTATACATATCTACATAAATGGGCAATTTATTCAATTTATTAAGTATCAAATTCTATTAATCCCTGTTTATATTTACATGCATTCTTCTATTACTTTACAAAATGGAATAACTTTTAAACTCATACACTTAATAACAAAACCGTTATAAATCTAATAAATTCCAAATCCAAGTTTGTACACATTTTACACAACTATTATGATTTCTCACAAGCGTTGAAGTTATTAAATGACCATTTATTAAAATTTAATTCCCTCAATTGAATCAATTGCTTATTATTATATATATTCTTTTCATTCTACCATTCCTTCCCATTATAAATTCATTAACGTATTTACACATCTCTATCTTTCAAATATAAAATAACCAAACTGATTACAAATACTGTTTCTATCAATTTTCATAAGTTTGTTCAAAACTATACTTTTGTTTACATAAAATAAATTTTATGTTTCTATTAGTTTTCTTTTCTCTTCACTACAGGCATAAGTTATTACTATCTACACTAATTACATCTTTGTATTAATGAACACCATTTAAGTTAATATTTATACTAACATTCACAAATTCAACATTTATTTGTTTCTTCAAAATTACTTTAAATCAAGTTGTGAAAATTTACATTATCCACATCTATTATCATAAAATTTTATAGTTACACTAAATTGCAACCACTATACCAAATTTCTACATTTATTTTTAACCAAATTAGAAATTATATTAATTCATTTTATTAAATATCATAAATTTAACGGGTCGTTACAGTTGTCGAACAAAACTGTTTATAAAACAAACATAAATCTATTATAACGTTCCATACTTTTACGGGCAACAGTTCTTTGAAAGCCACGGGTGGTAAATATTCCATCATGATATGACAGTCATGACTTTTCATCCCACTCAGTTTACTATTTTTGAAGTCAACACATCTACGAAGATTGGAAGAAATCCCATCGGAAAATCTTAATTCTTCCACCGACTTTAGCACGAGTTTTACTTGTTTATTGTCTAGCTCATAGCATGCTTACAGTTTTTTATTGTCATTAGGCTTCATATGAAGTTCCGGGCGCTTACAATAGTTTTCTATATCAAGCCTTGAATTCAAATCGTCCTTAGTTTTGCCCTTTACATTCAAAATTGTATTAAACAAATTATCAAACACGTTCTTTTCGTTGTGCATCACGTCGATATTATGTTGGAGTAAGATATCTTTCCAATACGGTAACTCCCAAAATATTCTTTGTTTGCACCAACTATGAATGCCTGACTTTCCTGGGATTTCGATCTGGACTCCAGTTTCATGTATCTTTGGATAGTCTCTTACAATTTCGTATATTTCCTCGCGTGACCAAACCTTGGGTGGTTTCAGATTCTCTTTTCTGTTAGCTATGAAAATTCTTATCTCCTCTAAAAGTATGATTGGGATGAAGAAAACACCGATGACAATCAAACCACGAAACTTTCTTCCCATATCGTAACGAAAATGCTCGTATTTCTTCCATACAATAAGGGCATGCTAGACGACCGGCCGTACTCCAACCAGAAAGCATCCCGTATGCAGGAAAATCATTAATCGTCGATAACAAAGAAGCGAATCACCGGAAAAAAATCGTTGACACATCGTAAGTTTCGACTCCTTCATTCCACATTTTCTTCAACTCTTCGATCAATGGTTGCAAATAAACATCAATTCCTTGGGTTGGATCATGAGGGTCGGGAACGACGTGGTGAGAAATATATATGGTGTCTTCATACATATCCATGGAGGTAAATTATACAAAGTAACGATAATTGGCCAGGATGAATATTTACTTCCAAACTGTGAAAATCCATCCGCACATAAACCGAGTTTAACATTACGGCTTTCCGCAGCAAATGCGGGATAAGTCTTATCGAAATGTTTTCATGCTTCACCGTCGGATGGATGTATCAAGGTTCCTTCTTCCGCTGTTCTCACACTATGCCATCGCATATGACAGGCCGTAGCAGAAGATGCATATAATCTTTGAAGTCTGGGAGTGATGGGTAAATAATGCATTCTCTTGTACGGGACTTCTTTCCCTTTCTTCTTTCTTGGTTTGTATCTTTCTTCGGTACATATTTTGCATTTTCTGAGGTCAACGTCGTCTTTCCAATACAACATGCAACCTTTCACACATGCATCTATCTTCTCGTACGGTAGACCGAAAGCGGACATCAATTTTTTTTACTTTATAATGACTATCGCACATCAGATTATTGGGTGGCATGTGTCGTTTTGCAGCTTGTACAACTGCTGTAAATGTAGCTTCCGTAAGGTTGAATTTTGATTTCATAGTTATGCATTCGGCGGTTACTGAAAGTTCGGTTCCGCTTTTACATCCGTCCCACAACGGCCTCTTAGCAGAATCCAACAAATCGTATATTTTTTTAGCTCCCGCAGTCGGTTCTTCTTCGACATTTTCGTCTTCATCGACAGCTTCAGTTGTAGAAAATATTGATCGTGCTGCATCATCCACCATATTTTCTATCGGATTCGTCATCATATTACCGTCCTCTAACACTTCAGTATTGGGTATAGGTTCAACAAGTTCTCCATGACGATTTCAGAAATAATAATCATGCACGAAACCATATTGAACAAATGTACTTCAACTATATCTGGTTTCCAATGCTTCAAATGTTGGCACTTACTAGACGGGTAATGAATTTCTGTATTGTTTCGGTTATTAGATTTAGCAAATCTAATAAATTTGTGTAAACCGTTGTAGAAATGTTGCTTTATTGATCCCTTCTTTCCAGTTCTGACTTCATACATCCAAGTACGGTCGAGAAAATAATTGAACATTTTTCCTGATTTGAAAATGTATGTTAGACAATTTAAATCATTAATTTTCAACCATTCTCCATTGTAAACAGTTCATCGTTGCAGAAAATTCAAAATATAAACTTCACTTTATTTTTTTTATTTTTTGGTATTTTGGTTTTCACTTCGGTGGTCAGTCATCCTACTTCCCATTACAAACACAATAATGTAATTACATTTTATAAATTATTTCAGATTAAGGTTCAACAAAATTTCGGCAGCACTTCTTTTATGTTCCCTGTATCGTACACAAATGCGTGTACACAGGGAACGTAAAGGAAGTGCTGTCGAAATTTTGTAAACGTTTAAAATGAAATGATTTATAATATGTAATTACTTTATTTTGTTTGTAACTTGTCCAATACAGGGACAAATCCGACAAATATTGTATCAGATGAATATAAATGTCTGTTCCGTTACAAAACGAACATCCATATAACGATCATATACAACACTTGCCAGACGGGGCCAAACCCAATCTAAGAGATAAAAAAAATTCTTTAAATTTTACCAAATATTGTTGTTCTTTTCAAATTTTGACAATGTTTCAGCTATTTATATTTTATTTAAAAAATTTGTGTATTTAAATTTTAGTTCAACATTCAATTAACAATTTTAGTTCAATATTCATTTCTTTATTTTTTTACGGCATAGATTTTATAATGTGACTATTTGTTGTTGTTATATTCATTTCTTAGTTTTTTTACAAAATCGATTTTAGTACAATATCAGTTGTTTCTAAAGTCATTTCCTAATATATATATTTTTTAATTTAGATATTTGCAGAAATTTTAATGTTCTCGTATTCATTTTTTAATTTTTTGTACAAACTTTATTTTTTTACAATATATACAACCTTTTGCATTTTGGTCGTCGCTAGTCATCGCTAAAATTATTAAAATGACCGTCGCTAGCTGTCGCTCAATCAACAGGATAAATAGAAGAATTATCAATGAATATAATTAGAAAACAACAAATTCTAATTATCAAATAGATAATTAGAAAACAATAAAAATCTAATTATTAAATAAAAAAAATTCAATTTAAATTCACTTAACAACTTAAATTTGTAATTCATCAATTTCATAAACTATGAAATACTTTCATGTAAATTTATCAATAACCAAGTTAATCATTAATATATACACTATTTTTTCACCTAACACAACTAACCATGTTAATCGCCAACACTAGTTATCTACATCAACCATTTATTCAACTTCATGATAAACTTATTAATGTAATACCTAATTCAAGTTCATGATAATAGACTAATTAATCTACTAAATCAACATACAACACTACTAATACCTAATTTAACAACAAATCCTAATTGAATTAGGGTTTAAACTAAACCTAAAAACATCAAATTTACATTCAAACGAGAGATTAGAAGCATACATACACGAATTTGGGTGATTTGGAGGCGTTGAAAGGTGGAGCGGCGGCTGCGGTGACGGGGACCGTGGATTGGGGGAAGGAGATTGATTTTGGGGGAGGAAGATAATGAATTTGCTGCTCTCGGCTTGGATCTGTATATTGCGTATAGCGACGGCTAGCGACGGCCGCTTTTTTTAGCCGTCGCTAGGCTCCGTCGCTATACGAAGCCTTTCTAGCAGTGTTAACATGTGTTCCTAGTAATACGTGTAAGTGGTTGGTTAAGTTCGTATTTTTAGGTTAGCGGGTTAGTGCAGTGACTGCTACGTACTTGTCTATATAAAAGGCTATGTTCGCTAGTGAATGGATAATATGAATTTTGATTCAGTCAAGTTCATATGTGGTTGGTTAAATTCGTATTTTTAGGTTAGCGGGTTAGTGCAGCAACTGCTACGTACTTGTCTATATAAAAGGCTATGTCCGCTAGTGAATGGATAACATGAATTTTGATTCAGTCAAGTTATCACAATGTAGTTCTTTTGTGTTTACAGTTGAATCTCTCACTCTTTATACCAAATTCCAACAGGAAATCAGCCCTTAGTTCGTATGATCTGTGACTGTATTTCGGTTGGTAAACTGCCTTCTTGGTGATTTGATGAGATTTTTATCCTCATTCCTTACATATTTCTTCATCATGCCATTTGATATAAGTAGCATGTTTTGACTTGCAATCTCTTATTACTATTTCTGTGATTTGCTTGCATATGTTTAGTTGTGTACTATGTTTGCACTCAGAACTGTATTGTTACGCTCTTTCAAATGGCCAAAGTGTAGGCAGAATGCGTGATTGTTTTTTCTGTCATTGCTTTTACACTTTTAGTGGAACTTTTGCATCTTGCTTTCGCCCCCATGCATAAATTTAGAACCTCTGTATGTGGTTCGGTCACTTTAGCATAGTTTTGCAGCACTTCCATATGTATGCGCTATATTTACATCGAACAAATAAGTATTATGTCTTCAACATGCTGACTACATAGAGGTTCGATGTTGATGCAGTATTGAATTAATATTTCTTTGTGGGCAAGTAGTTATAAATAAACTTTCATTTAGGGTGTGTGCATTCTATGCCAAATGAATTTTGCTCGAGTTTTCCATATGGTATGCAAACTGTATTCCAGACTGATTTAAAGTTATATTTACCGTTGTTGCTGCAAGCACAGTACTAATTGTCTTCTTGTCCATCATTATGAATTTTATCTTCCAAAATGTCTTTCCTTACTTGTCTCAGAAAGCTAAACCTATTTACTTCCATTATTCTCTATAATATCTTTGGCTGGCAAGTTTTCCCCTCTTGTTCTTTCTATAATGTATGTTCATAACTTGTTGATCAGCCTTCCCCTTGCATCCACGGGTTGTACCCGAGAGACGTAGATTTACCAACGACAATACGCTTGTCCATACACTTAGTGCTTGTTCTCTAATTCATAGTAAAACAACAATACTCCTAAGTCTTCATTTTGGAACCCACTTCCCAAAAAGATTATTTCTTGACATATTTTTCTTTCTTGCACTTGACATAAATCCCTTCTTCGTTAACAGGTCTCCAAATTAGTTTTATTCCCATTACCATGTTTACTTCTTCTAGCATTCTCAACAACATGCTTCCCTCTTCTTTCTCCCTACATGCCATGTCCCATTGTATTTTACTCGATAAGAAATTTAAGCATATGTGATTTACATTGTTTCTTGTTGCCACTGGTAATTTTAGCATTACATCCAGCATTGGACAATTGGATAAATGGAAGATTTGAGCTCCAATCTACCTATCAAACACAATAACGTCATTTTTTTTTATTCGTTTTTAATCTTCTCAATTAGCTTTTCACATTCCCTGCACTTTAAATTAACGACAGATATGGTATCCATAAGTAATGGATTGGTAACTCACCTCGTTTGATATCCAATATTCCAGTTGTCTCCCTCGTTTTTTCTACTCCACCGAAAAACACATTTGATTCTTATAATTGAGCTTTAATCCTTCGACTTCATACATGCTTTTGAAGACATCTTTATTGCTTCAGTAGCTAATACGTCCCTTAGGCTGCGTTTGTTTCCCAAAACAAAGTGCTGAACGCTTAAACTTTTCAGCTATCAGAAAAAATCAACATGTTTGGTTTGAAAAAGTAAGCAGTTTCTAACCCTAGTTTTTAGCAATATTATTCAGTTACAATTACTCGCTGGATTGAATTTAGATTTTTACCTGAATAAAATTCCAGCTGCTCTTTTCATTCTTCATCACCGAAAATTTTCTATTTTATCAAATTTGGCAGCTGTTCCGGAAGCTTTTGCCTCTCTCTACCCAATTTCAGTAAGTATTCTAGCATTATTATAAATGGTTAGTGCGCAATCTTGTAAGTATTCCGTAAACGTGAGTAATCGAGAACACATGACTTATGAGGGTGAAGAAACTAAGCCGTTTGTATTCTTCGTTTTTTCTTGGTTTTGATGTAACTAGTTGTTTAATATATTAGTGTTGCTATGCACCAGTGGGATGAGATTTACATGTTGCTGGGACATAATTCTGGCGACAGGATTGATGTACTATAGAGTTTAAGTTTCACTGTAGCATAGTGTTTTCTTTGTACTTGTCATCTTCTTTTGTTTTATGAGGTTTATCTTCAATTTAATGCTACCTTGTACTCGTTTGTTTGTAATGTGTAGCGCAACTTGCACACTAAACGTTTTAAACCTGATACAACATGGGAACCATCGGTTAAATATCAGTTCAATATATGTACTTTCTAGTTACTGATATATCATAGTCGTAGGAAAGTTTTTCCTCAAACATCAATTACTTAAGTGGTTTGCACGTTTGGTATACAAAAAGATACAGAAGATGACTGACTTTACGTTCCTATGTAAGTATAGAAGATGGCTTCCTACGTGAATTACTTATTTTAGGCTTCTGTCATGGTCAAAGTAGAATAAATTTTAGTTGATTAGTTTTTGTCCTATCTGGCTCCAGTTGAGCTACTTTGTGTCAATGATTTTGAACAAAAATTTAGCCTCTAAGATGATTTTTTCTTTGTGAAGAACATTTTTTTTAAGATGATTTTTTCTTTGTGAAGAACATTTTTTTTCCCGTCACCTGACTTTCTGAATGTGTTATAATATTGGTGTCCTTTTCCATGTCGTTGTAGTTTCAAATACTTTTAGTTTTTTGTCAAATTGTAATGAAATTAAATATCACTTAAACATGCCGGAATTGTTCTTTGTACGTAGTAGTTAACAGTTATGGCATCAAAGAGAAAACAAATTCAAAACGCTATGATAGCCATGAAGATAATGAGAATTGCAAAGATAGAGCTGATTTCACAAAGGATCCTGAAATGGAAAAAGACTTGCTTGAATTGTGTTTTAGGGAAGTTGAGCGTCAAGGTTACAGAGTAACGTCTCTTATAAAAATTCATGGACAAGATTAGAGACAGAGTTTAATGAAAAACGCAAAGTGAATTTTGCCCACAAAATATTTAGAAATCGCTACGACTATTTACGGAGAGATTATGATGCGTGGGTGAAAATTATTGGGCTCTCTGGACATGATTTTTGTGCTGCCAACAACTCCGTATACTTGCCACCTGAAAAATGAAAAGACGTTATTCAAGCAAGCTAATCAACTGTACTAGTATAATCTAATAATTTGCACTATATACAGTAATGTAGTCTAGTTGCATTATTATTATAACCGTAAATGTTTAACATGAACAACAAAATCCCAAAAGCGGCGAAGTTTCAAAACAGTTCTCTCAAATATCTTGAACTAATGAAAGGCGTGTTTGAAAAATGCTAGTGAAAGGTTCATATGCTTGGTCGTCTTCATCGTCAATCTCACATCCTACAACTGATACTGAAAATGAGGATGATCATATTAGGACCGAAGAGGATGTAAATGCAGAAAATGTTGAGCTAAATGGAAGTATGAATGATGACTATTTTGAGGGGATAAGAGTTATTGAAGATATCGGAAGTACCACCTGTGAAGCAGATATTAATCGCACTAGACAGTCGAAGGCAACACCTCGCCGCTCAAGTAAAAAACATAAAAAAGGTTTAGGTGGTGAAACATTAGAAAATCAACTATAGGGATTAGTTGGCATCTTAAAGCAGAAAATTGATGAAGAGAAGGCTAGTAAAGGACCTTCTTACTACGATATTATGGTTTCCCTAAGAGAAATGAAAAGTTTTGATATGACATCACCAGATGAATATAGACAAGCAAAAGTGTTGTTTTGTGACAAGCCAGAATTGAAAATTGTGTTCGTGGATGAACGTACCATTGAAGAGAAATGAGAGTTTTTAAATTATGTTTTATATCAGTAGTTTTCTAGTGTTTGTTTTCAGTAATAAACTGTATGCCGAGTCAATAATTTATTGTACTGCTATCTGTACTAGTTTTCTACATTTATTTCAATTTACACTTACATGTACGCATGATTATGATGGATTTTTTTCAGCATGACACTGAAGCTTTGGTTATTTGTTAGATGAATCACTCTTTTAATATTACTGAAAATAAAAAACCATGGAACAAGGCGGCAAAAAGTTTTGACATCGTCTCTTTCGGGAAAAAAGTACATGAAGGAGTTGTTGGAGGGTCCTTCAACTGTCATATATGATGAATTTCGAATGGATAAGCAATCTTTTAAAAATCTATGTCGTTACTTTCGACAGCAGGGTTGGCTTTCTAATAGCAAACACCTTGACGCCGAAGAAGAAATGACAATGTTTTTATCCACTGTAAGTCATAACAACCGAAACCGTATAATAAGGTACAGATTTCAACACTCTGGTCAAACGGTTCATAAATACTTTCATGAAGTATTGAACGTGACGATGAATTTTACTCGAGAAATTATTCCTCCTTCAGATTTTACCAAACCTACTGAAAATATTCGATCACATGTTGATCTAAGAGAAGGCACGTTTAAGGATGTGATTGGAGCATTAGACGGTACGTTAATAGATGCAAACATTCCGATCAATAAGCAAGTACCATTCATAGGACGAGGTCAGGAAAATTGCTATCAAAATGTATTGGTCATATGTGACTTTGACATGAAATTTATTTATGTAATGGCTGACTGCGAAGGAATAGCGTATGACTCAAGGGTCCTCAATGAAACGTTGCATGATCCTACAAATAATTTTCCTATACCACCACCGAGTAAGTATATTATGATGATTAACTAACATCGTGAATGAAAACTATTATTTACATTTCATTATGCTGCTGTAGCTATGTATTACCTTTATGATGCGACATATATTAACACAAGAGGCTTCTTATCTCCATATCGCAACACCCCCTATTGGTTGAAAGCCTATAGTGGTAATAGTGCTACAACTAGAAAGGAACGATTTAACCATGCTCATGCAAAACTAAGAAATGTTATTGAGAGAAGCTTTGGTGCGTTAAAAAAGAGGTTTCTCATTCTAGATAAAAAACCTCCTTATAAGTTTTCTGTGCAAAGAGATATAGTAATTGCATGTATGACTATACATAATTTTTTACGTCGTGTTTCTCTTCATGATGAGTTATTTGAGTAAGCTGAACAAGGTGAGGAGGATGGGAACGATACTAATGAAACATCTAGCATCGCCGACGATGCAGAGCCACCATAAGTTCCACTACGTCACAGTGATATATTTTCAGCACAATCACAAGTGTTCATGGATAACATGCATGATCAAATTTTTTATTGCTTGTAATTAGTTAATAATGGAAAAAATTTGTTATGTACGCTTTTTTTGGATTATGAGGGATGTATATCTGTATGTTTTTCATGGTAATTTATCGTGTGTAGTGTTTGAGTTGATACGAATTTTTTACATCATAAGTTCTTAATAAAAATGTTGCAGAAGCAAAAACAAATAGCATTCCAACACTCAACACTCAGCACTTAGCACTCAGCATTCAGCACAAAAAAACAAACGCACCCTTAGTGAATACCAAAATGTCATTTGTGTATTGAATATGAGTCAACTTGGACATAGATGACATAATTTGTTTTATATCTCCTTCACTCATTTTCTTCTCCATCCTAATAATGAGTAGTACTCCATGACGATGGTAAAAAGAAGGGGCGACAATGGGTCACCTTTCCTTAGACCAGTATAACTTTCAAAAAACCTGTAAGGACTTCTTTGATCGACGACTGAAAAGCTTGGTGACCGTATCATTTCTTCAATAATGTAAGTCCATTTCTTAGTGAAATTCATCGCTATGAGCATATGCATAATAATTTTCATGTTTATCAAATCATAAGCTTTCCTTAGGTTAATCTTTATGAACATACTTCTGTTATTACTCCTACCAAACCATTTGAATACTTCGTAGGCATATGGTATGCCATCACATATTGATCTGTTTTCTGTGAATGCACTTGACCCTCTAAAACTGAAGCATTCATGAATGAATTCAACCAATTGCATAAGACTTATTACAATATTTTGTACATCATGTTACAACATGAAATGGGTTTAAAGTGCTAAATTTCTCCAGCTAGTTTACCTTTTGGGATAAGATGAATGAATGTGTGGTTGTACTCTTTAAGTAGTTTACCTTTCAGGAATGTGCCATTTATTGCCTAGTAGATAAGTCATTCATTTTTCCCCAATGAATTTTGTAGAAACTTGCTTACGTCTACCTTTAAAATCGTTCGGCCCTGGAGTCGTACTATCTTTCACATTAAAGATTATTAGAATTATCAAAAATAGTGAATGAGATATATCTCACATCGCCAAAAATAAGTCCATTTTCTTGTTTATATAGTGTACTCTCAATCCCTATATTGGCCCTTAGGGTTAGGGAATTCTGTGCGAGGGGGGACCTATATGGCCATGGACTAATACACGTGTGCAGCCGCCCGCCCATCCGACCGACCGTACCGGACCGGGTCGGGAGCGGGTGCGGGTCTAATTAGAGTGGACCGTGTTATATTTTTGCTGCACAGAAGTGAATAGTTTTCTACTATTTAAATTCAAATTGAAGCGACTAGTGGATTGGACGAGACTATTGCAAATTGCAACGGTTTTTTGCCATTGCAAACGTAGAGACCCGACTGTTGCAATAGTTTTTAGCCGTTGCAACCGAAGAGACCCGATTGTTGCAAATCGCAATAGTTTTTTTGACGTTGCAAATGAAAAGAAATGCCTGTTGCGAAAAGTAACACTTTTTGGTGTCGCAATTGAAGGGACGCTACTTTTCTCCACGGGTGTACCTATTTGGAATTCGGCTATAAATAAGGAGAAAAGCCGATCACTTTCCTCACTGAATTTTAAATCTGAATTTTCTCTTCTTCCTCTTCATTTCTTAATCTCTACAATCCACGCGCTTTTGCGTATCATACAGAAGATCATGCACATCACAATCTCGGGCTGATCACGCCTGTTGTATCTTGGGAGACTTTAAATCAAGTTTTAAGAAAATTGTTACGACAAGCCTCAGACAAAATTTCCATCTTCAACCGGTTAGATTTCTAGTTGATATATATATATATATATATATATATCATTTCTACGACGTACTATTTCTTTAAATAGTATAACGTTTGATTTATAGCTATATTTATTATTACTATAGTTGTTAGTTTGTTGTTGTAATTAATTACTACATACTTATTGTTAAAATAGCTAATACATAATTCCCAAGTGGTGGAAATCTAATTTGTAAACTCATGGGACGAGTTTATTACTGATTAGTCTCTTTTTTGATGTACTAGACATATAACATCTTAAGACTTTTTTGTTTTAACTTCAACCGAGATGACAGCAGTTGAACTATCAACAAAGGTTACTACTCACAACAGGCCTGATCCGTTCAAATGAGATCATGATGACTTCATAACATGGAAAAATCAAATATTGTTTTATCTCGCCATGCTAGGGCTGTAGAAGTGCATCGAGGAGGATGAACAAAGCCTAAAACGGGCAAACTAGAGAAAAAGATGCAGCTGTTTTTCATGGAATTGACTCATGGAAGCATTCAGACTTCCTGTGCCGAAACTGCATTTTGAATTGTCTGGATAAAGTACTATATAAAGTATATCGGCCACACCCGATAGCAAAATCCTTATGGACTGCGCTTGCGCAAAAAAACAAAACCCAGAATGTCAGTTTGAAGAAGTTCATCGTAGATAAGTTTATGGAATACAAAATGGTTGACTCCAAATATGTAACTAGTCAAGTGTAAGAACTCAAACTCATATTTCATGAACTTGAGGCAGAAGGACATAAAGTTGGAGAATCCTTCCTTTTTAAAGCGATAATAGGGAAATTATCACCATCCTGGAAAGACTATTGCAATTATCTAAAACATAAGAAAAAGGAGATTTCCTTAGAAAATCATATTGTCAGACTAAAAATTGAGGCTGATAACTGCGAAGCGACAAAACAAAGCGAAGTGGTATCTGTGACAGAAGAGTCAAAGAATAAAGTGCATTTCAAGAATAACAACAAGAAGAAATTCCCGTAGAAGAGAAAAGCGCCCGAAAAAAAACCCAAACACAAAAAACGAACCAAGAAGTTTAATGGCGAGTATTGGGTTTGTGGAAAAGCAGGACACGCCACTAGAGATTGCAAAAACAAGAAGGAACACAACTCAGAGGCAAATATGGTGGATAACATGAAAGTAGATGAGTCTAATTTTCAGCAATTATATCTGAATGCAATTTAGTTGAGAAGCCTAACCAATGGTGGATGGGCACAGGCGCTACTCGTCATGTTTGCTCTGACAAATCCATGTTTTCTACATACCAGAAATTCAATCAGGAAGAAAAAATCTATATGGGTAATTCTGCAGTTTCCATGATCGAAGGCAGTGGAACAGTAATCCTCAAGTTTACTTCTAAAAACACTGTCAAGTTGAATGATGTGCTCCACATTCCAAACATACACAAGAATCTCATCTCTGGTCTAGTGCTATCAAAGAAAGGATTCAAAATGGTTTTCGAGTTAGACAAGTTGGTTCTGTCCAAAGCTGGAATGTATATAGGAAGGGGATATTTATGTGATGGCCTATTTAAGGCAAATGTAACCGTTGTGGGAAATAAAACTATGTATTCTGATTATGCTATTAATAAAATTAAATTTTCATATTTGCTTGAGCACGAAATTTTACTACGGCATGATAGATTAGGACACATAAATTTTCGAAAAATGAAAAAATATCAAACCTGGGATTAATTCCAAAATTCCAAGTAGATAAAAACTACAAATGTGAGACATGCGTAGAAGCAAAAATGGTCAAAAAACCATTTTATACAGTTGATAGAAGCACCAAACCACTAGGTTTGGTTCATACTGATTTATGTGATTTCAAATCATTACCTACAAGAGGTGGGAAAAGGTACTATATTACCTTTATTGATGATTATACACGATATTGCTATATATATATCTTTTAAATAGAAGGAATGAAGCAATTACATCATTTATGAAGTACAAAGCTGAGGTAGAAAATCAGTTAAATAAAAAGATCAAGATATTGAGATCTGATCGAGGTAGAGAATATGAATTACCATTTGGACAATTCTGTGCCGAAAATGGTATAGTTCATCAAACAACAGCACTATATTCACCACAATAAAACGGTATAGCCGAGAGAAAGAATAGAATATTAAAAGATATGATTTATCCTATGCTCTTAACTTTTGGCCTACCGACGAACTTGTGGGCGGGGAAGCCTTAAATACGTCTAATCACATATTAAAAAGGTTCCTAACGATAAAACATGAACAATTCCATATGAATTATGGAAAGAACACATACCAAGTTTTAAATACCTCAAAGTGTGGGGATGCTTGACAAAAGTTTCAGTTCTGCCTCCCAAGAAAGTCAAACTTGGACAAAAAACAACAGATTGTTACTATTTTGGACCAGCCCAAAACAGTAGTGCCTACATATTTTTGGTATTCAAGTCTGATATAACTGATATTCATGTAAATACAATCATGGAATCAAGAGACGCCTCATTCTTTGATGATGTGTTTCCACACAAAAAAATGAAGGAAATAATGTCCCCAAGAGGATAAGAGACGAATTGAGTAAATCACATGAAGATGAAACTCATCGTGAAACTGAGAAAGTTGAACCAAGAAGAAGCGCGAGGGAAAGAACTTCCAAGACATTTGGTTTGGAATTTTTAACATATATGTTAGAACACGAACTTCAAATGTATAAGGAAGCAATATCATCTTTTGAATCCTCATGTTGGAAAGAAGCAATCCAAAGTGAAATTGATTCAATTCTGAGTAATAAAACTTAGGAAATAGTTGATCGTCCACCTGGAACAAAACCAGTTGGTTGTAAATGGATCTTTAAAAAGAAGATGAAACCAGATGGCACCATCAAAAAATACAAAGCAAAATTGGTAGCTAAAGGATATCGTCAAAAAGAAGGTGTAGATTTCTTCGATACCTATTCACCAGTAACACGAATAACCTCTATAAGCATGTTAATGGAAATTGCATCCATCTATAATCTACAGATTCATAAAATGAATGTAAAGACGGCATTCTTAAATGGAAATCTTGATGAGGAGATTTACATGGAGCAACCTGAGGGTTTTATATCCAAAGGAATAAAAACAAAGTATGTAGATTAGTAAAATCATTATACGGACTAAAACAAGCTCCAAAGCAATGGCACGCAAAATTTGATAGTGTCATGATGAAAAATGGTTTTCATATAAATGAATGTGATAAATGAGTTTATTACAAACAAATTGGATAATCATACGTGATGATTTTTCTACACGTAGACGATTAATCTTCAGTCCAAATACTAAGGTAATAGAGACCACTAAGCAGATGTTAATCAACAATTTCGATATGAAAGACTTAGGAGTTGCAAATGTTATTTTGTGAATCAAAAAAATAAGAACACCTAATGGAATTGGATTATCTCAGTCACATTATGTAGAAAAAGTGATTGAAAATTTTCAAAATTTTAGAATTAAAGGTGTACGAACGCCGTATAATACATCGAAATTACTGCATAAAAATACTAATAAGAGTGTAATGCAATTGGAATACTCTCTTGTAATAGGATGTCTCATGTATCTCATGAATTGCACAAGATCAGATATAGCTTATGCAGTAAGTCGATCAAGCAGGTATACAAGCAACCCAGGGAAGAAACACTGGAAAGAACTAATGAGAGTACTTGGATATTTAAAAAATATTATAAACTATTCCTTACATTATGGAAAATATCATGCCGTCTTAGAAGGACATAGTGGTGCAAACTGGATTGCTGATTTAGAGGAATCAAAATCAACAAGTGGTTATGTATTTACCTTAGCAGGGGTAGCAGTCTCATAGAAATCTACTAAACAAACATGCATAGCTCGATCAACTATGGAATCGGAGTTCATCGCTTTAGATAAAGTAGGCGAAGAAGCAGAATGGCTTCGTCACTTTTTAGAAGATATTCTATTTTGGCCTAAACCTGTACCGGCCATATGCATACACTGTGATAACCAAGCTACATTAAGCAGAGCGCAAAACTTTGTGTATAATGGAAAGTCACGAGACATTCGTCGACGCCATAGCATCGTTAGGCTGTTACTCTCAAATAGAACTATTTCCATAGATTATGTGTGAACAAATGATAACCTATCGGATCCATTAACTAAAGGTTTATCAAGAAAGAAAATTAACTACGCATCGAGGGGAATGGGTTTAAAAGCCTAAACAAACAAGAGTTATCTTATAAGAAAACCTATCCTAGCGACTGGAGATCCCACGGACTAGGATCAATAGACAAACCAGTTCTGAATAACTCAAGACGTAATGCATTTTTTTGAACTTAGTCCTACTCCATTCCTATGGTGCGCAATATAAATGCATGCCTATAGAAGTATTAGAAGGATAAATCTATGCTTTTTAATGATGACCATATCTTGAAAGTAACAAGTGGGGTATATGTAGGATACTCTTAATGGTTGTGGTCACCTATGTTAGTGTGAGCTGGGTCAGCTCGATAAGAATATTAAAGGCTTTTATTCTTTAAAAACACTTGTAGAACCAAAAATTGTTCAGGATCAAAATGAATATAACCAAGAGATTGGATGTGAAGGGAAATAATGCCATGTGAAGCTTATTGTCTGGCTATACAATAACGGCTGACGGTTCAAGATGAAATAATTCATCGATTAGCCAAGTATATCCGATAAGTTTTAACTAAGGAAAGTTCAAAGTGAAATATCTACTTATCCTCGATATAGCATTATTTTCATATGAACTGTGTGATATTACACTTTGTATGGGGGAGACATATATCGTCACTCATGTGGGGGATTGTTAGAATTCTCAAAAACAACGAATGAGATATATCCCACATCGCCAAAAATAAGTCCATTTTCTTGTTTATATAGTGTACTCTCAATCCATATATTGGCCCTTAGGGTCAGATAATTTTGTGCGAGGGGGACGACCTATATGGCCATGAACTAACATACGTACGCGCCGCCGCCTACATGTCCGACCGACCGAACCGGGCCGGGTCGGGTGTGGGTGCGAGTCCAATTTGAGTGGACCGTGTTATATTTTTTCTGCACAGAAGTGAACAGTTTTCTACTGTTTAAATTCAAACAGAAGCGATTAGTGGATTGGACGCGACTGTTGCAAATCGCAATAGATTTTAGCCGTTGCAAACGAAGAGACGCGGCTGTTGCAAACTGCAACAGTTTTTGACCGTTGCAAACGAAGAGATGCGACAGTTGCAAACCGCAACAGTTTTTCGCCGTTGCAAACAAAGATACGCGACTTGTTGCAAACAACAACAGTTTTTTTGGCGTTGCAAATGAAAGAAAGTGCCTGTTGCAAGCAGTAACACTTTTTGAAGTTGCAAATGAAAAGGCACTACTTTTCTCAACCAGTATTCCCATTTGGAATTCAACTATAAATAAGGAGGAAACCTGATCGCTTTCCTCACTGAATTTTAACTTCGAATTTTCTCTTCTTCCTCTTCATTTCTTAATCTCTATAATCCGTGTGCTTTTGCATATCACACAGTAGATCATACACATCACAATCTTAAGCAAATCATATCTGTTGTATCTTGGAATACTTTAAATAAAGTCTTAAGGAAATTGTTACGATAAGCCTCAAACGAAATTTCCTTCTCCAACCGGTTAGATTTCTAGTTATATATATATATATATATATATATATATATATATATATTCGTTTCTACATTATACTATTTCTTTATATAGTATAACATTTGATTTATAGCTATAGTTATTATTACTATAGTTGTTAGTTTGTTGTAATTAATTACAACATACATATTGTTAAAATAGCTAATACAGAATTCCAAAGTAGTGGAAATCTGATTTGTACACTTGCGAGACGAGTTTATTATTGATTAGTCTCTGTTTTGATATACTAGACGTATAAAAAAATGCTTCTTTTATCTCATATGAATTGATCTAATAATTCAAGAATTTCCTTTCGCAATCTATCATGATATTCTTACAAACAATCCTAGGCATATTATGCTGTTGTCTTTGGCTGAAAAGTTATGAAAAATACTTCACTACGTTGTCCACAAATTCTAGCTAATTATTACGAAACGTCTCTTCAATAGAATGCTTCCAACCCAATTGTTCAGAAAATTTGAAAGTTTGTGTGGATCGGTTGAATGGATAAATATACTAATTTAAAAACTTGTGTGATATAGCAGCGGAAAATAGTCGATAAATAAAAGAAATATAAAGCGGTAAGTAAATGACAGCAGATATTTTTATACTGGTTCGAACTTTCTGTTCTACGTCTAGTCCAAGACTCCTTCTGGATTTACTAACACCCTCGCTTCACCCAGAGGAATAGGCATCTGAGCAACCGAACAGGATTTCAATAAACTTGCCTGAGCAGCCGAACGGGACTTCCAATACGAAGTATTTAGTTTTTTGACTTGATGTGTACTTGAATAACTCTGATTAGTCGATATAGTACACCCTTCCTATAATCTTCTCATTTGTGGTATGTAGTGTTTGTACGTGAAGAGAATGGAAGATTTAAATAGAATTCTCAATAGAATGCTTGTATGAACGTTTTAGAAAGGAAAGACTATAGAGAGTAGAATCAAAATAGGATAGAAAGAATTGTGATGATTATCGTTAAAAAGAATTTGATTCTTGGCTATATTTATAATGAATCAAGAGTTATTTTCTTTCACGATCAGTAGTGTTGAAAAGAAACGGAAACAAACCTTAAAGTTGAGATGTTTCTCTTCATTGAAGAGATGCATCTCTTCATTAAAAACTAGTTGTTATATGAATTCAGCAGGCTGACTGCAGAAGATTCAGCCGTCTGATTCAAACCCGAAAATAAATAGTGTAAAAGACAGTACATTCAGCCGGCTAACTCAGTGGATTCAACCGGCTGAATATTGTGATAAATTTAAATTTACCCAGTATTCAGCCAGCTGAATAGCTGTAGTCAGCCGACTGAAATCTGTGTCTTGCGCATGTGCATACTTCTAAGATACGTGTCAATTTTGTTTTGCAACATACCACTTTGGAGAGATTTTAACATATTTCTAACAAGACTCATAAATAATAAAACATCTAATCTATCTTCGCGTATGTCTAAATCCATCCTTTAAAGATTTATCTTCCCCTGCAAATTTGGTTAGTATACAATAGTAATATAGCTTATATAGTTGTCACATTCAAAACCGGAGATTTCTGGATCTTAACATTCTCTGTCTTTTTAATGATGACAACTATGTAAGTATAATGCAATATAATTAAGAATATACTTCTATTGATTTGTTGCTCCCCCTATCTATATGATTTACCTTCTCCCCCTTTGTCATCAATAAAAATGATTAGTCGATAGAAGGTAAGCATAAATATGATAAATAGAAATATCTTAAGCACATAGCACATCACAATATTCAGCACTTATAAACGGCATTTTTACCATAGTTATGTAATTTAGCATAGTTATATATATGCATAAAACTATGTAGTAAAACATCACATAAATAACAATATATCAATACCATAGAAACATCACAAAATATTAAAGAACGAGCATAGACATATGTTTTTTTTCAAAATTAAAGATTGTCACAAATTAAACATACACATGCAACATAATAATGTTAAACCATAGAAGTTTACCGCTAAGCTATCACAAACATTTTAATCAGAAGGTCGGGGAAGAAATACTTAAAAAGTTGAAAAGAGATAAAATAAGATTCATATCAAAATGTTTCATTCTTCATCCGTAATATCCCATTCAAGAGTAGTCAAATCTTCAACCACTCCGATAGAGGTTAACGAAGAACAAGATACCTTTTTCTATATTTTGTTCAAGAAATCCTTTATAGAGTCAAATTTCTTATTTGTGCATTTTTCGAACTTTTCTATGTGTTGATTAAGCTCTACTTGATTTTTAGCTATTGTTTTTAGTGCATTCTTGGGGTTGGAATTGGAGTCGATCTCATGAATGTGATCGTTGCTTTCCTCCTCCCCCTCCTCCTCTTCTTCTTCTTCCAATTGATGAGAAGAGGATGCAATTTCCGTGTTTTGAGGTTGAGTAATACCTTGATTATGGTTTTCAACCCATTCTTGAAATGGGATGATATCATGATGAGGCAAAACTCGAGGAAGACCCATTAAACTTATAGTTTTATCTCCAATTTCAATTATAGTCGGATTCGGGAGTTGCAACGATCCACCTTTTTGGACGATTTAAATCGACAATAAACCACACATGTCTGATTCAAACCATTCAAAAGGGAGGATTGTTAATGGGATAAATAAGAAAACAATAGAAAAGAAGGAAAAATAAAACAGAGAATCTCACAGCGGAATGACAAAATATAATAATCAAATAAACAGTTCATGAAGCTGTTTTACAAATGACATTTGATTATACTTTTACAATTCAAATCAAGGTTATACATACATCAGAAAATAAAAATATAATGCAGCTGTGGAATAATAATAATAAATAGCAATAATATACTGAATCTTCATCTTCGTCTTCGTCCTCCAGAAAAAAAAATGGTCTTCAATACACTGAAAAAGCTCAGACTGACCCGAGCATAATGAAAAACAATACACTCGAGTCATAACTAAAAATTCTTATGTAAGTCAAATCAATCTCAAATAAAAGTATGAGTGCAATGGCTTCAGAGAGGTTATGGGATTTTTCATCTTCTATCAAGTGTACATCGTGAGTGCAGTAATTTACGGGATTTCAAATAATTTGAAATACCAATTTTAACCACTTTATTTAAAATAAATCCGAAGTTTAAATTAATAACATAAACTTTTTAAATAATTCAGTTTTAATAAATAATCCAAATTCAAGAAATTGTATGGGTATATATCATTTCAACCCATAATTTAATTGTCTTAATTATCCAATTCTAAAATGATTCAGAGGAACACTTAAATGATGTCAATAATATAGAAGGTGATAACAGGGACATATAACAATAAACAAACAACCATACATCCAACATATCAATCAATAAGCATCCATTTCAAACAACATCCAAATCAATCAATATATTTCAACATATAATAGTTATCAATATCGGGGTTTAACTATCAATTAAATTCCAATATAAAATTAAATGTCAATTCAGATTCAATATCAATTCAAATGTGAACTTAAATCAACAAACTTAAAAAAATTATATATCGCATCATATATTTTATTTAACTTGCAATGGAATTTTTAGTATTGCGTGAGTGGGTTGAATCACTCACCTTTTTGCTTTCCCTTTTCTAGCCAGATTTGGATCTGCAACTACTTTCTCATTTTATTTTGTTTCCTTGCTATCTTAATCTTTTTTGTGTAGAAAGTTTTGAAGAGAAGATTGTATAAATCTGGATTTGAAGAAAAAGACATAGAAAGAAGAAAAGGTTTAAAAGAGAAAAAAATTAAAGAAGAAGATGAATTAAAAAAAGAAAATGAAGATTTGAAAAAGAAGAAGAAGATTTGAAGAAGAATAAAAAAAAGCATTAAAATGAAGCCAAAAAAAAAGAGAAGAAGGAGATTTAAAAAAGAAAAAAAAAATGAAAAGGGAAAGAGGAAGGTGAAGAGTGAAAAGAAATGAGATGAAAATTTTATTTGGAAAAAATGAAGCTACAGAAGATGAGATTAGAAATGAGGCTACAGGAATGAAGATGGAAAAAAAATGAAAAGCTAATAAGGTATATATAAACGAACTAGGAATTGAAATAAAGTAAAAATATGAATAGCCCTAAAATGTAGTATTGAAAGATGTAAACTAAAGGAATAAATATATCAATAAAGATAAAAATAAATCTTCCGTTTTAAATATGAAGCTTCCAGAATTACGAATGAAAGGAAGCTACAAGAACTAATGATGCATAAGCAAAATAAATTTTTGAAACGGAAAATAGTAAATGCTAATTAGATGACATGCATATTAATTTGGATGTTCGCATTTAAAATGAAAAAAAGCAGAAAAGGAAAATGCTTCAGGTAAAGCATTTAAAAAGAGCAAACGAATAAAGGAGAAACAAATGAAAAGAATGTGGAAATTATTAATTATACATAAATCAAATGAAACAACCATTAATTTATAAGAAATGAATGAGTAGTTTAATTATTAGACTACTTGAAAACGAAAAGAGAGAGATTGCAAGGTGATAATAAATGTAAAGTAAATGAAGGGACCACCTATTTCCTATAAACAAACCTTTTGGGTCCATATTCCAAAACTTGCTCCAATTAATTTATATTAATAAACCCAAATATACATATATTTACATTATTTAATTCCATATTAAAACATTCGTTTTATGCTAATATATGTGCACACTACATTAACTCAATCAATCAATTAACATTCAACCAATCGATTAATCAAACATTCAATATATATTTATTTACGTTACTCAAACAAATTTTATTGATTAATGAATATATATCAACCTATGCGCTATAAAAATGATTTACTTTACTTTTTAATTACTGTACTGGTCGCATTAATGCAACCCATTTACAAATGTAAACCGTATATAAAATGGAAAAATGAATATAAACTTATGTAATCAATGTACAACTGAAAAAAAAGTAATTTCTAATTGATTCCACGATATTTACACAACCATGAACCCTCTGATATATTTAAAAGTTTGAATATTAATGTGCGTGTGTGTGTATATTATTCTAAAATTCAATTTTTTATCCAAAATCATTCTTGTTCAAAATGAAAGTTTTATTTTTATACGTCTCAAAACATGCAACAATTAATAACAAAAGAAATGAAGGGACCATGTACATCGCACAACCTTTTTGAAATTCAATTTGTGAAACGTAACCAAATTGACTTCATTAACTCAAATAATATTCAAATTTGTACGCATTTAATTTTTTTTTATCTATTCACAATAAATAAAATTACTTACCATAAAAATGAAAACGTTCAATTTGGTTTTTCCAAAATGATCTTTTGTTTCCATTAAAACATCCTTTCTGTTTAACACAAAAGATGCGTTTCTTTTATTAAATCTATTAATTGTAGTCAACGTTTTCTTCCCTTCTCATTGAAATATTTCAATTATATTAATTACAGTTACTTATAAAGTTAAATTTCAAAACAGACAACTAAAATGGATGAAAAATAGAATAATTGTTTTCTTTAGTCATTTAAGCACATTTATAAATTTGTTGCTTATACGGTAGAGAAATAAATAACTTACGTAAATAAATTATTTTTCCACTCTTGTAATCCATCTATATGCTAAAACACAGTTCAAATATACTTATATTTCTTCCTTTAAATCAATCATTCTATTCTTTATCTTAATGAAATTAAAACTACATTCACAAATGAAAGATCCATTTTATTTGATAATAAATGTTCTTTTCATTAAACCAACTTATATTTAAAGATTATCCCATTAAAGAGTCACAGAAATAATACTTCGTACGACCACATCATTTCTTTATCAATTAATTTCCTATTATCATTATATTTGTGCCAAATTAAGTGCTTACAATTTGAACGTAATATTTTTCAATGAAATTCTCATTATATTTTTAACATAAAACATATGTTGCACATATCATTAATTAATTACCATTTACTTCTATCTCTTATTAATGACAAGATATAATTACTATTACTAACAATGATTAAATCTCAAAACATACACTAATACAGGGAAGATAATTAATCCAATTATTTCCTTTGAAATCCAATTTTCTATGTTAAACCCAATATCTATATACTAATTTAATTCCATCATTTAATTACAAATGTAATTAAACCTGTTCATTGTATATTTAAATTTCAAACAAATCCTTTTATTTTGATTTACATTCTTATTATTAAATCAACTATTCCCTTATGCAATTGATTGACACAAGTTTTACGCTCACCACTCAACAGTTAACGTTTCTTCTTATATCAATTGTAATATTTTAATTACGTTAATTCTCCATTAATTACCAAATAAATTTCTATCCGATTTAATAATAAGAAAATAAATGAAACAGTGGTTATACGTTAATAATCTATTTCTATTTACTTATTCTTTACAAACAAAGGTTAATAAATTTATGTACAAAATAATTGATTTCATACTCCATATTAAAACCAATTGCAATTAATAACATAAGATTACATCAATTTATACATCATTTATTCTATTCCTTATTAACCTTTATTATTTAAATTGATTGAAATTACGTTAACATTGTATAGTAGTCAATTACATTCAATCAATATTAGCCAATTATATGTTTTTTCTCATTAAATTATTTGTTTTAAGATTTATCTTAAAGTCAAAATTTCAAATCTAATAAGATTCAATTTAATAAATCATAAATTTTAATTTCTGATAATATTAAAGCCCAAAACCTTATTAAATTTAATATTTTTAATTATCAAAATATGGGTTGTTACAGTCTCCCCCATTCAAAACTTTTTCATCCTCGAAAAGGAACAAGAAGGAATCGAGGAGTTTGAAATATTTTATTCAAAATGATCAATTTATAAACAATTTAACTTACATATTTAAATTTAATATAAATTTGAAAATAACTCCATTCGGTTATTGAATAAAAATTTAAGTTTTTTGGTATTTGCCCTTGAAGAGAAAGAAATATTTCAACATATCTAAAAATTTAGTTAAAACATTTAACTTCATTCACTTAGTAAAAATATAAGATATATTTAAAACATCCTCAAAGCATTATGCAAAGATTTTTCAAAAGTCTAAAACAATGTTAGAAATTTATATCAAACATTATAATAAGCTTTAAAATTGGGTTCCTTAAATCCAAATTTTTTTATTAGACTCATTATTTTTAAAATAAGTATAAACTCAATATTATTAAACTGAAACTAATAGTATACTCAAAACTTACATTAAATTTCTAAATCAAAGTATAAAATTTCATACCTTCATAATTAATTTAAACACTTGTTTCAAAGTGAATATTCTAATACAAAATTTAAATAGTAAATAAACCTATAAACTTTACTATTAGTACTTTGAAATCAAGTAAATATTTCAAACTATACTTCCAACATAGGGATTCAAATTTATTTGTCTAGTATATTGCTATAAATAAACTTCGCAAATCAATTTTTTTCCCATTTATATAATATCCTTAAATTTTACATTCAAAGAAACTTATATAAATTTTACTTGCAATATTCATTTGAAAGCTTCATTTGCAATTCAATTATCTTTAGTACTTTAAAAATTTTCAAAACCCATTTGTGAAATTTCCAGCTTCCTTTATAAGTAACATTTATATGTTTAAATGACACCTTTATAAACATATGAAAACTATTTGGAAACAGTTATTCACATCGTTAGTTATATTTATAAGGAAGTTATTTGAAAGCATTAAATCCATAATTCATAAATTTATTAATTTACCTCAAGACACTTTGCAAACATTATTAATAAATCAATAATCATTTGCTTTACATATTTTTATTTAATTAATAACTTCCAAAATATTTATAATTTTCTATTAAACCATGTAGTATATAAATAAAAAATATATTTTAAAGATTATATTCAAAAAGGAAAGGAAGATAGATTCTGGAAATAGAATATAGGTGAACAACTAAAGCTGGGCAGATAAGGCAGATTCAAAAGAATAGTATCAGGCACGAATCGTTAACTCAAACCATAAAATTTTAAATTTCAAATATTAATTCAAAATTTCTTTGTTGGGAAAAATACTTTTATAATAAATACCTTTATAATAATACTTTTATAATAAAATACTATTACATCGAAATAAATTTTCCTTTCGAAAATACTTTTATAACTCGATGTTTCAACAAGTTTATCCTCGTTCTTGCAGACTCTGGCCATGCGTTGATCAGGTGCAAAGCTAGAATTCTTCAAGTACTTAGTAGACTTGTTTCAACACCCAGTGAAAATACTTGAAAAACCTTTATAACAGATATGGAAAGTACAATCCAAACAAAACAACCAACCAAAACCTTTGTCTGACCATGGTTCGCAGATACACAATGGTTACGCTTGGATCCCCCAGGAAACAATCCGTATCCGTAAGCTTTCTCAGCCCTGCGAGTTACGCCATGATGACTAGTAGAGTGCAGGATACACAATGGTTACGCCTGGGTCCCCCAGGAAACAATCTGTACCCCAAGGCTGTCTCAGCCAGGCAGTTTCGCTATTATTCGCGATCTACACAGTTTGCAGGATACACAATGGTTACACCTGGATCCCCCAGGAAACAATCCGTACCCCTAGGCCAGACTCAGCCAGGTAATTGCGCTATGCAGTCGCGAGAGAAAAAAAACCATGGGTTACGCCATGGTGGGAACACTCGAGTATTACATCTGGAAAACCAAAAATCAGAGAGAATAATATCAATAGAATGAATCCACGATGTGGCCACAAAGCGGATATCAAGCAGAAGGCACTTTCCATATCTTTACTTCGAAAATATATATCATATGATACCTTTTCAAATCACTTTCAAATATCATACTTATATAAAGTCCATTATATATAGGATTCCATTTTCAAATCGAATACTTTCCAAATCAATAATCTCGAATATATCAAATCATTCTTATATAGACTTCGATTATATAAATCTCTTTCCAAATTGAGTACCTTTCAAATCAATAGATTTCAAATCAACTTCATACTTATACAATCCATTTTATATAAGTTCGACCACTCCCAAATCAAGTGCTTAATAATATAAGGTTCTCAAATTTCAAATCATTTCAATATCAATTCGGTTTCAAAATCATATATGATTTCACCAAATTTTCTTCCAAATCAAATATCTAAATTTCAAAGTTCCCAAAATAATAGGTTTAGAAAATTATCCCATTTTTCAAATTAAAATAATTCAAGTCAAACAAATTCATTTCCAAAATCACCATATAAGTACTAGTTTTTAATTCCAATTTAATTTCAAGACCAAATATTTTCCCAAAATCAATTATACTCGAAATGATTTCCAAATTTATAATTATCCCTTTTTTTAAAACTTTTAAACTATCAATTTCTATGTGAAATATCCAATTTACCTTTCTAAAAACAATTATTCAACTTTTTTTTCAAAACATTTCAAAACTAAATTTATATTCTTTATCAAACATTTTATACTCTTCGAAATTTCTTAGCTTTGAAAATTTAATCTCGATTTGGTAGTGTTCGAACATTCAAAATAGTTAGGGAAATCAAATTTTCAATTCAAGAGTTGAAAATCAACAATAAATCAATAAATCAATTATTAAATCCGAAACTCGAGGACTGAACATCGGTCTCATTTTAAATTGTTTCAAATATATACTTATATCTTTCTAAAATATCAAATTATACTTTGGAATTTGAAATCAAAAACGGTTTTACAAAATCACTTGCATAGAGAAGCTATTAAAGTGGCCTCTCCCTCACTCTGAAACTCGAAAATCAATGTCGATGATGCGTGCACTCATCACCGAAATTATTTTCCAGCGACATAAGTGAGTTCTGGACTTCTATTTTCTTGAAAACTTCTTTGAAATTTCTTCAAAATTATTGGAATTCATTTGAACTCATTTGAAACATTTCTTATTCGGAAAAATAATTTTAAATCGTATTATTTTATATATTTTCCAAAATCTTAAAACCAATTTCAAAATACCGGAATTCAATTCTCGAATTTCAAATTTAACTCTACAGTTATAAATCAATTTCTTATAATTTTTCAAAATTTCAAATCCTTTCAAAACCTTTTTATATAGAATAACATTTCTTATTTGCTTTATATATATAGGTATATAATCCTTATCGAAAACATTTTCACTTTTATATATATAAAAAATCATAGTTATTAAAATAAAATAGAATAAAATAGTTTGTATAAGAAAAATAAAAGAAATAGTTTTGAAAAAATGGTTTTAAATCAATAGTAGTTTTGCATAGAAGAAAATTCCAATTTAAATTATGAAGATATCCAACCCTACAACTTTCAATTTCAGTGCCAAAACATATCAATAATGTTAGAACATAAAATGTACGTATGTCATCATTTCGCAAATTCACATTCGATCGCCCGCTCAATCACACAAGTTAGCTTTCGAACTAGTATTGTCCATTCAACTTCCCTAATGCGGACTTCGATATGGTTTCTTGACTAGAAACCATCATTCTCCTTGCATAGTCATATACTATGTTAGAGAATTCTATAATCAAACCAAAAATCCATATCAAATATTCGCCATCATGAATCGAATGAAAAATCTCAACACGAAGTGATGTAATTCACATAGAACTTGTGTACTCAAATCCGGATCAAATTAATTTTACGAATAAAATAATATACATGCAACTTATGTAATTATTCCAATTTGTTTTATCACAATTTCATTTCAATTAAATTCATTTTTAATCTCATCGATTAACACAAATATCACTTCATACTTTAATATTTGTTTCATAGAATTTCTCTATTTAATATAAACATTAATATATCCATTCTCATAATATAGCTTATATTTCTCTGTAATTTAAATTACATTCATTTCACATGTAATATTTCTCATTTAAAACTAATTTATTTGCAAATCATTTCATAAGGAATTTCTTTACGACCAATTTATAAAACTTATTTCTTTTTTATAAGATATTGTTCGAGTTTAAAGTTATCACAACTTTATTTATAACCATTTATTGCAACATCTATTTATTTCATAACAATTTACAAGTCATGGCTTTATTTGAAATCATTTCACTTTTAATTCATATTGCTTATTCCATTTAGTTTCACCTTTACCTTTTTATTTATGACATGTTTCGTGAATGTTAATTAAGTTTATAAACATATTTTTACAATTTAATCGTGTTTACAACATTTCCTTAATCACAATTTCAATTTAAAGATCCAAAGGCTTAAAAAACACACTTGTATATTATACATTTCATGCCAAGAATGTATACCCCAATTCCATTCATTTACTAAACATAGATATAACAAATTAAACCTTATTTTACTTGCTTTCAAATTAAGGTTATCAATTCAACTATATAATTCAACCTAATTATCAAGTTTCACTCATATATTAATAAAAAAGGGTGTCGATTATCCAAAATATCCAAATATTCCATTTTTCCAATAGGTGAAACTACATGTCAACAAACAACAAAATTCACATCAACATTTCAATTTCATAAACAAATATCCTAATTATTCATTTTATTCTCTTTAATACACCATTATTAGACTAGTGTTTAGTCCATTAATTCAATCATCAATAATTAACCAATGTTTATAATTTGATTAAACATAATAGGTCAACAAAAATGATAATAATTAAATATTACCATTTCATTAATCAAACACATTACTAATAACTATATTAGTCTTAAAAATTTATTCCTTTATATATATCATATAATATTGGGAAAAATTAATTTCATTTCAAAATTTATATAAAACATGTTATAACACTAACAAATACGCGCTCTCGTATATACACTCAGACAACTCATTCTAGGGTATTACTACCCTATCTCTAATGAGTTAACCCCAAACAGGTTAAGGTATGTCTAAACCAAAGCTCTGATACCAACTGTAACGATCCACCTTTTTGGACGATTTAAATCGACAATAAACCACACATGTCTGATTCAAACCATTCAAAAGGGAGGATTGTTAATGGGGTAAATAAGAAAATAATATAAAAGAAGGAAAAATAAAACAGAGAATCTCGCAGCAGAATGACAAAATATAATAATCAAATAAACAGTTCATGGAGCTGTTTTACAAATGACATTTGATTATACTTTTACAATTCAAATCAAGGTTATACATACATCAGAAAATAAAAATATAATGCAGCTGTAGAATAATAATAATAAGTAGCAATAATATACTGAATCTTCATCTTCGTCTTCGTCATCCAGAAAATAAAATGGTCTTCAATACACTGAAAAAGCTCAGACTGACCCGAGCATAATGGAAAACAATACACTCGAGTCAGAACTAAAAATTCTTATGTAAGTCAAATCAATCTCAAATAAAAATATGAGTGCAATGGCTTCAGAGAGGTTATGGGATTTTTCATCTCCTATCAAGTGTACATCGTGAGTGCAATAATTTACGGGATTTCAAATAATTTGAAATACCAATTTTAACCACTTTATGTAAAATAAATCCAAAGTTTAAATTAATAACATAAACTTTTTAAATAATTCAGTTTTAATAAATAATCCAAATTCAAGAAATTGTATGGGTATATATCATTTCAAACCATAATTTAATTGTCTTAATTATCCAATTCTAAAATGATTCAGAGGACCACTTAAATGATGTCAATAATATAGAAGGTGATAACAGGGACATATTACAATAAACAAACAACCATACATCCAACATATCAATCAATAAGCATCCATTTCAAACAACATCCAAATCAACCAATATATTTCAATATATAATAGTTATTAATATCGGGGTCTAACTATCAATTAAATTCCAATATAAAATTAAATGTCAATTCAGATTCAATATCAATTCAAATGTGAACTTAAATCAACAAACTTAAAAAAAAGTTATATATCGCATCATATATTTTATTTAACTTGCAATGGAATTTTTAGTATTGCGCGAGTGGGTTGAATCACTCACCTTTTTGCTTTCCCTTTTCTAGCCAGATTTGGATCTGCAACTACTTTCTCATTTTATTTTGTTTCCTTGCTATCTTAATCTTTTTTTTATAGAAAGTTTTGAAGAGAAGATTGTATAAATCTGGATTTAAAGAAAAAGACATAGAAAGAAGAGAAGATTCAAAAGAGAAAAAAATTAAAGAAGAAGATGAATTTAAAAAAAGAAAAGGAAGCTTTGAAAAAGAAGAAGAAGATTTGAAGATGAATAAAAAAAACATAAAAATGAAGCCAAAAAAAAGATAAGAAGGAGATTTAAAAAAGAAAAAAAAATGAAAAGGGAATGAGGAAGGTGAAGAGTTAAAAGAAATGAGATGAAAATTTTATTTGGAAAAAATGAAGCTACAGAAGATGAGATTAGAAATGAGGCTACAGGAATGAAGATGGAAAAAAAATGAAAAGCTAATAAGGTATATATAAACAAACTAGGAATTGAAATAAAGTAAAAATATGAATAGCCCTAAAATGTAGTATTGAAAGATGTAAACTAAAGGAATAAATATATCAATAAAGATAAAAATAAATCTTCCGTTTTAAATATGAAGCTTCCAGAATTGCGAATGAAAGGAAGCTACAAGAACTAATGATGCATAAGCAAAATAAACTTTTGAAATGGAAAATAGTAAATGATAATTAGATGGCCTGCATATTAATTTGGATGTTCGCATTTAAAACGAAAAAAAACAGAAAAGGAAAAAACTTCAGGTAAAGCATTTAAAAAGAGCAAACGAATAAAGGAGAAACAAATGAAAAGAATGTGGAAATTATTAATTATACATAAATCAAATTAAACAACCATTAATTTATAAAAAATGAATGAGTAGTTTAATTATTAGACTACTTGAAAACGAAAAGAGAGAGATTGCAAGGTGATAATAAATGTAAAGTAAATGAAGGGACCACCTATTTCCTATAAACAAAACTTTTGGGTCCACATTCCAAAACTTGCTCCAATTAATTTATATCAATAAACCCAAATATACATATATTTACATTATTTAATTCCATATTAAAACATTGGTTTTATGCTAATATATGTGCACACTACATTAACTCAATCAATCAATTAAGAATCAACCAATCAATTAATCAAACGTTCAATATATATTTATTTACATTACTCAAACAAATTTTATTGATTAATGAATATATATCAACCTATGCACAATAAAAATGATTTACTTTACTTTTTAATTACTGTATTGGTCGCATTAATGCAACCCATTTACAAATTTTAACCATATATAAAATGGAAAAATGAATATAAACTTATGTAATCAATGTACAACTGAAAAAAAAGTAATTTCTAATTGATTCCACGATATTTACACAACCATGAACCCTCTGATAAAAGTTTGAATATTAATGTGCGTGTGTGTGTGTATATTATTCTAAAATTCAATTTTTTTTATCCAAAATCATTCTTGTTCAAAATGAAAGTTTTATTTTTATACGTCTCAAAACATCCAACAATTAATAACAAAAGAAATGAAGGGACCATGTACATCGCACAACCTTTTTGAAATTCAATTTGTGAAACGTAACCAAATTGACTTCATTAACTCAAATAATATTCAAATTTGTACGCATTTAATTTTTTTATCTATGCATAATAAATAAAATTACTTACCATAAAAATGAAAACGTTCAATTTGGTTTTCCCAAAATGATCTTTTATTTCCATTAAAACATCCTTTCTGTTTAACACAAAAGATGCGTTTCTTTTATTAAATCTATTAATTGCAGTCAACGTTTTCTTCCCTTCTCATTGAAATATTTCAATTATATTAATTACAATTACTTATAAAGTTAAATTTCAAAACAGACGACTAAAATGGATGAAAAATAGAATAATTGTTTCCTTTAGTCATTTAAGCACATTTATAAATTTGTTGCTTATACAGTAGAGAAATAAATAACTTACTTAAATAAATTATTTTTCCACTCTTGTAATCCATCTATATGCTAAAACACAGTTCAAATATACTTATATTTCTTCCTTTAAATCAATCATTCTATTCTTTATCTTAATGAAATTAAAACTACATTCACAAATGAAAGATCCATTTTATTTGATAATAAATGTTCTTTTCATTAAACCAACTTATATTTAAAGATTATCCCATTAAAGAGTCACAGAAATAATACTTCGTATGACCACATCATTTCTTTATCAATTAATTTCGTATTATCATTATATTTGTACCAAATTTAAGTGCTTACAATTTGAACGTAATATTTCTCAATGAAATTCTCATTATATTTTTAACATAAAACATATGTTGCACATATCATTAATTAATTACCATTTACTTCTATCTCTTATTAATGGCAAGATATAATTACTATTACTTACAATGATTAAATCTCAAAGCATACCCTAATACAGGGAAGATAATTAATCCAATTGTTTCATTTGAAATCCAATTTTCTATGTTAAACCCAATATCTATATACTAATTTAATTCCATCATTTAGTTACAAATGTAATTAAACCTGTTCATTATATATTTAAATTTCAAACAAATCCTTTTATTTTGATTTACATTCTTATTATTAAATCAACTATTCCCTTATGCAATTGATTGACAGAAGTTTTACACTCACTACTCAACGGTTAACGTTTCTTCTTATATCAATTGTAATATTTTAATTACGTTAATTCTCCATTAATTACCAAATAAATTTTCTAAACGATTTAATAATAAGAAAATAAATGAAACAATGGTTATACGTTAATAATCTATATCTATTAACTTATTCCTTACAAACAAAGGTTAATAAATTTATGTACAAAATAATTGATTTCATACGCCATATTAAAACCAATTGCAATTAATAACATAAGATTACATCAATTTATACATCATTTATTCTATTCCTTATTAACCTTTATTATTTAAATTGATTGAAATTACGTTAACATTGTATAGTAGTCAATTATATTCAATCAATATTAGCCAATTATATGTTTTATCTCATTAAATTATTTGTTTTAAGATTTATCTTAAAGTCAAAATTTCAAATCTAATAAGATTCAATTTAGTAAATCATAAATTTTAATTTCTGACAATATTAAAGCCCAAAACCTTATTAAATTTATTATTTTTAATTATCAAAATATGGGTTGTTACAGGAGTCGGTACATCAATATTCAAAAGTATCCTCATGATATATGCATCGTAGTGAATTGTCTTATATCTTTTTCGAACGTTGACATTTGAAAATTCATCCATTATTATTTTCCCCCAATTCACTCATTGCTGTGAATATAATGCATATAGGGCTTGAAAATCATGTTTATAAATCTTCTCGTAGCTACCGGTTCTAGGTTGTAATGACCTTATCAAGGCTCATTGAATTAATTTTGCCTTTGGCCGTAAAGCGCTAGTTCAAAGATCAGGCATATCGTCGGATAAGAATAGATGAGAGACTTCGTCTCTTCGGACCATATCGACATTAACATCATGAATGTCAATGCCTTGGGATGGACAACGAAGTATGTGTCCTAATCATTGTAAAGAAAGAAAAAAATTCACACCACATACTAAAGTCCATACACAATCTTCCGTATTATGAGGGTTGTGATGATCTAAATTCATTTTCGCTATAAAGAGCTTGATTAGCAAGTGATTAATTTTTACATTATTCGGATCAAAACCAATTAAAGCATCGATTCGGTTTACCTCGGCAAATTATCAAATTGTATCCATCGAATTCTTGAAACTTGATGAATGCTCCTTCGAAAATTTGTGTTTTTCATGTTATTATACCTAACCACAGCGATTTCATTGTGGAGCCAATGTTGGATTTAAGATTCAGAAGGCCCTGAAGGGGAGTCTCTTGGTCTTTTGGTTCTTGGAGCATTGTGATTTTTGGAGAGATTAGAGTTTTTGAGAAGAAATGGAGTTTTTAGGTTTTGACCGTATAAATTTTCAGTGTTGGTGAAAAAAATGAAGAGGGAGGAAGGTAAAGATGAAATGGTGCCTAGAAAATAGAGCGAGCGGTTAAAAAAAATTGTAAACCTGAAGTTCAACCGGTTAACCCGGGGTTATCAGCTGTCTGAACTATTCATGAAAGAAAATATACTATTTAGATTATAATTTAGCCATCTGAACCAGGGTGTGCAACCGGCTGAATCTGGGTTAAAAATTTATTTCATATGATACTCAGCTGGCTGTTTTCACTGGTGTAGCCGTCTAAATTAGTTGCCTGAAGCCCAATAAATCCAGTTTCATAATATATTCTTTATTTATTTTAATTTTTATATCTTTTACAAATTTTATATATGTTTTAAATATTATCAAGATACAATAAGTAGATTATAAACAATTAATAAACAATGTTTTATTTGGAGGAAGAAGATTTAGCGGGAGAATCACATTCTTCGGGCTTGACTTTTGTGTTCTCCCGAGCTGGTTGAATGGCTGATCTGTCCTAAGAATTTGGAGAGTACGGTGGCCTTTGAGGAGATTGAATATGTGCATTCGTGTTTATGGGAGGTGATCCACATATCTTCGAAGCACATCTCTCTAAGAAGCTAAGTTTTCTTCCGTGACTTTTCTGTTCGTAGTATATTTCTCGCCGTAGATTCAAAGTTTCACATTGATAGTGATGTAAATCATCTGTCTTGTCTTTCGTAGAAGGAGAAGGAAAGAGATTTCTCCTAGAACTCTTCTTTTCTGGAGTATATCCAGTGTGATGATGAAGAGGACATACTAGAATAAAATATGGAGTTGGTGCATTTTCGGATGATTTTGAAGACGGAGAGCTATAAATGATTTATGAGTATTTGGAGTTTAGCTAGAAGAGCATAAATTATTTTGAGAAGACATTTTTATGTTTTGGAGCTTGAACCTTTTGATACTTTTTATATATAAGTGATGAATATTGTGACGTGCTATGTGCTTAAGATATTTCTATTTATCATATCTATACTTACCTTCTATCAACTACTCCTTTTTGTCGAAGACAAAGGGGGAGAAGGTAGATCATATCGATAGGGGAAGCAACAAATCAGCGGGAGTATATTATGAATTATATTGCATTATACTTACATAGTTGTCATCATCAAAAAGAGGGAGAATGTTAAGATAAAAAATCTTCGATTTTGAATGTGACTTCTATACAAGCTATATTATTATTGTATACTAACCAAATTTGCAATATAATTCATAATATACTCCCACTTATTTGTTGCTCCCCCTCTCGATGATGTTTGTCTTAATTAGTACACTATATGCTAAATAATAAATTAATTAAACCCATGTATTCAATTTAATGAATACTTTAATTAAATTTAAGGGCTTAAATAAATAATTGAAGGCATAAAAATTTATAAATTAATTTAAACAAGTTGAATTTGGAAAATAGCCATTAATGATGTTGTATTGATCCCCTAGCGTGAACTGGGTCCTTAGCTATATTCAAATAGACATTAAAGCATGTACGGACTTTGTAAAAGTACAGTATCAAGTACAAGTTCGGTTGCTTAGGAGAAATCAACTTCTGATCTTTATTAAGCTACACCTTTGTTGATATTTGGTGAATATTTTCATTTCGTCGTCACTATAACATTAAGACGTATAAAATTTGATCAATTTTTAAAAACCCCAATAATGGCTGTAGCAAATTGCATAATTGCACTTTAAAGTTTTAGGTTCAATATGATAACATTTACCGATTAATCGTTTCACTCTACAAACACATTTTTTAGTTTAATTTAACTTCGAGTTAAGATGATGCTAACTCATACACTCGTTTTTTCTCTTATAATGTGTTGAGTGTAGATACAAATGAATATAATCCATAGACCACACAACGCATTAAGGGAGTTTTTTTTTTTTGAAAACCCAGGAGAACCCGGCGGACCGGTAAACTCCTGAGGAGGGTATAGTAAAGCCGTCCGCTGATCCAAGCCCCCATACCCCCGGGTAAATTTATATAGGATAGGGAAGCGCATGGTAGGAATCGAACTTGGGTCTTTTTTACCAGAACCCAGGCCTCCTTTCCACTGCGTCGAACCCCGGACGCATTAAGAGAGTTAAACTGGCTGCATTTACACTAAAAAGGAACTACGTACTTTCCAAAATGCAGTACTCAAAGCCCAACAACAATGCTTATTCAAAATTGCATAGTTTACACGTTCAAAAAAAAAAAAGCACGGCGTCACGAACAAAGTGAAAGTACTATAAAGAACTTGCCTCAATGAGACAAACTACATTATCAACAAAAGATTAGTATAACACAAAATATGCAAGCAAAGTCATAAAGACTCCACTTGTGAATCATATCAAAACACGTAAGCAAGACCACGTCACCATGGTTAAAGTAATCTGCGTGGCCTTTGTAAAGCCAAACTATGTCGCCATGCTAAAAATGAAATACGCTGCCACCTTTAATAATGAACAACGCCGCTAAAGTCAAATTAGCAGCCAGGTGCAACGTCACGTAATCACGCCTTCACAAAACAGTTTAGTCATAGAATTCGCACATAACAAATTAGTGTAAGTCAAAACTCACAAGGACAGTTAACATGATTCGAAAGGGAATGTAACTGCCCGCACTTTAACAGTCTGGAATTTCAACTAAAGTGAAACTCTATTCCATTAGGATACAGATCGCTGATTTTGATAACATGTAATAAACACAAGTATATAGGGGAATGAACTCAAAATGGAATACTAAAATACAATAGAATATATTTGCTGACTGAGGTTATGACCTTGTAATCAATATTATTCCCCTAGTATCCGATTGCCTTGCTATCGCCGAGCATGAATGAGAAGACATCACCATCTACTGCTCCCATTTTGCGCTGGCAGCATGTCCGTATAAATCTATCATATCGATTGTATTAAGGAGGGGTTCAGAACAACGTTCTAGTGATTGGAAACTTACATACTTTATTCGTAACACTAATTTATCTCGATTGACTTTTATTTAAGTGTTATATTCATTATTCGTTACTATTCCGTGGAATTTCATCTACGCGTATGATATGTCCAACCTTCTTTAAGATATAACTATACACACACATATGCCTATGTACATACACACACAAAGATAAACGCACGTTGTACTACCTAAAGAAAACCCAGCCACCTAATACTTCTTGAATAGTGAGGAGACAGATCTAATGACCATTTAATACCACAACCCTAAAGTGGGCCCTCCACAATGTAAATGCTGTTGAAGAATTTTGTGCAGAATATAGTTGAAGCGTATGGTTTTGAGGCGCGTAATACCATCCTTAAAGCAATATCTGCCCCCACTACAGTCTAGTTTGCTAACAGGGTAGAATGCAGATTGCTTCCCAGGATACAACAAAACCAGAACTCAGAGGCGTAGCAATGCCAGTGAGTTCAGTGGGATGTTTTTATTGGTTGAAGACTAGAACAGAGCGCGTATGGAGAGAAGGAAGAAGATAGAAGATGATTGGACTGGTATGAGTTGACGGCTATATATAGCAGGCGAACAGGTGAGACCGTTTGAACAGACGCGTCCATCTGTTTAAATTCAAAAAATTAAAAAAAATGACTGTTGCCAACAGTGTCACCTTTTCCGTACGGTCACGCACGCGCCCACGTGCCCCAAGTGCCCAAGTGCCCATCTTTGACCCATAATAATAATGCATAGGCCCAAGCCCACATACCCAAGCCCCCATGCAATCATAATCAAGCCCATATCAATTTAATTCACAATATCCTAAGCCAACCATTCCTATATACCTAGGAATAGTAAACAAAATTTGGTGATGTGGGACTAATTGCTTCCCTTCTAAAACAATCTCCCTCAACAATCCCCCACTAGATTGTTTTATCGATGATGTTCAGTCTTATTTTAGTTTGAGATTACGCATCATATGTGGTATCTATTCGATTAAACCACACATTAGTGTTAATATCTCAGGACTCTAAAGAAGAGCTGGGTGGTCTTAACTTAAACCGAGTCTCCTATGAGTTATAAAGTCGGAAATATTACACACGCAATTTCAATTTACCAATAAATTTCCCTACCTGTGAGCACCATTATGGCCATGTGCTCCATCCCAGCTTAATGAACTTTTACAAAAGCAAACCCTATAAACTCTTGCTTAGAAGCGGCACCACTTCCAAGTTCATAAAGGTAAAGTTCCTTTCCTTTTCAATGTCTCTGTTACCAGATCAATTAGAACTTTATTAAGAGTTATTCAACTCAGCCTCTTCATTCCTGTAACAGTTTTCACTAAGTTGACTTAGTGCCTTTCCAATCATATGATAGTTTGTTATAACCCATTAAACCTTAAAATTAAGCTAATTAATATTAAAGTTGGGTTTCCGCTATCATTGATTAATACAGGGTTTAAGTCCCATTCCAACTGATGTGGATCTTTTCATTTCTCTAGTTAGAGCTTTTGTGAATGGGTCTGCCAAATTATTGCTGGATCTTATGTAGATAATAGTAATTATTCCATCATTTATTATTTGTCTTACATATTCATGTCTAAGGCTTATATGTCTTGATTTCCCATTGTATATGTTACTATATGCTCTTGACATAGTAGCTTGACTATCGCATCGTAATAATATAGCTGACATTGGCTTCGGCCATAGCTTGATATCCAGTAACATATTTCTTAGCCATTCTGCCTCCTTCCCGGCTGCAGCAAGTGCTATAAATTCTGATTCCATTGTGGAGTGCGAAATGCAGGTTTGTTTCTTTGATGCCCAAGAAATAGCACCTCCACCTAATGTGAAAATCCAACCCGAGGTAGATTTATTATCACCAGCGCTAGTTATCCAACTTGCATCAGTATACCCTTCTAATACACTTGGAAATCCATTGTAAACAAGTCCTAGATTACTGGTTCTTTTGAGATAACCAAGTAATCTTTCAATTGCTTTCCAATGATCTATGCCGGGATTGCTGGTATATCGTGCAAGTTTGCATATTGCATATGCTATGTCAGGTCTTGTACAATGCATTGCATACATTACACTTCCAATAGCGCTTGCGTATTCGAGTTGAGCAATACATCTCTCTTCATTTTTATTGAGATTGATACTCGAGTCTATTGGGGTACTTGCATCCTTAATTTTTAGATGTCCAAACTTCTGAAGCACTTTTTGAATATAATGTGATTGACTTAGTGCATAGCCCCCACTAACCTTACTAACTTTTATACCCAGAATTGTATCAACTTCATTCAAATCTTTCATTTTAAATTTTGAAGTTAAATAATTCTTGGTGTCTTGTATCCCTTTCATGTTAGTACCGAATATTAATAAATCATCTACATATAAACAAATGATTACTCCATATTCCTTTGTGAATTTGGAGTAGATACATTTGTCGGCACTATTATATGTAAAACCATTTTGGAGTATAATTGAGTCAAATTTTTCGTGCCACTGTTTTGGTGCCTGTTTTAATCCGTATAACGATTTTGTTAGTTTGCAAACTTTTCTTTCATTTACAGGAAGGATAAAACCCTCTGGTTGTTCCATGTAAACTTCTTCATTAAGTTCACCATTAAGGAAGGCCGTTTTGACATCCATTTGGTGGATATGCAACTGATAGATTGATGCTAATGCTATTAGTACTCGAATTGATGTAATTCTTGCAACCGGAGCATAAGTGTCAAAGAAATCAATTCCTTCCTTTTGCCGAAAACCCTTGGCTACTAATCTAGCTTTGAAAGTTTGCACACTACCATCGTTATTAAGTTTTCTTCGAAACACCCATTTGCAACCAATAGGTTTTGACCCATGAGGCAAGTCTACCAAGACCCAAGTATTGTTTGATAAAATTGAATTCATTTCATCATTAATTGCCTCCTTCCATAAAGCAGAATCTCTAGAAGTTATAGCTTCTTTGTATGTTTTTGGATCATCCTCTATATTTAGTACAATAGGAATTTTATTAGTAACTTCATCTCGGGTTCCTTCTACAAGAAACGCTATAGGTTGAGATGATATAAAATCTGGACCAAAAGATTTCTCTTTCCTGATTCTTTGTGTCCTTCTCATTTCTGTTTGTTCTTCTGTTATTTTCCTTTTATTACTAGCAGAAGGTGTAGAAACATCCAGTGGTGTTTGGGTGGTGTTGGGATTTAATGGTTGATTTGTGGTTGAATCATCCTTGAATTTATTTTCAATAAACTCAACATCCCTTGATTCAACAATTGTGTTTGAGGATAAATCTAGTAGTCTGTATGCTTTAGAGTTTTCAGCATATCCTACAAACAAACTTTTCAATGCTCTTGGACCTAATTTAGTCCGCCTTGGATCAGTCACCCTATAGAAAGCAATACACCCCCACACCTTTAGATATCGTAGATTAGGTTTTCGACCATTCCATAGTTCATAAGGAGAAACTTTAGTTTTCCTTGAAGTGATTCTATTATGCAAATGACATGCAGACAACAATGCTTCCCCCCACAAATTAAGTGGTAATTTAGCATTTAATAACATAGAATTTACCATATCAACCAGAGTTCTATTTTTTATTTCAGCCAACCCATTTTTTTGTGGCGTGTATGGTGCAGTATGCTGATGAATAATTCCATGTTCTTCGCAGAAGTTAGAAAATTCAGTGGAGAAGTATTCTCCTCCTCTATCACTACGTAGGACCTTTATTTTCCTACCCTTCTGATTTTCAACTTCTGTTTTATAGCGCTTGAACATGTCAAAAGCTTCATCTTTATTTCTGAGTAAATACACACATGTATATTTAGAAAAATCATCAATAAAGGTAATGAAATACCTTTTTCCACCTCTGGTTAAAACTCCATTTAATTCACATATATCGAAATGAATTAAATCCAAAAGTTTCGAATTTCTTTCAACACTTGGGAATGGTTTCTTTGTAATCTTGGCTTGTATACATATTTCGCATTTATCATGTTTATCATTAGTAACAGAAATAAGACCATGTTTTGCCATATACTTTAAAGATTTATAGTTTAAATGTCCTAAACGTGCATGCCATAAAGGTAAAGAATCAATAATATAAGCAGAACATACTTTTATTTCATTAATACTGAGTTTGAACATCCCATTACATGCATAACCTTTACCCACAAACATGCCATTTTTGGATAGAATTAAACTATTAGCCTCTAAGACAGATTTGACACCGCTTTTGCATAAGATTGATGCAGAGACAAGGTTCTTTTTGATATCAGGAACATGCAGCACATTCGTGGGTGTAATCTTCTTATTAGAAGTAAATTGAATCTCGACAGTTCCTTTTCCTAGAACTTTTGCTGCATTCTCATTACCCATGATCACTTCTTGTTCTGCAACCGCCTTATATGTCTTGAACAGATCTTTATTATTGCAAATGTGAACTGTTGCGCCGGAATCAAACCACCAATCTGAAGTTTTTGTTTCAGAAATTGCCAAGTGCACATCGGTTATCATACCAATTTGTAAATCTGAAACCATCGCAATGATTTCCTGCACTTCTTCATTCTGAACCATATTTGCATTTCCAGATTGTGCTTTATTCTGTTTTGGAGGAGCCCTGCACTCTCGTTTGTAATGGCCAAGTTTGCCGCAGTTGTAGCAAGCTCCGTTCTTATCTTTTGGATTAGATTTGGCTTCAGACTTGCTTTTCTTATTTGACTTAAAGTTCTGATTTTGACCTTTCTTCCTCTTTTTTCCAGAATTCACGTTGTTCACGTTGTTTGGTGGAAAAACACCATCGCGAATTCTATTCTCCTCTTCAATCCGTATGTGTTTTCCAATCCTTTTCAACGTGAGTTCTTCAGTCATGTGTAGGAGCTTTTTACGATAATTATTCCAACTAGGTGGAAGTTTAGCAATGATAGCCCCCACTTGAATCGATTCTGGAATTTGCACTTTTAAATCGGCAAGTTTTCCAACCAGAACTTGTAAATCATGCATCTGGTCCATAACAGAGATATCGTCTTTCATTTCAAATTCAAAATATTGCAAAGTAAGAAACTTATCTGTTCCAACTTTCTCGGTTTTGTATTTTACTTCCAGTGCATCCCAAATTTCTTTAGGCGATTTCAGCTGAGTGTAGAGATCATACAAACGTTCTGATAGCGTGTTAAGTATGTGGCCTCAGCATAGCAGTTCATCTTCCTCGCGTTTCATCCTCTGTTTTTTCAGTTCGTCGGTATCTTTATCTGTCGGAGGAGGAATTGGTGGAAGATTCTCATCCAGAACGTATGAGACTTTGAGAGTGGTGAGAAGAAACTTCATCTTGTCCTGCCATCTCGTGAAATTGGTCCCGTCCATTCTGTCCAGCCTGACGAAGTCTTGGTTCATGATTTTGAATGCTGATTCTGCACCGTTTTCCATTGCTGATATTGCTTTAAGATTGTTGAAGAATTTTGTGCAGAATATAGTTGAAGCGTATGGTTTTGAGGCGCGTAATCGCTGTCCTTAAAGCAATATCTACCCCCACTACAGTCTAGTTTGCTAACAGGGTAGAATGCAGATTGCTTCCCAGGATACAACAAAACCAGAACTCAGAGGCGTAGCAATGCCTGTGAGTTCAGTGGGATGCTTTTATTGGTTGAAGACTAGAACAGAGCGCGTATGGAGAGAAGGAAGAAGATAGAAGATGATTGGACTGGTATGAGTTGACGGCTATATATAGCAGGCGAACAGGTGCGACCGTTTGAACAGACGCGTCCATCTGTTTAAATTCAAAAAATTAAAAAAAATATGACTGTTGCCAACAATCACACCTTTTCCGTACGGTCACGCACGCGCCCACGTGCCCAAGTGCCCAAGTGCCCATCTTTGACCAATAATAATAATGCATAGGCCCAAGCCCACATACCCAAGCCCCATGCAATCATAATCAAGCCCATATCAATTTAATTCACAATATCCTAAGCCAACCATTCCTATATACCTAGGAATAGTAAACAAAATTTGGTGATGTGGGACTAATTGCTTCCCTTCTAAAACAATCTCCCTCAACAAATGCTAGTCAATCGGTCCTAGCTACAGAGATCAATGACCTCTTACATATGACTTTATAACTTAATTGCCATATCGTTACTAAAGCATTTCAAAGACTTGTCTAAAGTTCAACTATCCCACCTCCAACAAACAAATAACTAACTAACTAAACTTTGAGGTCTTTGCGTATTCATATGAATTCTACACTGGTAGAAAGCAAAATCCGTCAGGGCATATCTAAGTCCTTGCCAATGACCGCTCGGGACCGCTGGACCGTTGGTGGTCAAAGCATATATGTCAGCCATACTACTAAATACCGATCAAACAACAACACTGACATAGACGTCAACCTTCCATGGACGAAATCCTACTTAGATTAACCTAATGTAAGTCAAGGAAAAATATCCATCATCTTTACTTAATACCTTTTGTTAGAAAGGAGGCAAACCTCGTTTCTCTATTAGATCCCATTGTAAGTTATTTAAGACTTCTTATATAGGGAGACGGAAAACCCCACGGCCATTTAATACCTTCCACCTCGAAGTAAAACTCTTGACATCTTTAAAGGTAGCAAGCCATTAAATACTCCACCTCCGAGACAAACCCTCGGTATATTTTCCTAAATCTACATGCAACACATATCACTTCCTCATGGGTCCTATATTTGAAGATGTCTCACATCAGTGGTAAGTATTAACAACTGCTGGTAAGTTCAAGGTGAAGGGCAAACTTCTGTTATGTATCTGTACTTGGTCCATCAAACGGGTTGGATTGGGTGCTAAATAAGTTGGATAAAAATGAACCCAACCCGTATAAAACAAATATGAACCCAATCCGTATAAAACAAATATGAATCGCAGCCATTTAATAAATGGATCAACCCGACCCAATCCATTATTAATCGGGCTAATTCAATCCAATTTATTAAGCTCATTTATGTAGAGATTGCTACATCATACAAAGACAAATTTCAGCCAACAAGAACATATATCAAAATCGGCTGCAGATTATTGTTAAACAACACCATATGAAGCAAGAGCAGCAACACAAAATGAAAAACCAGCTTCAAAATGTGATGAACTGCATATAATAACATGAAAAGTGAAAAGAGATGGAAATTTGCACAGAGCATCAAAACTAACTGGAGAAACAAATAAAGGACTGAAATAAAAGTGCAGACTAAAAAAATCATATTACAGAATCAACATGATTACAGTTCACATAATAAACACAGTACTATTAACGTATTGCTGCATATTACGAAAAAAAGGTAGACTTATATAGAATCTCTTTTCTACATAATCTACTCCACTTTGGACCTGCACAAAATGAGTAAAATTACTTGTAATTGTCCAGTGTCCAAGACAATATTTAATTGTTACTATTACATTTTAAGAAAAATATGAAATCAGATATTCATCATTTTATTACAGATAATGTAAGAAATTCATTAATTTCTTTAAGTCATTACAAACTTCCTTTGTATGCAGGGAGGGGGTTACAGGCAATCTCCTTTACTTTGTACGCACCATGTTATAGGCCATGTGTAAGATTATTCAAATCTAGACACCTCAAAAATCAAATCTGCAATGGTTGATAATCTTATACAATTTGAGTATAGATTATAGCTCTCCTTTTATCATCAAAAAATGTCAATGAAGGTTTAGAAATATTAATGAAAGAAAAGGTATGTAAAATCAAACAAGGATATGTACACAATAAATGTATTATATATTGCATGTTGTCTTAGAAAAGCCTTGGTATACATTAAATACTTATTCCCTTAGTTCCTTGAAATTGTCAGCACATTCTTCACATGGATATTTTCAGATATAATATAGCCTTAGTATGCATTAAATACTAATATAGAAATGATCATTTCTATATACACCTCAAACTCCAAAAACACTTCATTTTTACTCAACAAATAAATATAACACTGATTTAAGTTGTGTCATATTATTCTAGTAAGTAGTAAACCTGATCCAACAATTCAAATGTTCAAAAAATTAAATGTTACAAAATAAGCATTGCTCAAAAAATGAATTGTCATAGTTTCTTTAAGCTAAAATAAATCTCGAATTACTTACAACAATAAGTGATGCATAATTACGATAGTAAGTGTTGTATGATTACAGACTGCTGCATGTTATTGTTTCTCGTTCTTGTACAAGTATAGAGGACTTTACTCATAGTAGTACAATCTTACCGATTCAATTTTCAATGAATTCTACAGTAGATTCTGCAACAACATTTATTTTTCTGTTTGCAAAGTTGAGATGCCTCACATAAAAAATATTTCAATCTAATTTCAATTGTCAATTTAAGTTAGTTTGGCAAGTAATTTAAAAGATATCTATAAATACAAATGTAAGTATAGCAAAATATATGATTTATTTATTTTGTTTCTGATTGCAATGTCAAAATTTATGGTTATTAGTGAAAGGATCCTGTCAGAAAAGCAGTGCAACAAAAACTATTATTGATCCATTTTACTCTACTTCGCTATATTATTAGATTGTGGTTTATTCTTAAGCATTAAAAAGAAGTCACTGTAGCATACATGAAATTAACATGGTTTTGCAGACCTAAACTGTCTAAATTACTCTTAAGCTACAGATATATATCATATTATTAAAAGGGGAGACTACAAGATGTTGAATATAAAATTAGAAGACTCTGAACAGACATAAAGAACAAGGTTCATAATTCCTAATTCAATAATCAACTTACTGCACCCTTAGATTTAAGATCTACAAGTTGCAGTAAGATAATCAAAAATAAACAAACATTTTCATCAGTACATATAAATTGTAGATAAAATATTAGATTACGCTATAGAATTTATAGCAGGATATGTACTTGGAACAAATTTTATAAATATTATAATAGACATTTTCATATACTTAGAAAAATTTCAGAAAAACGTCTGAAAATTCTAGTCTGAAAATTCCTGTAGCTTCCTTTACCCCCGATGCTGGATTTGGTATCAGAGCCTAAAGATTACTTGGCCCAATAAAAATGAATTATAAAAAAAATTCAATTACTTAAATTTAGAAGTTAATAATCTAATGAAAAAGATTATTACATTAGATAAATAAAAACACATATGTTATATACAATGTTCAACATATACCCACAAAGTACACTCTGAATCAGAATATATGAATATAATAACAGACTTAATTATAGAATTAAGTGAAAACTTAAATCTCTACAATGAAAAACATTACAACCTAATGCAATTAGTACTTGAAGGCATAATTAAAAAAATAAAATGTTAAAACAAATTTCAAATAACCAAGAATATTTGAAAGCCAATTTACACAAAATAGACAATTTTGAAATAATCCTGGGAAAATAAAAAAAATTCACAGCCATAAAAATTAAAAGAATTTCCCTATAAAAATGATATAATTAAACTAAAAAAATCTGATTGAAGAAAATAAACCTAAAGACATAGAAATGCGTTCTAAAGAACTAATATTAGAAATAAAACATTAGTCAGAAAAGGATAAGAAACAATTTGAATCATAAATTCAACAGATTGAAAAAATGCTAATAGAAATAAAGCACATTGTACTAAATTAATGAATTACGAAAATAAATATTACCAAGAAGCAGTTAAATATATAGAAACTAATTATAGATTCACTAGCCCTACTATAAAATCTGGATACAATACAGATGAACTTCCTAGTAAAAGTGATAAAACAATTTGTTTACAGTGCAACACAATTATTGCAATGCTAACACAAATTCAAAATAAAATAGATAACATTCAAAATAAAATGTTTGATATAGATAAAAATGTGAAGGAACAAGAATTTGAAATAAGCAAACTTACAGAGAGTTTACAAAAAATGAGCTTAGGACCAAATGATCCTACAACACATATTACTAGTAAAAAGACAAATAATTTTTCTCATGCATAAAAAACTTGATCAGTCATGAATACTAGAAGGCTATCTTTTATAGGACCATCTAGAACCATAACAGATAGACAAACTAAAACTAATAATTTATCCTCCATGGGATGGATAGATAATATATTAAGAAGAACCGCAAATATGTGCAGTTAATGCGCTCAACAGATTCAAAGCGGTGGAGGTGCAAAAAGTCATAGCGGTGATACAGCGAGGATATAGTGGATGGCTCTAAAATAGCATATAAAACTCATACTTTGTTATAATATATGTATATTATGAAGTGAATATGCTTGTACATTGTTTTGTTTAGTCCCACATCGTGGGATAAGTTCAGTCCTTACCTCTGAAGCTCTTATATAAAGTAGGCCATGTAACGTAAATAGACATCTATTCTCAGAAGTGAATAATATTTCTTTTGTCTCTCTCCAATGGCTTCTATTTTTCTTTATTCTATAACACGTTATCAGCACGATCTGATCTTTTTCTCGAATGTATTGGATATTCTAATCCAGAAGATTAGATCCATTTTTTTTTCATGTATGTACATCTCTTTCTCTTATTCAGTTACTGAAATCAGATCTATCTCTTCCTCTTATTCAACCATTGAAATCAGGTTTGAAATTTTCTAGATCTGCTTTTCTAGATTTATTTTGCGATTAATTTAGATCTAGATTTAAATATTCTTGTTTCACGATTCTATGTCTATTTCCTAATTTTTCAGATTTGAATTTAAGTTTTAATAGATCTTATCTTTTCAAGATCTTATTTTGTTATAGATCTAAATTTATAGATCTTATTCCACTGTACATGTATTTTTGTCATTATATTTCAGATCTCATCCTACAATAGATCCGATTTTTTTTGTTCTTATTTTTCTGATCTCATTATATTGTAGATCGTAAAATCACACTCAAATAATATATCGTTGAGATCTGTACATTGTTTAAAAATAAAATGTTGTGATTTTTTTTGAATTTGACAATTTCTGTTGTTGATTCAAATAAATTTATTGATCTTGATTACGTTTTGGTTTGTGATATAGATCTAAGTAATATGTACATGTTTGATAAATGAAGTTTTCATTTTGAAAACTCTTTGATTTGGATTTTGATTTTGGAAATTATTTTGATATATATTGTTTATAATTCCAGAAGAAATATTTTATTATTTCTTAGAGAAACATATATAAGAATAGACATATGGTTTATTATATGGTGTATTCATTTTGGCAAACAATGCTCGATATAATGAAAGAAATAAGTTTGAACAACAACCTGAAGTTGTGCAAAGATTTTTTTTTCCAACCAGAATTGTATAACTCAAAGTCCAAGACCTGAAGTCTTGAATTATGAAAAGATTTTCTAATAAATTTTACAAGCTCGAATTCTTGTCAATATTTTTTTTTGTCAAAATGTACAAGTCTTGAAATAAGAATAGACTTTTATTTTGTAACAATATGGTACAAAAAAAAGGTGAGAAGTTTACACAAAATTAAGAACCTGAAGTTCATAACAAATTAATGAACTTGAAGTTCATGAATTAGAAGCCCGAAGCTCCATTAAAATTATGTAAAATGATAAGGTTGTACTTCCTGAAGAAGTTAAAGAAAATTAATAAATAATCATATGAGAAAATGATGTTGCATTCAAGAGATTACAAAAATCTCCAGATGAGTTATACCTTACCTTATATCTTAACATTTACACTATATTAATCAAATATCCTGAAGATATTATGTTATATGATATTTCAAACATCATTGGATGTGTATGTGTGCATATTAATCTCTTGAAAAGATGTTTTAGAGATTTATTTATATTTATATTGCAAAATATAACATCCCAGAAGAGATGTTATAGAAATTTTATTTTTGTTACATTGCAATTCCTTAAAAGGAAATACTATATTCCCCGAAGGAATGATGATATAATTTTCTTTGTGTAATAACAATAATTTATCGAGAGAAAAAAAAGATATTGTATACCAATGTTACACTTCAGAAGTAGTGGTTTTATCTTTCGCATCTTACTTTCATTTGGTGCATCTAATTTTGTTACTGTAATTAAAGTCTGATATGTCATTTCAAAGATAGTTACAACAACAACAAAAATCCAGTAGGGATGTTTTATGTTATTGTAAAGGTAGTAATTATGTAATTTCTACAAAAGAAACATTGTACATTGATATGACATTCCAATAGTACACATATATATCTCTAGAAGAGATAAATTCACTCCAGAAGTAGTGATAATAAAATATCCCTAAAAGAGACTAACAAATTAGGAAATGGTAACATATCTCTAGAAGATATTTGCTTATATGTTTGGTAATTTTATTAAATCAAATAAATGCATAGAAATTTGATTATAAAGGATCCTAATTTAGTTTAGATTAGATCCTAAAAGTTTGAGAGCTATGCAACATGTATCATATATTTCATTATAGTTATATCAAACGTGAGAAATATTACACGTATAATCAATTCTTGAAGATATATCTTTAAATATTCTCCTGAAGAGATAGTCTATATTTCATATCATAATTTTCATGCAAGCTATACGTACGGTCCTGAGTAAATCTGTATTTGTAACATTCCAAGTATCTAGAAGATACAATTATTATTTTTGCTGTAATTTTTTCGACAGAACTCTCAATAGAGATGTGTAGAAATGTCTATATGCGATTAAAAATTACTCCTTGATAAGTAATCATAATTAGTGTTCAAAACTGATATTTGAGATATAATTGAGGAATAAAACTTAACAACTTGAAGTTGTGTGTATATTTTGTTCGAACCAGAAGTTCGATATGGTTTCAAACCAAATATTTTGAACGTTATCATGCGGTTTTGACAGGTTTGCATTGACATTGATTTATAAATAGAAATTAATAATTTTGATCCTTGTAATAGTTTGTTCCAAAAATCACTAATTCAAATGAGAAAGAATATGAAAATTTTACAATATACATGTGATACGTGGACGCACGTATACATCCGTACATGTAAATATTTAGCTAACAACCTGAAGTTTGTTATAAGCTATTATTTAGTGATTATGCATATATATTATTTAGTGATTTAAAATTCAATCAACATAAATGCTGAATGACCTGAAGTCATGTATGTATTCAAATGATCTACACAATAAGTAAATTCCTCCAATAGCTTAGATCAATGAATGAGAACAAACTCTAATAATCAATATCAATTGAATGCATCTTATCAATGAATAAAAGAATTATCCTCCTATTATTAATATGTATGGTGTATTTGCTAGTAGCAATATCATAATGGATCAAAATGAGAATCCAAAGATGATTATTATTTAATGTGACAATGTTTGTCAACATTGAGGGGGAGGATAAAGGGATACAAGTTCATTTTGATCATCAGTGTTAAATATTTATTAAAATATACAATGATGCAAAATATTATCAATATTATCCCTAGTAGACTTTCTCCAATATAGATTTGAATCCCTGAAGGATCAAAATTTGTAAACCATATCTGCAATATGGTTCAAAAGTCAGTTCAAAATATTTTTGGAGTAAGTAATAAAGATGCCAAATAAAGGAGGTGGGTGTTCTTGAAGAAACACTTAAGGATGCTCTGAAAGAGATCCATGACATGATTCTCAAATAACCCTAGAAGTGGGTTAGGTACCTAAAACATAATTAAAGAGATCTCAATAAAATCATGTCTAGAACTGACAAGAAATAATCATCGATGATAATAAATAATAAAGCGCTTATGTATATAAATGGATTAAAGATCCTGGATTAGAGAAAAACATGATTGGCCATCATGAAATTCTCATAAATAAGAAATGTGAACCTGTAGTTCGCATATATATATATATATATATATATATATATATAAAATAGAAAAACACACTGAAATTACTGAAGCACATGTAGTGCTATATCGTGTTAAATGCACTAGGCATATGTTTTTATAAATAATTGAATTCATTGAAGCAGTGAAAGTGTTTGAACACTTAAAATACCATGAAGGTATAAATATTGTTAAAACATTATAAACAATGAAAGTATACAAATTCCTGAAGAATATAAATAACTTTGGTGGTTATAAAGAAGATAAAGAACAAGACCGTAGATTACAACTTCTTTTAAGTATTGTTGTAATGAAAATCTTGATATAATTCATGATGAGTAGATTACTTCCTATTTTTAAGTATTGTTGTAATGAAACTCTTAATATCCATTGAATGGTAGTTGCGATATGCAAATACTTATTAAAGTATACAAATTCTTGAAGAATATATATAACTTTTGTAGTTATAAAGTATGCAAAGGACATGAAATGTAGATTACAACCTTCTTCAAAGTATTGTTGTAATGAAAATCTTGATACATCAAGATGAGTAGATTACTTCCTGCTTTCTAGTAATGTTGTAATGAAATTTTTAATATTCATGAAAGATGTATAGTTGTAATGCGCAAAACTAATTTGAAGCATAAAAATGAAAGCACATGAAGTGTTTTTCATAAAAGTAGCATACAAATGCATAAAATGCAAACCATATTTGGAAGAAACAATCTTAGAAAATTTGATTGTATCAAAGGAAACTATTAATAAATTGTATTATGAATGAGATACATATTTATGGATCTAGAAGTATCTATAACCAATTTATGTTATCGAAAGACGAATATGAATTCAGAGGAAAAATTAAAATGAGGGGGAGAATTCATAAGTATTTTATAATGCACTCTTTTTCCTTAACTAAGATTTTTCCCACTGGGTTTTTATTAGTAAGGTTTTAATGAGGCATTACCTTGATCCAGAAGTATCAACTCCCAAGTAACATTTGAAATAAGTTATAATGTACTCTTTTCCCTTATTTAAGATTTTTCCCACTGGATTTTTCTTATTAAGGTTTTAATGAGGCATTATCCTGATCCAGAAGAATCAAACGACTTTTCAAGAAATAACATCTCAAATATGTTATTTAAGTTAAATTATATTTTTATCCTTGACCAAGGTTTTTCCCATCGGGTTTTCCTTCGTAAGGTTTTTACTGAAGTATTAAATTGATCCAGAAGTATCAAACTCTATCTGATGCAGTAAATTATTGAAATATGACATACTATATTGTACTCTTTTTCCTTCACTAAGATTTTTCCATAGGGTTTTACTTAGTAAGGTTTTAATGAGGCATTAGTTTGATCCAGAAGTATCAAGCTTTATTTAAAGAAATAAGAAAATAAAATATGTCATTGTACTCTTTTTCCTTCACTAAGATTTTTCCCATTGGGTTTTTCTTAGTAAGGTTTTAATGAGGCATTATTTTGATCCTGAAGTATCAAACTCTTATAAGGAATATCATTTTAATATGATATTTATGATCACAAGTTGCACACTTTTCCTCGTCCAAGGTTTTTTCCCACTGGGTTTTTCTAATAGAGGTTTTTAATGAGGCAACAGACAATATCTATATCGATTGAATCGATAAATGCAAGCAAGACAATAATGAGGGGGAGCAATCATCATACACGTTTCGAAACGGAAATTTCCAAATTATCCGAGCATTCAAGATTTTGAAGACGCATATTCAATGGGGAGTGTTATAATATATGTATATTATGAAGTGAATATGCTTGTACATTGTTTTGTTTAGTCCCACATCGTGGGATAAGTTCAGTCCTTACCTCTGAAGCCCTTATATAAAGTAGGCCATGTAATGTAAATAGACATCTATTCTCAGAAGTGAATAATATTTCTTTTGTCTCTCTCCAATGGCTTCTATTTTTCTTTATTCTATAACATACTTAATGTTTTTACAAATATATAAATGGTAATTAAATGAAAAATCATCATTCAATTGAATTATAATTAATACATAAATAATTTTAAATAAAAACATGTGCAAATGTACTTTAAATAAATGTAAAACTGTTATATAATATAATTGAATTTAGTAGAATATTAGAGTATTTTCATTTTTGAAAATACTTTAAAAATTAAATCAAATAAATTAGTTTCATAATTTTCATAATGCATAAATGCAATTTTTCAATTCATTTTATTAAAGAAGATATAGCGGAAATAGCGAAATATAGCGAGAATAACGGGATATAGCGGAAATAGCGGGGCTTAAAGCGGAAAGGCTATATTTTGGGGCTACATGGAAAAATCATAGCGGTAGAAATCCGCTATGAGATATAGCGGAGTTATAGCGGGGCATTAACTACACAGCCACAAGTACACAAACTCAACTAGATGAAATAATTAATCTAGATAAAGATATAGAAATTTTCTCTAATAACCAATTAGACTCATTAAATCCTAGAGAACTATACAGAACATGACTATTTACAATAATAAAAGGATTATACAGACACTATAGAGAAGAAATTCTTTCCATCCCTGATGGTAGCCAACAAATAATAAATTTAATGTCACAAGAAGCTATGAACCAATTAAAAATCCAAAAATACAAATTAATGCACCTAGCACTAATAGTCATAGGCATAAGAGGATTAGTTAGACAAAAATTTTGGGACTAAACTATTGTTAATATTAATAGATGATAGATACCGAGATATGGATAAAGCCATATTTGGAATGATGGAGTTGATATGAACAGTAACATAGGTATTGTTTATATAGCCCCAAATTTTACAATGACATTAAATGATTTTTATAAACACATGAAAATTATAATACAAACAAAAGGATTTGAAAATTTTATAGGAAGAAATATATTATTGGACATTACATTCTTAGGAAAGTGCATGTCCAAGTATACTCCGAAAATAAAAATAAAATTAAATAAAGTCATAGAAGCCTCAATTTCAATAGGCATAAGTTTCATAAAACCAATGAAAATAGATTTGTCTATTCTTGCTGGCCATGAATGGAATATAGGAAATCCGAATAATACAAGAGCAACATCAAAACCAAATAATGTTGTGACATACAATAATCTAAATAAATATATGTTTATAAGATTCAAAGATTATGGACCGTCAAACCAACAAGAAATAGAAACAGATAAGGAAGCTGAAGAATTAAATAAAATAATAAATGGATAAAATAAAATAATAAATGGATAAAATAATATATCCAAAGGAACTGGGAATGGTTCTTGAACCATTCGAACTATATGAAATAAAACAACAAATGGGAAAAAACAGACCAAATTAATGAAAATACATATGTATATATTGACGACGAAAATAATGTATGAATAAAAGAAATACATAACCTTGAATTTTTTTTAGAAAATTCACAAGAAATAAAAAAGAAACGACAAATACCTGATAAATTAGAAGATGTAATAACAGAATTTACAAAACATATAGACTTGGTAGATCTCTAAGAAGAAACTGGAAGCTCAGGATTGACATACCCAAATAGTGATCCTGAAACCATGCCTTACGGCTGAGGGCATCCTCCTAGACAACCAGTAAATGCTTATACAAATGAAAACAAAAATCTGAGAACAATAGGTAAAAGATTACCAAATGAAACAGTTTTTTTTAAAATAATTCAGTAATCTTAAATATAACTGAATGCCATCCACAACTACTATGCATATAATAATAATAGGTCGAGATGTAAATACGGGAATAACAATTAGGCAACAAGAAGCCATAAGAGATCTTGAACAAATTCAACTTTTAGATTGGAAATACATAATAGAATTCCTAAAAGAATTTTTACATTATGCAACAATTTTGGAAAACTATTATTCAAAAGAAATTGGCGATAGATTATTTTCCAAATTACTAGGTGATTTAGGAAAAAAAATACATAAATCTTGGGTTGACCATTACCAAAATATGCCGAAAGGATATGATAGTATAGGAATAAGAATATCACATATAATTACTGAGTTAAAAAGGAAATGCACCTACATACAAATTCAAAGAGAATTAAAACAGCAAAACTATGGATTTTGTGGACAAATATATACTCCGCAACAATATGGAGCAAGAAATTATAACATAGATAAAAAACCTAAATTTAAGAAAAGATATGCTAAGAAATACTATTTAAGGAAATCGAATGCTAGAAAACCATATCTTAATAAAGAAAAACATGTTAGGAAGTACAATCCTAAAAAGACATATACAAATACAATTACATGTTTTGCATGTAATAAAAAATGACATCTCTCTTCATCATGTCCAAAACATAATTTGTTTACTAGTGAATCTAATCTTGTAGATTCAGTCAAAGAAGATCTATTAGAAATAACATCTGATGTTTCTGAAACGTCAACTATATATTCTATAATCTGCTTAGAAGGACTAGAAGAACATGAACAAACACAAACATCAAATTATACTTTAATTGATGAGTTAATAGATTTTCAAGAAATAATACCAAATGAATATTTATTTAATATGGTAAACAAAGAATTATGTATCCATAATTTCAAACATAAAATGGAAACTGACACAACAAAGTGTGAGTTTTTTCCGTGGTACCCAGCCTTTGATAAAAGGTTTAAATGTACAGAATGCATAATGGAAATATGTCATATATGTGCAAAAACCAAATTCAATACAGAATTACCTAAAGAAAACAAACTTGTCTATACAGAAAAAAAAAAAAAAAACACTACGCCATAGATTGCATACTGCAACACCCAAGAAGTGATGCACGAAGTGCCAAAAAATGTTGCTGTAGGCTAAAAAAGGGCAAAGGCAACACTTTTTCGGTGATGCATTTTGCCGCGTTGCCCTAGAGTCAAAGGCAACATCTTTGCGGCCCTAGGGCATCATCTGTTCTGTTGTTGCCACAGGTACCAAATTTACTAAAAAGTGGGACCCGCAATCTGGGCCCCAACATGTGGGCCCCACTAATTCTGTGGCCCACCTTTACGGAACCCTGTTGTGGGAACAATATTCATTAATCCATGATAACACTTTTACCATCTAATGACAACACTTTGCCAGTTTATTATCATATTTAACATCACATACTACAATATTATATCATATCTATGGCAACATCTTTTGCAATTTAAATTGGAAATATACTGCAACATTATACTACTGCAACATTATATCATATCTATGGCAACATTATACTGCAACATTATATCATATCTAATGGCAACATTACACTGCAACAAAGAACTTTTCATTTCAGAATAACCAGCAACACAAGTTTTACTTAGTCAAGTATAAAATAACAAACATACTTAAAAACATAGCCAGTGTATTCATAGTTACATCCAGTACATACTAAATTCTACTTATTAACAGTACATTCATATTTGCAACACATAATGGCTATATGAGGCATGTGTTTGTGCAACACATAGTGCATAACCGTATGCAGGAGAAGTACATACTTAATAATGCCAAGTGCATCTTCAACAGTGTATCTCTCCCATTTTGAGTATGCTCCCTTCCACAAATCTGGGTAGGATGGCACCTCTAAAGGAAAAGATTTTTCATCCAATATATGCCAATGAAGGACATTCTACTGAGCGAAAGTTCATGTCAGAAACACAAGCACCACACAAAAATAAATGGAATTGAAATATGATAAATAATGTTAAACTTTAAAATATGAATTTTGGGAACAAAATAATTATTTAATACCAGCTTGGCATAATACATAGATTCAATCACTTGCTTGATTACATTTACAGGTAGGAAATGCCTTGAAGTATCTGAAGATGGATACACATAAAATACATGAGTTGTACCTACCATATTATAAAGTAACAACACATCAGATGATACTAAAATGAGCTAGATCAAAAAAGAAGGTTTTACCAAAAAGAAGCCCACGAAAAGTAAATCTTGGCTCATCTTGGATATACCATGGAGCCTTTTGAACTTCTATAGTTTTTGTGTCATAGTTAAAATACACAATTGGCTAAATGTCTAGGAATAATAGCAATATTCAGTTAGAAAACTATGAACTAACATTATTTAATAAACATAAAAAAAACATAACTTTGCATAACATAGCCAAAAACCATACACCAACGAGTTTATATATGAGGGTTTTATCTTGAGCATGCTATACAATATTGTGCATTCTGCTCTATAAGGTAGTTATTGTGGCAGTGCTCTTACAAATATGAGAATTTTTACAACTATTACCCTATAATACATATAAAATAAACAAGTAAATACTATAGCAATTACTATCAAATGAGCAACCCAAGGAATGAACACACACATGCGTGCGCGATATACTTGAATTCTTCAAAGTTTTAAAGCTGACCTAATGACAGATGAGGTGTGTATAAGGAAAGATATATAAACTTATCAAAATACTGAAGTAATGATAAGAGAATATTGATCCTATAGCTTGGTTAAATGGGTTTTGGTCGATGCTCAATTAACTCATCTACTTCTCTCAATATGATACAATATTATGTGAAGGCTTCAGACACACCATTAATAGATCTACTTTAACATATATAAAATTAGCATATCTAGTAAAGGTCAACAAAAGTTTGTTGTACGAAATAAAATTTTGAGATGACTATTGATAGTTCATAAAAAGTATTAAACAAACATCTCACAATATATGTACAAAAAGCGTTAGCCACCATAAAAGTATAAAATTATGGATAGGACAGGATTAACTTGATAAGCACATAGGTCAGTGTTAGATTATATTTATGTTTGACATGAACCAGCTATTTTGTCCTATTTTCTTACCATAACCTGATAGACTTGTGGTCAATCAAGGTTACGTCCTACTCCTACATTAGTAGCCTTAATGGTATTAAATATTCGAGACAAATGGATGTACCAAATGCATTTGTTGCATTTTTTGAGAAATTCATAGGTAACATAATAAATGCAACGTACCAAACTACCAATATAGAGGTGCAAGTAAAACATTACTAAACAAAGTAATAACGCAGGTGTCAGAAAAGAAAAAAAGTAAATCAATTATAGATTTTGATGTCAACGAAAATGCACAGAGTGGAAACTACATTCATAAGACAGGAAAACGGAGAATTTCAAATCCACATTTAAACCAGACAACTGAACTTGTTTTCCATAATTCGCCACAGTAGATTCGTACCTCTAGTCCACGGAGGGCTCCATATATCGTAGTTGCCTGCATAAAGTACAAGTTAATTAGAGTAGATAATTTGTACCACAGAACTTCATGAGTTGCCTGCATAAAGTTGCATCGCTGACTTCGGTTGGATTTTTCTTCTCTGGTGTCTTCGTAGAACTACTAACTTCAACATCTGACAGAGTGTTTGAAGCATTCAACATCTGACATCACCCCTAACCTCCTCAACCTTCAATCATTCACCAGAGCATTCACCATTCCAACATCAGTCATCTACAAACTCACTCCTACCTATGACCAATAACCATTATTGCTGCCTTTTGCAGTTCATGTCAACATCTCTCTGCCATACTGCCTTGCAACTCCAACTCACAATCATCATCCTCAATCACCAAGAAACATCACAGTGCCTCACTACTAAACTACATTTGTCGAAACAATCAAACTACATCCCACTACAGCTTGCTACAACCCACAACATTCCTCCTTCTACCTGAAACTACCAATAGTTGCCTTCAAATCACCACGCACTGCAGTTATAAACAACATCCCTATGTCACCAATCATTGCTCACGGCAACAATCTGCAACCATCCCACTTCAACAATCCCCCAACTCCCGAAACAAATCCTCCCCAGACCTCTCGTCCAATCGTTTCAATCGCATCTTCCCACACACGACCTACCAACGCCTCAACCATCGCATCCTCCTCTCCACGAAATCAACAGCCATGACCACGCTGACCAACCCTGCCTCGTCACCAATACCCTCTGATTCAACTGCCTTCAATCCAACTTCGAACCCTAAATCGCCTCACCTCAATAAACCACCTTGACTTCGAAATCGCAACTTCAACATCGAAAATCACCAACCCCTCAATCTCAAACACTCAAAAACCCAATTAAGCTTGTAAACTTAGAAATTTTAGCCCCAATTGAAATCGCAGAGTGTTTCAGAGGTTGAGCGGCGGAGTACGTATTTTGTTAAGTGCATGAGTGAAACCCTTCAATATTTTGTTAACTTTTTCCGCTTTGTTTTTGCTTCCCGCTTTAAAATTTATTTCAGCCTGCTTTTTTTTCAGCCCGCACTCATTTTTTATAATATTTTTATAAGGCTATAGCTGCTGCAACATAGTGTTGATATCTATGCTAACATCTTGAAGCTAATGTTGTAATAGACAAAAATCAGCATAACTATCGTTACATTATAGCTAGCAACATCTTGTATTTTTGTTGCAATAGGCCATCTATGGTGTAGTGAAATGAAGAAAGAATAAAAATACTTGAAGAAAGAATAAATAATTTTGAATTAGAAATAGAAGAGATTAAAATAAAACTACAACAATAGATAAAGGGAAAATATAGTAATTAATCCAGATGAAGTAATTGCATGTGAACATAACCACAGGAATCTAAATAATGCAGACAGACCTATAAATATTCCTTTAATATGTAATACAGAAAATTTAAAAGAATTGAGATTTCTAACATAAATAAACATAAAGGATTTGAAATACAAGTATTAGCCTTCATAGATACTGGAGCCACAAGTTTAACTATTTGTTCTAGTTTAATACCTTCGAAAGATATAACAAAAGCAGAAAAACATAAACAAAGTATACAATTTGATGGTACTACAAATATAATTACAGATGTTATCAAGAATGTACAAATAAGATTCAATACTACTTGTCATGAATGGTCATCACAATATAATTTAAAACAAATATGGGTGCTAAAACCAAAACCTAAAAGGAATTAAACTAATCTTAGGACTAGATTTTTTATTAAATGATAATGGAAGCTTTGCATTTAATAAAGGTTAAATACAAATATCAAAAAATACTACTTTAACCCTATCTTATCAGAGTTTGCGCTTGAGAAGCGGAGTGGGAGTAAAGACAAAAACAAAAATTGTAATTGCCCGATTCCTGGACAATGCAAAATAAAAAACAAAGAAAGTGAATTAACATTTGAAAAAGATAATACAGAAAATAGTATGATTATAGAAGATTTTATTGTAGAAAATAATGAATCTATTACAAATTATAAATATAAAAGAAAAGGATTTACAAAAAACATACAACTTATGAACCCAAGGGAAATAAGTAAGTTATTAATTTCTACAGATGATATAGACCACATCATTTCAAGATTAGAAAAAACAGAAATTATTGGAGAAAACCATTAAAACATTAGGATAGAAACCCAATACAATGCAAATTGGATATAATAAATCCTGATATAACAATAAAAACAGGATCTCCAAAATACGACAATTGGATTACAGAAGAATTCAAAATGCATATAAAAATACTAACAGATTTAAATATTATAAGAAAAACAGATTCTAGACATAGAACAGCTGCCTTTATAGTACAAAAGGAATCAGAAAGAAAAAGAGGACAGTCTAGAATAGTTATGAATTATACTAGATTAAATGACAATATCCATGAAGATGGATATGGTATACCAAATAAAGACGTATTAATAAATAAAATACAAGGAAAACACTGGTTTTCTAAATTCGACTTAAAATCAAAATTTTGGTGAGTCAAAATGCATCCTGAATATATACCTTGGACTGCATTTACATGTAGTGAGGGATATTACGAATGGCTAGTAATGTCGTTTGGATTAAAAAAACACCACAAATATTCCAAAGAAAAATGGATAATATTTTTCAAAATTGTAACAATTACACTTGTGTATACATAAACGATATACTTGTTTTTTCTAAAACAAAACAAGAACATATATCACATTTATATAGTGTATTAAAACTAATAGAAGTCCATGGACTTATTATATCCAAAAAGAAAATAGATCTTTTCAAATATACTATAGAATTTCTGGGAACAAAAATAGGTAAATGACAAATTGAATTACAACCACACATAACAAGAAAAATATTAGAATTTCCAGATAAAATTGAAGGTTTAAAACAATTACAAGCCTTCCTAGGACTTGTAAATTATGCTAGACCATACATAAAATTTTTACCAAAATACACTGGACCACTTTATAACAAAGCGAACCCTAAAGGGAAAAGAGAATTCAATATAGAAGATACTAAACAAAATAAAATAATAAAAGATTTAGCAAAAAATCTAAAACCTTTAGCCTTACCCCTTAATACATATTACTAATGATAGAAACAGACGGATCATCCCATGGATGGGGAGGAATTTTATTAAATAAACTAAGAAAACATGAAACAAAATCTACAGAAAGAATTTGCAGATATGCTTTAGGAATTTACAAAGAAAAAGGATATTTAACATCCTTAGATTGTGAAATACTTGAAATAATTTATATACTTAAAGCGTTTAAATTATTCATTATTTCTCATAAAGAAATAACAATCAGAACATATTTCGGGGCTATAGTAAAATATTTGAAAATAAAAAGAAAAAGGAATTTTAAATAACAGATGGTTAAAATTTAAAAATGCCATATTCAATTGTAATACAAAAATAAACTGGGAACATATAAAAGGAAAAACAAATTTCCTACCAGACCAACTTTCTAGAATATTTCTAGACCAAGAATTAATAGAATACAATTGTATGTATAGAGAAGAAAATACAGACATGGCATCATCCAGCCAAGATAGCAAAAAATTCCTCAAAATATACAGATAAAACAAGTTTAAAACAACAACTCGGCTTACAGAAGATCAACATACTTTGTTGGACAACATTTGGAATCTAACTACAAATCCTATGATAACAAACAAAAGATTAGTATCTTGTATACTTTGGTAAATGAATTCCAGAATAAAACAAAATAGAAGTATACTCATTACTGCTTGTTCAATGGACTAAACACTGGAATATATTCAACTTGGGAAGAACTAGTCCCAAAAATTGAAGAAATAGAAAAGGATCTAAAATATGGAATTGCGAAGTACAAAGGTTACACAGACTGAGAAACAGCTAAAAAAGCTATGGAAAGACAGTTTGGAAATAACTATGTTATTTCTGAAAGTATTAAACAAATCCTGGACATAACTACAAGGAAATTCATCAAAGACGAACCATCACAAGATGAAATTAGCCTTAGACCTATGGTTTTATACAAATAGAAAGCCGTCGAAGAAAATAAAGGGAAAATGGTCCAACTTGGCCATATACCACAAACAAAGGTAACCCAACCTACCATTACAAACCAAAACACTATGTGTTTTGTTGACTCTTGTGACAAAGAAATCAAACACATATATCCCTCAAAAACACAAATTCATCCAACTAAAAAAAATGAATTTCTTGTAAAAAAACTCAGGAGTAGATATCAAATGATTAAAAATAAATTGGAAAATTATCAGAAACAAAATAATCCCCTGCACAAAGAAGTTTGAAGATTGCAAGGATCATATGATAGATTGCAAGTGCAACATTATAACCTCAACATATCTTCTACAAATAAACCTTCCATAATATCGATATATTGTCCATGAAAATATAATTTTAGATCCAGTAACTCTGCTTACCTATGGATTCATAGAAAAAATGTATATTGGAGAATGGACAATGACAGAACTTTCGAAACTCCTCTCTTCAGTAACAGATTACTTCACAGAAATCTTGGGGACAGAATTATGCTTGGAAATATCATCTACACCCCCACATTTAGAAACCAACCTCATAGACCCAACAAGGCATATAATCAAAATCAAAGCACAAAAATTTGACCCAGAATACCAAGACTGGACTGAAGAAAAACAAAACAGTAAACCAACAAATCAACCAGATAACATATGAAAATTACAGAACATATGTCCTAGGATACAACATGTTTTGGACACAAAATGATGATAATAAATTCGAACTTTAGGCCGAATCACCAATTATGAAAATTTATATTTCAAATGAATTTGAAGAATTCAGTTACAAATTAAGGCCATTTGACATTTACCATCCCAAAATGAATATGGTTAATAACTTCAAGAGACAGATGCTGTAGAAAATGAAAAGGGACGCTACAAGATTGAAGACAAAGACAAAGACGAAGAGTTATCTCAATGATCAAGGAGACCCCACCAAAAAGAATGTTATTCCCTGACAAAAAAGACACTACAAATTCCACTATCTTCCCACTACAGATGTGACCTTTCCTGTGTGACAGACTAACCAATGAAGAAAGAAAGAAATACTCCACTACTAAATAAAAGAAAGAAAATAATTTCTATCGACAAAAAGATAAAGATTCATTTTCTCCACTATCTATAATTTTACAGATGTAATATTCTTGTCTTTTCTCCCTGTAAAAAATTCTGAGTGCTTGCACTATTATTCTAAGTGGAAGGCCTTTTTGCCTTCAGTTGTAAGCTTGTAATGGACAGATGTCCATAATAATGTGTGTAATCCTTGCCTATATATATGGCAAGTCATTATGGTTGTAAGCATCGAAAATCATTGTATCAAAACCCATTATATTAAACAAAAGCTTGAGTTTTCTGTTAATGGCTGATTTCCTTCTCTGTTATTTCTTCAACAAAGTGATGCATTGCTAAACAACTTCAGACATAAATCAAGAGAAAAGTGAAGAGACCTAGGTATGTAATTCTTTTTCACTTATCTTCGTAGTGTAATGCTAGCTTCATGAAGTTGTATCTATGTTTTAAGTTCACTGAAATAAACTTAAGTTACAGATTAATCCAAAAGACGTAAGCTCGTTAAAGATTGAAAAAAGTACCGCTAAGGCATGAAGCCATTGGGGAAAAAAGTAAATCCAGAGTGACAAGGTGAGGAAAAATCCATAATTAAGACTATTTCATAATTTTAAAACCAAATATGCCAGAGCAAGAGATGAGGAAGAAATAATAAAAAGAAGATTTACCTATCATAAATTCATAAAGTATCTTTGATTTATGCCTGAACTTTCGCTTAAAAACATTCACTAAGAAAAAGAAATTTATTCATGGAAAACATGTAGAAATATTTAGAGGACAAATTCATATTAAACATAATAAATATTATGAAAAATAATAACAGCGTTACAAAAAACCAAAAACATGAAATAATAAATATTTTCAAACAAAAATATACCACAAAACTAATCAATTTTTTTGATTATGAAACAAACTTTATAAAAATATTCAACAATTTCAGTATATTTAGAGAACTTGGAAATGTTATTATAACACCCAGATTTGCAAAAGAGTTTTACAAAGAATGGAAAAAATATATAAATACAAAACATAAAATAGGATATAAAATAACAGAAGATAATGATTGGGAAAACTAAAATGAGCAAATTTCCAAAAATTGGAAACATAGAATCATTACAGAATTATTTAGAACAAAAATTCATGATAAAACTTTTAATTATACTAAAGCAAACAAAACTAAACGAAAATAAACAGTATAATATAACAAAGGTTTTTAAAGAAGATTATCCAAAGAAGTTTCTAGAATTAACAGATGATCCTAAGTTAGAAAAAATCAAAATAATAAAAAAATCTAAAAAATACCTTTTGTCTAGTAGAAAGTAAAACAGAAATACAACTCACATATAGAATGATAAACTTAGTATGTGATGAATACTACAAAATACCAAGAAAACAAATACAACAAGAAAACGATAATTACTTAAACAGATTTAAAACATATGATGATGAAATAAATTTACATAATGAGTATTACTAAAAGGGGAGACTACAAGATGTTGAATATAAAATTAGAAGACTCTGAATAGACACAAAGAACAAGGTTCCTAATTTCTAATTCAATAATCAACTTACTGCAATCTTGGATTTAAGATCTACAAGTTGCCAGTAAGGTAGCCAAAAATGAATAAACATTTTCATCAGTACATAGAAATTCTAATTAAATTATTAGATTACACGATAAAATTTATGGCAGGATATGTATTTGGAACAAATTTTCTAAATAATATAATAGACATATTCATGTACTTGGAAAAATTTCAGAAAAAGTCTGAAAATTCCATAGTCTGTACCTCCTGATGCTGGATATATATATATAGTATATCAGTACCTTACAAGCAAAAAAACTACACAAATCATCCTAATAGGGTTCTTCTTTTCTATTGCCAAGTTATCTCGATTCTAGTAGCAAAAAAATACAAATCATATTAACCTCATAGAGTGGGTTGGTTGATAAAGTTTGAGGTCCGGTGACCAAAAACCACTTCTCTAAATCAACGCAACCCTTGAACTGCAACTTCCACTACCAGACATAGAAAAAATGGAAGGAAATTCACAGTAGTCAAATTTTATAAAAAGAAGTATAAAGACATAAATATTGCAACTAAATAAAACAACCTCCCTGAATAATCAAAAAACAAACACTTGAAATAAGCATGAGCTTGCGATTGGCAAAAAAAGAGCAATGCGATATCCCAAGAGCTATTGCGATTTCTTAAGAGCTTGAATTCGAAATCTCCGCAAGGCCAAGGTTGGCACTGAAAGAGGCGACGATCTGATTTTCTGAATAAACCCTAGATCTGATCCGAGTTTATTCGATTGTAACAACCCGCATATTTTACGATTGTATATTTAAATGATTTAATTAAATATAGCATCATTAGTCGGATTAAAGTCCAAAATTCTACGTTTTATAAACTGTCGAATTAGGACTCGAGACCACTTCCATTGAGTTCAAAACGGCGTTTGCAACCTTTTTGAGTGTAAACATCGATATGTTTGGAGTTGATTAGAATTTTGGTATTTTTCTATTGGGCTTTGGGTTTGGGTTTCAACCCAATAACCTAACTTCTCTATCAAATACCCTAACTCCACTCATTTTCATTCATTTCACTACTTATTTTCTAACACTCTCAAACCCTAGAAAGAATGGTGGGAAGAGGAAATTAAAATTCCTAAGCCCTAGTTTCTCATAGGAATTCAAATTCAAGATATATATCAAAGAGAAGCATATGTAAGAATCCTCTTCATCTTCTCCATCTCAATCTCTTTTCAATTTTCAGAAATTCCTATAATTTAACTTAGGAAATTCATTTCATTGATAATAGATTGGAGATTCTAGAGGTGTTGTTGAAGAGAAATCTATCTGTGTTTGTTTTGGAGCTTCTCATTCTATATTTGGGTCCGAAGATGAGTTTTTTATCTCACATCTACGTCTATAACTTTCATTGTTGTTAGATATGAATTCCTAACATCTATTTATGTACATTTGCTTTTGATTTGAATTTATTTGATGAAATTTTCAATTTTTGGTGCTTTGAAGTCAAAATCTTTAAAGATCCTATCTTGGATGTTTGAACATGTTTTTGGTGGTGTATCGAAGATCCTATAGTGCTGGGTTGTCGATTGGCATAAATTCCTAGCATCCATCGCTTGTTTGATCGTATTTTGGTTTGGATTTGCCCTCTTTGGGCTAAGCTGTTTTTTTGCCTAGCAGAAAAATCCAGACGTCTGAAACCAAATTCAGACGTCTGGTTGAAAATTCCAGACATCTGAAATGGTTCTGAAAATAGAAAAAAAGGCCAGAGACAAAATCCAGACGTCTGAAACAAAATTCAAACGTTTGAAACCAAATTCAGACGTCTGGTTGAAAATTTCAGATGTCTGAAATGGATCTGGAATTAAAAAGAGAAAGGAGAAAAAACATATACTTCCGAAACCTAGGGCCAGACGTCTGGAAATACCTGGCAGACTGTTAATTTTGCCTATTTTGGCTGTTTTTGAGTGGATTTTCAATTTTAATCGATTTTTGTTGATTCGGTTAGTTGTTATCATTTATTATTGACTTTGATGACTTCTTTTCTGGATTTTTGGAAATATCCATTTTTGTGATTTGTCGCTTTAAAATACAAAGGTTTTTATACTAGTAGTATGTCCAAACTCTTTCACAAAAACGATTTCAACACTATTTTTAATACAAAGCTTGTTTTTAAATCCATTTTCTAATCTATTAGTATATACAAACCTTTACCTCATCCGTTCGAGAAATCTAATTAAACGACTTAGCAAAACAAGTGGTATGAAACGCTTGCGTTTACTTTGTCGGTTAATTCTTGGACTTGTACAATTGAATTCTTGTGACAACTTTCGAGTGGAAATCTATAACCTGTTCGTAAATATTTAAGTTAAGCCAGTGGTTGTGGGATATGAAGCTATACTCATATAGTTACTAGCTTAGTGTAATTTACACTTATTTTTGAGTGGAAGTCAACAGTTTGTTTGTAAATAATTAAGTTATGCCAGTGGTAATGGGACATGAAGCCTAACTCATTTAATTGCTAGCTTAGTGTAATTTACACTTGTTGATCTATGATGATCATTCGGTGGAGTTTCGGATCAAATTGGTGTGGTAGAGACCCATGGTCTTCGGACCGTTTGTGGAGCTTCGGCTCAAAGGTCTTTGGACCATTTGTGGAGCTTCGGCTCAAAGGTCTTCGGACCATTTGTGGAGCTTCGGTTCAAAGGCCTTCGGACCATTTGTGGAGCTTCGGCTCAAAATTGATGGTTAGCGACTATGTAATAGCGTTCCATTTGTGATGCACGTGTTTGTGAGTTTTCATGCTTCCTTTTGTGATAGGCCTCCCCCTTTATGATTTCTGGATTTCTAATTGATGATTTCTATAATTTGTGTTTCACCAATTTTTGTGATTTCCATTGATAATTTTTATCAATATTTGTGGTTTGGTAAATAAAATAAAGAATATGACATTATTTTTGGTGTATGAGATTCTTGAGATATTGTATGATTTTTATTTTTTGTTAAATATATACTTGAGACATTATGGCATTATTGTTATCATACATTTTTGTAATATCTCTTATCCTATCTCATTTTATATGATATTTATAGCTAGATTGATCCGTTTATTATTTTCTTCTTAAATAATAATCGGGTCAGGCCGAGGTATTTTAGATGCTTATGCTTGACTTCTTATCATGACCCTACATCTGACTTTTGGGCTAACTACTTAGCTTAGTAGTTTTTGTTGTATATATTCGAGATAAAGACTCATTGATGTATACATATTCTTTTGTCCAGCACTTGTACCTATTCTTTTATGGTGTAGTGGATCTTATATGACCACTACTTTGATGTACAATTTTATATGCTATATTCATATCTATTTCCGGCGTAGTGATATGAATATCTTTGCCTGATTTATGTTATGCTTGTTGTATATTTGTTTCCGAAGACCACATAGCCACTGTGTAGTAGTTTTGAATTTGTAATTGATGTGTCAGATTTCCTCTTGAAATGAAATACATGTAACGCCATCTGACATATCGATATTCGCACAAAGCAATTACACAGATGGTCGCTTCTCAACAGTCTTATTCTTCATGCTAGTCGATAGCATTACTCAGTAGTGTCCTTGACTAGTGTGAGTATAGAGGTGGGGCGTCACAGCTTGGTATCAGAGCCGAACTTCGAAACAATATAGAATAATCAAGCAAGGATCATTGTCCTAAGTCTTTCTTAGAAATCGTGCCTTATGATTTAATTCGAGTCTTAGGACCCGTTCAATCCTAATTTCTTTTATGATGTCTTGTTTTATCAATCAAGTTTGTTTGGTATTCATTCTAAGAATAACCCTTTTCCTCTTCTTTCTTTCTTTTTAAAGAAGAAGAGATGGTTAGATCTGGCAGTCCTAGCGTTGGTCAATCCAGTAGTCATCTATGGATGGCGTATTCATATCTGCCCAACAACTTTTGGATCTTGTAAAGAATCAAAGATTTATCTGTGCTTTGAGTAAGAACACCAAAAAGGTTTTACCTCTGAAACTAGAAGTTCCTTTCGATCAGTTTGTAGATATCACTCTTCGACTAAAAGAGGCCGATAAAGGAAGTGATAGTGATGCTGGAGGTTTCAAAAAGAGTCTCAATAACAACAAGAAGAGGCATATTAAGTTCAAAAGCCCTCATCTCAACAAGAAAGGGAAGCAGGAAACTTCGGTAGTAAAGACTCCTACCTCTAGTCGTGGACAATGCTACAATTGTGGTTCTAAGGAATATTACGCAAATAAGTGTCCAAAACCCTTTACTTGCCGCTATTGCAAAAGTTCGGGTCATCTTGTATCTTCTTGTCCCAAACTTCAAAGTAGGAGAGAGGCAAAGATGAATGTTGTGCAAGCTCCTAGTGACACTTCTCTTAGTCAAGGTATTTCTCGTTCAACCTTTATGACACTTGTTTTGTGATTATCCTATTCAAGTTCTTTTTGATATCGGTTCATCTCATTATTTTATATCAAAAGAACTTGTTGATTCTTTTTCTTTAAACATTTTAGGCTTGATGACTACATTGAGAATTGCGAATCCGGTTGGTGGATCCGCAACACTCAGTTTACTTTGTGGAAGTGTCGAGATTATTTTATGTAATTGTGCTTTTCGATCCGATTTGCATGTTATGTGCTACTTAGGCTTCAGAATTGACTTTTGGGAAAGGATTGGCTTAATCATTATGAAGCCCATATCCTATGTCCCGAGGGGACTATCCATCTTCGACATTCTCAATCTGTTAAGTGGGTTTTTAATTTCTTAATGATTTCAATTCTAATTCAATGGCATCATTTATTTCTTTAAATCCACATGATGAGGAAAATTTTATTTCTCTCATTCAACTAGTTTGTGAATTTTCCGATATCTTTGAGCTTGTCTTAGGATTATCACCTAAGCAATCTATTGAGTGGTGCTAAGGTCTTTTCAGTTTGAATTTGCTACCAGTTTTCATTAGCTATGAATTTTGGACGATAGCGTTCCACTAACTGCATTCCGCACTCATTATGATTCTTATGAATGGCTTGTTATGCCATTTGGTTTGACGAACCATCCAGCTTATTTTATCTATCTTATGAATCGAGTATTCTATGAATATCTCGATGAGACCATCCTTGTATTCATTGATTATGGATGAAAACAACAATTTAAAATTTGCAAATCTTTCTAATAAGATATTTACAAGTATAATTGGATTTTGTTCTTAAAACGAGCAAAGAATATTCGTAAAAATTTTAAGAGATATTTTCTACCATATAGAAGATGAATTTTTTGTTAAATTTTCCATTGAGTGCTTTAAGAATTCTGGTCGATGCGCCTGATCAATGTAATCGATAGGAATCTCCTAAACGCTATGATGAGACAGTCAGACATAGTAAATTGACTTGGAATAAGTAAATTTTTCTAAAAAGATGATTACATAAAATTCATTATAATTTTGAATATTTAAGCTTTTTAGGAAAGAGGATCATTTAAAAGGACTCCTTTCCGATGCTCCTATTCTTGTGATTCCCAAAGGGAACCGAGACTTCATTATTTGTACCGATGCTAGTCGTATTGGTTTGGGTGCTATTCTCATGCAAAAACGGAAAGTGTAATCATTTATGCTTCTAGACTATTAAAGCCTGCCAAGACTAGATATGCCACTCATGATTTAGAGCTCGCGGCCGTTGTTTTTGCCCTTAGAATTTGGCGTCATTATCTTTTAGGAGAGAAATTTGTTCTCGACACCGACCATAAATCTTTGAAGTATTTATTTTCTCAAAAGGAACTTAATTTGCATCAACAACGTTGGCTCGAGTTCCTTGCATCTTATGACCATGATATTCTTTATACGCACGGAAAGGGAAATCATGTTGCTGATGCCCTTAGTCGAAGCAACAAACGGTTGTTTCTATTATGATATCCGAATGGAATGATCTCGAGACTTTATCCACTTATGAGATTCAAGATCGTGAATCCGATTCATGTTCATCTCTTGTTTTATGTAGCTTTTAGACTCATCCTTCTCTCTTAAACCGCATTCTTGATGCTCAAAACCATAATCCCGAATTGGCTCATCTTAGCCAAAGTTGTAGAGATAGAAATATTGATGGTTTGAAAGACTTTGAAATCGATGCTTGTGGCGGTATTCGAAAATTTAGTAGACTTATCGTGCCAAATATTAGTAATCTTCGTAAAGTCATTATAGAAGATTCTCATTGTTCTAAATTTACCATTCATCCCGGTAGTAGTAAAATGTACGCGGATATGAAGCGACTGTATTATTGGGATTGAATGAAATCCAATATTGCTAACTTCATTAAGCGTTGCATGACTTGCTAACTCATTAAGGCCGAGCATCAAAGGCCCGGTGGGTTATTGCAACCTTTAAACATTCCAGTTTGGAAGTGGGATCAAGTTTCCAAGAATTTATTGATGGTCATCCCCGTTCTCGTACGGGTCATGACATTTTTTGAGTGGTTGTGGATAGACTTACAAAATCCATCCATTTTATTCCCGTTCGGTATAATCGGACCGTACCTCTTTTGGTCAAACTTTATGTTAAAAATATTGTTAAATTGCATGGAGTTCCTACTTCTATTGTTAGCGATCGTGATCCATTATTTACTAGTGGATTTTGGAAAGATCTTCAAAAAGCTTTGGGAACGAAGCTTAATTTTAGCACTGCTTATCATCCTCAGTCCGAAGGAAAAACCGAGCATGTGAATCAAACCCTTGAAGATCTTCTTCGTGCATGTATTCTTTATTTTGGTGGAAGTTGGGAAGATCATATTTCTCTTGTTAAGTTTTCTTATAATAATAGCTTCCAATCTAGTATTGGTATGGCACCTTTCGAGGCACTCTACGGAAGGTCATGCCGATCTCCTTCGTGTTGGCTTGAAGCTGGTGAGAAGCTGGTTTTAGGTCTAGATTTTATTCGTGATTCCACAGAAAAGATTGACCTTATTCGTTATAGGTTGAAAGAAGCCCAAAGTAGGAAAAAATCCTATGCCAATAACCGAAGAAGGAATTTAGAATTTTCTGTGGGAGATTTGGTGATTATTCGTGTTTCACCTGTGAAGGACGTTGTACGTTTCAGTCGATCGAGAAAATCAGCACCTCGACATATTGGTCTATTTCTCATCACCGAACGCATTAGTTCCGTGGCTTATCGTCTTTTTTTACCAACTCAATTTTCTGCTATTCATGATATTTTCCACGTCTCTCAACTATGGAAATGCCTTAGGGATTCCGGTTCTATTCTTGAGCCCGGTGTTGTTGAGGAAATTGAAGTTTCACCTAATTTGACTTATGAGCAACATCCTATTCGTATTATTGCTACGGAGGTTAAACAACCTCGAAATAAAGATGTACCGCTTGTAAAAGTTCAATGGTCCTCAAATCCTAAGGATGTTCTTGGGAATCCATAGAATTCATCGAGCGACACATCCGGACTTACTATCTCGTGCTCTTTAAGGTGAACTTCTCACTTCAAAATCTTCTTTTGTGTCGATATGCTTTTATGGTTGTTACTCATTATTTTCTTCTTAAATATTGTGAGGACGCAATTTCTTTAAGGAGGGGAATCTGTAACAACCCGCATATTTTACGATTGTATATTTAAATAATTTATTTAAATATAGCATCGTTAGTCGAATTCAAGTCCAAAATGCTACTTTTTGTAAACTGTCGGATTAGGACTCGAGACCACTTCCATTGAGTTCAAAACGGCATTTGCGAACTTTTTGAGTATAAACAGCGATATGTTTGAAGTTGATTACAATTTTAGTATTTTTTATTGGGCTTTGTGTTTGAGTTTCAGCTCACTTACCCAACTTCTCTATCAAATACCCTAACTCCACTCATTTTTATTCATTTCACTCCTTATTTCTCAACACTCTCAAGCCCTAGAAAGAATGGTGGAAAGAGGAAATTAAAATTCTTGAGCCCTAGTTTCTCTTAGGAATTCAAATTCAAGTTATAAATCAAAAAGAAGCTTAGGTAAGAATCCTCTTCATCTTCTCCATCTCAATCTCTCTTCAATTTTTAGAAATTCCTATAACTTAGCTTAGGAAATTCATTTCATTTGATAATAGATTAAAGATTCTAGAGGCACTACTAGAAAAGGGTTAAATAGCGACCGGGGGGGAGGGGGGCGACGACTTCCGTTGGCTTCCGACGAGCCGTCAGCGGCCATCGGAAGCCGTCGGAAAATCATGTAGTACTGGCTCCAATCGAGCCTCTTCTTCCTCATTTTGGAAAACCAAAAAATCTAAATATAAATTCTCAAATTCACTCACCAAGCCTTCAGTCACTAATTTCCTGTTTTTGCATCCTCCCCGGTTACGAATTCAACCTCTCTTACTTTCTAACTCAGATATAATATTTTATTTTCGCGAAAAAATCATTTTTTACCCTATTTATAGATTTGCATAAGTTGATAAATTCGGGCTAATTGGTGATTGGAATTGTTTCCAATAGTGTTATAATAGTTTTTAGCATTCCATGGTATACCTATTTCATCTTTTATCGTGAAATTGTGAAAAACATGTATAATTTATGGTTGTTCGTGGTATATGTAAATCGTTGTGTATGCTTTCATTTTACGATTATATATGTGTGTAGCGTTGATATCATTATATTGTGTTAGTTGAAATAAGATAAAATGAATGCACGAGCTAGGAGTATTATATTGTGCGCATATTGACTTATGCAACAAAAAAATGCATGAGTCTAAATAATAATTGTGTGTACTGAAAAATGACAAAAATGTTAAACCAACCTTAACTTGATGTAATACGTCGAATAAATGTGTTAAATTAAAATATATTTTTGTAAATGTGAACAGTTAGTAAAACTGTATTTTTTCGTAAAATGCGCACATTTAATTAACTAATGTCCTTTAGAGAGTTTTTGGCCCCGTCTGACGAGTGTTGTACATGATCGTTATATAAATAGTCGTTTTTTTTAAAAACGACCATTTATATTCATCTGGTACAATGTTTGTTGGATTTGACCTTGTATTGGACAAGTTATGAACACAGTAAGCATTTATATTTTGTATACTATTTCGTCTCAAACGGTTCATAAAATTTTGGCCTAACTTTTTTTTATTTCCTACGTACACGCGTTTGTGTACAATGCAGGGAACAAAAGGGAAATGTTGTCGAAATTTTGTTGAATCGTTTGAGATGAAGTAATATACGAAATGTAAACGCTTACTGTGTTTGTAATGGGAAGTAGGATGCCTGACCATGGAAAGAAAATATCTTTTTGTACAAAATTTTGTATCAATACGTTAAAAAATAAAACGTGTCAGGTTTGAAAATATTTTTTAATTTGTGAAATAGTTCTTTAAATTCAAATATTATACGACCATGAAATAATTTTGTTCAAATTTATATTCTTGAAAATAAATATTAAATTTTGAACTCGTGACTCGTTTTCTCAAATAGGAAAAATGGTTGATTATTTTGTTGATCGGAAGAGATGGATATACCAAAGAAAAGGACTGAGAGGCTCAATAAAAGAAGTTTTTTATAGTGGTGTAAACGTATTTGTTGAATTCATTTTAAGTAACAACGGAAACAATCCAGAAATTCGTTGTATTTGTTACCAGATATTGTGAAAGTTCATTTGTGCTAAAATGGTATCGTATCCGAGTATTCTGTTTGGGATCGGCATGGAGAAGTTGTAGCAAATACTTCTGTAGAGTCTGAAAGTGTCGCTAACAAAGTAGTTACGATGACCCGTATAGAAAATATGGTCGAAGATGCAGTGCGATCAATCTTTTCTCTGGTTGAAGTTGACGACAATGATGGAAATATTGAAGAACTAAATATTGAAGAATTTTTTTTTATGATTTAGTAGATACTGCTAAGAAACCTATTTGGGATGGTTGTAAAAGCGGCACTCAACTGTCAGTAATTGCAGAATACATTACGATGAAGTCAAAATACAACATCACTGAAGCTGGGTTTACGACTGTTGTACAAGCTGTAAAAAGACATATGTCGTCCGATAATCTATTGTGCGAAAATCACTATGAAGTTAAAAAACTTATGTTGGCTTTTGGTTTTGCTTATCAAAAAATAGATACATGTTTAAAAGACTGCATGTTGTTTTGGAAAGAAGACGCAAAGCTTAAAAATTGTAAAATTTGTAATCATGAGAGATAGAAACCAAGAAAAAAGAATGGTAAGGAAATTTCGTACAAACGTATGCATTACTTACCCATCACTCCAGGGCTTCAAAGATTATATGCATCTTCTGTAACTGCATCTAATATGAGATGGCATAGTATGAGAACAAAGGAAGAATGTACGTTGACACATCCGGCCGATGGAGAAGCATGGAAGCATTTCGATAAAACATATTCAAATTTTACAGCGGAGAGTCGAAATGTTAGATTAGGATTATGTACGGATGGATTTTCGCCCTTTTCTCAATTTGGTTTTAAATATTCAACCTGGCCCATTATCGTCACACCGTATAATTTACCTCCATGGATGTGTATGAAAACGCAATATATGTTTCTTATTGTTGTCTACCCTGCTCCCGACGATCCGACACAAGAAATCAATGTATATTTACGATCGTTGATTGAAGAGTTAAAAATACTGTGGAACGAAGGAAAAGAAACATACAATGTGTCCATGAAGAAAAATTTTCGTATATTTGCTTCTCTGTTGTGGATTATAAGTGATTTTCCTGCCTATGCAATGCTTTCAAGATGGAGTACTGCCGGTCGTCTAGCATGTCATTATTGCATGGATGAAACACAAGCGTTTTATTTACCTCATGGTAAAAAAATTCATGATTTGACTGTCATTGATATTTTCTTCATGTAAATCATCTCTTCAGAGGAGACAGGAAAAACTTTTTAGCTAATAGAGTAGAAACCAGGCAACCACTAACAATATGGTCAAGCGAAGACATATATGAACTTGTTAGGGACTATCCAAAGATATATGAAACTAGAGTGCAAACAGAAATTGAAGGCAAATTGATTGTTCATAACTGGTGCAAACAAACTATTTTTTAGGACTTGTCGTATTGGAAACATCTTCTGCTTCGTCGTAATATAGACGTGATGTACAATGAGAAAAATGTATTTGATAATATTTTTAACATAATTTTGAATGTGAAAGGGAAGACGAAGGATGATTTGAAATCAAGACGATGCAAACGTCCTAAGCTTCGTATGAAACCAAGTAACAGCAAAAAAACCTAAAGTATGCTACGAATTAGATAATAATCAAGTTAAAGTTGTGTTAAAATGGGTGGAAGGGTTAATATTTCCTGAAGGGATATCATCAAATCTTCCTAAATGTGTTGACTTTAAAAATGGTAGATTGAGCGGAATGAAAAGCCACGACTGTCACATAATGATGGAAAATTTATTTCCCATTATGTTCAAATAACTACTGCCGTTAAAAGTTTGGAAGGTAATAACGGAGCTTAGTATGTTTTACAAAGAACTTGGCTCGACTACTTTAAAAGTATAACGTTTACGTAAACTTGAAGTAGATATTCCTATATTGCTCTGCAAATTAGAGAAAATATTTCCGCCGAGTTTTATTAATGTAATGGAACATACCTGTTCATCTCCCATCTGAAGCACGACTTCGAGGTCATGTCCAATATGGATTGATGTATCCATTTGATAGGTATGTAGTATGTTATTTCGTAATTTAATTGCATTTGAAAGATGAAGTTAATGTAAATTAATTTTGCATAGATATCTAAATCATCTGAAGAAAAAAGTGAGGCAAAAAGCACGAGTTGAAGGTTCGATATGTAATTCTTACATTGAAGAAGAAGCTTCATTCTTTTTCTCTCACTATTTCAGTGACCATGTGAATATATCATTTGAAAGTGTTCCTCTTAATGACGAAGGCGACGAACGTCGGCCTTCTGGAAAATGTGTAGAAATATGGATAGACGATAGAGATCTTCATGTAGCACACACTTATATTCTTCTAAATTGTGCCGAGGTTGCACCGTTTGTTAGGTAATCTGAAATAATAATTTGTGTTTTATTCTTTTCTATAATGCATGCACGTGTATAAACTAATGTAATAATTTGTTTATATATACAGTGTGTGTGAACGTGAACATCCGAACGGAGATCTCGGTAAAGAATTTTCTAGTTGGTTTTCAAATTACGTTTATGAGCCGAGAAATTGTATTGTTGACGAAGGGTTGAAACATCTTGCGATGGGACCAAAAAGAATGGTCAAGACATATCCAATATATTTCGTCAATGGATATAATTTAACAACAAAGAATACGGTGCAGAAATATTAACGAATAATACCGGTATATTTGTTAAAGGTAGTGACGATCCAGAAAATCACATAAATGATTTTTATGGCGTTTTAATATAAATTTTGCAACTGACATATTTCTCACGGCCCACGGAGGAGGTGTTTCTATTTAGATGCAATTGGTTTTGCAATGTTTCAGGTTCTAGAATTAATGTGCACAAGAATTATAATCTTATCGAAATAAAGCATACACCACACTATCGCAAGTACGATCCTATTGTACTAGCCAAAAAAGCATCGCAAGTTTATTACGCTCCTTATCCGTCTCTAAAAAGAGATAAAGCAGATTGGTCTGCAGTTTTTAAAACAAAGGCCAGATTTACATTCGATGGGAAAAATATTCCAGACGAGCAAGCGTACTAGGCAGATCTTGAAGAAAATAACGAAATAATAATTAAAGACGATCATACAGATTTTGGTCCTTTAATCGATGAATCAAATATTTTGGTAGAAGCATTTGATAGTACAGAGGAAAATATCGTAGAAAACGAGACCGGATTTGAATCAGAAGACGACGATGATTGATAAAAATCCGAATCTGATTTTTTTGCAATTGATGTAACTATGTTGAATTCTTGATGTATTATGAAATTGATGTAACTACGAAACCAAATATATACGTTTACCTTTATTTACTTTTTTATGTCATTTCCATTTGTCATTTATTTAGCAATTTTTATTAAAAATGCAATGTAATCTGCTTATCGTCGGAACATGAGACCCATTATGAATCATGTATAACACACTTCCATTTCTATTTCCATTTCAGTCATTAATTTAGCAATTTAAACCGTTGATGTCATTTACGTATAAAATATATTTCATTATCATGTTATTATACTCTTTTGAAATAATGTGTATATATGTCACAGGTTTATCGTAATGTCATCTAGAGGTAGGAGCTGTTCCCAATCTTTAGGAGGAGAGGGCAGTGGTCCATCGCAAGCATCACGACGTCCTATAGTTTCTTTAGTACCTAGAGCAGAGGGGTAAAAATTAAATTTTATTCAGCATCTTATTTTTTTGATATACGTACGTAAATATTTGTATCATATTTAAAAACAGGGGGTTCGACCTACTTCTCTCGAAGGTTGTGTTGAATGTTTCTAGAGATTCTTACCGGAGTAGGATGAGTTCGTGTTAGCCGATGTGGGATAACATCCCTTCCCACATAGTAGAGTGTATTTGGCAGGATGTTCCAGTAAGTATATTTTTCTTTTTTCCATTTTTAATTCGTTTTTGTCGTTTTTTTACAATTTTTCGTTTACAGTTTAATATTCTTTTTGCTTTTTATCGTGAAACATAGGCAGAGATAGACATTCAGACAGACGATATGCAGTTGGCGCGAGAATATTGGAAGAAGAAGACGTGTAAAAACTATAGAGACTCGAGATCCGAAATAAACAAATCAGGTAAGAAACCACGTTGGATGGGGGAGAGCGTATGGCAAGCATGGTTGGGATACTGGGAAACTGACGAGGCGAAAGCAAGTATGCTAATTTTTTTTTAATTATTTGACCGATAGTAAATATAAAAAAATACACGATCGATAATTAATGTATCAAATTTTGAATGTACATGCAGAGTCGAAAAGAAACTTTGCAAAAAAAATCTAGTCAGTCATCGAGGAGGGTCGAAGTCATTTTAGCAGTATCGGCAGGAGTTGGTAAATTTACCGAATGCAAATTATAAATAGTTTGTGCTATATAATTTTAAATGTACAATAATTGTATGTAAAAATCAATTTCAGGAAGCTGAGGCGCATGGTCCCGTAGGCTTTATGGACGTGTTTGCTCGTACGCATATTGTCGAGCATGTAAATCCAGACGGGACAGTTTCGTATACATAACATGACGATAAATTCAGCAAGAGCTATGTAAGCATATTTCATTTTATGCAGTATTGGTAATTGTTTTTCTTATTAAAGTATAATGAAATAAGATATGATGATATTAATTTATTAATGTAGGAAAAGTGTAACAACCCTAGATTTTTGTATATTATTTAAATTGGACTTTCTTTTATTTTTAAATTAATTTAAATTTGTTTTATTTCAAACATTTTATTTTTAAATATAAATGTTGATTATTAAGTGATTTATAGTTCAAACTAGTATAATTTGAATATTTTACTGTAAAGTGAATTTCTGGTCAAACTGTTCAAACTTTGACTTTTAAACTTCAAATTTAAATTATTTTAAATATTAAATTTTATATTTTATTATGAAAATAGATGAAATAACTTGAACACTGCTTTTCGTTTCGTTGAAAACGGAGTTAAACTGCAAAAGTTATGTACATTTCAATTTTGAGTGTAATTTGATTTATTTAACAATTTTGTCTATTTTAAATTATATAAATTATATTTTTCTTTGTCATATTTTATTTTATTTTGTGTTAATATGTTATTGTATGTATATTTTTGTCCTTTATTATTTTTAAAGTGATAATATAATTTTTCTAAAGTTTATTTGAATTTGTTTCAATTTATTAAGTCTGGTTTCCATTTTTCTGGTATTTTCTTTATTTAAATTATATTTAACTAAAATTTATTTATTCATTTTGTGAATGCATTTTTATTTTTATGTTATTATCTTTGTTATAAATATTTTTCCAAGTCCATATAATTTTTCTAAAATTTATTCCGTTATTTTCAAATTTTTCTAGTCTAGTTTGCAATTTTGTGTTATTTTCTCATTTTAACCTTGTATAATTAATAAATATTTACATATATTTTTTATATTTTGTTTCAATTTCTTTATTTTAACTGAAATAATTATTATTTTCAGAAATTTAATCTTATATAAGTAAATTAAAAGAAATTTGAAAGGTTTTGTGACTCTTTATTTGCCTTAGTCCTTTTGCATTCTTGTCTTTTCATTTCAACCATTACTTGCAATTACTATTGGCTGACCTTATCTTTTCTTCAGCTGACTTCCTCACTTCATTTTTCACGTGAATTCTCACATCCAACCTGAAAAAAAATGTCGGCCTCTCCCTTGTTCAAAAATTTGGTAAAAACTCCTTTTCTTTTTCATGTTTCTTTGTTTTCTTCTTTGTTTTACATAGATTTGCCTTGCCTTCACCCCCTTCTTTGGATCGGCCTGCTCTCATCCACCACCTAAGCCGCCTCCACCACCATCCCCTCTGACCAACACCTCCTCCAGCCCCTTCCCATGCCATAGCCGAGCCCTTTGTGATGAAGAACAGCCATAGTTTTGAGCAACATCTCATATATATGCAAGCAGAGCACACTTAGGCCTAGCACCACCTCTTTCAACCATCTAAGCCGACCAACCACCACCACCACTGGCCTGATCTCGACCTAACACACCTCTTCACACCCTCACCTGACCATGCCTGAAGTGGCCATGCCCTCCATGCCTTGGCCGAGCCATAAGATGCCTTGAAACCCTTGCTTTTGCCTTGTAACATTAGCATCTTGCCTCACAAACTTGTGCACCACTTTCTCTAGGCTAGGTCGACCCATTTCAATCCATAACCTGATCCAAATACATGCTTTAGCCGTGCCTTTCTGACCTATATTTGAAGCATAGTTGGTAGAAAAGCAAGTGCAAGGTCTTTGGAGATGATTTATACATTCATTCCTAGCATTGTTTATGTATATTTGTGTTGTTTGCACCACTACCCACCTTTGCACCATCAACAACCAAGTGTAGGCCGACCATACCCAACCAAAACCTGATCCAAATCTTGCCTTAGACCTGTAGTACACCTTATGGCTGAACCTAAAGGTTGTTGGAAGCAAGTGCAAAGCAATTCTGCTTTGATTCATGCAGTTGATTCTATCTTATTCTATCGTATTTTGCATTAGAACACTTATGTTATTATTATTGTTTTGTGTGACTTGTATTCAAGGGATTTGATACTTTGGCTCTTCCACTCATCTCTGTGTCGTGTTATCGTGCTTTTGTGGTTCTCTTTCGTGCATTCATCGTTGTGTCTCCAGCTCAAACCTGTGAGTAATTCTCACCAGACAATTTGTACTTATATAACTAGTAAACCGACCCCTTTTGAATCTGTAAAATGCAATATCATGTTACACCTGCTATACTATGATCATATGATGTTCACCCATGCTTAAACACCAGTTATGTCATTTGTTACTGTTATATTATGTTATTTTGTTATTTATATCAGTTTATCACACTGCAAGTTCCCTTTAGATTAGAATCACTATGGGTTGAAATGATACATACCCGAACGGACTTTAGAATAAGGGAAAATCATTATGGGCTGAAATGATAGGCCTGAATGATTTTCAATTATTTTCATTTACTTGGGACTGCGGGTTTGAAATGATAAAACCCGGATTTTTCTTTGTAAATTACGGGTTGAAATGATATATTGCCTGTATCACTTTACCTAGCGTAGAAAATTATATACAGACCCGTAGTTAAAATATGTTTTTCTAAAAATTTTAAAATATTTTAGAAATGTAAATATTACTATATTTTGATTTAAAATTAATTAAAAATAATTTTTTTTTAAAGTGTTATTGATTTTCTGTAAATTTATAAGTTAAATAAATTATGGAAAAGTTAGAAAATCTGAATGTAAGTTATTTTGGAAATTTTGATTTAATTATAATTAGAAATTAAATTAAATATGAAATTATGAAAAATTTATGATAATTTGAACTTAAAATGAATTTAAATTGATTTTATAATATATTAATGATTTTTGAATAAAGTTAAAATGTGAAATGAATGATTATTTAAGTTGAAATTTTGAAATATAACCAAAATGAGAATTTGTGAATTTGGCTTAAAAGTGAATTTTAAGTTAAATAAATAAAATTTAAATTAATTTATATTTTGAAATTTTAAACTTAAGTGTTAAGTTGAAATTTAATTCGGTGAATTTAAAATTGAGTGTTGAAATTTAATAAGTGAATTATTAGTAAATCTTGATTTTTGAATGGAAATTTAACTCTATAAAATCAAGAACTTATGGAAAATTAAATGATGTTTATAAATGCGAAAATATATGATTTTATAAGTTAAAAATCTTTAAATAAAAATATAATTGGTTGTGAAATTATATTGAATATTTGAAGTTAATTAACTGCATTTTTGAAATGCTATTAATTGTAATGTAAATGATATTACAGCATTTGTAAATGCTGTAGTTGATGATAATGAACTAAAAAGCTAAATTGAATTAAAGGCTATTATAGCATTTGTGTAAGTGCTATAATTATTGAATTTAACTAAGTTTATTTGAAATTTAAGTAAACCCTATTACAGCATTTTAAATGTTGTCTTTTGTTAAATTGAACTGTTTTGAATGTAACTTTCCGTAGCGTTTTCTAAATGCCGCGAAAAGTGAATTTTCACTGTTTTGATAAACTTAAGTGAATAGATGAACTTTAAAAGTTGAAAATTTTGGAAATTTAATAATTTAATTATTAAATATAATAACTTCATTTCTAATGATTTAAAATGATTTTTGAAATATAAACTGTTTTGTAATGTGAATCGAAATGGTATTTAAAATTGAATGAAATGAATAATGTATTAAAATGATTGGAAATGAAGTTTTGTAAAGATATGATATTTTCATATATTAAAATGATTTGAAAGTTTTGGAAAGATATGATATTTTGATATATTAAAATGATTTGAAATGTGGGTTTGAAAAGATATGATATGTTGATAGATTAAAATGATTGGAAATGAAGTTTTGTAAAGATATGATATTTTGATATATTGAAATGATTTGACAAGAAGTTTTGGAAAGATACGATGTTTTTGAAATGGTTTGGAATTAATTTAATCTTTATTTTAATAAAGTTTTGGATTTGAAATGATATTATATTTTGAAGTATAAATATTGTTTTAAAAGTTATAACTGCGGGTTATAATAACGATTGGTTGGCAAAGAGACCGGGATCGGATATCTGGCATACTCTCTGTCGATACCGAAAACCACTTTGATAACCGTGTACGCGGTGGGGATTCCAGAATGAAGTAGGATGGTGGCGACGTTCTTGAGGTATATTACGTGGACCCAACTCCCGTGAGTTGGCATAAGGTGGCTAAAACAGGAGCGATCTCGGGCCAAGTGAGGTCATTCCTCCGATCGAACACATTCCTTCGATACTATACTCTTACTTGTGATTGATTAGATGGCCATCCTCCGATTTTGATTGGGAGTGTGTTCCGAGGTGGGCGTATGTGGCTGCTGCGTTACCACCAGCCCGTGTGCGTAATTGGTATATCTACCCTGGCATTGCCTTGTGTGCCGTGTCACCTACCATATCGAGCCATTACTACGAGTTTGTTTTTCTCACGTAGCCCGTGTGGTATCCTCTGACAGTCACCCGGAGTGGAGATGGCATGATATTGGATGGACTACTGGGACTATTATGTGTGAAGGGTGATATGGGTAACCCGGAACGCTATTTAAAAGTAAGTTTATTTTAGTGTAGACATTATTATAATAGCAAAATATTACTACATAGTAAATAGTTTAACGGATCCTTAGAGGATGGGCGGTCTCAGGCATCCTTTAAGTTACTTGTACCTTATTACAGTTCACTTGAGTTGGTTTACATTATATAAGTATATATTGTTCTGACTCGAGTGTTTGTATTTTTATGTACGCTCGGGTCAGCCTGAGTTATTCACAGATTTGGATTCCACTTTCTGGAGATTGGAATCGCTGGAGATCATCTGCTTGTCTAGTTTTATCTATTCCAGTTCTGTTGTTCTATTCAGCTTGTACTTGGTTATCACCTTGAGACTTCTGTTGTACTTTATTTATTCTGTTGTATTTTATTTAACTCTGATATATTTTCATAGTAGCTTCATGTACTACTATTTCTTTTACTTCCGCTGCACTATTATTACTCTGTGTCTGTGATCTATGATTATTATTTACTGTATGTTCTGAGATTTGCCAAATTTTATTTACAACGCGGTATTTTGAGCAATTCAAGTCTGACATGTGCGGATGCGAATGGTTGAGAATATTGGGTTGTTACAGTTGGTATCAGAGCTTTGGCTTTGAGGCAAAACTTAGAATGTATGGTAAATTTAGTTACAGAATCACTTTCATCCAAACTTGAATCTCTTCCTCTTTGGTTCAAATTCCATTTGAACTTTGGAATGTTCTCTGTAGTTCCAAAATTCATTCGTGTCCTTCACTATTCATCTCCTTTTGATTTTGGAGTATCCCATAACTCCAGTTCGAATGAGCTTTATAGTATTGGTGGTCCCGCCAATCTCAAGAATTCATTTGTAAAGGGGGAAACTCCTTTACAATTAGCATCGATTCACCAGAGATTTATATCTATCCTTGGTTTAGATGCTAATATCTTTTGTTATTCCAAACTCTATCTATTGAGATCGAATGTTGATTTATCCTAGAAAATCCACATCGATCTTATTCTTTAAGTCACGATTGATCCGGTTAAGGTTGCCCGCGATTTATTTAAGCTTATCCGCCTCCCTATTTTGTTATTCAATCATCTTGTCTTTTGTTTCCAATCTATCTTCCAAACATTGTGAACTGTACTTGTAAATCTATATTTTGTTTTATATATTGTGTTGTTTGGGTTGTTGATGTTGATTTGGGTTTCCGATCGATTCATCTGATCAACGCTAAAACACTTTGACAGAACAAACTGACACAATTTATTTTAAAAATTTGGTTAATGAAATAAATTTTGATATAAGTAAATTTATGGAACTTAACAAATTGATTTAAATTAATCATTTGAAATGATAATACTTGATTTATCATTTATTGTTCTGTAAATGAATTTATAAATAGTTGTTTATAAATTAATTTGGGAACTGAAATGAATTTAAAACAAGAATTTGAGAATTTAATTTCCGATGGTTTCAAACCTTGTGTTTTCAAGTTTTAAAAGGATATCTCATTTAAAGCATTTTGAATAGAATATGTTTCCAAAGAATTTTAAAGTTTAAAAATTAGTGCTCTTCTCTTTGTCGCTGGAAAATAACTTCGGTGATGACCGTGGCATCATCGACGTTCATTTTCAAGTTTCGAAGTGAAGAGATCGTTCTGTAGTCTTGATACAGCTTTGTTTTGGGAAATTTAATTGATTTGAATTTTTAAAATATGATTTGATTTATATTATATATAAATATATGATTTAAATTTTATTTGACATATTATGTACATATATTTATTTATCTCTAAATGGTTTGAAGGGAATCAGAAATTTAATTCTTAAATTTTATTTTAAAGAATCATTTCAATTATAAAAAGAAAATCAAAATTTTAGATAGATGATTCAAACTTGAGATGAGGAAATTAGAAAGTTTTATTTGTATAATACAATTGCATTCAAATTTAACATGCCTTAATTTCAAAAGTTAACAATGTAATTGGATAATATACAATATAGAAAGCTTTATAAATAAAATTTGAGTGATTATAATAAATTTTATACACTTAAATTTTAGTTATAAAAGATTGACAGAGGTAAATATAGAAAAAGGGGTTAATTGAATAATTTACAATATAAATGATGTTAAAGGAATCAAAAATAAATTAAAACAGTTATAATAAATGTAAGTATCTTAACATAGGTGATAAAACATATTGAGAGGAATAAGTTTAATTTTTATTTAGGAATAAAGAAGAATTAAATTTATTAAGTACATTTTTGAATATAATAAATGATGATTTTTCAAATCCATGATTTTTGAAAATTGTTAGTTTAAGAGAATTGGATGATAAGATAATGAAATTAGAAATAGTTAAGATTTATGTAACTTGTATAAAAATATAAATAAAATAAAAAGCAAAAAAAAAATTAAAAAAAAAATAATTATCAACTTAAGTTGAAACCATGGAAATTCCAAACCTATTATCTTATTTTGTTTTTCAAACTTATCATCTTATTTTGTTTTCAAATTGTCTTTAGTTGTCCTTATTTTCCTCATCTTGTTATAGACTGTTATAGGCATCTATCTATAATCTTTCTGTTTTGAAATCTTTCTATAATCTTTAATAATCTTTGGTACTCATTTTAAATCTGAGCACTGCTGTCCATCCACAGACCGTCAGTCAAGCGGGAAGAGTGAATCAGATTCTAGAGGATCTTTTCGTGCTTGTGTTCCTGATTCTGGAGAATCTTGGGAAGATCATCTCGACCTTGTGAAACTCACCTATAACAATAGTTATCAGGTGTAATTTAAATCTCCTTGTCACCTTAACTTAATCTTATTTCACTCTATCTTTTTCTGTGTTTTCCCGTACCTCATTCCTTTTCGGGGACGAAACGTTTTGAGTGGGGGAGAGTGTAACAACCCTAGATTTTTGTATATTATTTAAATTGGAGTTTCTTTTATTTTTAAATTAATTTAAATTTGTTTTATTTCAAACATTTCATTTTTAAATATAAATGTTGATTATTAAGTGATTTATAGTTCAAACTAGTATAATTTGAATATTTTACTGTAAAGTGAATTTCTGGTCAAACTGTTCAAACTTTGACTTTTAAACTTCAAATTTAAATTATTTTAAATCTTAAATTTTATATTTTATTATGAAAATAGATGAAATAACTTGAACACTGCTTTTCGTTTCGTTGAAAATGGAGTTAAACTGCAAAAATTATGTACATTTCAATTTTGAGTGTAATTTGATTTATTTAACAATTTTGTCTATTTTAAATTATATAAATTATATTTTTCTTTGTCATATTTTATTTTATTTGTGTTAATATGTCATTGTATGTATATTTTTGTACTTTATTACTTTTAAAGTGATAATATAATTTTTCTAAAGTTTATTTGAATTTATTTCAATTTATTAAGTCTGGTTTCCATTTTTCTGGTATTTTCTTTATTTAAATTATATTTAACTAAAATTTATTTATTCATTTTGTGAATGAATTTTTATTTTTATGTTATTATCTTTGTTATAAATATTTTTCCAAGTCCATATAATTTTTCCAAAATTTATTCCGTTATTTTCAAATTTTTCTAGTCTAGTTTGCAATTTTGTGTTATTTTCTCATTTTAACCTTGTATAATTAATAAATATTTACATATATTTTTATATTTTGTTTCAATTTCGAAATTTTAACTGAAATAATTATTATTTTCAGAAATTTAATCTTATATAAGTAAATTAGAAGAAATTTGAAAGGTTTTGTGACTCTTTATTTGCCTTAGTCCTTTTGCATTCTTGTCTTTTCATTTCGACCATTACTTGCAATTACTATTGGCTGACCTTATCTTTTCTTCAGCTGACTTCCTCACTTCATTTTTCACGTGAATTCTCACATCCAACCAGGAAAAAAATGTCGGCCTCTCCCTTGTTCAAAAATTTGGTAAAAACTCCTTTTCTTTTTCATGTTTCTTTGTTTTCTTCTTTGTTTTACATAGATTTGCCTTGCCTTCACCCCCTTCTTTGGATCGGCCTACTCTCATCCACCACCTAGGCCGCCTCCACCACCATCCCCTCTTACCAACACCTCCTCCAGCCCCTTCCCATGCCATAGCCGAGCCCTTTGTGATGAAGAACAGCCATAGTTTTGAGCAACATCTCATATATATGCAAGCAGAGCACACCTAGGCCTAGCACCACCTCTTTCAACCATCTAAGCCGACCAACCACCACCACCACTGGCCTGATCTCGACCTAACACACCTCTGCACACCCTCACCTGACCATGCCTGAAGTGGCCATGCCCTCCATGCCTTGGCCGAGCCATAAGATGCCTTGAAACCCTTGCTTTTGCCTTGTAACATTAGCATCTTGCCTCACAAACTTGTGCACCACTTTCTCTAGGCTAGGTCGACCCATTTCAATCCATAACCTGATCCAAATACATACTTTAGCCGTGCCTTTCTGACCTATATTTGAAGCATAGTTGGTAGAAAGCAAGTGCAAGGTCTTTGGAGATGATTTATACATTCATTCCTAGCATTGTTTATGTATATTTGTGTTGTTTTCACCACTACCCACCTTTGCACCATCAACAACCAAGTGTAGGCCGACCATACCCAACCAAAACCTGATCCAAATCTTGCCTTAGACCTGTAATACACCTTATGGCTAAACCTAAAGTTTGTTGGAAGCAAGTGCAAAGCAATTCTGCTTTGATTCATGCAGTTGATTCTATCTTATTCTATCGTATTTTGCATTAGAACACTTATGTTATTATTATTGTTTTGTGTGACTTGTATTCAAGGGATTTGATACTTTGGCTCTTCCACTCATCTCTGTGTCGTGTTATCGTGCTTGTGTGGTTCCCTTTCGGGCATTCATCGTTGTGTCTCCAGCTCAAACCTGTGAGTAATTTTCACCAGACAATTTGTACTTACATAACTAGTAAACCGACCCTTTTGAATCTGTAAAATGCATTATCATGTTACACCTGCTATACTATGATCATATGATGTTCACCCATGCTTAAACACCAGTTATGTCATTCGTTACTGTTATATTATGTTATTCTGTTATTTATATCAGTTTATCACACTGCAAGTTCCCTTTAGATTAGAATCACTATGGGTTGAAATGATACATACCCGAACGGACTTTAGAATAAGGGAAAATCATTATGGGCTGAAATGATAGGCCTGAATGATTTTCAATTATTTTCATTTACTTGGGACTGCGGGTTTGAAATGATAAAACCCGGATTTTTCTTTGTAAATTACGGGTTGAAATGATATATTGCCCGTATCACTTTACCTAGCGTAGAAAATTATATACAGACCCGTAATTAAAATATGTTTTTCTAAAAATTTTAAAATATTTTAGAAATGTAAATATTACTATATTTTGATTTAAAATTAATTAAAAATAATTTTTTTTAAAGTATTATTGATTTTTTGTAAATTTATAAGTTAAATAAATTATGGAAAAGTTAGAAAATCTGAATGTAAGTTATTTTGGAAATTTTGATTTAATTATAATTAGAAATTAAATTAAATATGAAATTATGACAAATTTATGATAATTTGAACTTAAAATGATTTTATAATATATTAATGATTTTTGAATAAAGTTAAAATGTGAAATGAATGATTATTTAAGTTGAAATTTTGAAATATAACCAAAATGAGAATTTGTGAATTTGGCTTAAAAGTGAATTTTAAGTTAAATAGATAAAATTTAAATTAATTTATATTTTGAAATTTTAAACTTAAGTGTTAAGTTGAAATTTAATTCAGTGAATTTAAAATTGAGTGTTGAAATTTAATAAGTGAATTATTAGTAAATCTTGATTTTTGAATGGAAATTTAACTCTATAAAATCATGAACTTATGGAAAATTAAATGATGTTTATAAATGTGAAAATATATGATTTTATAAGTTAAAAATCTTTAAATAAAAATATAATTGGTTGTGAAATTATATTGAATATTTGAAGTTAATTAACTGCATTTTTCAAATGCTATTAATTGTAATGTAAATGATATTACAGCATTTGTAAATACTGTAGTTGATGATAATGAACTAAAAAGCTAAATTGAATTAAAGGCTATTATAGCATTTGCGTAAGTGCTATAATTATTGAATTTAACTAAGTTTATTTGAAATTTAAGTAAACCCTATTACAGCATTTTAAATGCTGTCTTTTGTTAAATTGAACTGTTTTGAATGTAACTTTCCGTAGCGTTTTCTAAATGCCGCGAAAAGTGAATTTTCACTGTTTTGATAAACTTAAGTGAATAGATGAACTTTAAAAGTTGAAAATTTTGGAAATTTAATAATTTAATTATTAAATATAATAACTTCATTTCTAATGATTTAAAATGATTTTTGAAATATAAACTGTTTTGTAATGTGAATCGAAATGGTATTTAAAATTGAATGAAATGAATAATGTATTAAAATGATTGGAAATGAAGTTTTGTAAAGATATGATATTTTCATATATTAAAATGATTTGAAATGTGGTTTTGGAAAGATATGATATTTTGATATATTAAAATGATTTGAAATGTGGGTTTGAAAAGATATGATATTTTGATAGATTAAAATGATTGGAAATGGAGTTTTGTAAAGATATGATATTTTGATATATTGAAATGATTTGACAAGAAGTTTTGGAAAGATACGATGTTTTTGAAATGGTTTGGAATTAATTTAATCTTTATTTTAATAAAGATTTGGATTTGAAATGATATTATATTTTGAAGTATAAATATTGTTTTAAAAGTTATAACCGCGGGTTATAATAACGATTGGTTGGCAAAGAGACCGGGATCGGATATCTGGCATACTCTCTGTCGATACCGAAAACCACTTTGACAACCGTGTACGCGGTGGGGATTCCAGAATGAAGTAGGATGGTAGCGACGTTCTTGAGGTATATTACGTGGACCCAACTCCCGTGAGTTGGCATAAGGTGGCTAAAACAGGAGCGATCTCGGGCCAAGTGAGGTCATTCCTCCGATCGGACACATTCCTTCGATACTATACTCTTACTTGTGATTGATTAGATGGCCATCCTCCGATTTTGATTGGGAGTGTGTTTCGAGGTGGGCGTATGTGGCTGCTGCGTTACCACCAGCCCGTGTGCGTAATTGGTATATCTACCCTGGCATTGCCTTGTGTGCCGTGTCACCTACCATATCGAGCCTTTACTACGAGTTTGTTTTTCTCCCGTAGCCCGTGTGGTATCCTCTGACAGTCACCCGGAGTGGAGATGGCATGATATTGGATGGACTACTGGGACTATTATGTGTGAAGGGTGATATGGGTAGCCCGGAACGCTATTTAAAAGTAAGTTTATTTTAGTGTAGACATTATTATAATAGCGAAATATTACTACATAGTAAATAGTTTAACGGATTTTAGAGGATGGGCGGTCTCAGGCATCCTTTAAGTTACTTGTACCTTATTACAGTTCACTTGAGTTGGTTTACATTATATAAGTATATATTGTCCTGACTCGAGTGTTTGTATTTTTATGTACGCTCGGGTCAGCCTGAGTTATTCACAGATTTGGATTCCACTTTCTGGAGATTGGAATCGCTGGAGATCATCTGCTTGTCTAGTTTTATCTATTCCAGTTCTGTTGTTCTATTCAGCTTGTACTTGGTTATCACCTTGAGACTTCTGTTGTACTTTATTTATTCTGTTGTATTTTATTTAACTCTGATATATTTTCATAGTAGCTTCATGTACTATTATTTCTTTTACTTCCGCTGCACTATTATTACTCGGTGTCTGTGATCTATGATTATTATTTACTGTATGTTCTGAGATTTGCCAAATTTTATTTACAACGCGCTATTTTGAGCAATTCAAGTCTGACATGTGCGGATGCGAATGGTTGAGAATATTGGGTTGTTACAAAAAGTTTATGGGGCAGTGCCAGAAACTCCTTGCTGATACGGGTCGAGATCACCTGACGACGGATGAGAAGGGTGCTATTTTTGAGTCAGTTATGAATCCATCGGAGCATGGCAAACGATACGAATTTGGCAATCAAGTGGTAAGTAAATAATATATTGGGTATCATATAAGTTTTCAAATTCAGTACATTGGTTTTGAGTCACTTCATTACAAAAGCATTATGCATTACCAAAACATATTAATTCGTTACTTGAATGACATTTCAAAAATAATAATGAAAAAGACATGTTATTAATTTAGTTTGCCTGATATATGCTGTACACATGCATAAATTTGTCACATTTAATGTTAAAGAGATCAAAAGCAGTGATATCTCGTAATGTAACATACTATTATTTTTGTTAATAAATGGTTGAATCGCAATTTAAAAACGACCAAAAGAACATATTTTCAAATGTATACATTATACATAAGTAATGGTTAGAACTTCATTAACGAGTAAATTATTGTAGCTTTGATTTATTGCATTAAATAACAGGAAGAAATTCAATGCGGCAAAATGGTAATGGACAGAGTTTTGAAATAGAGTGACTTTGCATAAAAGCCTTAGATGCTTTTAACGACATATTTATATTTATTTATTAGCAACTAATGTAACATGTGGATTCATTTTTCAAAATACTCGAATAACATATGATTTTTGAATGGAAATATATAAACTGAATGAGTACTTGTACATTTGTTTTGAAATAAAATAATACAAGGATAAATGAACATACAAATATGAAATACGAATACTTTACTAGAGTAGATTACATATGGCTACAATAATTTGTAAATAAGGGCCTTTAGTGTTTCAGGTATCAAAATGGCAGTTTATGCTGTGAGGACTACATCAATTAATATTTTTTCCATCATCTAATATATGTAAATTCTAAGTTCAAATGATGAGTAATTTGTTAAAATACAAAACAATGTTTTGTAATGGTTGATATTTGTCCAATACATTATCAGCCTCATTCAGTCTACCGTTTCATTGTTTAGTCGCATGACCCTCCTTAACCAATTTACAGATCATTTTTTGAAATTAGTCATTTCCTTTCAAAATATTTATCCCTTTGTTGGGTGATACAACTATTCGTATCTATAAATTGGCCAACCCTCTCTCATTTGGGAGAGAGAAAATAGAGTAATTTCAAATTTATTGCTCTCATCCTTCGCGACAGTTACTTTACTTACGCTAAAATTTTCCAAAGTTATAGTATTTCAAAATATAAATCAACAATCTTGTCACTATAGTTATTTGGTGTTACCACAATCTAAGATGTTATCAACATGCACATACACTTACATATACATGCATAAACTAAATTAAATAACATTATCACATTGCTAATCATTCACATACCTACACATACACTTACAGAGATCACACAGCTAAATTAACTATTTATTACAGGCCAGCAGCCAGAGCCGGGATAGGATGACTAGAGCTTAGATCGATCTAGCAGAGATCGAAGATTTGCGGGCTAGAGTGGCACAGCCGGAGGAGCAGAACCGTCGGCAGGCCATAGAGATCACACAGTTGCTAGACCAGCGTATCGCCGAGTACATGCAGCAGTATGGTGGCCGCTTCTTTTCCTCTGCTGGCTCAGGTTTTGGAGGAGATTGATTGATTGCTTTGGTCGGTATGTTTTTTTCTATTTTGTATGATTTGGTAAATGGTGGATATAGTTGTTGATTTATGTAATATGTTATGATACACTTAGCTGTTTTGTTGTATAATTATGTGAATGTTGGGGATGTTGTGGATGTATGAATTGATAGAACATTTGGTGTTGTGGATATTATTATGTATTGTACATTAATTTGGGTGATAATTATGTGTTTGACTTAATTTTATGTATTTTTTTGTTTGGTGAATTGTGTATAGTTTGGTTTTGATATTTGGTTGGAATATTATATATTGGATTCTGCAGAATTGGTGGAATAGTTTTTGTATGGGAAATATGGATGGAAGGCTATATTACAGCAGAAATAAAATAAAAATGCAGCAGATTTCCGACGGCTTCCGTCAGCTTTCATGTTATATTTTTCCAACGGCTTCCGACCGCTTTCAAATCAATTTTTCCAACGGTTTCCGATGGCTTTCGATAAGTGTCGGAATCCGTCGGTAGCCGTCGAAAATACGAACGGCGAGATGTGTCGGAAACCACCGGAAACACTCCAACCCGACGCCTTATTTTCCTACGGCATTTTCCGACGGCTTCCGACGGTCGCCGACGGTTTTATGCCGTCGAAAAATGCCTTTTTCCTTGTAGTGGGGTGTTGTTGAAGAGAAATCAATCTTTGTTTGTTTTAGAGCTTCTCATTTCTATATTTGGGTTTAAAGGTGTGTTTTTTAACTCAGATGTAACAGCACGCAATTCCGTACCCCTTGAATCAATACTATTCTTGTAACAACCCGCATATTTATCGATTTTTATATTTAAATATTTTATTTAAATATTTTATCGATACTCGGAATTTAGTCCGAAAAGCTACTTTTTGCATACGGTCGAATTAGGACTCGGGACCACTTCCATTGAGTTCAAAATGACGTTTGCAACCTTTTTGAGCATAAACTTTCATATATTTGGAGCTAGTCAAAAATTTGACCATTTTCACTTTGGGTTTGGGTTTGGGTTCAGCCCTATGTTTAACTTATACTCAAATCTGAACCACTCCTCCCCATTCACTCTCACTTTCTCCTCTTTTCAGTTTTAAAGCATCAATGGTGGGAGAGATGGGAAATTAAAACTCCAAAACCCTAGTTTTCTTTTGCAAATCAAGCTCTAGCTACAAACTAATAGAAAAACCCATTGCGTAGAATCAAGCTTCTTGAGTTGGATTTGAAGAGTGGTTGATTCTCCTTTGCTTTCGAGCTTCTTCTTCAATCGTTTGGGTTCAAATGTGAGATTTTTATCTCACATCTTTTTCTATATCTATCTTTGTGGTTAGGTATGAATTCCTAACATTTGTGCATATTCATTTGCTTTTGATTCGAATTGATTTGGTGAATTTTCCTAATTTGGGTGTTTTGGTCCAAGTTTATGAAAATCCTATTATGAATATTTGGACAATGATATTCGGGGTGTATTGAGGAGCCGTTAAGGCTGGGTTGTCGCTAGGCATAAATCCTTAGTCGTCGTTGCTCGACCGATCGCTCCCGATATGTTTTGGCCACTTTGGCCTAGGCAAATTGTTGCCCAGACCAGGTGACCAGACGTCTGGTGACCAAGTCTAGACGTCTGGTTTGGACATGGAGAGAAAAATATAACCACGCAGAATATATAAAAAAGGCAGAGACTAATTCCAGACGTCTGAAATTTAGGATCAGACGTTTGGATAGGTCTCAGACGTCTGACTTGAAGTTTCAGACGTCTGGGTGTTCTCTGGATTATTCCCAGAGAACAAATCCAGACATCTGGATTCTAAACCAGACGTCTGATTAGTTTTCAGACGCCTGGATTGGACTTCCAGGCGCCTAGAATTGTGCATAGTGCCTATTTGCTTATGTTTTTGAGTGGATTCACTATTTTAATCGATTTTTGTGGATCCGAATAGTGGTTATTACTTACTATCGACTTTGATGACTTCTTTTTATGGATTTTTGGAAATATCCATTTTGATGGATTTGGTATCGATTTCTTTGGATTTTATTCACGTCTTCGAATGTGAATTTTGGTGATTGATTGTTCTACAATCATTTTTGTGATTTGTCACTTTAAAAATATAAAGGTTTCAATACTAGTATTAAATATCAAAACCTCTTCATCAAAACGATTTCAACTATATTTTCAATATCAAACTCGTTTATAAAACCGTTTTCCAATCTACTAGTATACACAAACCTTTACCTCACTCGTATGAGAAATCTAATTAAACGGCTTAGTGAAACAAGTGGTATGAAACGCTTGCGTTTACTTCGTTGGTTAATTCTTGGACTTGTTCGGTTGAAACTCTTGTGACAATTTTCTAGTGGAGATCTACAATTTGTTCGTAAATATTTAAGTTAAGCTAGTGGTTATGGGACATGAAGCTAAGCTCATATATTTACTAGCTTACTGTAATTGACACTTCTTGATGATTATGATGATTATTTTTGTGATGTAGACTAGCAATTGTGCGATGTCTCTTTGTCTGCAATTTAGACTAGACCCCATTTCTGTGTGATTTCGACTCACACATGTGGGGTAGCTCCGCATGGCCTTCGGGCCGTTCGTGTGTCAAAAATTAATAGCTAGCTACCATGAGATAGCTTCTCGTTCGTGTGGTACATATGTTGGTGAGCTTTAATGCTCCCGTTCGTGTGATAGACCTTTCCCCCTATCTTGTGATTTCTAGATTTCGTGTGTTGAATTATGGAATCTATGCTTCACCTATTTTTGTGATTTCTATTGATATGATTTATCAATTTTTGTGCATTGGTGAATTCGTGTGTCATTGACTTGTTGTGAATACAAGTTTTGGGTATGAAACCCCTTTTCGGATCTTTATGAAGATTTTTGTGATATTGATTAATCTCATGCTGAGTTTCAATTTCATACTTATAGTAGTATGTCATTATGGATATCATAAGTTTATGCCATATCTCTTATTCTATATCATGTTATCTGATATTTATAGTTAGACTGATCCGTTTATTATTTACTTATTAAATAATACTCGGGTCAGACCGAGATGTTACAGGTGCTTCAGCTTGACTTCTCACTTGGGATTGATTTCTCTGACTTTTGGCTAACTACTTAGAGTAGTAGTTTATTTCGTTGTATGCACTTGAGATATGGACTCATAGTTGTATTCTTTTTTATAGCACATGTTGCTATTCTTTTGTATTATTGTGGATCTTTTTGACCACTACTCTGATATATACACTTTCATGTGTTAGTTATATATTCATATGTTCTTCCGCCTTTGTGATATGAATTATCTGTGACTGACTTGTGTTATGCTTATTTCTATATTTGTTTCCGAGGATTATTATAGCCACTGTGTAGTAGCTTTGAGTTTGTATCGGTGTGTCGGATTTCCTCTCGAATTCAAATGCATGTTATACTATCCGACATAGCGGTGCTCGCACAAAGCAATTGCACGGATGGTCGCTCCTCAACAGCCTTATTCTCCACGCTAGTTGACGGCAGTACCCCGTAGTGTCCTTGGCTAGCGTGGGTATAGAGGTGGGGCGTCACAGCTTGGTATCAGAGCCAAACTATGGAACAATATGAAATATTATAACAAGGATCATCGTCCTATGTCTTTCTTAGGAGTCGTGCTTTAGGATTTAATTCGAGTCTTCGTACCGATTCATCCTATTTCCTTTACGATTCCTTATTTTATCTATCAAGATTTGCTTGATATTTATCTTGAGAATAACTTTTTCCTCTTCTTTCTTTCTTAAAGAAGAGAAATGGTTAGACCTGGTCGTCCCAGAGCTGGACCATCTAGTGCTCCACCCCAAGATGGAGTTTTTATGACTACCCAACAACTTCTTGACCTTGTCACGAATGCTCAAGCAGCTGGTTCTAATCCGGAACCTACTCACCCTAAATCTGGGTTTGCACGTTTGTGCAATGATTACACCAACCTGGGTGGTAAGCCATTTAAAGGTTCTGAAACTGTCATCGAGGTCCATGCATGGTTGCGGACCTGTGATCGAATCTTCATTCGCATGAATCTCGTCGATCTTTATCGAGTTCAGGTGGCTTCTAGTATGCTCCAAGAAAGAGCATTAGACTGGTACGAGCTTCTGATTTCTGAAATAAATGAAGCGGATCTCACTTGGGAGAAATTCCGAGAGCGCTTCGAGTTAAAATTCGTACCAAAAGATGAGAAGGTGACTTTGGCTCGCCGTTTTATTGACCTTGTTCAAGGTGAATCTTCCGTGGCGGATTATGTCACGTCTTTTGAATCTCTCTCCAAATATGGGGTTGAATACATGAACACCCGATTGAAGAAAAATCAGAGATTGGTCTATGGCTTAAACAAAAATCTCAAGAAGCCATTACTTCTAAAATTAGAAGTTTCTTTCGACCAACTCATTGATATCGCTCTTCGTCTTGAAGAGGCGGATAGGGAAAGTGAGGTTGAAGTGGTGGGTTCCAAACCAAACTTCAACAACAAGAAGAGCCCAAACAAATTCAAAGGTTCTTATCCCAATAAGAAAGGGAGGCAAGCAACTCCTGCTGCAAAGACCTTTTCCTATACTAAAGGGAAATGCTTTAAACGTGGTTCCAGATACCATTTTGCGAACAAGTGCTCAAAGCCTCGTACTTGTCGCTATTGCAAAAGCCCGGATCATTATTTATCTTCTTGCCCCAAGCTTCAGGGCTGGAAGGAGGGAAGGCTTAATGTTGCTCAAGCCCCTGGCAACACATCTCGTGGTCGAGGTATTTCTCATTCTATCCTTGATGGTATTATTATATTTTGTGATCAACCTACTCGAGTTCTTTTTGATACAGGTGCATCCCATTCTTTTATATCAAAAGAACTTGTTGATACTTTTTCTTTAAGTGTTGTTTCTTTAATGACTTCTTTGAGAATTGCGAATCCAGTTGGTGGATCCGCAACAATCAGTTTATTGTGTAATGATGTCGAGATTATTTTGGGTGATTTTCTTTCCGAGCCGATTTGCATGTCATGCGTTATTTAGGCTTTGGAATGATTTTGGGAATGGATTGGCTTAACCGTTGTGAAGCTCATATCCTATGTCCTGACCGGACTATTCATCTTCGACATCCTCAATCTGTTAAACAGATTTCTATTGATCTTAAAGATTCGGATTCCAGCTTGGTTGCATCTTTATATTCTTTAAATCCTCATGATGACGATAATGATGATGAGGAAGATATTATTTCTCTTATTCACGTTGTTCGTGAATTTTCCGACATATTTGAGCCCGTTTTTGGATTACCGCCTAAGCGAGCAATTGAGTTCAGAATTAATCTTATCCCTGGAGCTCAACCTATCACTCGTCCTCCTCATCGTATGTCCAATAAAGAAAATGAGGAGATGCGTAAACAATTATCCGAATTGGAGACGAAGCAATTTATTCGCTCTAGTTCCTCGCCTTGGAGAGCTTCAGCTATTTTTGTGAAGAAATCCGATGGTACACTTAGGCTTTGCGTTGACGACTGCAAACTTAATGATCTCACTATCAAGAATAAATACCCTTTACCTCAGATTGATGATCTATTCGATCAGCTTAGTGGTGCTAAAGTCTTTTCACAGTTGGACTTGGCTACCGGTTTTCATCAGCTTCGTATTGCTGAGGATAGTATTCCTTTGACATCGTTCCGTACTCGTTATGGATCTTATGAATGGCTTGTTATGCCATTTGGGTTGACGAATGCCCAGCTTATTTCGTTGACCTTATGAATAGAGTTTTCAAAGACTTCCTCGACCGGTTTGTTCTCATCTTTATTGATGATATTCTTGTGTATTCAAAAACCGAGGAGGAGCATTGAAAGCATCTTCGGATTGTATTGGAAACTCTTAGGAGTAATCAACTAAAAGCAAAGTTTTCTAAATGCCACTTTTGGCAATCTCATGTGAAGTTTCTCGGTCATATTATTTCCAAATCCAGAATTTCCGTGGATCCTTCAAAGATTGAAGCGATTCAAGATTGGAGGAGACCGGAGAGTGTGACGAAGATTCGTAGTTTTCTTGGATTGGCGGGTTATTACCGCCGTTTTATCAAAGACTTTTCTAAGATTGCCGTGCCTCTCACTAGCTTAACGAAGAAAGGTGTTAAATACATTTGGTCGGACAAACGTGAAACTTCTTTTCAAAAATTAAAAGAACTCCTTTCTGATGCTCCTATTCTTGTTATTCCCGAGGGGAATCAAGATTTCTTTGTTTACACCGATGCTAGTCGCGTTGGTTTGGGTGCCGTTCTTATGCAAAAAGAACGTGTTATTGCTTACGCTTCTAGGCAATTGAAGCCAGCTGAGACTAGATATGCCACACATGATTTAGAGCTCGCGTCTATTGTTTTTGCTTTTGTATTTGGCGTCATTATCTTTTAGGAGAGAAATTTGTTCTTTATACCGATCATAAGTCCTTGAAGTATTTATTCTCTCAGAAGGAACTTAATTTGCGTCAACAACGTTGGCTCGAGTTCCTTGCTCCTTATGATCTTGATATTCTTTATACTCCCGGTAAGGGTAATCGTGTCGCCGATGCTCTTAGCCGTAAACAACAAGCGGTTGTTTCTATGATGATATCCGAATGGAACAATCTCGAGATTTTATCCACTTGCAAAATTCGAGACCGTGTTTCCGATTTATGCTCATCTCTTGTTTTATGTAGCCTTGAGGCTCATCCTTCTCTTTTAGACCGCATTCTTGTAGCTCAAGGGCTAGATCCTGAATTGGCTCTTCTTGGCCAAAATATTAAGAATAAGGTTGATATTGAAAGTTTGAAAGACTTTGATATCGATTCTCGTGGCGGCATTCGGAAATTTGGTAGACTTATCGTGCCAAATATTAGTGATCTTCGTAAAGATATTTTAGAAGATTCACATCATTCTAAATTTACCATTCCCGATAGTAGTAAAATGTACGCGGATATGAAGCGACTTTATTATTGGGAGGGAATGAAATCTGATATTGCTAACTTTGTTAAGTGTTGCATGACTTGCCAACTCATTAAGGCCGAGCATCAAAGGCCCGGTGAGTTATTGCAACCTTTAGAAATTCCAATTTGGAAGTGGGATCAAATTTCCATGGATTTTATAGATGGCCTTCCTCGTTCTCGTTCGGGTCATGATAGCTTATGGGTGATAGTGGATAGACTTACTAAATCCGCCCATTTTATTCCCGTTCGGTCTAACCGAACCGTTCCTCTTTTGGCCAAACTCTTTGTTAAAGAAATTGTTAAATTTCATGGAGTTCCTACTTCTATTGTTAGTGATCGTGATCCATTGTTTACTAGTGGATTTTGGAAGAGTCTTCAAAAATCTTTAGGAACGAAGCTTAATTTTAGCACCGCTTATCACCCCCAGTCCGATGGACAAACCGAGCGTGTGAATCAAACTCTTGAAGATCTCCTTCGTGCTTGTGTGCTTGATTTCGGTGGAAGTTGGGAAGATCATATTTCCCTTGTTGAATTTTCCTATAATAATAGCTTCCAATCTAGTATTGGTATGGCACCTTTTGAAGCACTCTACGGAAGGCCATGCCGGTCTCCTTCTTGTTGGCTTGAGGCCGGTGAGAGGCTGATTTTAGGTCCAGATTTTATTTCTGATTCCACAGAAAAGATTGATCTTATTCGTCATAGGATGAAAGAAGCCCAGAGTAGACAAAAATCCTATGCCGATAACCGGAGAAGGAAATTAGAATTTTCTATGGGAGATCCCGTATTTATCCGTGTTTCGCCTATGAAAGGTGTTGTACGTTTCACTCGATCGGGAAAATTGGCGCCTCGATATATTGGGCCATTTCCTATCACTGAACGTATTGGTTCCATGGCTTATCGCCTTTTATTACCGGCTCAATTTTCTGCTATCTATGACGTGTTTCACGTTTCTCAACTTCAGAAATGTCTTCGAGATTCTGATTCTATTCTTGAGCCCGGTGTTGTGGAAGAGATTGAAGTTTCGCCTAATTTAACTTATGAGCAACATCCTATTCGTATCATTGCTTCGGAAGTCAAACGACTTCGAAATAAGGATGTTCCGCTTGTGAAAGTTCAATGGTCTTCAAATCCTAAGGATTGTTCTTGGGAGTCTAGAGAGTTCAACGAGCGATCACATTCGGACATACTTTCCCGTGCTCTTTAAGGTGAACCTTTTATTTCAAATTTCTTTTGTGTTGAATATGCTTTCATGGTTGTACCTTTATATTTTCTTCTTAAATATTACGAGGACGCAATTTCTTTAAGGAAGGGAGTCTGTAACAACCCGCATATTTATCGATTTTTATATTTAAATATTTTATTTAAATATTTTATCGATACTCGAAAGTTAGTCCGAAAAGCTACTTTTTGCATACGGTCAAATTAGGACTCGGGACCACTTCCATTGAGTTCAAAATGACGTTTGCAACCTTTTTGAGTATAAACTTTGATATATTTGGAGCTAGTCCAAAATTTTGACCATTTTCACTTTGGGTTTGGGTTCAGCCCTATGTTTAACTTATACTCAAATCTGAACCACTCCTCCCTATTCACTCTCACTTTCTCCTCTTTTCACTTCTAAAGCATCAATGGTGGGAGAGATGGGAAATTAAAACTCCAAAACCCTAGTTTTCTTTTGCAAATCAAGCTCTAGCTCCAAACTAATAGAAGAACCCATTGCGTAGAATCAAGCTTCTTGAGTTGGATTTGAAGAGTGGTTGATTCTCCTTTGCTTTCGAGCTTCTTCTTAAATCGTTTCGGTTCAAATGTGAGATTTTTATCTCACATCTTTTTCTATATCTATCTTTGTGGTTAGGTATGAATTCCTAACATTTGTGCATATTCATTTGCTTTTGATTCGAATTGATTTGGTGAATTTTCCTAATTTGGGTGTTTTGGTCCAAGTTTATGAAAATCCTATTATGAATATTTGGAAAATGATATTCGGGGTGTATTGAGGAGCCGTTAAAGCTGGGTTGTCGCTAGGCATAAATCCTTAGTCGTCATTGCCCGTCCGATCGCTCCCGATACGTTTTGGCCACTTTGGCCTAGGCAAATTATTGCCCAGACCAGGTGACCAGACGTCTGGTGACCAAGTCCAAACGTCTGGTTTGGACCTGGAGAGAAAAATATAACCACGCAGAATATATAAAAAAGGCGGAGACTAATTCCAGACGTCTGAAATTTAAGATCGGACGTCTGGATAGGTCTCAGACGTTTGACTTGAAGTTTCAGACGTCTGGGTGTTCTCTGGATTATTCCCAGAGAACAAATCCAGACGTCTGGATTCTAAACCAGACGTCTGATTAGTTTTCAAACGCCTGGATTGGACTTCCAAACGCCTAGAATTGTGCATAGTGCCTATTTGCTTATGTTTTTGAGTGGATTCACTATTTTAATCGATTTTTGTGGATCCGAATAGTGGTTATCACTTATTATCGACTTTGATGACTTCTTTTTATGGATTTTTGGAAATATCCATTTTGATGGATTTGGTATCAATTTCTTTGGATTTTATTCACGTCTTCGAATGTGAATTTTGGTGATTGATTGTTCTACCATCATTTTTGTGATTTGTCACTTTAAAAATATAAAGGTTTCAATACTAGTATTAAATATCAAAACCTCTTCATCAAAACGATTTCAACTATATTTTCAATATCAAACTCGTTTATAAAACTGTTTTCCAATCTACTAGTATACACAAACCTTTACCTCACTCGTATGAGAAATCTAATTAAACGGCTTAGTAAAACAAGTGGTATGAAACGCTTGCGTTTACTTCGTCGGTTAATTCTTGGACTTGTTCGGTTGAAACTCTTGTGACAATTTTCTAGTGGAGATCTACAATTTGTTCGTAAATATTTAAGTTAAGCTAGTGTTTGTGGGACATGAAGCTAAGCTCATATATTTACTAGCTTACTATAATTGACACTTCTTGATGGTCATGATGATTATTTTTGTGATTTCGACTAGCAATTGTGCGATGTCTCTTTGTCTGCAATTTAGACTAGACCCCGTTTCTGTGTGATTTCGACTCACACATGTGGGGCAGCTCCCCATGGCCTTCGGGCCGTTCGTGTGTCAAAAATTAATGGCTAGCTACCATGAGATAGCTTCTCGTTCGTGTGATACATATATTGGTGAACTTTAATGCTCCCGTTCGTGTGATAGGCCTTTCCCCCCTTTCTTGTGATTTCTGGATTTCGTGTGTTGAATTCTGGAATCTATGCTTCACCTATTTTTGTGATTTCTATTGATATGATTTATCAATTTTTGTGCATTGGTGAATTCGTGTGTCGTTGACTTGTTGTGAATACAAGTTTTGGGTATGAAACCCCTTTTTGGATCTTTGTGAAGATTTTTGTGATATTGATTAATCTCATGTTGAGTTTCAATTTCATACTTGTAGTAGTATGCCATTATGGATATCATATGTTTATGCCATATCTCTTATTTTATATCATGTTATCTGATATTTATAGTTAGATTGATCCGTTTATTATTTTCTTATTAAATAATACTCGGGTCAGACCGAGATGTTACAGGTGCTTCAGCTTGACTTCTCACTTGGGATTGATTTCTCTGACTTTTGGTTAACTACTTAGATTAGTAGTTTATTTCGTTGTATACACTTGAGATATGGACTCATAGTTGTATTCTTTTGTATAGAACATGTTGCTATTCTTTTGTATTACTGTGGATCTTTTTGACCACTATTCTGATATACACTTTCATGTGTTAGTTATATATTCATATCTTCTTCCGCCTTTGTGGTATGAATTATCTGTGACTGACTTGTGTTATGCTTATTTCTATATTTGTTTCTGAGGATTATTATAGCCACTGTGTAGTAGCTTTGAGTTTGTATTGGTATGTTGGATTTCCTCTCGAATTCAAATGCCTGTTATACTATTCGACATAGCGGTGCTCGCACAAAGCAATTGCACGGATGGTCGCTCCTCAATAGCCTTATTCTCCGCGCTAGTTGATGGCAGTACCCCGTAGTGTCCTTGGCTAGCGTGGGTATAGAGGTGGGGCGTCACAATTCTACCCCTGTTAACTCAAGTGGCACAGAAATACAAACCATTTGGGTTTAAGAAGAAGAGATAGAAGTAGAAGAAGCTAAATAATGTCTGAATCTCACAGTCGCAGCGGAATAAAATATAATAGTAAATATAGAACTTTAACAAAATGAAATCTACAACTGTTTTATACATCATATCATCAGAGTATCCCATACATCATCAATTACCAATCGGACATACCATACAATCACAGCAGCGGAAAATATATATAGGTACAGATAATACGTCTCGAACTCCAGCTCCTCTCCTGCTCCAAGCATCCTGTCCTGAACAAATAATACTAGGTCTGACCCGAGCGTTATAATGAAATAACACCCGAGCCAGTCTGGAATACCAGCTGATAATAATGCATCCAAATTGATTATTAAAGTTTCAAAAATCCTTTGAAAACAAAAGCATCTCGTAAGACCACGCCACAAATAAACATGTCGGGTTTTTACCTTACGATAGCTAAAACACCTTTCATAGAAATCCTCTGATATTATAATAGGGTCTATTTACAAATACTTATAAAATAGCCGAAATTGTTACATCTATTAAATTCCAGCTACTAGCCACAATGTGGGTAATACAAACAAAACTCGTACAAGGCTCGTAGGAAGAATGGATTTCCAACAATGACTAGGCACTGGGGTACCACCTGTCACAGTACGAGGCCTAGATCACCGTACCGAGGTCCACTCCCGATCCCCTGCAACACAAGGATGGACCCATCCCTTACTGGACAGTTCCGAATAAGATCACCCCCCGGTTGGGATCAACAACTGCACCACTAAGCCGAAATAAAAAGGGACATCTAGACAGGGATGACCTTACTCTCCAGTGGGGGCTACCCACGAAGCCTTGCTGCATATCCCCTGATTTTCAGTCATTCCCATTTGATGAGGCTTGAGGCTGAGCGTTACCTTTCAGAACGTTTCACTTAGAATGCCCATCGCCCACCTGACGATGTTCCGAAAGCATTCGTCCATACAAGTCTGTCCCGGGTTCGAACGGAACCGAAGGCACTATTCCTACCACATCCATTTTGGAAATATCCTCAGGATTAGTAGCGACTAGCCCTTGCACTTCACAGCTCCATTTCGACTCCAAACACGTTTTTCACACGAAACGTACAAACCGAATCGAAGTGGTTTTCGAGAAATCAATCTCGATCCCGGTCTCTTCGAAACGATCAACGCATTTGTCCAATATTGATAGTCGGTGATTTAACTATCAATTATTGATAGTCGGTGATTTAACTATCAATTTATATTCACACGCATCCATCACACAATAAATAATCTCACATTATTTATTTTCCTCAAATATCTTTAAAGGATATAATTCCAAAGTTTCAAAACTCGATTGAACACAATTTCCCAAAATTCTCCTTTACAAGGTAAATCCTTTACCCTTATTTCCCATTGGAAATAACCCAGCTCAAAACATTTAGATTTTTAAAGAGTTAAAATACTTTATAGAAAAATATACTTATAAATATATAAATGTACTTCTAGTTATTTACTCAAAAATACAATTTTCAAAATATTTAAAATGACACTATTTATTTAGATATAAACTTGATTTTCAATAAAGGTTAAAATAAACCAAATTTAAAAGTAGAGTTTAAAAGATAATACTAGCCTTTACCAATAACGTAAACAAATAAGTTTAAACCCATTTTTATTAATTTCTTCTTTAAAATAACAATTTCTTAAAAATACTCTTTAAACAAATTTAAGCTTTAACCTTTATTTAAATAAAATCTTTTAAAACACTAACTTGGTTTTCCCAGGGAAACACTTTCCCATTCAAACATCCCAAAGAATCCGTCTCACAAATCCAGCCGATTTATTTCAATTCAATTTATTTTTATAACATAAATCCCCAATCTCATGCTTAACTATAACTTCCTCAGAAGTTCTAACACAATTTCCCATTCTCGGAAATTCATTTTACAATATAGGTTTAAAACATTTTTAAATGAAACATTTCGGAGAATTCTTCAATGAAAAACCATATTTATAATTTACTTAAATAAAATCCCAATGGAGAAAACGGCATTTCAAAATATTCTATTTACATTTAAAACTGTAAATTTTATATTTGGAAACTTCGTTGCAACATATTTTAATTTCCTGGAACATCATCAAATAACCCCATCGTTATCACAAAACAAATTTATAATTCCCCTAGAATTCATTTCCAGAAATCTATACTTCACGTTTATCGATTAATAGATTTTCCACTGTATTTAAATCCAATTTTACCAATTTACATTTTTTTTTATCCAAAGCAGATTCCAATTTTAATATTCCTTTAAATCCTTTATTTATCAATTTCTTGATTTCTTTTTAAAACCCAATTTATTTTCTTTATAATTAAAATTCTGAGTTTATAGTTTATCCAACAACATCACAATACAATTTAATTCCAAATTTATCAATTACAATATATAAACAGGCATCATTATCAATTATAAAAATAATTACTACATTGTGAGGAATCCAGTTGGATCCCTCCAACCTTTTTCCCTGCATCACAAATATTAGCACATCACATATAAAAATATCAATCCAAACTGATATCAACAATTGTATTCAACCAATCACATAGATATTTAAATATTAACTATTTAAATGAACTAGCATCCAGATGTGAGTGAGAATAACTCACCTTGGGTTTCGGTGAGCGTTCGAAATTGAAATTAAACCGAACGACATTCGATTTAACTCAAATTTCTACTTGCCCGGAATGATTCCCGAACTGCACCATTGCGTAGTGCTCGTCGTTGCGATCTCGGCGCCGCAAATTTCGCTGAAATCTGATTACATATGAAATAGATATGAATTTTATAAGTTTCAATTTGAATTTTAAACAAATTTCTTTTTAAATTTAAATTTTACTTTCACCAAACACATCAGGCCGTAGATCAAAATCAAGGCCGAAGCTCATCATCTTCTTCACGCGATACGTCCAAGCACAAGAACCCATCAACGCACAAACTAGGGTTTCGAAACGCGACTCCATCAACGCGCGTGAACTCGATCAGGCTCCGCTACCTCGAAGAGCACGGCGCCACGCATCCCCAGCTCGAACACGATGAAGCTCGGCTGCCTCCAGATCTCGCGCCACGCGCACGAAAAACTCACGCACGCGGTTCCTACGTCCTTCCTCTGGTCAACGAAACGCAAAATCAACTGATAGATCTATAAATCTGCTCGTGCTCTACGATGTTCACGTTGGGTGTTTTTGCTAAAGGGAAGTGGATAAGGAGAAAAACATGGGAGAAGAAGGCACCCTACCGACCATTGAATGAAAACAACGGCGGCTAAGAATATAGGGCTAGGGTTTAAGCAATAAATGGATATATATAATATTATTTAAAATTATTTTAATATCTTCTTCGAATTTTAACAACCTATGCAAATGAACTCCAATTCTCACGTACAAACAGACGTTCCTAGGGTTTTTCCGCGTTCCGGACACAATGGAACAGGTTTCATAAGCTAATTCGGTCATACGTGCGAGTTACGAAAAGAAACGATCAATTTTAATTTAAATCGGTTTAAAACGATTTCTATGCGTTTCGAGCTGCCACGGTCAAACGACAACTCCGATTGCTACGAAAATTGAAATCCGATAATAACTAACTATTACGGATCCAATGGAACTGGTTTCGTCGAATTCCGAGACTGTGCCCCGGAAGGCTATTTTAACTCGTCTATCAAATCGAGCGATTTTCAAAATTGTCGAAATCACTCAAAATTTCACTTTTAAAACTTTATTAACTTAATTATAATTCATATAGAATTCATAACCACATTAGAAATCATACTGATTCATTTTAAATCAAAATCTGAATATTTGCATTATTATATTATTGAATTCCATTATTAAATTAATATAAATTCCAAATTCAACATATCGACTTTTAAATTTCATCCAATAGTCCAATATCATAATTTAAATCCAATTAGACTTAAAATAAATTCTAGAATCTAATTTTTTATATCTATTTACACTCAGAATCACCAATTATTCCAATTCTAATATTAAATTATTATTATTCAAATTCAACCGGAATTACTATAATTAAAAAATTATAGCTTATTTCATTAATTGAACCCGAATCCATCCATTACGAAATCAATTAAGAATCCACATTAACATTTAAAACGAATTAAATGTTCAAATTCAATGGCTTAAAAATCCGGGATGTTACATCAGATCTAAGTCTATAACTTTCATTGTTGTTAGGTATGAATTTCTAACATCTATTCATGTTCATTTGCTTTTGATTTGAATTGATTTGGTGAATTTTGCAAATTTTAGTGTTTTGAAGTCAAAATCTTTAAAGATCCTATCTTCGAAAAGCCTATAGTGCTGGGTTGTCGATTAACATAAATCTAAGTCATATCTCTTATCCTATCTCATTTTATATGATATTTATAGCTAGACTGATCCGTTTATTATTTTCTTCTTAAATAATACTCGGGTCAGACCGAGGTATTTTACGTGCTTCTGCTTGACTTCTTATCATGATCCTACATCCAACTTTTGGGCTAACTACTTAGCTTAGTAGTTTTTGTTGCATACATTCGAGATAGATACTCCTTGATGTATACATATTCTTTTGTCCAACACTTGTACCTATCCTTTTGTGGTGTAGTAGATCTTATATGACCACTACTTTGATGTACGTTTTTATGTATTATATTCATATCTGTTTCCGGCTTAGTGATATGAATATCTGTGACTGATTTATGTTATGCTTATTTTATATTTGTTTCCGAAGACCACATAGCCACTATGTAGTAGTTTTGAGTTTGTAATAAATATGTCAGATTTCCTCTTAAAGTGAAATGCATGTAATACTATCTGACATATCGATAGTCGCACAAAGCAATTACACAGATGGTCACTCCTCAATAGCCTTATTCTTCGTGCTAGTCGACGACATTACGTTGTAGTGTCCTTGGCTAGTGTGAGTATAAAAGTGGGGCGTCACATCGATAGAGAATCATTTTGGGTTAAATGGGTTAAAAATGTTAAATGGTTAAATCCATTTAAATTAATTTTGTAAATGGGTTGAATGGATATGCCCAATTAAACTATTTATTTTGATGGGTCTAACCCAACCTGTATAGAACTTAGTTAAATGGGTTGGGTAATTGGACTGGTTCCAATTTTGACAGCCCTACTATTCTCCGCTGACCTCGATCTGACCCATTCTAAATCAAAGCAATTATCGTAGACCCTAGACATTGGGCTAGACCCACTGATTCATGCTCATTCTAAACGTATTATTAAGGCTATATAATATCCTACTGCGAAAATTATACCACCTCCTTATATTTAATTCACTTAATTGCTGCGAACATATTCCTACCTTATACGCTTATTACATATATTCTCGTTTTCCCTATTACGTCCCATAAATGTCAGTTGTTTATAAATAAATGGTCATTATTATTCACATTGGACAATCACTAAAATATTTATTTATTCGTTCTAATTTAACCCACTATGTTTATTTCATTTTTTCATAAATGGCATGTTAAATTCTTCAATCAATCACGTTAAATGCATTTATGTTCCCATTTAATTTCTGTAACTTCCTATAAACTGCACATTTATTACTTTAATAATTTTGCAATTATCATTCCAAATTCTGGAGTTACCATTTCTTTTTCATTTCAACCTCCTAGTCTTATGATTTAATATGCTATTAATAACTACTCATCCTAGTTATAACTAATACAAATACCATCGCATATTACGTTATATATATATATATATATATATATATATATATATATATATATATATATATATATATGATCAGTGGGCGCGATTATATATATATATATATATGTATGTATGTATGTATGTATATATATACATTTCTATTCCTAACACATTAATTTCTATGTTTAGGAATCCTAGAATATACATTTATATGTACAACCTGTGAAGAACATTAATTTTCACATTTTAATTTATTAGATCCATCCTCCCAGAAAAGAGTTATCGTTATAAGTTTTCATAAATTACCCAAAAACGAGACATTTCGCATCATTTGAAATTATAAGGAATTATCTATTTTCTGTTATTGAAATAGACAGTGCAAACTATGAAGAACAACATCCATACTTTACACATCACTTTCGTTTTTGGTATATTACTCATTATTTCAAACGACGTGCCTTTTATACATAGTTGTGAAATTAGATAACTTATGGAAATTACACGGAAATAGCTACAACTAAATTGTACCCACAATGCTCCCAATAAATTAAAACCTAAAAATTCACATTCCAAGTCAAATTAGTGCAATTTAAACTAATGCTAGCAGTTTAGTACCCGATTATCATAAATTTGGAGTAAATTTTACAATCTTATCAACAATCTACTTTAACAAATTTAAGGACTGATTTTCAAATTTCCATATTATGGTGTAAAAAACATTCCTATTCCAATTACCTAACTTATAGAATATATAGACGAGATTTCAATTGAATACATTATTCCTAAGCCTACAATTCAACAAATCTTGCATAGACATTGTAACGATTGCCTTTCGACCCCAAATGTCGACACTAAATGCATTCATGTATTCATATGTCGAGCACCCAAGTGCTAGAAAGACTGAAAGTTAGGGTAGAATAAAAAAAGAACAGAACAAGAGAGAAGAACACAATATAAGAATCTCACATGTGGAATGAAAATACATAATATCAGAAGATAATATACAGTGTTACTCTACTATACACAACATTTCAGAGTTACTAATTTAAGTACTATCATCAACTTGGACAGTTATAACAGTCTGTCCTTATAATTGTCGATATATATACATAAAGAAATGCAGTGGAAATAAATAATTCGGTAAGTAATCCTCTAGCTCCTCTCCAAGAACCCAAAGCATCTATAACTAAATCTGAAAATATACTCGAAGCTGATCCGAGCATTATAAGGAAATAACACCTGGATCAGTCCGGTAAACCAGCATGAGAAACTCAATTATATGGATTTTTATATTTATAAAACCCTCCAAAAATAAAGGTGTCTTACGAGACGACGCTGCAAATAAACAAGGACGTGTTTTTACCTTACAGTAACCAAACTATTTTATAAGAAAATCTAGTATTATTATAATAATGTCTAAGATGTATATTATAAGTATGAAATAGTTGTGTTGCGTGTGAGCGTACACCACAACAATAATAGGTATACAATCAAAACCGCAAAGACGCGTTCGCTAATTGTGTAGGATTTCCACGGAGCCGTCTTCAGTACTTCGAGGTGGATCTTCTATGACAAGGGTCGGAGAATTCCCTTCCAAGTGTCATATATCTCTAGATAAAATGTACGATGAGGTCAACATAGCTGGGCCACGCAGAAAACGCGAAGCTAAATACCCTCAGTTCCCATGCCCAAAACCGAAAGCATCTCCAGATGAAGCTGATGTACCCTCCCAGGTTAGCAAAACCAACTGGCTATGCCCATACTCTGTGTTTAGTCATTTCTTTGATGTCGAAGTTACGTTTAACATCCTTCACAAGAGTCTTCAATACTCGAACAAATTACAATTCTCATATGGATTCCATTATCTTAACAGATTTTGGAACGATCTTTTTGATGAAACTGTGCAGAGTCGTTGCTTCTTTACGTAGGGACGATGGGGCGCATGTGCTAGAAGCCTGCTAAGTCAAGACAAGACAAAACAAGGAGGCCAAGGCGGAAAAATCTTCGAGGGGAATAGGGAACAGTGAGGATCGAGAGGCCCAAAGGGGCGAGTAGAAGAGAGAGAGAGAGTGATATCTCCATATTGCAGACAGGTACTTTGGTGGCGAGGTGGGTCGGAGGGTTTGCATGTGGGGATTGAAGTAATTTATTGAGTGTAAATCTGGCCGGACCGTTGTTCGGTCCCACTAAGTGTCAGGTGCTTAAGTCCTTCGAGGGCTGCAGTGAGGCATTTGCGTGGATGATGGGCCCGGTTGAGTGCTGTTGAAGCCAGGTGTTGTGGAGCAAGCGTGCTAAAATCTTGGCTGGTCAACTTGTTATCCTTTTGCTAGAAAATCGAGCAACAATAGGTTCCATTTCCTTCCAATGATTGGTCGGGGGTTCCTCGAGGGGGATCTTAGGAGGCAAGGACAATGGGGATGTATCAAAATGGGGTACGTCGAGACTGTATAACCAAAGGAGTGACAGTAGTCATAGATATCCGACTCCCATTGATATGCAACATTCACATAAGCAATTTTATCATCAAATAGGTAAGTGAGAAGTTAACTGTCTAGTGGGAGTAATCTTGATGAGGGTCGTTGCATGTTCAAGTCGATGTCGATGCTCATGGAAATATAAAAGAAATCGATTACCCTATATGATTGGCGAGCCAATTTAGAACCTGTAGAGGCCAAAAGACATATGGAACGTAGGAGTAATGGACCCACACAGGTATGAACATGACCCGCTCACAAAGTTAATGGAGGGGTTTCATTGCGTAATGATAAATACTTTTCCTTCGATAATAATCGGGTCGATTACCAAAACACAATGCCGATTTTGAGAGCAAGAGAACTTGAAAAAATGCATAGGTTTATCACAATGAACGTCGACTTTCCTCTTAATTCCAAGCATTTAGAACATGTCTCTTCGTAATAAGGTACTGTGAGGGCATTGTCCAAAAAGAAACCAATCATGTAGTCTTTGTGGAATGAAATGCCCGCATCAGCAACATCCTCAATGGGAGGTAGGGCCTTATCAACGAAATCAACAATGTATCGTTTATGGGTAAAATTTTCGACATTTCTGGGTTATATAAAAAGGAGACGACTAAACAATGTGAGGTTTAGCATTGGACAAGTTATCAATATTCAAATCAGCCTTCTTGCAATCAATCCATCAGCTTGAGGACTAACATTTATTTTGTTGGCAGTATCAAAGCTAGAAATGGGAATTACCTCTTCATTTTCAGCTGAATGCAGAGATTCAGAAATCGTCGAAGGGCCCACCACAGTTCCAGCACCGGATGTGATAGCCTCAACCTCACTGGCTCCAGTACGAGGTTTAAGCATGTAGGTGCATGAGTAGCAATATCTAAGGAAGGTAGCAGAAGTAAGGATGCATCGTCAATGGACGACACAGCCGCAACCAAAGACATCGAGCACAAAACCTAGATGCAAGGGAACGGTTGTAGATAGAGGGGAAGGACGAGAGAGAGCCGCAAAGTCATAAGCGAGAGACGAGCTAGATCAAGGAGAGAAATATATGAAATCTTCACCTAATTTATTTAAGGTACCCTGTGATAAGGTTTCAAGTTCAAATTTAGAAAACTTCACTATTTTATGTTTAAATCGATAGTTAAACAACATATTTACTAATCAATTAATTATATAAACGATTAAATGTTCTTTTGTTTGTTATTCAGAATATACTGTGAAGAAGAGGGTGTACGATCACGGTTTGTTACAATAAGCGTGGATTTGAATAGAATTAGCCTAAGCAAAGTGGAAAAATTAGCATGTTAAAACACAAACAGTTCATTATGAAATAAAATGGTTAATTCCTCAACATATATGATGGATTTGCATTTTTCTACAAAACATAAGAAATTGCATTATAGTAGTAGATAATTAAAAAAAAAAAAGGAGATTTTGGAAGTAATCAAAAGATACAAATGCAAAATCACCACCTCCGCACCAAAGAAGTAAGCAGATCAAACAATTCAAAGGCACTTCCACGCTTGTACACACTGTTCTTCTTGCTGCTATTCTTACTCAACAATTTGGATGCCAGTACCCTCCATCCAAACAACAGCACTGCTGTACTACCCATAGTTACAAGCATAAACGGAATTTTTGGAATATGACCTGAAGTTCCGCTTCTAATAAGAATTCCCAATGGAATCCCAACCGCCCAAGACTTTGCGGTAGCAGCTATCGCCTTACTGGTACCGTTAATCCCTTTCCCATCCTCCCCAAAAGCTCCGAGAAAATAAGCGCTCAGAAACCATCCAGCAATAAAAGGGTCGGCTGTTTGAAGAGTTTCCAAATCGAACACAGGAAACCCATGAGTGAATCTCCCAACTGCAGCGAAGATGAGAAGGCACAGAACGTCGCCTCCTGCTAGAATTCCGACCTGCGCCCACTCAATCAATTTGGAAGACGATGCGTCTGGTTTGTCGAATTGGATGACTCCTTCGAGTGGGACGTCGTCGTCTCCGACGAATTTGATGTCGTTATTGCCCTCTTTGGAAGGTACGTGAGAGGTGGGCCTTACATCGCCATCCGCGGCGGAGCGGGTGAGACTGGGTTTGGTCGTTCTGCTTATTTTAGGGTTTTGGAAGAATGTGAATCTGGAAGTGAGGGGATAACTTGAATCGGCAATTGAAGGAAAGAGGTTTCTAGATTTTGATTGTTCGGAAGAAAGAGCTCGTTTTGGAGCTGCTACTGCTGCAGCAGCAGCTTGAGTTGAGAGAAGCATGACCACTGAATAAAAAAGTAGCTTTTTAGGAAGGAATTTAAAGGAACGATGGAAACCAAATAAATAAAACTAGTCAGATACTTAGTAAGCGCTATTTTTATTGGAGCATCTCTAGTCCTAATATTACATGGTATTATACAATGGAAATTATAGTCTGGTTTTTATTACCAAACTAACGGGAGCATTTGGCGGAGTTTCGGAATAAACTCAAATGACTAACAAAACATGCGCGATTTTAAGACCAGGGCCGGCCCTAGGGCAAGTCCAAACAGGCAGCCGCCTACGGCAACCCCCGCGACGGGGTAACAAGTTGGTGGAGAAAAATGTTGACGATGAATAATATATTTGAAATATATATAGATGCATTTTATTTGATAAAGAGTTGTTCGTCAAGTTGGTTGACTATGTTTTTTCCATGTCTGAGGTCCAGACTTCAGTTCTTGCTGGCAACAAATTTTTTTCAACCTCTCCATTTTTCCACCTTTCGTCTAGGACAACCCAATGTACAGAGCCGCCACTGATTAACACATACACCTAGATTGAAACTACACTTTGACCCAAACTACGGATTGGAACATAAGAGAGTATGAAAATATTTCCTTTGCCTAACCGATTTGGGTCACACTTTGAAAATCTATTGTCTATGTCACTCAAATGGAATGTAGTTTCGCCTCACTCGGACTTAAGACAAAGAAGTTATGACTACAACAATAAATATTCAACCTTCTTCTCCTACTTCAAAAATGGCTAAGTGTGAAACCCAAGACCTAACAAAGTAATGCGACGGAGCAAAGCGTGCAAAAAATAAAATGAAGCGCTAGAAAACAATGGCTCGAGAGCCAAGGCCAAAGGCACTAGAACCGAATCGTAAAAATAACCTGATATGTAGCTTGCCATACCGTAGAAATGTTCTGGTGAGTGGCCTATCGGGCGATGAAAACGGACGAGTGTTGGACCGTGTGGATGGTCTGGTAAGTAGCCTATCTGACGATTAAATGGTCCAGTATGATTTTAGTCAGTATCAATCAGAACTTGGCCTACTCACAAATAGGCCTAGATGGACCTTGCCTTCCTCTTGGGTTTCAGGGACCGAACCTGGATGACTTCCCATCTCCATGTAGTGGCATTGGAGCCTCATAGCCTTATGACTACGCATATAAATACCTCGTAACATCATCATTTTGGGGAGTGGAATCTAAAAACACCTAGGCTCCATAGAATAATGGGGAGAAGCTTCTAGAGAACTTTTGGTGTAGCAATCTGCCATCAATGACCTTCCGATTCTATGTTCCAATCGACATTCAAATCTTAAAGCCCGTAAACGACTGATTATTAGGGTGAAATAAGATATAAATTGTATGCAAAGCTATTTACTTTAACTACACTTTTCGAACTAACTAAGGAAGAAATATAAAATACAACAATGCCTATAACGTGATTATCTGAATTAAATTAAACAATAAATATGAGTGTTATTATATCAATTTAAATAAGACTTTAGCGTAAGTAGCTCAACATAAACACAAATAACTGAACTAGTTGATCATTAAAATATGACTTCAGAATGAGTAGTTAACATAAACACAAATAACTGAACTAGTAAATAGATAGACAAAGAAATATAAACAATATTGCTCCATCATATCTTCATCGTCATCTATCACTTCAAACACTCCCTAGACCCATGTCAATCTAACATAGATAGATAAAAAAAGATATAGAGATGAGTTAGACATAAGCATGACGAGATAGAAATATCTCTAAGTATACGATACCAATATGCTAATGAAACATTTTTATAGATTAATACTACATTTACCAACTTCAGAGCTGTTCATCACTATCAATTTAAACTACCATTCATTGCGTTTCAGTGGTATCATACTCATGACCATATTATATAACTAAAATCATCGTTCAACATAGGGATGATGACAAATGTCAACAACATCCAAGTATCGGTTATATGCCATACTTTAACCCTACTACAACTGGCTTACAGACTATAAGATTATGGTACTATCACTATAGTGAATTAGATAAACATCTCTATCTCCCTCGGCCAATACACCATATGCAATAGGACCTAGCCACACATAGTAACCAAGTCGTCTCCTAACAATCATATCGAATATTTTCTTATTATCAATGTACTTTTTTCCATGCACATTTACAACAATCATCAACTTGAGTATTGCTATAAGCATACTCATATACATCACTCAATGTCTTAATGTGTTATTCGATCATAAGTGTGTAAATTTTGTATGAGTATCCGACATCTAGCTTGGTAGGAGTTTATAAAGCATCTAGTCCGTATCTATCCGATTCAGATTCACGACACGATTTAGGACAAGAAAAAATATATGAAAATATATCTGTACGAAACTGTTCGATGTTCTTCTATTGTTTGAACATTGTTTGTCCGCTGATCGACTTGTACAAACAATGTTTGAACTTAAACTCTATCCAGTTTATGTCCGTCCGAATATCTTAAATGATAGATACGAACACTCCCGTGTCTGGTCTTGTTTAACCCGTTTACACTGCTACTCGATTGAGGTAAGACATCTAGCCATTTATATTGCCTAGGTTCGACTTACGCAAAGTATATACTTCCATTAGTCTGTTTACATCATTTAGACGTCTGAATGTTTTTTTAGATGTTTGATTATATCATTCAAATGTTTGGCTTGCTGGTGGAAATTCCATTAGCTTTCCAAACATCTAAGTCTCCTTCAGTCGTTTGCTACCAAATTTCAAACGTCCGACCCTTATTTACGTATGTCAAGAAATGATCAAAAATGAATGTAGCGCATGTGAGTTTACTTTTTTAAATTTCAAACGTCTGAAATGTGTTTAAACTCGAGATTTTAATATTTTCTTGAGTTTTTCACTTAGCAACTTGTTTCTTTATATTAATTATATTTATACTTCTAAATACATTATAGAAAGACAATATAATGTTTACATGTTTATTTTGTCCAGATTATCTTATTAACTCTCTATTTACTTCTTCTTTATCGCCTTATTCCTTAAGTTCATTGTCGATATAATCCATATCTTGTCATATATTTTTTTATGGTTATCATAGTGTTTATTCATGCCAAAATTATAATCTAATCATCCTATCATCAGGTTTGTATCATTAAAATTCATACATTATCCATCATCATTTACATTAGATAAAGTTACTTATGGTTCTTATATATATGTATCCCCTTAACTACCTTCTTTCTCATTACATAACCCATGGTTATACTCATCTTTAATGGAAATCATCATTTCCAATTTCAAACCTTAATATCAATGTATTAACTTAACGTATATCCACAATTATCTCATATAAGCTATAGACCATTAACCTAACATAGGCTACAAAGTTGGAATAGAAGAATATATGATACTATATAACAAAGTAAGTAAATCCCCACTCGTAAATTAACCGAGCTAGCCTCGATTTAGATTAAAATCCCCTCCTCGCTCACTGTCCGGATTGCTCTTACCTCTAAACTATTAGAAATGGTCCATTTGGCTACGGGTAGATTAGATGAATTTCAAAATCCCTATCTGTATTATAGACCTATGAAGTCTAATGGATTTTAGTAGATCCAATCTAGTTAATTATATAGAATCAAATTCTATTTAGTTTTGTTTGCTTGTTTCATTAATGCATATTAATTGATTAATGTTTGTATAGTTTTGAGTATATCAATGTACACTCATGTGTACATAAAGTGCACGCGCAACATAGTAATATGTACATATACATATATTGATGTTGAGATTTACATCTATAATGTAAACAATTGCCATTTATATGCTCATTAGCTGTTTAAAACATTTTTTTGAATATACATATAAATATTTATATATAATTTTGAAATTTATCTATATATTAAATAAAATTGACCTTTTAAAATATTTGATTAGATTTTGACAAAGTCAATAAATTTTAAATTTAAATTTAATGTCCAAAATATCTAGTATTAACTAGTTAAACTAATTTAAAATTCAAATTTAGATCTATAAAAATCGGTTATAATATCATTTAACTAATTAAAATAAATCTATTAATAATTTATACAAAATTTTACTATTATTGAAAATAATATATTTAAATTCAAAAACTATTTAAAATGTATAACATAATTAAAGTATGTATTTTGCAATAAAATAAATGTTAAAATAATTTGTTTATATTAATTTCTTTTCGACCATAATTTTTTTTTGAAATAAATTCTAAAACTATATTTTTAATAAATTAAAGATATATATATATATATATATATATAATATTATACATGTTTGGCAAAATAATATATTTTTTAAAAGCCAAAACTTATTATATATATACATATTAATTTGTTTATTTAATTTTATAAATAATTTTCTATACATATTATATGTAAATGATTTAACATAAGTAATCACAATTTTAAATTATTAAAAATTAATTTTAATATCTAAAAAATTTATATATAATATATATATTATATCTGGCCAAATAGAAATGTAAAATACATTTTCTATACAAAGATCAAAACAACAATATCCATCTACATGGATGGTTTAGTATGATTTAACAACTTACAATTGTACAAGATAACAAATGCTCATATTAAATTGTTATATAATCAAACTACCAAATGTAAAAATATAAATGTTAATAAGGTAGCCTTTGAATGCACATCGATTAGTAGGATCCCTAGGTTCAGCTTGAATCTAGATGTTGATTCAGCTTGAATCTAGATGTTGCTATGATTAACTATACCGTTAGATTTACTTCGATTTGATGTGTTTTGGCTTTTTGATTTTTAGCAATAGGGTAAGGGGTTTGGTGATGTGACAGCGTGCACCTCGGACACACCGATTCAAGACCTAAAATGGCATTCGAACTCGCATCGTGCCAAGAAATATGAATCCTCAAGGTCTTTAAGAATTACTTGATATAAAAGAAAATACAAATTTAGAACATTCTACATTTTCAAATTCCATAGTGGAAGAAAATAAAATATAAATACCATAAATAATTTAGAAAAATACAGTCACAAAATGAGCGTGGTACATAGGATATCTGATATAGGTAAAATCTCAAAATGATAGTACGTAATAAAAGTATGGCTGATAACATGATATAAGCACATAGAAGAGTAACTAGAAGTAAAATAAATCTCTAACGTGCCAAGTCATCTTCTCCTTATACCGTGATTCGCCTGGTTCACCTATTGACCCGATCATGTGTGGTAGATATAAAGAGGGAGAAATGGAGGGGATTAGACAAAGCCTGGTAAATGAATTGTATTTTATGGTGTTCACAAGTAATTAACTTAAAATTATAATCTACACAGCCTATGGTATCTATTTGTGTTCATGTATTACATATAAATAATTTGTTACTTTACAAATCATGGGTATAATTCATATTACACCTACATCAACAACAACTTACGAAGGTTTCCAATTGAGGATTGAAGAAACAACAACTAATAACTTTAGGTTAATTCCTAGTATATGGTCATGAGAAACAACCTCCTAATCAACATTGAATTAACATTTTCAAAGGCAAACTACGTAAATCGCACATACAAATTAAGCGAATGTCGCAACGTCTGGGCTTACGCTGAGTATAATAACTCTATAATTTATGGCCAATCAAAGCATTTGTGTCACCTTCCGAATGGTAAATGTGTCATATACTCCTATCATTTAACCTGAAGTTAAAGAATCGCTTATAACAATTCCTCCTTAGGTTCAGCCACTACCTGATCATATAACCCGACTATTGCGGACGTCTCTATCTTCCTTCCCTGCTATCCAACATGTTAACATATGACCACGCATGTCCAATAACAATAAGAGCTTCAAGTTACGCTGTTGTTGCATGCCTTGTTGAGTTCCATGTTACACTTGACATGAAGTGTACATCTAGTTATGTCATCCAATGTAGAACTGATAATGACTATTTCACCTCTCTATGAAGCTATGTGAACTCTTGAAAATAGAAAAAGTAGGAACAAGAACAAGCACCTTGATTCACCTTAATTGGCATGCACAGGTCCAAGTTCAACCTGTGCTTGTTGAAGCAATTCATACATCTAAAAAATAATTCAGACCTTTAATTCACCCAGTACAAAATTTCATTATAGGTATTCAATCACATGGTTCCTTATTCAGATGTTTGACTTTGATTATAGATGTCTGAATAAGGGTTCGGACATCCGAATAAAATCAATTTTGAACCATTTCTTTTTTGTTTTGAACCTTTTGAAATTCAGATATCCAAAGGTGAATTCAAATATCTGGTTAATTAATTTTTGACAAGCACCATTATCCAAGTGGTTAAGTGATTCTGCTTTGGTGCGAGAGGTTACAAGTTCGAAACTTGCATTTGAACGTCTATTGACATGTGATGTGTTGTCTTAGTGACATGTTGTATATAAAGTACCATTTCAAAAAAAAAACATCTGGTTAATTTTTTGGATGTCTCATTTTGGATTTTCCAGATTTCATAATTTGTTAGTGCAATTTATTTTCATTCATCTTATTAGAGAATTCGAATATATAAGCTATATTTATATTTAACCATGTTTTGGTATTATTTTTATTTTTGTGTATATACATAAAACATAGACTAGTTTATCTCTACAATTGTAGACAACATTTCAATTGATTATCAAAGGTTCTTTTAATTACTAATCTACGTATATTTCAAATTAAATGAAATTAATTTGAGATTATCATAATGGTATATTCAATTATCTTTGTTTATCCAAAATCATCTAAAACTTCATACAAGAATCAAATCTATACAATTAATGATGATTCCAATTCAATTTATCCTTCCCTCCCAATTCATAGTAATTAATTTCTTAGTTCATCAATAAGAATTTTCTATTATTTTCAATTCATAAGTATCCCTTTAAATAAAACCATAGATTCAAGATTAAATATCTTATTTTTAAATTAAGTGGAGTATAAATGAATTTAACTACTTATGAATTATCATAACACATGGTAATCAATCCAATCACCTTTCTAAAGCTTTCCCTCTCCTTTAATCATTGCGAACGTCCTTTCCTAACCTCCAAGCCTTGATTTTTTGCCCTTCCTTTCTCTCTTTCTCTTTGATTTTGTTTCTCTCTCTCCCTTTTAATTTGATGTGTTTTATTTTGATTTTGATCTATAAGATTTGGAACAGTAAGAAGTGTTTAGATTTGAGAAGTTTTAGGGATGAAGAACAAGAAATGTACATATAGAACTGAGGAGATGATGGCTTTAGATAAGGAGTGGGGATTAGGGTCTTATTTATAGTTGAAAACTAGGGTTATCTGGTCCAAACCCAAAATTAGTAATTACATAAATGTCATTGATTATAGTTTTCACTAATTTTGATTTGTTTTATCAAATTTAATAGGTTATATATGTTTCTAACTACAAACGTAAACGCAATGGAATATATCTCATGGCCTAATTCCAACATTTGTGAAAATTTATTATTTTTCCCATTTTACATAAAATTACATTTTAAAATTATTAATATTTTAATTTATTATTAAACTTTCCAGGCTGTTACATTCTCCCTTAAAAGGACTTTATCCTTGAAATCTTTAAGGATAGAAAAACGTAATTTGCTCATACAATCAATATCTACAATCATTTACTCAATCATCAACCACTTGCAAACATTATCGCCAAATTCAAAATTTCAAATGCAACATGGACATATAGTATGGAATGCATATGGATATATTGATAATGTAAAATTAGGCGGTCTCCGAAACTAGCCGACCTTCAGAAATACAAGTGTTTATGCATGTATCCAAAATATATGCAACATCCAATATTTGCAATTCTATCTTGGTGAGCAACCATTTAATACATATGCAAAATGCAACAACCATCATACAAACAAATAGATATATTAAAATGGTTAAGGTGTGGTGTACCATAAAATAACATTAACATATCAGTCCATATGTGTAACACTAACTAATAAAATACATCTCTTAGTAACCATCATCTAAAATATGTCCTTGCGACAAGTTCACAACTATGCCTAACATCCAAACACTCCCGTCTATGTAATATACTAAGCTAAATACTAAGTGCATACATAATTATACCAACTTAAATGGAAACATATTAGAAAAAAGCTATAGATGGGTAGCTCGAAATTTCTTGCTCAGCTCTCAAGTACTCTCAGTTGGATTGTCTCCCCGTTGGACTCCAATAAGTCTAATTACTTTATTATGGAGTCACTTTGTCCCATGTTCTCCAATATGGGTAGGCACATGGTGAACAATTGAATCTCTCTCTCTCTCTCTCCACTTCAACTTTTTCTAACCGACTCAGCTCGACCACAATGGCCGAATCGTGTAAACACTTCGACAATTGTGGCACATCGAAATTATTGTGAACCCCCGTCAACTTTTCATGAACCTTCACCCTGTAAACTAACTTCCCTACTCTCTCCAAGACCGTAAGAGGGATTACAAACATTAGTGCTAAATTTCTCAATTAATCACATATCACGCCTAAGCAGCGAGACATTTACAAAGGCCATGTCACCCACTACAAATTCCAACTTCATGCATCTACTATCAGCATAAGATTTCTGCCTATCCCATGCATTCTTCATCCTTCTACGGATCAAATCTACTTTCTATGAAGTCTCCCTAATCATTTCTAGTCTAAGAATGATTCTATCCGTAGTGTTCCACCAATAAGATAGAGATTTATACGACTTCTCGTAAATGTCTTGAATGGTGCCGTCCCAATACTCGCTTGATAGCTATTAGTATATGTAATTATACTGACGACAAGTGATCCTCCCAAGAACCTTCAAAATTTGATACACATATCCATAGCAAATCCTCCAATATGTCCGTCTACATATGGGTGATAGGCGGTACTCAAATTTAGTTTAGTGTCCAAAGCCTCCTAAAGAGTGAACCAAAGCTCACTGGTGAAAAAAGGGTCTTGATCATTGACAATGCTAGAAGAAACTCCATGTAACTGAACTATCTCTCTCACGTATAAGGTCGCCAAAGATGCGGTCGTCCTCGTATTCCTAACCAGAATAAAATGAGCGTATTTGATCAGTAGATTGTTTATGACCCAAATACTGTCATTCCTCCTTCTACATTTGATTAGTTCATCAATAAAGTCGATAAAGGTACTTTCCCTTTTCCGCTATGGAACATCCAATGGCTATAATAATCCCATAGGCACTTCCACTCTGTCTTTGTTCTCTGACAAGTCACACACTTAGAAATATACTCCATCGAGATGATTGTTCTTCCTAGAAAATGGGACTTTGCGTGTATTGTGTTTACCAACTCCTTAACAAGAAGGACACACAACCTACCATCTCTTCATAACCACCCTTTAGAATCAATGGAATAATGACCTAAATGACTCAAATGCTCACCTATGTTCAAGTTCTCAAAAATATCCAACAATACCTTGTCTTGCTTTTAACTTGAAACAATACGGTACATAAGTGAAGTTTGAACATCTAAAGTTGCCACCAATCCCGATATACTGTTTGGTGAAGGTTGAAAAGCATATGTAGAAATGAACTCCAAGCGCTACCATTCCAAAAAGGGCTTAACATCACATGCTTTCTACTAAAGGCATCGGCTAAAACATTACACTTGCTTGGATATGAAATACTAAAATCATATGACACCAAAAACTCCATCCATCTCGGCTATCTCAAATTCAATTTTTTTTAGAAAAATAAATACTTGAGAGACTTATGATCTGTGGATCTCTCAAATCGCTCCCCTAAAAGGTGATCCACCATAATTTGAGGGAGAAGAAAATGTCCACCAACTTAAGATAATTGTTTGGTTAGTTTCTCTTGTGTACCTTCAACAGTCAACTAGAATAACAAACAACCCTATTGACGTCGCGTCCAATCTTGTACCAAAAGCATCGGTATGTACTGAAAATGCCTTTGAACCATCAAGGAATACTGAAACATATGCCTAGTCAATAACTCCTTCATATTAGCAATAGTTTCCTTGTATTATGAGTTCTGTGAGAAAGCTAAATTTTTCTTGTCAATGGTGCAAAATTTTTAGAAATGTCATTAATGAACTTCCTGTAGTAGCCAGCCGAACCAAGAAAACTTCTCACCTCCATAGAATTCTTTGGTACGTGCCAACTCTATACTATAGAAACTTTACTAGGATTGACTGTTATTCTATATTCGAAAACATGTCCTTGAAAGAAAACCTGCTTGCACCAAAATTGACTTTTGGAAAATTTTGCCTTAGCTTATGCCTATAGAGAATATTGAGTGCTTCTTTTAAATGCAATTCGTGCTCTTCTTTGCTTTTTGAATAGACAAGTATGTCATCAACGAATACTACCATGAACTTATTTACCAACCTTATAAAGACTCGACTCATAAGCTCGACGAAATATGCTGGCACATTAGTTAGTCTAAATGGGACGACTAACCACTAAGATAGTCCATTGAGTGTGAAAAAAGTGGTTTTTTGAATACTATACTCGAACACATGCAATTGATGCGGATGTCAGAGCGTTCGAGTCCGCTTATCTCCAGCCCGTGCACTTAGTTGATACTATGACGTATCACACATGGATTTCACAATTATAGGAATTAGTTCTATAACCGACATGGGACTCAATGGAGCCATTTTACAAATACTCTCTCATGGATTTATTGGCGCTGCACTTTTTTTCAAGGAATACTTTTTCTTCAATAAATGATTAAAGAGATCGTCTATACATGGTAGTGGATAATGATTCATCTTTATTAGTTTATTTGGCTCATGGTATTCAACCCAAAGCCTTGAAGAGCCATATACTTTTGTAGAAAAAACAATTGGTACTCCCTACTCTGAAATACTTCTATGAATAAAGCCCTTCTCTAATAATTCCACTTGCTTATTTAGCTCTCATCTTTGTGTAGGTCCAGCATTCTCTTCGAGATAAAATCAAAATTTGTTCTCCCTATGGGGAGAAAGACTAAAAACTTTGAAAAAGACATCTGGGTAGTCACGAACTAGTGGTACTGAAGGCAACTCATTATGTGATGGGTCTAAAAATTATAGGTAATTGAACATAGCCAAACTCTTGGAATTGCACAATTTGGTACTGCTCCATACATAGCTATCCAGTCCACTCCTAAACTTAAACCAAATCTAGAAAATCCGAATAGAAAGCATCACGATTGAATTCGATACCCAAAACATATAACTTCAAACCTTTAAAAATCATGGATAAATCGATTGATCCTTCGATAAGGTTTGATACTACAATGGGGTCTTTAACTATACTAGTCTCTAAGTACAATTCATCTACTGGTCTACTCGAAATAAATGGGTGCGATGCTTTGGTATAAAATAAAGTGTGAATAGAAAGTGTTAACGCGCCTTCTATGACAACATTCTTTCCTTTTTCCATAGATGAAATTACACTCGAGCTAGGAACAACATCAAGTGCAAATGCTGGGACCACTTAGGTAGAAGTCTCAGGTGCATTTGAACACTCTCTCCTCATGTGCCCAGATTGGTTGCACTTGTAGATTTGATCTTCGCAATACTCATCCTACAATCCCATGCCAGATGGCCCTTGCCTTGGCACTTCTTACACTTGAACTATGGTTTTTTCCCCTGAACTCCCATTCCACTACTGTGATGATCTTGTTGAACTGGCTTCCCTTCTGCCTTTTCAGCTTCCTCCTTCTTAGTTGAATTTAAAAATGCCATCTCAACCAAGCTCTAAAAGTAGCTCTAGTAGGTGCATGGCTCAAAACAATATCACTCAACGCTGGACTCAATCCCTTAGCACATTTTGTCGCCTTTTTCACTGGTGTATTGATAAGGTCCACGCCATACTTAGCCATCTAATTGAACTCATTAACGTATTCATTAACATTGTAGTCTCGTTGCTCCAAATGCATGAAATTCTCTAGTAGGTACATGGCTCAAAACAATATCTCTCAAAGCTGGACTTAATCCCTTAGCAGATTTATCACCTTTTTCACTGGTGTATTGATAAGGTCCAAGCCATATTTAGCCATTTGATTGAACTCATTAACGTATTCATTAACACTGTAGTCTCGTTGCTACAAATGGATGAACTTCTCTTGTTTCACTCCCCACTTTGCTTCATAAATAATCTTAGTCTAAAAATGCCTCTTAAAATCAGCCAAGTAATTCCAACATCATTTGTCTCGACAATAACAATCTCTCACCATAAGCTAATTGTCTCTCCATTGTGTTCTTTACACCCATCATAGCAAAAAATACTATTTCAATTTCTCATCCATTCCCGCGTTCCAACAAATGATTCATTCCTAAAATAATTCTTTCCACCTAGACATTGGAAATCCTGACACAGATTGGGGAAGTCCAAAACCGGTGGATGGGCTGGGGTTGCAACTTACGCCTGGGACCTCTATTGGGGTTAAGTTCAGTCTGGCCCCTTACATGAAGATGTCGAAGGAACGATATAGGTTTGTTCGTGCCCGGAACCTTAGTTTCCTCACCAAAACTATTTCCAATTTTATTGCTCATTCTCACTTATCTGTAAATAGGAATTTATTAGCAACTTTCCTCCGATAATGTTAAGCATTATTAAAATATGAGGGTATGTTGCATTGAACTCATACATACATATATACATACATACAACAATCTTAAAAATGTAACGTTCTTTCATACGCACCTAATCCCTATGCAATCCTGAACTTTGCTCTAGTACCAAATATAACAAGCCGAACTCCTAGACACACCGATTTAAGGTCTATAGTGGGCTGAACTCGTGTTGTGCTAAGAAGTATTAGTCATCGAGGTTTTTAAGAGTTACTTAAAAGTGAGAACATTCTACACTTTCAGATCTCACAACGGACGAAAATAAAATATAAATATTAAAATTAATATAGAATAATATAGGCTCAAAATGAGCATGGTACACAGGATGTCTCACATAGGTATAATCTCGAAATGGCAGTACGTTTCGAAAGTCTAACTAATAACATAACATAAGTACATAGAGGAGTAACTATGAGTAAAATAAATCTCTAACACACTAAGTCGCCTTCTCCATGTGCCTATCTTGCTTGTTTCACCAACTGACCTGACCACCAATGGTAGATTTAAAGAGGGAGAAATGGAAGAATCAGAAGTAGTCCGGTGAATGAATTATATTACTAATATATGGTGTTCATAGTAATTAACTTACAATTATAATCTGCATAGCCTAGGGTGTCTATTTGTGTTCGTGTATTACATATAAAGAAATGGTTACTTATTGAGTATAATTCTCATTACACCTACATCAACAACAACCAAGAAAGGTTTCCGTCCGAGGGTTGAATAAGCAACAACTAATAACTCTAGGTCAATTCCTAGTATATGGTCCCGCGAAATAACCACCTAACCAACATTGAGTTAACATTCTTAATGACTAATCACGTAAATTGCACATACACACTACACGAACATCGTAATGCCTAAGCTTCCCCCGAGTGTATGACCTTAATAATTTATGTCCCACCAAAGCATTCATGTCACATTCTCGAAGGTAAACATGTCATATACTCTTTATCGTATAACCTGAAGATAATAAAATTGCTTATAAAAATTCCCCCATAGGTTTAGCCACTACCTGACGGTATAACCCAAGTATTGCGGACATTTTCATCTCCTTTCCACACTATCCAACATGTTAACATGTGACTGGGCATGGCCTAATAACAATAAGAGCTTCTAGATGCACTGTAATCGAACATCTTGTTAAGTTCCATGTCATTCCCACTGAAGTTTGCATCTACGTACGTCATCTAGTATAGAACTGACATTGCTCGTTCACTACTTCATGAAGTTACATGAACTCCCGAAAGTCAAGAAAATAGGAATAAGTCCCTCGATTTGCCCTACTTGACCTGCACTTGTGCAGTTAAAGCCCTACAAAATCATCACTATAGCGCATAGCGCTCCTTGACCACGACTCTTTTTTAATATGGCGCTAGTATATAGTAGATCTGCTTTAAACCCCACTATTTTCTGCTTCATCTGCTAAATCAAGACTTTTTATCACCCCTTTTAGCAATATTAATATAAAAATATTGATTTGACTAGTTCTCTTTTATACCAAATTAATAAAATTAGGAGAAATACTTAATTTTAAGGCATAACTGCTCAATATGAGTTAGAAACCTATCGCAGTCATTAAATCTGGACTACATAAATCATGATATTCTTCGGTTTTTGTATAAGATCAAATAATATATATTTTTTACCTACATAAATTATGTGAGAATGAGAATAAATTAACTTTAGTATTTATTTTACATCTAATAAAGCCTTTTGCACCTCCCCCATTTTCTGCCATGTCCTCGCTTTATCCCTACTCTAACTTTTTGCATCTCCACCGCTATGAAACCGCTAAGTGCTTTAACTGCATAGGTCTGCACTAGGTCTAGGTTCAACATGGGCTTGCTGAAGAAACTCAGGCATATAAAACGTAATTCAAATATCTGATTCTCCCTACATAAAATTTCTATATAGGCATTCAGTCATCTAGTTCCTTATTTAGACGTTTGACTTTGATTTCAAATATCTGAGTAAGGGTTCAAACGTTTGAATCAAGTCAGTTTTGTACCATTTCTTTTATGTTTCGAACTGCCTAAAATTTAGACGTTTGGAGGTGAATTCAGACGTCTGGTTTTGGGTTTTCAGATTTGACAATTTGTTTATTTAATCTATTTTTGTTTATCTTCGTTGCGGATCCAAATATACAAGCTAGATTTATATTTAACGGTGTTTAGGTACGATTTCTGTTTTTGGATATGCATAACTTCAGCTAGTATATCTCTATAATTATATATAACTTTTCAATTGGTTACCACAGTGTTTTTATCATTAATCAACGTATATTTTATATAAATGAAATTAATTTAAGGTAATACAAAGGTGTATTCAATTATCTTTGTTTATCCAATATCGTCCCAAACTTTATATAAGAATCAAATCATTTGTAATGACCCGTATTTTTACATATCAAAGGATTGTGAAATATTTTCATTTAATTCATATGAGGTCATATGGCTCTTAAATTTTGGAAAATGATTATTAGGGGCATTTTCCACATCCATGATTTTTATCAAATTCCTATGTCACAATTTTGACCCTAAAAATCTTGCATGGACTATAACTTTTGATAGAAGCTAAGTAAGAGTTGGGAACTGCTTTTGTTGCTTCATAATGATGGTTTCTCTTTCTACAGAGTGATTATAGTAGTAAAATGAAATTACTATTTGAAAAAGTTATGCTTATTTTAAGTTTCAACTATAGTTGGCCTGAATTAGTGGATAATTAATTAAGTTCATACTTAGGACCACTAATGAATTTCAAGAATTATGCTAAGGGGAGGCTGTAAGGACTAATGTGAATCATTTCCATCTTACCTAAAATAGATCCAAGCTTCCATTAACTCTACTCTCTTCAAAATTTATCTATTTTCCTTACTAATCTTAGCTAAATCATCATTAGAAGGGTAACTAGCAAATAAGATTATAGATCTGTCACTTTAGTGCTTGGAAATTCATTTCTCCTTGTTGTTCACATCAAATATAGGGATTTTAATTTGTATCTTAGGTAACTGATGAGTGGTTCTTGACCCCTCACTATCCTATGCATATATTTATATAGTTAAAATTGATATTTTTAATATGATTTTTATCCTCAAATATTTTCTAACTTTAACCATTATTTTATATATTTTTATGGTTGAAATTAAAATGGTTTTAAATGGTTTTTAAATTATTTTGCCACCTATTTTGATCATTTCTACATATTAGCACAAAAGTTAGATCTAGAATAAAACTTGGATGATTATCATGTTTTGATGAATTGTATGTGTATTTGAATGTATATGAATGATATTTTAGATTTTTATGTCGTGCTTTGATATGGTTTGCTAGTGCTTTTAGGTACTTAGGAAAGAGGTGGTTGAATTGGGCAAATCTTGGCCATGATTAGTCAGAAGTGGATGAAATTTGAACGAGGGGCTCTGAAGCATAGGAGGAGCCTACGATTCAAGCACATCAATTTTGGATTGGAGGATTATACTCACAACGAGAAGAAAATATGGTCGAAAGAAATCAACTTGGTGGACTTGTACTTTGAGGCATGCTTTGGGCTTGCTTAGGGAAAATAGGGAGAAGCTTCAAGTCGAACCTTGGTTTGGAAACAGACAGAAATTCCAGAAGTCAAAAGTCAAAATTTAGCAAATGAAAAGGGTTGATGTCGAGTGCTTTTCTTAAGGATGGAAGAGGTCTAGTGACTTGGAAGTTGAAGAATTGGAGGAAAGAAGCTTCACGAAAAGAGATTGACTCAAAAATGGTGAAGTAATCAAATCGGCATCGAGTACATTAGGTTGGAACCGATTAGAATCTTTTGATCAGGTCGGCGTAAAACTTCTAGGAGGTAAAGTACATAGTCCCTGGGTCACGCTGGAGGTATTCATTCGTTCGTCATTCTATGATAATGTCATAGAACAATGAAAACTGATGGTTGATATATGAAGCGATATTGGAATGCTTCGACATGATGACTTCGAGACTTTAGGATGTGGATTATATGACTAAAAAGGAGGTCTAGAAGTGTTCCAATGATGGTTCTAGGATAGGAATCATGATGGTAGCCCAAAAGGATAAGTTCTAGGACACGAACTTGTGAAGTAGAACTAGGACGTGCTCTATTACGGGAAGTTATAAGGAGGCAGGTTCTAAGACGTCAGTCTATGAAATGGAGCTACGACGTGTTTTACTATGAAATGGAAGTAGACATGACAAGGAAGGGTTCTATGATGATGATGGGAGGAATCAAATTAGGATGGGTTTGAAGACGTATGCGAATGGATCACAGATACTTAAAGTGTTCTATTGTGCTCATAAAGCAGGGGAAGATGAGGACACTCATTGGTTATTAGAACGTACAACCATGGATCTAGGACGTACTCCATCTACCCTGGACTGCAAGGATGTGCATTTAGTTTTCCTGGCCTACTAAGTGGGGTGGATTTTGAGCATTAAGGTACCGAGACTTTTCCATTGGTTTCTGGTATTAGGACAATCATACAAGTTATGATATATCTAAAGGACTTGAGTGATATTGAGGGTTGCTTAATGGATGCTATGTTTTCTTTGATTGTTTTTCCCTCGTAGTCTATCCCTCTAGGGGTGTCACCTGATGTAGATATTTAGGACATGGATACCTGGATACTCAATATTGTACTTTGGATGTAGTACATTTTGATGTGATGGTAGAGTAATATATTATAAATGTTATGTGCTATCTCTTTAGATGCAGGGACATGTCAGATATGATTCTTATACCTTTTCATTCCTTACTTTATCAACTTGTATAGTCTTTTGAGATTCATTTATCACCCACACCAGACACTTGTTTGACTCGAGATTTTATGCCTTTCTTTTTATCATCTAGGGTACTCTTAAACGAGTAGACTAGATAACAGGTCTAGGTGGTACACAGTGGCAGTGCAAAGGATGAGTTGGATGGATCTTTCTTGTATTATGTATGGATATTTATGTTTATTCCACTATGCAACACTATGGTGCCTAGACAGTGTTTGCTATATTATTATGAGACAGTATATCTGAGTTCATTTCCATTTTGTTTAAACTCTATTACTATGTTGTATAACTCTAGGATCAGTGCTCTGATATTTGGTTCACTTAGTTACTACCATCTTTTCTATTTTATATTTGTGATGTATATTATATTTTATTCCATGTTTTTTAAAGATATACAACAGGTTCTATGATTTGTTTTATTTCTTTTTAATCCTTAGCAATCGCCCTACGTTAACAGGGCATGATAATTAACCATGCACTACATATTTATATTTGATGCCGGTGGTATAGGGCGGTTGTTCCACAATTAATGGTTATTTCAATTCAAGTCACTCTTCGCTCCCAATTCATAGTAATCATTTTGTCAATTAATCACTAAGGTTTTTTAATTCTTTTCAATTCATAAGTATCATTTTAAATAAAAGCATAGATTCAAGATTAAAAATCTTAACTTAGGTATAGTATAGAGGAATTAACTACTTGTGAATCATCATAACACCTCGTAATCAACCCACTCGCCTTTTTAAAGCTTTCCCTCTTCTTTAATCTTTACGAGTATCATTTTCTAGATTTCCAAGCTTTGATTTGTTTGCCCTTCCTCTTCTCTTTCTCTTTGATTTTGATTCTCTCTCCCCTATAACATGATGTGATTTATAAGATTTGGAGAAAAGAATAAGCAGTGTTTAGATTTGAGAAGTTTTGAGGAGGATGAAGAAGAAATGTACGTATAGAATTAGGGAAATGGAAAATAATATTTACAGAATATCATTAGTTATAGTTTTCGCTAATTTTTAACTCTTTTTGTCAAATCTAACAAGTTATATATATTTTCTAACTATAAATGACATTTTGGATGTAACGGAATATAACCTGTGGCCTAATTCCTCTATGAAAATTTACTATTTTTACCCTTTTTATGTTAAATTATATTTTTACCCTTATTATTATTTCGATTTATTGTTAAAATTTCCGGGGGGTTGTAGGTGATTTGCCCAAGCTAGAGAGTGGAGGAACCAAGAGAGAAAAAATGGGGGGATATGTTTGTTTAAACAGGGAAAGAGGAGGAGACAAATTCTCCTCCTTTTACTCTTTCTCCATTTACCAGTTCTAGGTCTAAATCAAGAATTCAAACCACTACTCTCCCTCTCAGATATGACTGGTCATATCACGGGCCTACATGGGTCAATGACCACAATCCTATTTAGCAATTAATGCCATTAAAATCGTATTTAAATGCATATTGGTATTGCATATTAGTATATACATATATATGCACATAAATTATTTATTAATGACACCCAGAAAATTACTAATAGCATCCAGTACATCAATTAGTTAATTAATATTTCATAAATATTACTTAATTTAACTAATTAGTAACGCTATATAAATCAACTAAATCATGCGGTATTTTGAAGGATTCACTAATACAGTTGTGTGACCCGTAGGCGTAAATTCAGTCGACTATTAGTATCAAACTTCAAATATTAACGTTCACACATCACCTTAGCTAGTGGTGTAATAGTTCGGTTGAATTTATTAGTTACACATATTTTTGGGTAAAATGTAGTTTTATAACCTAAGTTTGCAACTTTTAATAATGATTGTCTACACCCCCTCTTTATTAATGTTATATAATTTTAGGTTGTATGGAATTTAGTTTTGGTAAAAATCCAATATCATCCGCACTCAACTCAGCTAGTCCATGAACAAAGTCTTTAGCTTAATAATAATATTTATTATAAACCGTACTACACTAGCCAAAGAGTTTTTACTTTGAGTTGACTACACTTGACCTTGATACTAATCTCATACAGTTGAGGAGACAAATTCTCTACTGAATAGTATTTCACTTTCAGTGCTTCAACTTAAACCTAACTACAGTCATTTGATGGTTGACATTTCATGATTTACTATAATCAAAGTGGAGTATCCGCATTGAAGCTTAGCAATATTCCCAATTTGAGAGAAATGTCTAACATTGTTACTTTGAAATTTCTTGTTGACCTAGTTGTTATTAACCAACTAGAAATTCTCAATTATCCAATAACTATTAGTATGTAACTCCTTGGTGCCCTCGGCAGCCACGAGTACTTGTATTTGGAGAGCATTACGTACTATGATCTCGACAAATATATCGATATCCTTTCTCGAATCATCTTGATTAGGAATATTTAAAATAATATATTATTTTATATCTTGATGATTTTTTCTCATGATTACAACTCCTTGTAATTATTATCACATAACATATCATTTAAAGATATTATAGTTGATGTACTTTATTAATTATTTAATTAATATATCACAATATAATAATTATATAATGAAATATGAATACCTTTTATTTCAAATGAGATTTCATTACAAAGTAAATAGTTTATAATAAATTATAGAATTTTCTACACTAACTCTTTCAATTTTCTACTTGCACTTGGGGACATTTATGAAATCTCAATCCCATTCTTTCAATCAATATGCTCAGACCAATCCAGTCGTCCCTTCTTGAATGGATCTGCTATATTATTCTTAATATTCACTCTTATAACCATAAGTTCATTATTACTAATACTCACTTCTCAGGTAGAACTTTTGAAGAATATGTCTTGATTTTTTGTGAGCTCTTGGTTCTCTCGCAAATTGTATCATGACATGGCTTTTAGATAACTATCTTATGGGATTAAACACATTTGGAATCACCCTCAAGCTCAACCACGGTTTACATATCTAAATCGCTTCTTTGTGTAACGACCCAGAATTTTTGATAATTAAAATTTGAATATTTAATTAATTTTAAATATTAATAAGTGAATTTATAAGTCAAATAAATTTTATTTTGAATAATTGGATAATTAAATCGATAATTTAATATGTTAAATTATGGAAATAATTGAAAATTGGGTAAAATATGATTGAAAATGATTTGTAAAATTTTATTTTATCATATTGAAGTTAGAACGATATTTTAGAACTTTTAAAATCGAATTAAAAGTTAATTTGTGAAAATTGAATATTTTAATATTAAATCGACTAGTGAAAATAGTCAATTTTTGAACAGTCTCAGAATTGGACGAAACTTGTTTCATTGGATCCGTAATAGTTAGTTATTACCGGATTTCAATTTTCGTGTCAATCGGAGTTATCGTTTGATAGTGGCAGCTCGAAACGCATCGAATTATTTTTAATATTAATTTGGCGAGTTAAAATAGCCATTTTTCAAACTGTCTTAGATTTCGACGAAACCAGTTTCATCGGATCTGTAATATGATATTATTGTAAGATTTCAAATTTCGTGTCAATTGGATTTACCGTTTGTCCGGTACAAATTAAAACGCCTAGAAAATCGTTTAAATCGGTTTAATTCAAATTGAACGTTTATTGCCATAACTCGCACAAATGTCCGAATTAGCTTCCGAAACCTGTTCCATTGTGTCTGGAACGCGGGATAAACCCTAGGAACGTCAGTTTCGGTGCGCAAAATCGGAGTTTAGAAAACCCGGAATGAATAGTGTTTTGAATAATTTCCTATAAATAGACCATACCCTCATTCACAAAAAAAAAAAAAAAAAAAATTTAAACCCTAAACCTAAAAACTGCAGCCGCCACCCCTATATGGACGGCCATAAAATTATTTCGTTCTTCCCCTCAAATCTCCAAATCCGTTCATTAATATCGAAATCTTCCAACTAGAAAGGTGTCAGGCTCGACGAGATCTTTAATATCAACGGTGGCGATCAAATATGGAGCTGCCGATCGACGGCGATTTGCAGTTGAACGTCGAACGTTTCGACGCGTTTCCCCACGCGTAGGCGAGGCCGAGCTGCACCTGGCTCTGGCCGAAGGGGGCCCACGTGATGGCGAACGAAATGGAGGTGGTTGATCGGGGTAATGGCGAGTGTTGTGGGTTGCGTTCGAAACCCTAAGTATGCAAATGGGTTCGGCCTCTTTCCTGATGCACGCTTGAACAAAGACGAGAGGGAAGAAGAATGGGGGGCGTTGGATCTGAGATGAACGACAGTGATCAACTTAGGTTTAAAAAAAATTAAAATTTATGTTGTAAATTTTATATAAAATTTGTAAAACTTTGAAAAATCATATCTTTTTTATACGAGGTCAAAAACGCGCGAAACCAGTTGCGTTGGAATCGTATGGACGAGCACTACGCAATGGAATTGGATTGGAGTCGTTTGGAGTTAGTGAGAATTTCGGGTAAAATTAAACGTCCGTTTAATTTTATTCGAAATAAATCGCTAAAACGAAATTAAAATCAAGGTGAGAACTTCTCATTCAAGCGAATCGGTTTAGATTTTAATTTTAACTAGTTATATTTAAAATATTTGAATGCATGTTTGAATGATGATTGTTATCTATGGATTGTTAAAATAGACATTATGCGCCGTTAGTAAGCGGATGTTATTTATTAAAAACATATACCGCGAATATTTCATAAACAGTGAAATTGGTATTATATATAATAGCAATATATATATATATTGGCATATGTATATATTGGAGTTATTGATTTCCCGCATTTGTATAGTGGATGAGACCCTATTGCGCCGTTTATTAAGCGGATAATATTTTAAATCCCATATACCGCGATAATTCCGTACTGGAGCGGAATTGGTATTGTGCTAATGTTTGTGGATTCAGGAAAACAGGTTGGAGGGATCCAACTGGATTCCTCAACATTTTTTAATTGAATTCAGATATTTTGATATTTGATGGATTATCATATCGATATATGATATTGTTGTTGTCGTGATTGACTATTTGGTATGTAGCATCATTGGACCAAATTTTGGAACTTTAAAATGATTTTTAAAGTGATTTTTGAAAATATACTATATGTTTGGAATTGATCCATTTTAAATAAATAAACGATATAATTTTTAATGTTATAAAAAATTATATTTTTGAGAAATATAGTTAAAGGTTGATTTTTGAAAATATGAGGCTAATGATTTTATAAAATAGTTTAATCGGGATTTATGAATTTATTATTAGAAGTTTAAAAATAGAATTTATAAAATTTGATTATTTTATAAGTAAAAAGGATGAAATTATAAAAGAGTTTAAAGACGTTTTAAATAAAAGTATAAATTGATTTATATAAAAGATTTATAAATTGATATTTATAAATTAGAATATTTGAATTATAAAACGAGTTTTTATAAGTGTTTGAATGAAGTGAAAATGGATTGCATAAGTGAATGGAATTTATAAAATTATAAATGGTGAAGTTATAAGTGAAATTTATAAATAATAAGATTTATAAATTTCGTGAAGTTATTAAAGAATATATTTGGGTAAATAAACGAATCTTATAAGTTATAAGATTTATAATTATGAAGTTTAAAGGAACGATTTAGTAAACAAATAAATTATAAGTGTTTAACTTAAAATATAGACCTTTGGTTTATAATTGAATTATGAATTGAATAGGTTAATAAAGGAATTTATAAACGTTGTTTTATAAATTCGCAAACGACTTATTTTGATAAGTAAATTGTTGAAACCTATTAATGGAGTTATATTCACGTTTTTGACTGTGAATAATCCTTTGAAATAAAATGAATAAAAGGATGAAATTTGTTAACGTAATATATTCACGTTTTTGAATAGTGAATAATATGTTAAAGAAAATGTTTTGAATGTGATGTTTTAAATAGAATTAAAGCGATCTAACGATGTTTAAAAATGTGTTGAGATTCAAAACCATAGATTTCAACATTCATTGTTGAAATAGACGTTTTCGAGAGATAAAAGGAAATGGTGGACTATAACACTGTTGTTATAGTAAATGATCTCCGAAAGGAAATGTTTTTTATAGTATTGGGATTTATATATCTATTTTAATTTCGAATCCCTATACTAGTGATTTTGGGACGTCGTAACGATGTTTTACGCAACATTCGTTTTGGCCCAAATAAATATGGTTAAGAGAATGATTTCCTTAAAGAATGAAATATGTACTTAATCTCAATTTAAGTATATTGAATATTTTTCAAGTGTTGAAAATAAGTAGATTTGTGAATTACTTATTAAATAAGTATGGAAATGTTTTTCCAATATAAAGTGAATATTAGAGAATTTATCTTTTTGAAGATAAATCGAAATTGAATAAATGAAATCGTATATTCATAGATATTGTGAAATATAAATTCACTAAGGAATTTATAAAAAAGGGGAATTTGTTTAAAGATAAATATTGATTTATTTTTGAAGTGTGAAAATTATATATCTTGTAAAGATATTTTGGAAAATAAATAATTTGGAAAATTATTTGGAATCTGGTGATGTTGTGCATATCCATTGATAGTTCAATAACCGACTATCAATAATTACCTTTGAAAGGTATTTGTTGTGATTTGCTTGAATTTGAATGCTACACTTATTTTTAAATTATTGCGCTCGTTATTCGGATTACCCATTCCGAATAGTGATACGACGTAAATGATAGCATTGAAGATCGGTGTTGAAGACCCGGTATTTGCAAGAGCGATAGGATGACCTGTCGATTGACTCTGCACCGAGTTGCTCCGGTATAGAGTTCTCCATATGTGATGGGAAATCCGATCAGGATTGTGGGTATCCGGATTGCAAGGACTTCTTTGTAAGTGCCTTCGGTTCTGTTCGAGCCCGGAACAGACTTGTATGGATTGTATGTCTGACGTTACAAATTGAGATATAAAGCAGATTTCTTTCAAATATATTTCTGTTGGTGGCGGAGAATTTATTCTTTTAGCTTAACACCCTTCTCTGAGACGTACGAGCTCAGAGGTTATGTAGTTGAGTGTTATCAGCGATATATTCCCAATTTGGTAATGTGACATGCTGAGTGTTGCTGTGAAATGATCATTGTGTTGATTATTTGTGATAGGATCATTTATTTGATCGTCTATCTTGGTGATCATTTGTTGACCCAAAGCATGGCTTTTGAATAAAGTATGTTTTTGTGCACGTGACTTCGTCGAGCCTCACACCCCGGAATGGTCAAAACAGGAAAGATGCGGCAAGGTTATGAGGGGTAGCTCCCTTTAGGGTATGTGCATTTCCTTCTGGAAAAGGGTGGTATCATGGTATGGAGCCCAGATACTTACTCATGTTGAAAACACTTTATGATTGTGTGAATTGATTACGAGCGCTCGGTTAAAGGTCCCAAAGGACCGGGGGATGGCATATTCGTGTCAGTTGTTACCCGGTTAGGGGTAACCCGGCATTGTGTGAGATCCGGTTAGGTTCTCGGGACGTCCTTCCAGAGAAGTTTCCATGTGGCAATGAGAAGTTCCTTGGCCTGACCATTTGTTGGAAATCCAAAGAAACAATACGATCTTGTACGGTTTTAGTTGTAGAACCTTCTTCCTCAGGAGGTAGCTATAGTAAGCATAATATAATGGTACCTATGCTGGCTAAGATTTATATTCTACTTTCGAAATGTTTTCCTACACTATGCACTAGTAATAATATCAAATGTTCTTTTTAAATGCGTATCAAGCATCTTTGACTATCATAAGGAGAAATCTCCTCCAAGTCTGCGTTTGCATTGTGTGTGTGGCGGGAGGTCTTATGGTAGTCTCATTTTTAAAAGCATTGCGAATTGACTTTAAAAATATTCCTCTATTTTGATTTTAAAGATAAATAAACTGTTTTGAGTTCTCACACCAGTCACATGACTGACTCGGAGTTTATTATTTTCCTTCCTAAACTCTGGGTGCCCACCAATTTCCACACGGGCAGTCAAGAGTTAAAGGTTTATCAGGATATTCTGGAGTTGCTGGAGGCAAGCTGGATGGCATGGCGTATTACTAGTATATAGTATTTCTTTTCCGCTGTTTGTTGTTGTTGTTGTACACTCTGATGATGTGATGTAATGTAATGTAATGTAATGTATAAAATGTAATAACTGATATAGTTCTTTGTTTAAAAATTATTCATTTATTTATTATATGTTGTTCCGCTGTGAATTGTGAGATTCTATTGTTGTTCTGTTGTTTTTCTGTTCCGTTCTATTTATTTTCTTTTCTCTCTATTTTCTATCTTTTCCTCTCCTCTTCTCTCTCTTTCTTTTTCTTAAACATTGATAATTCGTATTTCTGTTCATCTTGAGTTAATCTATGGAGATTAGTGTATATTCAAGGAGTACGGATTTGCGGGCCATCACAGGTGGTATCAGAGCATATGGTTAAGCGACAACCATGGTTCTGTTGGGTACTACTCATTAGAGATAGAGTCAGTAGTACTCTAGAATGAGTTTGAGTGTAGTAATAGCTATGAGAGCGTATTTGTTAGTCAATATATAAAATTGTTTTATATTGTGATGATTGGTTTGTTGAGTGGCATATGAACCTTCGTCAGCACGGTCTCGACAACTATGCCGAAGGGGTTTCTAAACACTTGAATAGAACAATTCGACATAATATTGTTTTAAATTGGGTAAATGAAATAATTTTACCTTGATTATATTTTGTATATGAAGAAATAATTTTTCAGAATTATTAAAGTGTATATAAGTGGATTGTTAAGTTGTTTGAATAATCTAAATAAAAGAAGAATTGTATAAGTAAAATGAATTATAAGAATTGAATTATAATTAAAGTGATTTACAATTGTGAAATAAACTTATATATATAAGAAGTGAAACTATATGAATATATTTATGAATATGAGTTGTAAATAAAAATGAATTTAAAGTTAAATGGAAATTTACTTTAGAATTTGGAATCTGAATTGATTTATAAGTAGGAATTTAAGTTATGTAAAACCAAGTGATGTTTATAAAAAAATATAACTTAAGAAATGTTGAATTAAGTTGACATGAAATAATGAATATAAGTGTTAATTCATTAAAATCTAATGTTATTGGAAGTTGAATAGTTGAATGAAAATCAATTTAATTAAACCAAATTGAATGAATACAAGTAAAGGAATTTGGTTGTAATTAATATACATTGGTTGTTATATGGTTGTTAGTTGATTGATTGTATATAATTCATTAAGTGTTAATGAAATTGAGTTAATGAAATTGGAAGCTAAAGTAATTGAAATTCAATTGGAAGTTAAGTGAATCTTAAATAGAATTGAATTTGATTTGGAAGTGAACCAACTTGAATATGAATTAGTGAATATAAACTAATTGAAAATGAATTTTAGTAAAAACATCCACTGTTGATGAATCAAATGTGATTTAAATTGAATATTGATTTGGTTATGGATGATAGTTGGTTGATGTTTGCATTTGTTGTTTTGTTGCATTTGCTATGTTGGCATATATAGTTATTATGTTGCTATATGTTGTATATTGATACTATTTTCTATAGACATGTTCTCATGTTGTTTGTTGAGTGATTAGTAGGTGCGGATCGCGTTTGCTTCGCATTTGGAGCTCGCTTTCACGCTGTATTAGCCGTATATGCTCGCTAATAAAATATAAGGTACATATCTCGGATTAAATATCGTACTTTTACACTTTTTTCCCTGCGGGATGCCTCATTACTTGATGAGATGTATATTTGTGATATATATACTGTCATTTTTTTTTTCGGATCGAGCCGCGCAAAGGAGACTATGGCGAATGTTTTCGAAAATTTAAGGCGTTAGAAAAAATTTGAGAAAATTGAAAAATTTTGAAAACTTTAACTTTTATTTGGAATTGAAAGTTAAACAATAGTAGTTGTTTTGAAAAGATAACTAAGTATGATTTGAAAACTTAGTAAAGTATTGTAAGAAACTTAACTATGAATTTTGGGAAAGTTAATAGATTCTGTAACTTTTCTTACTTGGTAATTTCGAGGACGAAATTCTTTTTAAGGGGGAAGATTGTAACGACCCAGAATTTTTGATAATTAAAATTTAAATATTTAATTAATTTTAAATATTAATAAGTGAATTTATAAGTCAAATAAATTTTATTTTGAACAATTGGATTTAATTGGAAAATTAAATCGATAATTTAATATGTTAAATTATGGAAATAATTGAAAATTGGGTAAAATATGATTGAAAATGATTTGTAAAATTTTATTTTATCATATTGAAGTTACAACAATATTTTATAACTTTTAAAATCGAATTAAAAGTTAATTTGTGAAAATTGAATATTTTAATATTAAATCGACTAGTGAAAATAGTCAATTTTTGAACAGTCTCAGAATTAGACGAAACTAGTTCCATTGGATCCGTAATAGTTAGTTATTACCGGATTTCAATTTTCGTGTCAATCGGAGTTATCGTTTGATCGTGGCAGCCCGAAACGCATCGAATTATTTTTAATATTAATTTGGCGAGTTAAAATAGCCATTTTTCAAACTATCTCGGATTTCGACGAAACCAGTTTCATCGGATCCGTAATGTGATATTATTGTAAGGTTTCAAATTTCGTGTCAATTGGATTTACCGTTTGTCCGGTACAAATTAAAACGCCTAGAAAATCGTTTAAATCGGTTTAATTCAAATTGAACGTTTATTGCCATAACTCGCACAGATGTCCGAATTAGCTTCCGAAACCTGTTCCATTGTGTCCGGAACGCGGGATAAACCCTAGGAACGTCAGTTTCGGCGCGTAAATCGGAGTTTAGAAAACCCGGAATGAATAGTGTTTTGAATAATTTCCTATAAATAGACCATACCCTCATTCACAAAATTAAAAAAAAAAAAATTTAAACCCTAAACCTAAAAACTGCAGCCGCCACCCTTATATGGACGGCCAGAAAATTGTTTCGTTCTTCCCCTCAAATCTCCAAATCCGTTCATTAATATCGAAATCTTCCAACTAGAAAGGTGTCAGGCTCGACGAGATCTTTAATATCAACGGTGGCGATCAAATATGGAGCTGCCGATCGACGACGATTTACAGTTGAACGTCGAACGTTTCGACGCGTTTCCCCACACGTAGGCGAGGCCGAGCTGCACCTGGCTCTGGCCGAAGGGGGCCCACGTGATGGCGAACGAAATGGAGGTGGTTGATCGGGGTAAAGGCGAGTGTTGTGGGTTGCGTTCGAAACCCTAAGTATGCAAATGGGTTCGGCCTCTTTCCTTATGCACGCTTGAACAAAGACGAGAGGGAAGAAGAAGGGGGGCGTTGGATCTGAGATGAACGGCAGTGATCAACTTAGGTTTAAAAAAAAATTAAAATTTATGTTGTAAATTTTATATAAAATTCGTAAAACTTTGAAAAATCATATCTTTTTCATACGAGGTCGAAAACGCGCGAAACCAGTTGCATTGGAATCGTATGGACGAGCAATACGCTATGGAATTGGATTGGAGCCATTTGGAGTTAGTGAGAATTTCGGGTAAAATTAAACGTCCGTTTAATTTTATTCGAAATAAATCGCTAAAACGAAATTAAAATCAAGGTGAGAACTTCTCACTCAATCGAATCGGTTTCGATTTTAATTTTAAATAGTTATATTTAAAATATTTGAATGCATGTTTGAATGATGATTGTTATATATGGATTGTTAAAATAGACATTATGCGCCGTTAGTAAGCGGATGTTATTTATTAAAAACATATACCGCGAATATTTCATAAACAGTGAAATTGGTATTATATATAATAGCAATATATATATATATATATATATTGGCATATGTATATATTGGAGTTATTGATTTCCCGCATTTGTATAGCGGATGAGACCCTATTGCGCCGTTTATTAAGCGGATAATATTTTAAATCCCATATACCGCGATAATTCCGTACTGGAGCGGAATTGGTATTGTGCTAATGTTTGTGGATGCAGGAAAACAGGTTGGAGGGATCCAACTGGATTCCTCAACAGTTTTTAATTGAATTTAGATATTTTGATATTTGATGGATTATCATATCGATATATGATATTGTTGTTGTCGTGATTGACTATTTGGTATGTAGCATCATTGGACCAAATTTTGGAACTTTAAAATGATTTTTAAAGTGATTTTTGAAAATATACTATATATTTGGAATCGATCCATTTTAAATAAATAAACGATATAATTTTTAATGTTATAAAAAATTATATTTTTGAGAAATATAGTTAATGGTTGATTTTTGAAAATATGAGGCTAATGATTTTATAAAATAGTTTAATCGGGATTTATGAATTTATTATTAGAAGTTTAAAAATAGAATTTATAAAATTTGATTATTTTATAAGTAAAAAGGATGAAATTATAAAAGAGTTTAAAGACGTTTTAAATAAAAGTATAAATTGATTTATATAAAAGATTTATAAATTGATATTTATAAATTAGAATATTTGAATTGTAAAACGAGTTTTTATAAGTGTTTGAATGAAGTGAAAATGGATTGCATAAGTGAATGGAATTTATAAAATTATAAATGGTGAAGTTATAAGTGAAATTTATAAATAATAAGATGTATAAATTTCGTGAAGTTATTAAAGAATATATTTGGGTAAATAAACGAATCTTATAAGTTATAAGATTTATAATTATGAAGTTTAAAGGAACGATTTAGTAAACAAATAAATTATAAGTGTTTAACTTAAAATATAGACCTTTGGTTTATAATTGAATTATGAATTGAATAGGTTAATAAAGGAATTTATAAACGTTGTTTTATAAATTCGCAAACGACTTATTTTGATAAGTAAATTGTTGAAACCTATTAATGGAGTTATATTCACGTTTTTGACTGTGAATAATCCTTTGAAATAAAATGAATAAAAGGATGAAATTTGTTAACGTAATATATTCACGTTTTTGAATAGTGAATAATATGTTAAAGAAAATGTTTTGAATGTGATGTTTTAAATAGAATTAAAACGATCTAACGATGTTTTAAAATGTGTTGAGATTCAAAACCATAGATTTCAACATTCATTGTTGAAATAGACGTTTTCGAGAGATAAAAGGAAATGGTGGACAATAACACTGTTGTTATAGTAAATGATCTCCGAAAGGAAATGTTTTGTATAGTATTGGGATTTATATATCTAATTTAATTTCGAATCCCTATACTAGTGATTTTGGGACGTCGTAACGATGTTTTACGCAATATTCGTTTTGGCCCAAATAAATATGGTCAAGAGAATGATTTCCTTAAAGAATGAAATATGTACTTAATCTCGATTTAAGTATATTGAATATTTTTCAAGTGTTGAAAATAAGTAGATTTGTGAATTACTTATTAAATAAGTATGGAAATGTTTTTCCAATATAAAGTGAATATTAGAGAATTTTTCTTTTTGAAGATAAATTGAAATTGAATAAATGAAATCGTATATTCATAGATATTGTGAAATATAAATTCACTAAGGAATTTATAAAAAAGGGGAATTTGTTTAAAGATAAATATTGATTTATTTTTGAAGTGTGAAAATTATATATCTTGTAAAGATATTTTGGAAAATAAATAATTTGGAAAATTATTTGGAATCTGGTGATGTTGTGCATATCCATTGATAGTTCAATAACCGACTATCAATAATTACCTTTGAAAGGCATTTGCTGTGATTTGCTTGAATTTGAATGCTACACTTATTTTTAAATTATTGTGCTCGTTATTCGGATTACCCATTCCGAATAGTGATACGACGTAAATGATAGCATTGAAGATCGGTGTTGAAGACCCGGTATTTGCAAGAGCGATAGGATGACCTGTCGATTGACTCTGCACCGAGTTGCTCCGGTATAGAGTTCTCCATATGTGATGGGAAATCCGATCAGGATTGTGGATATCCGGATTGCAAGGACTTCTTTGTAAGTGCCTTCGGTTCTGTTCGAGCCCGGAACAGACTTGTATGGATTGTATGTCTGACGTTACAAATTGAGATATAAAGCAGATTTCATTCAAATATATTTCTGTTGGTGGCGGAGAATTTATTCTTTTAGCTTAACACCCTTCTCTGAGACGTACGAGCTCAGAGGTTATGTAGTTGAATGTTATCAGCGATATATTCCCAATTTGGTAATGTGACATGCTGAGTGTTGCTGTGAAATGATCATTGTGTTGATTATTTGTGATAGGATCATTTATTTGATCGTCTATCTTGGTGATCATTTCTATGATCATTTGTTGACCCAAAGCATGGCTTTTGAATAAAGTATGTTTTTGTGGACGTGACTTCGTCGAGCCTCACACCCCGGAATGGTCAAAACAGGAAAGATGCGGCAAGGTTATGAGGGGTAGCTCCCTTTAGGGTATGTGCATTTCCTTCTGGAAAAGGGTGGTATCATGGTATGGAGCCCAGATACTTACTCATGTTGAAAACACTTTATGATTGTGTGAATTGATTACGAGCGCTCGGTTAAAGGTCCCAAAGGACCGGGGGATGGCATATTCGTGTCAGTTGTTACCCAGTTAGGGGTAACCCAGCCTTGTGTTGGCAGAGATCCGGTTAAGTTCTCGGGACGTCCTTCCAGAGGCGTTTCCATGTGGCAATGGGAAGTTCCTTGGCCCGACCATTTGTTGGAAATCCAAAGAAACAATACGATCTTGTACGGTTTTAGTTGTAGAACCTGCTTCCTCAGGAGGTAGCTATAGTAAGCATAATATAATGGTACCTATGCTGGCTAAGATTTATATTCTACTTTCGAAATGTTTTCCTACACTATGCACTAGTAATAATATCAAATGTTCTTTTTAAATGCGTATCAAGCATCTTTGACTATCATAAGGAGAAATCTCCTCCAAGTCTGCGTTTGCATTGTGTGTGTGGCAGGAGGTCTTATGGTAGTCTCATTTTTAAAAGCATTGCGAATTGACTTTAAAAATATTCCTCTATTTTGATTTTAAAGATAAATAAACTGTTTTGAGTTCTCACACCAGTCACATGACTGACTCGGAGTTTATTGTTTTCCTTCCTAAACTCTGGGTGCCCACCAATTTCCACACGGGCAGTCAAGAGTTAAAGGTTTATCAGGATATTCTGGAGTTGCTGGAGGCAAGCTGGATGGCATGGCGTATTACTAGTATATAGTATTTCTTTTCCGCTGTTTGTTGTTGTTGTTGTACACTCTGATGATGTGATGTGATGTAATGTAATGTAATGTATAAAATGTAATAACTGATATAGTTCTTTGTTTAAAGATTATTCATTTATTTATTATATGTTGTTCCGCTGCGAATTGTGAGATTCTGTTGTTGTTCTGTTGTTTTTCTGTTCCGTTCTATTTATTTTCTTTTCTCTCTATTTTCTATCTTTTCCTCTCCTCTTCTCTCTCTTTCTTTTTCTTAAACATTGATAATTCGTATTTCTGTTCATCTTGAGTTAATCTATGGAGATTAGTGTATATTCAAGGAGTACGGATTTACGGGCCCTCACACTTTGGCTGCTTCTTTCAAGGCAATGTGCTAGGCCTCATCATTGAATCATCTACTGTTTCCTACTAGGAACTTTTCTAGTTGATCTCTCAAGCGTTCAATGTAAATGCATAACCAGAAACATAGTTACTATCATTGATATCGCTCAATACACTTGAAAGGGATTTCGAAACGTCTTAAAATTGCTACTAAAGCCTGTAGTAGCATTTTAATAAACATTGTTATAGATGGTATAATTAAAAGTCCTGGACTTTTCGTTGCGTTTTGGTTTACACTAATGAAAACTTGATATATTACAACATTTTCTAATATGCTATAGACAAATGGATTTTTTAGATAAAGATTATAGTAGTGTGTTGATAAACATTGTTATTGAATGTGTAACTAAAACCAAGAACTTTTTTTTGCGTTCTGGTAAAAGCTACTAAAAAGTTCATAGACAAGTTTACACAATTAGTATTAATAAAATTTTATAATATTATTGATGATTGCAGCCTTTTACCAATACTTTGCTGCAATTGGTATTTTCTGCAAAAAAAACTTACTACATATAGACAAGTTTAACAATCAACAATGAAAACTTATACAAAAGAACAGTTTAACAAAATCAACTATAATGAATTTTAAACATGGATGACTTTAGTACGACTAATAAAATTATAAAAATAAACAAAAGTTGGTGAGATTTAGGTTGCTCTAGAGTTTCAGGTTGCTCCATAGTTGCCTAAGACTAAACAACTGCCCATCTTAGTTAACACTTGCCACCGAGGTAAATCTCACTAGTATCTCCTTCTAATTGGTAATAGTTTAAGGAGTATTAGAATTTTGATTTTATACCGTGAATGGTTTTTTTAGATTACTTGGTTACAGATATTTGTTGTTAGAAAGAATTTTTCTTCTAGAAGATAGATTGATGGGTAATTTTTGTAGAAGTAGTTCTAATTTCGTGAAACCTTATTTGTTAGATTGACAGTGTAGGGATTTTGGTACTAGCTAACTTCTTGTGTCTTGAATTTTTATTTACATTTGATTTTGTTGATGGCTAAGGAAATAATTGAAACAGGTAACTTTTACCATAGATCTTAAGATGATTTTGAGTTGGAATGGTGCTCTGTTTGACTGGCCTAATGTTTGCAGTCTTAGTTTATTAATAGTATTTACATGAATATTTAGTATTTAAACCATATTCTCTGATATTTTCTATTATAATCATATGAATTAATCTTAACACTATTGTTGGTTTAACGACAAATAAAGTTCTGGTTTATAACAATAGTTTTTGTTAAAAGAAAACCGTTAAATTCTATCAAAAACTTTAGGAACCATGCTCATCGATATATTTTCACTCAATACTCTTAAAAGTTTTAAGATATTACATTGAAAGTTTGAAAATACATCGATGAGCATGGTTCCTAAAGTTTTTGACAGAATTTAACGGTTTTCTACCCAGTTAATATTATGTCCTGAAATAGTATGCTACCCAGTTAATATTATCTCCTCCCTGATAGCCCCCTTTCGTAATGGGCTAATGGCGACCTCCTTTTCCAGGCGATTTTTTCAAATCGCGATATCTCCTCCCTGATATCCCCCTTTCGTTGCCTCGTCCTTGTTTCTTCCGCCTCTCTTGCATCTCATGTCCTTCAATTCCCCTCCGACGCTCCTCCTATCTCCATCTTCGACCAGATCTGGTCGCCGTTTTAACGTAATGTCATCTGTAGCCAAGCCTTCAAATCCTTCCCTTCTTTCGGCCGCTGAGTTTCCCCCTCTATTGGCTAGCAATCACTCATCTGTTGTTCCTATTGCTCGTCCTTTCAAGTGTGCTACGGTCCAAACCGCGGAAGCTATCTGTGTGACTCCTGGTTCTGAATTGCTTTCGACTCTGGCTGGGATGCAGCATATACCAACTCCACCTGATGATAATGTGGGTATGCAGGTAAATTCAATTTGTGAGTTGGGTAAGCTTGGTTCTAATGCTGTGTTCAGCAAGGGTGGAGCTAGTGTTTTGTCCGATACATATGTTGGATTGATTCTGGCTGTTGAGTCTGGTCGTAGCACTTCATCTTCTTGTTTAAATGCCACTGAGACTATTGGCACTTTAGATAGAGATAATAGTGTAGTTGCTTCCAAGTCTGTTGAATTTCCTGTATTGCCCCATGCTGAGGATGTTCCAAGTCCAATTGCTCCTTCGTCGGCTTGTCCCAAATCTTGGTCGTCTCTTTTCTATTCTCGGCCACGAAATGCAGGTGATTACAAACCAATAGAATTTGAAATTGTCGAAGAAAATGGAGTGAGGATCCCTCCTCTAGTGGTGATGCAAGCCAGAATTGACTTTTGGTCTGAATATTTGGTTGGTTTCTTTCTGGAACCAAATCACCGTCTTCGTGATCCGGTGTCAGATTTGCGTAGGGCTTGGAAGCTATGTGGAAATTTGCATGTTAAGCTGATCGACTCCATGTATTATATAAAGTTTTCCTCTTCTGAGGATCGTCGGCTAGTTCTTGGTGCTGAGCCTTCTATTTTTGCTGGTAGGCCCTTTATTATTACTCCTTGGTCTCCCACTGTGGCGAGTGCTCGTGAGCAGGTGCTTTCCATCCTCGTTTGGGTGTACTTCTCGCATATCCCCTCTGCACTTTAGCCTTTGCTTGGGTTGAATTGGTTAGCCTACAATGTCGGAAAATTGAAATGCTTTGACTCTAATGCGGTTGCCTGTGATAAATTGATGTATGCAAAGGCTCTTATTGAGATATCCCCTTTTAAGCCTCTCCCTGCTTCTATTCCTGTTCAGCTTGCTGTTGGGCATGTTCCGGAGGTCCGTGCTCGCTACGGTTGGGTTCCAGATATATGCTCTTCCTGTCACTCTTTTGGCCATCTGGCATTCTCCTGCCTGCACCCCAAATCAACCGCCGCTCCTCCGAAGATTCCTCTGCCTCGCCCCCTGCTCCAGAAATGGATTCCTAAGGCTCCTTCCTTTATCCCACAGGTTGCCTCCCTCCTGAGGTTCTTGTGTCTGATCTGGGCCCGCCTCCTTCTGTTGTTAGGCATGCCTCTCCATCTGTTGATGTGGTACCTTCTGTTGCCTCAGCTATTCCTTTAGCTGTTCCAGATTCTTCCCGATTACCTATTGTTTGGGTTGAGTCTAAGAGGTGTTGGGATGATCACATTTCTGATGTGAGATTTAACCCGGTGGATGATTCTTTCTTCAAATTTGTATCCGATGATCTGATGGACCTTAGATGACTTTATTACATACGTCTGGTGATTCATTAGTTCTTGATGTGGATGGTGTGTATGCGAGTAGGAATTCTGACATGCTAGCTGATTCTTCTTGGGATCGCTCTTTCATTTACTCTTTTGATGCTTTGGGTTACGATCCTATCCTTGCTATCCGTTTCAGGCACTTTGCTAGTCTTTGTAGGAATTTCCCGATGGTTTCTTCTGATGATGGTGATTCTTCCTCTTCGGAGGAGTCCTAGTCTATGTGATTATTATAGTTACTGTGACATGTCTGTCACATACCTATGCTGTATATTTATTTCTCTTTTCTTAGTAGATTAGGTGCTTTTACCTATCTCCTGTACTTCAACTTTATTACTTTCGTAATAAAAGTGGACGGCCCACTATAAAACCAGCTTGCCTTGCAAAAAAAATAGTATGCTACTTATTTCTTCTAAAATAAATGTTTTAATAGGTGGACCATGGAACTAATCGTTAGCATACAAGATCAAAATAATGCTTTTTTGATTTTTGTTGTATATTAGTTATTAATTGGATGGATGAAAACTTTACCTTTAGATATTCGCAAGTTGGTTTCATGATGATGCAAATGGGGTTGGATACTAGGGATTTGATAGTATTTCACACATTTTTTATTAATTACAGCCACTTTTTCCATTTTTTGACATATACTGTTCCTTTTTTTATCCCTCTGATAGCCTTGAAGCTAGCATAGTAAACTATTAAGTTCGGAGTTTGAAATCATGCAAAAAAGGAATATAGTATTTAAATTCATCTTTGTAGGTATTCATGTATGTTATACTTTTGAACATAAGTCTCCATTAGGTAAAATTCCTGCACTGGCTGCAAAATTAATGCTATATTTATTCTTCTATAATCTTCTATAACAAACCAGCTGGGATTGACATTAATTTAAGTCAGTAAAAACCTCTACAACATATTTAATCAATGAATACTTAATTTGTACGACTTAACAGTTATCTCTATGTTAACATTTACTTAAATTTATGTTTCATATCATGATTACTATGATAGTGAATTGGAGTAGTACATGTTGCACACCATAAAATAGTGTGACTTCCATAACTATCACATGATCATCAAATACTTTTTCGTAATATTTATGTTTTCAGTATGTTGTTCTAATACATGGATATACCAAAATTATATCCTATTTTCATTATTATTGCTTGTATATATTGTGGGTATATCATGTCAGATGGTAAAACTATGAAGTCTATAAGGCTAAACCATGTAAAATTATTGTTACCCTTAGCAACATGCTGGTCAACATGAATAAGGTAAAAGGATAGGTAGGTGATTATGTTATATCACATTACCACACTTTTGCTTCTATCAATTACAATTGTTTGCGAATAATGGGTACATGAGAATATAGGTGTAAGGTATAGAATTAAACATTAGATTCACACTGAATCTATGTTCTCCATGGCTCTTCAATAAAATTAATTGTAAGTTGTAATCCAATATATATGAATACAAAGATTTAAGCTGTAATCCAATACATATGGAAAAAATAAATTTACGCATATATAGAATACAAAATATTATTCCCACTCACCTTTTCGATATCATTCTATAGCCCAAACAATGCATAAAGCTACACTAAAGCATAGAAAATCTCGATATGGTCGTTACAATAATAACCGAATCACAAGTTGTTATAGTATTGACTACAACAGTTTGATATGAAGAGAACTTTCTGCACTGCCCAATGTAACGACCTAAATTTTTTAATGTTTTAAATAGGAATATTTTTATTTTTGAATATTAGATTTGATTCAAATTTAATAAATAATTAGAAAATTAATTTTTAATAAAATGACTCGATTCTTATTGATGTAATTTAAATTTAATTTGCTTGATATTTGCATAATTTTAATTGGGAAATATTTAAATTATCGTTTGACGATTATTCGATGAACGATGATATTTTTTTATGATTTTACAAAATCATTTAACCAGTGTATTATTATTGTTTTGCGATTGTATCGCATTTTTGTGCGCTTTCGTATTTTTGTTTTGTCATTCGAGGTCTATACGCAAATGAAATACTCTGTAGCGGGGTGCTGAAAATATTTATTTTTGTAACTTTTTAAAAATCAAATCATATTCAAAAATTTAAACAATACATCAATGTTGATTAGTCATTATGAGGTGAAGATTGCTTGAATTTTTGGTTTTACCTGTGACGAAAGCAAAGATAATGTGGTTTCTATTTGTAAGCAAACATACTCTATATTTCTTCTTCTGCCTTTACATTTTCCCATTTTCTCGCTCTTTACTATTTACTTCATCAGCAAAACAAATATCAAGGGCCTCATCCAACGGCCATGATCATCCATGACGCTAGTGCCCATATTAGGTGACAGACCCACCTAGAAGAGCGTACAGCTTGCTAAGATGTAGGAGATGACTGATTGGATCAATATGGATCAAAGCATGGCAGCGACAAAGCCTGGAGGTAGTATGTGGTATATGGTTGCCTGTGGTGGCGATAACCCGAAGATGGATGAATGCAAAGAACGATGGGTTCGGTTTTGAGCATGATTTGGGAGTTTAATTAAGTTAATTACCTAAGTAATTAAGTGATTTGTAAATTAATTAATATCCAATCGTTTAAATAAATAAATTTCTCATACAAGATCCAATCAAGGCGAGATTTTTTTTCATTGTGCTCGAAATAGCGATAGCTACTTGATGGAACTGGTTTCATTGAATTTGAAGCAAGTGAAATTTTGGGTTAAAATTGAATCCCGTTCGATTTTTTAGTTCAAACCGGAATGCCTAAGCGTCCCTTGGAATTTTGATGAGTTTAACTCACGTTTTTGGATAATCAGTATGATATATGTTAGATAAAATTTACTGTTTGTGTTTAGATGAATTATGGATTGATTTGATTAAATATCCGCTTTGAAAAGCGATTGACATTTAAAATGAAATACAACAAAAGTTTATAGAGAAATCTGGATTTCTAGGCACTGTGATTTTTAATTTCTAGTTATATACCTTGATTTTATTTCAGTTATATATCTGTGTATAGGTTCTTAAATGTCAAATGAAAGTTTGGCCATAAAGGATGTGACACTGACATATGTTAAAAATTTGAACCATTTTAGAGAAACGGTAGTAATAGCATTTATTAAGTGCTCTAGTAACTATTGGCCTTGCTATAGTATTTTGAAAAAAATACTATTAATTGCTGTTTGGTTTGGAAAATGGTTTTCGAATTGAAAAATAATTTTTAAATCCGACCTTTTGGATTTTTCTGTGATATTTTATTCTGAAAAATTAGTTTCTATGTACTTCATTTTTTTTATTATTCTTTCCTAATATATGTGTATATATATATATTTAAGATTTATTTTGAAAAGTATTTATTTTGTACAAAAGTTATTATAATACTACATTTTTATTTTTAAGGAAAATAAAAGTGTATATCTTTTATTTTAAGTGATTTTTGTTTTAAAAAGAAGATAGAAATATTTTGGTATAAATATATAGAAATAGTTTATAAAAAAATATTTTAATAAAAGAACAAATTTATAAATGGTATTTTATAAATTAAAGAGAGATGTATAAGTGGTATTTCATACATAAAGAGTGGTTTTATAGATAATATTTTTAAAAAAGGGAAATATTATCTTTTTGATAAATTGGAGTAACAAATCACGGTTCTGAATTTATTACAATGTATGGCATGGTTGTGTCTTGGAAAGTATATGAGTTTTTATAATTATAATTGGAGTTTGGTTTATATTTGGAGTACATAAAAAGAGTTGTAAACAAATTTAGGAATTTGTAAAATGAGTTGTGTAAATGATATTTTATAAAAGAAGTTTTATAAAAGAGTTTTATAGATAATACAAGGGATGTTTATAAATGAGTTATTAAATAAATTTGAAGATTTATAAAAGGAGGTTATAATTATGTTTAATTTATAAAGGAATTCTATAAACAATATTTTATGGAAAGGGTTTGTAAATATAAGGATTTTATAAAAGAACATTATAAAAGGGATTTATTAAGACTAAGACCTGATTCCCATAAATGGTGTTTTTAAAATTTCGATGGTATGTAAAATGTCATTTCCATGCTTAACACCAAATTATGAGATATGGAAACTCATCTCTATCTTGAGAAGTAAGAATGTGTATCGAGGCAAGGTTATTTTTCTAACTTGTTCAATCTCATTGTTAATCAAAAAATGGTACTGTTTCAAATCGTGAACTGGTGATAAGTATATTTGCTCCAATTTCTATATGATTTATTTACTTTTGCCAAGGACAAGTGTTTTGGGTTTATTATTATTATCAATGTTTTAATGACATTTGATTTAATACAAATATGTTCGGTTTGTGAAAATGAAATCTTTCTTAATATTTGTGAATATACTTATGCCGTTGAGATAAGTATATGTGTACATTCCCTAAGTATTGGAAATGTAGTGTTTTATGAATATAATTATACGGTTGATACAAGTACATGGAAAAGTTTTTTAATTTTTAAAGTGAAATGCTTGGTGAGTATACTTATACCGTCGAGATAAGCGTATGAATATTTTCTAAGCATTGAAAAAATAGAGAAGACTTGCAAATATATCTTGCAAAAGTATTTTTAACACAAGTATTTACAAAGTGGTCTAATTAATGAAAGATTAATTAAATGGGCTTAGTGGTTGCTTTGTGCTTAACCATGCTTAGATAAATTTCTGGTTAAATTGTTTGTAATTTGATAGTTAAATAACCGACTATCAAAATTTAGCCAGTTTTAAAACTATCGCTGTCAGATTGGAGAGATCAGGATTAAATTTATTATCCAAAAATTACTTCGAAGCGGCATAAGCGTTCAAATTAAAGACATTTTGAAGATGATGGAATCAAAGATGGAGTTCTTTGAAGTGCAAAGACTACTTGCTACTAATCCTGAGGGTGATTTTAAAATGGATGTAGCAGAAGTAGTACTTCAGTTTATTCTTATCCTGAATAAATTGTATGGATGAATGCTGGTATTATATTATTGCTTGGAGAGTAGTGTTAGCATTCCAAGTAGGATTACTATAAAAAAAGTAAAGCATACCTCTAGCCTCAACAACCGAAAATGACTAAAATAAGGGATATGCTAAGGGCTATATGGTTCGTTACCATTAGCGTATGTCATTACCCTTATATATACACACACACACACACACACACACACACACACACACACAGAGTGATATACACACACACACATATGGATTTGGTTGTGCATGAGAGCTCTTGGGAAAAGGTTGCAAAGTAACCAAGGTGGCGACATTTTCGATAATATCCTGTAAGGGGTGGATCGGTCCTGATTCGTAGAGGGTCTTGGCGAGGCCGTCGATACATTTTCTAGAGGTGTATTGTGGCAGGTGGTACTCCAGTAGCCTTGTCATTGTATGGAAGTCCATTCTCCAATAAGTGCCTTTGAACTTAGTTTCATACCTATTATGCTATATTTAATGAATGTACCAATTTTGACTATGATTCAATATTTATTTTAAACCCTAGACATTATTATTATATCCGAAGATTTCCGGTTTGGTTATCGTAAAGTAAAAACCCGTTAATGTTTATGTACAGCGTGGTCTTATGAGATATCTATATTTTTGAAAGGTTGAGGTGTGTTTCTCATGTTGGTTTACCAGACTGATCCGGGTGTTATTTCTTATAATGCTCGGTTCAGACGAAGCATATTTTCAGATCTAGGTTTGGAAACCGTGGAGCTTCAAGGTACGAGCTGAATGCCTCCAAGATGTATTTATATATGTTTTATTCCCACTGCATTGATTATTTATGTTTATCAGCAATTGTGAGGACATGTTGTTAAAATTGTCCAAGCTGATGATAGATTAGTGTATTCTGATTTGATGTATGTATATTACATTTTCCTTTTGTAATGATCTATTGTATATTATATGTTACTCGTCACGATGTAAGAAATTGTTTTGTTTTTTCTTTCTTTTCCTTTGACAATATGTCTTTTTGGAACTTGGGTGCTCAGCACATGAATACCGCGGACGTGTTGGCATCTACTTTTGAGGGTCTAAAAGGCATGTCGTTACACATGGTATCAGAGCTTAGGTTAAGCAAACACCTAGGCTTTGGTGGAGTGGGCTCATTAGAGATAGGGTTATTAATAATCTAGAATGAATTTGAGTGTGTATATATATAAGTGCATGTTTGTTAGTGCTATAAAGATGTTTTATTGTGTATATTTATTGGTCGAGTGGTTCATGAATTTTGGTCGATACAGAAGGAACGACTGTATCGATGGTGGTTCCTAAACTCTTAATAAGACAAACCGATACAATATTGTTTTTAGATTTGGTAAATTAGATAATTTGACCTACATTGTATTTTATAAATAAAAGAATAATTTTCAAAAATCTATATAGTAATTTGTGATGTGTTTGGCCATTAGGAAATGATAATACTCAATTATTATCATTTATTGTTTGATTGGTCATGATTGTCCAATTTACGAGCATCGACTATTGGTTGTTGATTGATTGTTTGTGCTCAGATAGTTTATGAGCATTTATTCTTTTGGTTGAATTAAATATGAACACCTTTTGAATTAAATTTTATAGTTTGATTATAAGGCATTTGGGGATAATATTGGGTTAAAAATCTAATTTTAGTAAAAGTTGTTTATTATAATTCAAAGCAAGATACACATTTGAGAAATGATTTTTATATAAGAAGTGAAATTATACAAGTGTAGATTATAAATATGGTCTATAAATAAAAAGGATTTAAATTTATTATTTGAGAATTTAAATCTCGGTGTTTTTGGGAAATAGTTTCTTAAAGTTTTGGGAAAAATAATAATGGTATTCTTTGAAAGTTTTAATGAATAGTAATATCTTTAAAAGAGATTCTAAAAGAGATGGAAAGCACCGAACTCACTTCAGTTGCTGGAGAATAATTCTAATGATGACTTCAACATCATCGACGTTCATTTTTGAGTTTCTAAGTGATGGATTCCTATCATAGTAATTTTCTATAGAGTTATCTAGTAAAACAAAGTATGTCTTAGATTGTAAATGTATGATTTGATATACAAAGGGAGATATGTATACTATTGAAATTGTCTTGAAATAAAATCGAAGTGTTTACATTCTGAAGTTTTTTAGTTTTGTCATTATATGAACTCATGTATCTTATTCATTAGGCTAATTTGGGTTGTGCATATCAATATAATGTGTTGTTTAGTCAATTTCATTTATTGAAGTAAGATGGAATTTTCGGCTATTTTGGACAGTCAGAAACTCCTGAGTTAATGGAGTAATTGAAGCTAGGTGTTTTGTGGAAAATATAAGATAAAGGTTTTGTTATTTATAAATTTAAGGAAATAGTAAGTTAAAGAAAATTTTAAATTGATAAACATCCTGGTTAAGTAAAAACCAATCTTAAATTTATATATCTACTCTTAGGATGTAAAAGGGTATTATACAAATACAAACTTAAGTTTTAAAGTGGTTAATAAACATAAGTTCTGCTTTATAAAATGTTTATAATAAACTCAAGTGATGATTTTATGAAATAATTTGTAAGTGATATTAGTATTAAAGGAAATATACTAAGTGATAATGAATGAGAATAAAAATAATTTGGTATAGTTAAGAAACCAATTGGAATAGATACGTAAGTTGTACATAGATCATTTTATTCGCATGGCTGTTTTGACCCAAATTCGAGCACACGATTTCGAGGTGATTTACACCAGTCCGAATTAGGATTTTTCACTCGATTCCTTATGGTGAACACTTGATACAGTTTTTTAATTTGATTCTGAAGTTTTCTATCATAATATATGGCTATGAAAGGAGAATGGAGGTTTCTAATCAAGGAACCTGATCAGAGTCTGCACTAGGGAAGTTGAGTGATCTATACTAGCTCGGAAATGAAATTTATTTGATCGAGCAAGCGATCAGATTGATATTGTGTATGGATGATATATGTACATCATAAGTAATGATCTGTAATAACCTGCATTTTCCCGATAAATAAAATATAAATTAAATAAGATTTCAGAATTTAATATCGAAAGAAAATTAAATTTATGATTTTATAACGAGATTAATAAATAGAATGTAATGTTAGTAATGTTAATTTAAGGTTATTGCTAACTATTTTAATGTAATTCCAATTAATTGAAATGATTGTAAAGTTGTAATTGGTTATAAACTGGAAACAAGGAAATACATTGAATGTTGAAATTATATGTGATCAATTAGAATTGGCTAATATTGAATATGAAATTAGTGATGTTGTTTGAATGCTATTGATAACTATTTAATGTAATTTCAATCAATTGAAATAGATTGTAAGGTTATTTGGTTATAACTATAAATAATGAAATAAATTAAATGGTGTATTTAATGATGAGATTGTATGTAATTGATTGGAATAGGTTAATATAGAATATAAAATCATTTTGTTATAACCCTTGGTTGTAAATGATAAGACAATGGATATGAATTATTATTATAAACGATGGTTGTAATTATCTTCTCATTAATTTGTCCGTTTGAATATTAAATGAGTGATTAATGGAATCAAGGAAATGTTGGAATTATAAGATGTTAATCGAAAATGAATATAATTAGTGATGTGTAAGTAGTCATAACATTTGTTGTAGATACTTATAAATATGATTAATTTACTCAAATGTATTGTTCATTTATCATCTCATTATTTAATATGTTTGGAATTAATTTGGAAATCAATGAAAATTTATAAAATTAATTATTGCAGTTAATACGGTAAAATAATGAATATTATAAAATGTAAACTTATGTTAATGTAATTCATAGGGTATTGTTGATTGAATAATAAGGATGATAACATAGGTTTAAATGTAACTGGATGAGAATTGGAGGCATGGTTAATGGCATTTAACCTTTTAAATATTATAAGGGGAAACAAATTAATATTGCATTAATTGATATTACATCTTTTAATTATGACAAAGTGTGACGATCCGTAACTTTTAACAACTTGATAATGGCAGTATTTTGAATTTTAAAAAATTGAATTTTTGATGTTGAGTGTTTTATTTGACCAAATTTAATGGAATAATTTTTTTGTGAAATTTCAAATTTTGGTCAAACTTAGTCAATTTTTGACTTTTGGTTGAAAATTTAAATTTGAATTTTAAAATTTTATTCTTTTTGTATGATACTAGACTGAATTCTAATCTACCTCCAATTTTTGTTTCGTCAAAATCAAATTCCTATTGCTCTAAAAAATTGAATTACTATGAAAAATTAACATGAATTGGTAGTGATTAGTTGTGTTTTATTTGGCTAAGGCATATTGGATTTGTTTGGTCTAATGGGTCTTGGTTAACCAATAGACTCTAATCAGTCATGTGACCATTTCTATGCCTACGACCTTATGTTTCTTATCTAATAACTTCTACGTACATAATTTTTCTTCTAAGAAACTTCCTTTTCACACTTCTTCCTCCTCCTCAAAATCTAGAGAGAACTCTAGAACTAAAACTCCAAAAAACCCCACAAATAAAAACTCCTTTCCACCTCTCCTTCAACCCTTCCTTCCCTATAGCCGCCGCCCTCTCCACCATCTCCTTCCACCTTCCCACTCCTATTCTTTCTCATTTTCCCCTTCTTTTCCCCTTCCCTATTTTCCATCTTTCTTCCCCTTATTTCCATGGCTTATATATTCCAATGAAATACTCCAAATCAAATATTTTTTTTGAAATCGTGTATAATTTCAATGGCAACAATTTATTTTGAACTTTTTTGTTGAACCCTTTATGACGCCCCACCCTGAGACCCATATTAACAAAGAGAATTACATAGTAATTCTGTCTGCTAATGCGGAGAATAGGGCTGGTTAAGGGCGACCATCATAGTCTTGCATTAGATAAGAGATAAGTACGTCGATATTTATACTCCTTTTTTTTTCGTCTCGAGTATTCGACATACTTAATTCCTATCTAATACACTACTATGGTGGCTACATGATCGATTCAGAAACAAAATATAATAACTGTCAATTAGAAGTCACAGAACAGCAACACAGAAATGATACATATGAATACATACATCAAATGTAATACAACATGTCACTAGTGGTATATAACCACAATACATACATACATTCCCCACAAAAGAATATATACACATCAAAAGTTCCCAACAGAAAGGCTACTACACAAAACTATGCCATATCCCAAGTCAATGGTGAAGTCCAAAAGATAAAGCAAGCTAAGAGTCCAACTACCTAACCTGCAACTCGGTCTGACCCGAGTAATAAATACACGGGTCAGGCTAGCTAGAAATTGATATTAGTATAAGATAAGAGGAATAGAAGTGTATAAGGGAATTCATCCTTTAACTATAAAGGATGGGCACAAGTATAGGACAATCTCAATTCATGATATATGTTCACCAAGGGTTGTCACATGAATATGTTTAATTCAACATAAGAAACTCATACTTAATGGCATTCAACTCAAATGCAAGGAATCATATGAAAGTCATAAGAGAAACTCATTAAAATTCCAATATGAATCTCATGGAACTCAAAGTAAAGTTCAAATATCATAAAAACGAAATCACTATATATAACTTCTCATGTAGTACTAGGCCATCGATGTAATAAAAATATCTCAAAATAGTGAAATCGTATAAAACTCAGAAAAACTCAAAAACCCCGGATTGGCCAGATCCCTGATTGCAAAGCAGAAGCAATGCTGCACGTGCTAAACTCTTGTCCAGTGCTATTTATAATTTAGGTACCTAACTCGTGGACCCGAAGGTCATACTCATGGTGACCGATGTCACATAACTCGTGGTGACCGAAGTCACATAACTCGTGGTGACCGAAGTCACATAACTCGTGGTGACCGAAGTCACATAACTCAGATGACCCGAAGGTCTATAGCACTGGCATACTCGTGGATGTGTCACAAACTCTCGGAAAGGAACCCGAAAAGTGTTAGCGTGCGTCCCATACCACACGTTCGCACTAAACGGTTTACTAACCGCTAGTTAACTCCACATCATAAAACTAAAATCTCAAACCTCAAAAAAGAAATCTCAAAATGCTCATATATCTTGCCTCGTATCATCGGCAAGTGCAAATAAATCTCATAATAGTTTCTCATAAACCATAATTCCCGCAAGGGGAAAATCTCATCTCAAGACTCACCTCATCTCATCGGCGAGTAACACAACATCTATAAGTAGTTCTCATCGATTATTACTCCTATAATAGGATATCTCAAACATCTCAACTAGTCAAATATTGGCTAAAACAAATTCTAAAATCAACAAACATTGTTGTTGTCGTTTTTGATCTCGGGACAGCAACAATCAAGCGCACTTTTAGTCTATAAAACTTAAAAATATCAAAAACATCAAAACAAGAAACTTCTAGAGCAAATTCTATGCTTTTCGAAACTTCTAATATTTTTGAATTTGGATAAAAATTGAAAAAGTTATGCTTAAATTGGTTCAAAAGTCTAAATTCAACACCGCTGTAATTTTAGTCTCGGGATAGCAGCAAAAAAATGCAGTTTTGATCGATTTAACTTCGGAATTTCAAAAATTCTAAAACATGAAACTTTTAGATAAAATTCTTAGCTTTCCAAAACATCAAATATTATTCAATTTGGATAAAAATTGAAAGAGTTATGCATAAAATGGTTCGGATGTCCAAATTAAACACTACTGTAATTTTAGTCTCGGGATAGTAACAAAAAAATGCAGTTTTGATCAATTTAACTTCAGAATTTCAAAAATCCTAAAACATGAAACTTTTAGATAAAATTCCCAGCTTTCCAAAACATCAAAGATTATTCAATTTGGATAAAAATAGAAAGAGTTATGCATAAAATGGTTCAGATGTCCAAATTAAACACTGCTGTAATTTTAGTCTCGGGATAGCAGCAAAAAAATGCAATTTTGATCAATTTAACTTCAAATTTCAAAAATCTCAAAACATGAAACTTTTAGAGCAACTTCTTAGCTTTCCATAACATCAAATATTATTCAATTTGGATAAAAATTGAAAGAGTTATGCATAAAATGGTTCAGATGTCCAAATTAAACACTGCTGTAACTTTAGTCTCGGGATAGTAGCAAAAAATGAAATTTTGATCAATTTAACTTCAGAATTTCAAAAATCGCAAAACATGAAACTTTTAGCATATGATTTGAGATTTCTAAAACATCTAAAATTTTCAAATTTGGTTAAGAAACGAAAAAGTTATAGCAAAATTCGTTTCAGCCACAATCACAAAACAAATGTTACAGCAGTCATGTTTTTCTAGCAAATTCACCACTGTAAATCGTCATTAACCACATGAATCCAAAATAAAAAAGCGTGAGGGAACCCTCACCTTAGATATGCAGCAAAGTTTGGGTTGAAAGCTTCTCCAGTTTGGATCAATTTGATGATTTTGAGGCTCCTTTGTTAGCTTCAGCGGCTTCTATTCTCCTAATTTGGTGATTTCTTCTTGAATTAGCCGCAGATTGGGTGAAAATTTTGTTTTAGCTGAAGGTAGCCATGATTTTTTTCAGCTTACTGTAATTTTTTTTTTTGTTTCTGAGGAAGAAGAACTAAACTACGTACAGTAGTTTGTTTCTCACCAGAAACATCCAGATAATGGATTTTAGGTTTTAAAACCTAACCCAAAAAGCCCAAAGCAATATTATATAGAGAAAATGCAAGGCTATGTATATGTATTAGGCTATTTTAACTTAAATTCACATATTTCTCAATATAACTCAAACAAAAATATATGCAACCAATTGTTATGAAACAAAAATTGTTATTTACACAAATAAAATTTATTTCAATAATAAAACGTTATTTTCATAAATAGAACCATATTTTAGATAATATTTTACAATTTTCAACATTTTAGTGTAAAAACACTAATTTTAAAGCATAATTTGTTCAAAATTTCATTTTCATTGTCAACAAGTTATAACAAAACATTATAACTCTTTTAAAATAACAAAATATTATTTTAAACAATATTCCATCTTTTAATTTTAATAAAATACATATTTTCTACATATTTCTTCTTTTAAATTCAATAACAGGTTAATATTGGCAATAATTACCAATATTAATGCATTGATTCAACTAAAATCCAATAAGTAATTATTTTCACTCCTAAATTCTCAAAGTAAAGTTTTTAAAACTCTGTTTTCATCAATTTATATTTATTTCAAATATTATATGTTGAAACACATCAATTGATTAATTTATTAACTCTAATTTAATAAGATCACATTGTTTATTTGAAATATAAAAATTAAATAAAATTTATTTTCTCCATTTATTTTCAATATTAAATTATAACTAACGTTATAATTTAATATCATAGGTAATCACCAATACTAGGGTTGTTACAACTTCCCCCCTTATAAAAATTGCGTCCTCGCAATTTCTAGAGGAAATCTGTATTTAACACAATTTATTTCATCAAACAAAGGAAATTTGACAACTAAAGTGGAATATTTATACCTTCGGAGTGGGAAGATAAGAAATCAGGATACGATCGCTTGATGAATTCTTTGGTTTCCCAAGTGCAGTCATTGGGATTATGGACCATTGAATCTTTAAGAGCGTAACACTCTTGTTTCGAAGACGTCTAGTCTCCGAAGCAAGAACTTTCAGAGGATGTTGCATATAAGATAGATTTGGAGAAACCTCTAACTTCTCTAAAGCACGAGAATCAAGCGCGGAATCTGGATCTCGTAGACACTTTCTCAATTGAGAGACGTGAAATACGTTGTGAATTCCAGAAAACTGATCGGGAAGTGCTACTCGATAAGCAACAGGACCGATACGCTCCAAAATTGGAAATGGCCCAATATAGCGTGGTGCCAATTTCCCGGTCTGGCTAAAGCGTACCACTCCTTTTAGAGGAGAAGCTCGAATATAAACAAGATCGTCCACTGAGAACTCAAGAGGCCTCCTACGGTTGTCCGCGTAGGATTTCTATCGACTCTGATCCTCTTTCATTCTCTTTCGGATAAGATGGATCTTCTCCGATGGTTCTCGAATAGATTCGGAGCCTAAAATAAGCTTTTCCCCCGACTCAAGCCAGCAAGATGGAGAACGACACGGCCTTCCATATAAGGCTTCAAAAGGAGCCATGCCAATAGAAGATTGGTAGCTATTATTGTAAGCAAACTCAACTAGATGAAGATGATCCTCCCAACTACCACCAAAATCCAAGATACATGCACGAAGTAAGTCTTCCAAAATACGGTTCACCCGTTCAGTCTGTCCATCAGACTGTGGGTGATAAGCTGTGCTAAGATTAAGCGTTGTGCCTAAAGCTTGCTGGAGACTCTGCCAGAAGTGACTCGTGAAAAGAGGATCACGATCACACACAATAGATGAAGGAACACCGTGTAATCGCACGATCTCCTTAATATATAGCTTCGATAAAAAAGATGCCGTCCTTTTCGACTTAATAGGAATAAAATGTGCATACTTGGTGAGACGGTCCACAACAACCCAAATACTGCTATGGCCTGACCTCGAACGAGGTAAGCCATCAATGAAACCCATAACAACTTGGTCCCACTTCCACAATGGAACCTCTAAAGGCCGAAGAAGACCACTGGGTCGCTGATGCTCGGCCTTAATAAGCTGACAAGTCGTGCAATTACTCACATAACTTGCCACATCTCGCTTCATGCCTTCCCAGTAATACAAGCGGCGCATGTCAGCATACATCTTGCTGCTGCCTGGATGGATAGTATACTTAGAACAGTGACATTCAGCTAGAATGCCCCGCCTAAGTTCTGGAATAGGAGGCACGACTAGACGGTCCTTCTTTCGAAGACACCCATGAATATCGATGCTGAAATCCCTTATCTCAATATCATCATGGGATTCAGACTTACACTTCTGAATAAGAGCAGATATACCGGAGTCTTGCCGTTGAGCTTCGGCAATCCGTTCTAAAAGAGTAGGGCGAGCTTCCATGTTATATAATAGAATAGGAGAGTTGGATGTGGAAGCACGATCGTGAATATCACACATGGAAAGTGTCTCAAGAACTTTCCATTCTGCAATCATCATGGAAGCAATTGCTGAATGCTTACGACTCAAAGCATCAGCCACTCGATTCCCCTTTCCAAGGGTATACTGAATATCAAAATCATATGAAGCTAGAAACTCTAGCCAACGCTGCTGTCGCATGTTGAGCTCCTTCTGGGTGAACAAGTATTTGAGAGACTTATGGTCAGTGAAGAGAGTAAAGTGCTCTCCCAACAAATAATGACGCCACATCTTTAAAGCAAAGACAATGGCGGCAAGCTCTAAATCATGGGTAGCGTACCGAACCTCGTTCGGACGTAATTTCCTTGAAGTGTAGGCAACTACCCTATCCTTCTGCATAAGAACTGCACGGAGGCCACTATGACTGGCATCAGTATAGACAATAAGATCCTGATTCCCATCGGGAACCACAAGAACAGGAGCATTAGTGAGAAGCTCTTTCAATCTTTGAAAGGAAGCCTCACACTTATCTGACCATATATAGCGAACGCCTTTCTTCGTAAGGCTAGTCAATGGAAGCACAATACGGGAAAAGTCTTTGATGAAGCGGCGGTAATAACCCACCAAGCCAAGAAAGCTACAAATCTCATGAACATTCTCGGGCCTCTTCCAATTTCTGATGGCTTCGATCTTAGAAGGATCGACCGAAATGCCTTCGGAAGAAACAACGTGGCCTAAGAATTTAACTTGCTTTTCCCAAAAATGACACTTAGAAAGTTTTGCTTTGAGTTGATGTTGTCGAAGCGTACTCAAAACAATTCTAAGATGTTTAGCATGGTCCGCTTCGGACTTAGAATATACAAGAATGTCGTCGATGAATACAAGAACGAACTTATCGAGGTATTCCCGGAATACTCGATTCATAAGGTCGAAAAAATAAGCAGGGGCGTTCGTCAAACCGAACGGCATGACGAGCCACTCAAATGAACCATAGCGAGTGCGGAAAGCTGTAAGTGGAATGCTATCTTCCGCAACTCGGAGCTGATGAAATCCTGTGGCTAGGTCAAGCTGTGAGAAGACCTTAGCGCCACTTAACTGATCGAACATATCGTCGATCCTAGGTAATGGGTAGCGGTTCTTGATGGTTAACTCATTAAGCTTGCGATAATCGACACATAACCTAAGAGTCCCATCGGATTTCCTCACAAATACCACCGTGGCTCCCCACGGTGAAGAACTAGATCGAATAAAATGCTTGGCTTCAAGCTCTAGGAGTTGCTTCTTGAGTTCCTCATTCTCTTTGGTAGACATCCTCGTGGGAGGACGACTAACAGGCTATGCGCCTGGAATAAGGTCGATGCGGAACTCGATGGCCCGCTTGGGTGGTAACCCTAAAACAGGCTCAAATAAGTCTGGAAAGTCACGAACAACAGGAATCCGAGACACATCATCATCATCGTCTCGAGATTCAAGAGAGAATAGAGAAGCTTTGGAATCACCATCGACATCCCAAAGTATAAGAGACAACCGAGTAGGAGAGTCGGGATGTCGAAGGTATAGGATTCTCTCTAAACATAGAATCCTGGCATCATATTGAACTAGCCAGTCCATACCCAATATCATATCAAAACCAAGGGAAAGAACCACGTGTAGATTCGCACGGAAAGAAAAGCCACAAATAAGGATCTCAACATCTTCACAAAGCATACTAAGGGTTGCGGATCCCCCGATAGGATTCGCAATCCTCAACGAAGTAATCAAATAAGAAACATCCAACTGTAAAGTATCAACGAGTTCCTTCGATACGAATGAATGTGACGCACCCGTATCGAAGAGCACTCTAATAGAACGATCATGGAACAATATAGAACCCTCCAAAATAGTGGGAGATATACCTCGAGACTGAGAAGCACTACCAGAAACCTTTGCCACGTTTATACTACCAGAACGAGCATACTTCTTCTTCTTATAGCAAGTAGAAATCATGTGTCCCTCTTGCTTGCAATAGAGACACTTGCGGGGATGAGGACATTCACGAGCTAGATGGTCTCGAGAATCACAGTTGAAGCAGGATAAGACCTTTGCTGAGTGAGGTGTGCCATGAGGATGAGAAATAGAATTGCCTTGCTTCTTCTTCTTCTTAGGAGGAAAGGACTTGGATCTCTGAAAAGGGAATTTCTTCTTGTGTGGGTACTTTCGAACCTCGGCCTCATCACTACTATCTTTTTCCTTTTCGACAGCTTCGAGATGAAGCGCCGAATCCACAATCTCCTCGAATGAGAGATTAAGCTGAAGCATGAGAGATTTCTTCAAATACTTCTTAAGTCCAGATACGAACTTAAGATTCTTCTTGTATGGGGTGCTGATGAACTCAAGCCCATACTTAGATAGAGACTCGAAGGATGAAACATAATCAGATACGGAGGATTTGCCCTGCTTCAAACCGAGGAAGCGACGGGCAAGAAATGCCTTCTCTGATTTTGGCACGAACTTGAGCTCAAAGCGGTCTCTAAAATGTTGCCAAGTGAAGGTGGACTCATCCATCTCTGCTATAAGGAGCTCGTACCAGTCTAAAGCCCGTTCTTGTAGCATACTGGATGCTACAAGAACTCGATGATGATCAGATATCTCCATGCGAGTGAAGATGCGCTCACAAGTACGGAGCCAAGCCTGAACCTCAAGAACTGTCTCGGAGCCTTTGAACGGCTTGCCTCCAAGGTGGGTGAAGTCGCTGCACATGCGTGCAAATGCGGATTTGCGCGGAGGAGAGGACTGAGCTAGGGCAGGAGGCTGAGTGCTCCTAATAAGCTCGAGAATCTGGTCGGTCGACATATAAACTCCTTCGAGACGAGAACCACTGGACGGTCCCGCCTCCGAAGTGCGACCTCTTCCTCTTCCAGACATAGCTGAAAGTTAAGATAAGATAGAATTATTCATAGGGCAGATATTAGCAAATCAAATGTATTAAATAAGGAATACTACGGAATTTAAAATTAACATTCCTAGACATATTCCTTTTTATCTACCCCCAAAGGAACTAAAAGGGTAAGGACAAAGTCGAATTTGTTTATGATTAGGGATGATGTTTACACTTGTATTATACTTGATGTACGATAATCATGTATATTGTTCTGTATTTATTACATTTTGTTCTGAATCTTGCTCTGATACCAAGCTGTGACGCCCCACCCTGAGACCCATATTAACAAAGAGAATTACATAGTAATTCTGTCTGCTAATGCGGAGAATAGGGCTGGTTAAGGGCGACCATCATAGTCTTGCATTAGATAAGAGATAAGTACGTCGATATTTATACTCCTTTTTTTTCGTCTCGAGTATTCGACATACTTAATTCCTATCTAATACACTACTTTGGTGGCTACATGATCGATTCAGAAACAAAATATAATAACTGTCAATTAGAAGTCACAGAACAGCAACACAAAAATGATACATATGAATACATACATCAAATGTAATACAACATGTCACTAGTGGTATATAACCACGATACATACATACATTCCCCATAAAAGAATATATACACATCAAAAGTTCCCAACAGAAAGGCTACTACACCAAACTATGCCATATCCCAAGTCAATGGTGAAGTCCAAAAGATAAAGCAAGCTAAGAGTCCAACTACCTAACCTGCAACTCGGTCTGACCCGAGTAATAAATACACGGGTCAGGCTAGCTAGAACTTGATACTAGTATAGGATAAGAGGAATAGAAGTGTATAAGGGAATTCATCCTTTAACTATAAAGGATGGGCACAAGTATAGGACAATCTCAATTCATGATATATGTTCACCAAGGGTTGTCACATGAATATGTTTAATTCAACATAAGAAACTCATACTTAATGGCATTCAACTCAAATGCAAGGAATCATATGAAAGTCATAAGAGAAACTCATTAAAATTCCAATATGAATCTCATGGAACTCAAAGTAAAGTTCAAATATCATAAAAACGAAATCACTATATATAACTTCTCATGTAGCACTAGGCCATCGATGTAATAAAAATATCTCAAAATAGTGAAATCGTATAAAACTCAGAAAAACTAAAAAACCCCGGATTGGCCAGATCCCTGATTGCAAAGCAGAAGCAATGCTGCATGTGCTAAACTCTTGTCCAGTGCTATTTATAATTTAGGTACCTAACTCGTGGACCCGAAGGTCATACTCATGGTGACCGATGTCACATAACTCGTGGTGACCGAAGTCACATAACTCAGATGACCCGAAGGTCTATAGCACTGGCATACTCGTGGATGTGTCACAAACTCTCGGAAAGGAACCCGAAAAGTGTTAGCGTGCGTCCCATACCACACGTTCGCACTAAACGGTTTACTAACCGCTAGTTAACTCCACATCATAAAACTAAAATCTCAAACCTCAAAAAAGAAATCTCAAAATGCTCATATATCTTGCCTCGTATCATCGGCAAATGCAAATAAATCTCATAATAGTTTCTCATAAACCATAATTCCCGCAAGGGGAAAATCTCATCTCAAGACTCGCCTCATCTCATCGGCGAGTAACACAACATCTATAAGTAGTTCTCATCGATTATTACTCCTATAATAGGAGATCTCAAACATCTCAACTAGTCAAATATTGGCTAAAACAAATTCTAAAATCAACAATCATTGTTGTTGTCATTTTTGATCTCGGGATAGCAACAATCAAGCGCACTTTTAGTCCATAAAACTTAAAAATATCAAAAACATCAAAACAAGAAACTTCTAGATCAAATTCTATTCTTTTCGAAACTTCTAATATTTTTGAATTTGGATAAAAATTGAAAAAATTATGCTTAAATTGGTTCAGAAGTCTAAATTCAACACTGCTGTAATTTTAGTCTCGGGATAGCAGCAAAAAATGCAGTTTTGATCGATTTAACTTCGGAATTTCAAAAATCCTAAAACATGAAACTTTTAGATAAAATTCTTAGCTTTCCAAAACATCAAATATTATTCAATTTGGATAAAAATTGAAAGAGTTATGCATAAAATGGTTCAGATGTCCAAATTAAACACTACTGTAATTTTAGTCTCGGGATAGCGACAAAAAAAATTTAGTTTTGATCAATTTAACTTCAGAATTTCAAAAATCCTAAAACATGAAACTTTTAGATAAAATTCCCAGCTTTCCAGAACATCAAAGGTTATTCAATTTGGATAAAAATTGAAAGAGTTATACATAAAATGGTTCATATGTCCAAATTAAACACTGCTGTAATTTTAGTCTCGGGATAGCAGCAAAAAAATGCAATTTTGATCAATTTAACTTCAAATTTCAAAAATCTCAAAACATGAAACTTTTAGAGAAACTTCTTAGCTTTCCAGAACATCAAATATTATTCAATTTGGATAAAAATTGAAAGAGTTATGCATAAAGTGGTTCAGATGTCCAAATTAAACACTGCTGTAACTTTAGTCTCGGGATAGCAGCAAAAAAATGAAATTTTGATCAATTTAACTTCAGAATTTCAAAAATCGCAAAACATGAAACTTTTTGCATATGATCTGAGATTTCCAAAACATCTAGAATTTTCAAATTTGGTTAAGAAACGAAAAAGTTATAGCAAAATTCGTTTCAGCCACAGTCACAAAACAAATATTACAGCAGTCATGTTTTTCTAGCAAATTCACCGCTGTAAATCGTCATTAACCACATGAATCCAAAATAAAAAAGCGTGAGGGAACCCTCATCTTAGATATGCAGCAAAGTTTAGGTTGAAAGCTTCTCCGGTTTGGATCAATTTGATGATTTTGAGGCTCCTTTGTTAGCTTCAGCGGCTTCTATTCTCCTAATTTGGTGATTTCTTCTTGAATTAGCAGCAGATTGGGCGAAAATTTTGTTTTAGTTGAAGGTAGCCATGATTTTTTTAAGCTTACTGTAAAAATTTTTTTATTTTTTTTGTTTCTGAGGAAGAAGAACTAAACTACGTACAGTAGTTTGTTTCTCACCAGAAACATCCAGATAATGGATTTTAGGTTTTAAAACCTAACCCAAAAAGCCCAAAGCAATATTATATAGAGAAAATGCAAGGCTATGTATATGTATTAGGCTATTTTAACTTAAATTCACATATTTCTCAATATAACTCAAACAAAAATATATGCAACCAATTGTTATGAAACAAAAATTGTTATTTACACAAAATAAAATTTATTTCAATAATAAAACGTTATTTTCATAAATAGAACCATATTTTAGATAATATTTTACAATTTTCAACATTTTAGTGTAAAAACACTAATTTTAAAGCATAATTTGTTCAAAATTTCATTTTCATTGTCAACAAGTTATAACAAAACATTATAACTCTTTTAAAATAACAAAATATTATTTTAAACAATATTCCATCTTTTAATTTTAATAAAATACATATTTTCTACATATTTCTTCTTTTAAATTCAATAACAGGTTAATATTGGCAATAATTACCAATATTAATGCATTGATTCAACTAAAATCCAATAAGTAATTATTTTCACTCCAAATTCTCAAAGTAAAGTTTTTAAAACTCTGTTTTCATCAATTTATATTTATTTCAACAATTATACGTTGAAACACATCAATTGATTAATTTATTAACTCTAATTTAATAAGATCACATTGTTTATTTGAAATATAAAAATTAAATAAAATTTATTTTCTCCATTTATTTTCAATATTAAATTATAACTAACGTTATAATTTAATATCATAGGTAATCACCAATACCAGGGTTATTACACCCTTCCTTTCATTCCGAATATTTATATATCAAAAACTCCATTTTTCAAGTCCTTTCTCTGGTCCAGTTTTGGCCGAAAATACCCCATACTTTATCAATCTTATCTCCTTCAAGAATGAACCAAATTTTATGGTTCTTTTTTTCAAACAATTTATTTTTCTAATGGCTTCAATTATATTTGAGATTAGTTCTTCAAATTCCTTAATTTCCTGTGCCCAGAACTCAAATCTTTTCGAAGTATTTTTGAACTCAGATTTTCAACTCAAAAAAAACCTCTGTTTGATTTGACCATAACTTTCTCAAGACCTAAGAATTTTGACTGATTCTTTTTTTGAAAGTGGAGAAAAAATAATTTTCAACAACTTTCCAGTTTAATCACATTTACAGATTCAGTAATATTCAAGTCTGAATATTTTCTAAAGATGATATAGTTTCGAGTCTGTCCATAGTTTGGATTATGGGTTGTTTGGAAGTTGGAAGTAGTTGAAACTTGTTTATTGATTCGTATTCGTGTCTAAGACTTGTTGGATTTGCTTTGCATTTGGATCTTTGCTGGGAATCTCTATATTGCTCCATTTTTATCATCACCTTCGTCGCCACGAAAGGTGAGCAAACACTCACAACTGCTAGATTTTCTTATACTAGTTAAATTGAATTTATGATGTGATTAGAAATTGATTGGTTGTTGTTTAGTATATTTTAAATTGTCATTCCAGTTAAATCTGACTTTTATTGAATTTAATTACTAGTTAAATACCTGTTAATGATAACCAGTAAATTGTTGGTAGTTATTATTTGATTTCAACGATGATTTTGCTGTATGTGCAATTGTTGATATTTGGATGATTGGATGGATGTTATTGGTTGACATTTTGGATGATTGATGTTATTTATGTTTATATCTTTATTATCCCTTTGGTTTGAAACGATACATACCCGAACGATCATATATATTATGGGAAAATCATTATGGGTTGAAATGATAAACCCGAGCGGCTTTCATTGATTTGGAAATGTTGATTTTTGATACTGGTTAAAATGACATATACCCATATAATTTCTTCAATTTGGATTTTTATTTGGAATTGAATTATATGAAGGGTTTAATTTAATACAATTCGGATTTGTTTTAATTAGATGATTACGATTGATATTTCAGATTATTTGAAACCCTTTAAATACTTTTATTCACGTTGTATAATTGATAGGAGATGAAAACCCCGTAATATCTATGAAACCATTGGACTAATATTTGTATTTTACTTATTTTGTGATAACCCAGATTTTTGAACATCGGTTAATAGGTAGTTAACTGATTCTAATTGAAACACAGATTTAAATTGAACAAGTAATTCATAAAACTAATATTGATTTTGATAATCTTCTAATATATTTTCATTTCAGAACAAAATAAATATGATAGCTATTGTTCATATATATTTTTGGTATTGATTGATAATGTGTGTGTGTATATATATGTATACATTGTGAATGGAAAGCTAGGGTTTGAATTTAATATATAATGATTATTTAATGAAGTTAATTAAAAGTTAAATTAAACATTTTTAACACTAGTACTTATTTTTAGTTATCAATTTAAGTAAAAAGTTTAAGTTTAAATAGGATTTAATAAAAAGGTTAATATTCTTTCTTTTTAATTTAACATGAATAAATGTATTTGCATATATGTAAACACTTAAAACAATAGATAAATTAAGGAAAGAACAAATTACATAATTTATAAAAATTAATTAATTAAGAGAATATATATATATATATATATATATATATTTAAAAATAAGTTTTGACATTTGTTGGATAAGAAAAACATGCTTTAAACATTTGTAACTTGTGTAACATGCAAATTTACAAGTGGCTTACTTTTCTTTTTGGTTTGGAAAATTAATAAATGTTTAAAAATAAAATGAAAGAAAGAGGACTGGTTCAATTCAAGGCATTTTCCATTTCTCTTTTCTAAAACTTTTCATTCATCTTTTAACAAAAAAAAAAACCAAGGCTTGTTTCAATGTTTTCAACCTGATCAAAACTAGTAGATTCAAAGATAAATTCAAAATAATAACCGTTTCAAACTGTTAATCTAAGCAAATTAAAGTTTCCAACCAAATCAAAACATGTTTTAAGTTCAACATGATCTAAAATTGTAAGATCAAGAAAGGTGCAAATTCAATAAAATCAAGTTTCAGTTTAAATCAAACTTCCAGGCTCTGTTTTCTTTATACAGGTGAGTAAACATTTATTTAAAAAAACTTAACTAAATAAATGTCTATTGCATGTGAATTTCTATGATGAAGATTGCTTTTCATGTATATATATAAGTAAAATCTCTGTATATATATATATATATATATATATATATATATATATCTGTTTGAAGTGTGCATGTCTGTTGCATGTGTATATCTCTGTTCATAGTTCAGAGCTTAAAGTTTTGATCAAAATTCAAAATCTTTTCACGTATTCTTTGTTAGGCTTTGGGATTCAAACAAGATAAGTTAGTTTAAACATAATCTAGGTTTTAAAAATATGTGCAAGCATAATAGGTTTGAAAATCCCCTGGAATCAAGAAAAATAGTAGTAATTTTAAAAACATGTAAAGAACAAACATTATAATTTGCTGATTCAAGTATACAACTTGAACCGACTTTGAAAAATATGATTTTTAAAAAGAAAATCATGATTTTTAGAATCGAATTGAGTCAGTATTTCGTGGATGACCAGAAAATGGTTTTTGTGCAAACTCAGGTAGCCGGAGGTACTCGGGGTTTCGATTGGAGGTGGGGGAAGGTTCGGCTAGCTCGGCAAAAATATCGGGAGGGTGGATAGATCACCATGGCATCGGCAATCGATCGAAGTAGGGTTTCAAACTCAAAATGGGTTGAGGTCAGAAATCTTGTTGCTGCGACATCTCTGGTGAATCGAGTTGCACGAGACTTGGGGGAAATGGTAGCGTGGAAGGTCACAAGGTGTGACCGGAGTTATAGGGATGCTGGTGGTCAGCTTTTGCAGTTCGAGGGGTTTTTCAAGCAATGGTTTTTGGTTCCAGGTTTGCCAGATTAGCTCGATCATGATTTAAGCTTTATGTTGGAGAATTGGGGTCGGGATCGAAGGATGAGGCGATGGTCGATGAGTCGAAGGTATCGTGGTTGGTCGCAGTGGCCTCAGTCGCTGGTGCATGTGCACGGAGGTGTCAGCGGTGCAAGTAGGTTTGGGTAAATGGTTGACACGAAGGGAAGCTCGGGTGATTGGGTAAGGAACTCAAGTAGGGACTCGAGGAGATCGTGAGTGAAAATCATGTTTCCAGGTTAAACCTTAAACTTGCTAAATTTTGAAAGAAAGTAAGGGCAATGGGAGTACTCGGGGAAGGTCTTGGGTAGACGTAGGGTTAAACCCGAAGCAGATTTTAAAAAAAAATTAGAAGTTTTTTTTTAAAAAAGCAAGTTTTAAAATTAAAATAAATCTAGTTTAAATCTATTTCTTAAATCTAATTCTTTACATAATAAATGTTTGAAAAAATGGATTTAAGGAAGTGATATAATTTGTTAACTTAAATTTGTTTAAGTTAAATACTTAAGTCTATTTGAAAGAATTTAAATAATGTATTTAAGGAATTGGATTTAAATGGTAAGATGTTTTTAAATTATTAATCTAAGTTAACCTATAAGTAAATGAGAATTAATCTCAAGGTTATTTAGATATGGTCTTAAGATAAATAGTTATCTTAAATAATATTTTGATTTACTTAAAGGTTTTTAAGTTAAATTTTATGTTAATGATAACTAAGTAATTAAAAATGTTAAGTAGGTTATCTTGAATTTAATTAAGATTTTGGGTAACTATAGATTAATTAAATTAATAAAGAAATTGAAGAGAAGATTAATTAATTGATGTTAAAGATTAATTAATTTATAATTGAGGGTTATCAATTAATTAATTAAATTAATTAATTGGTAATTATAGATTAATTGGTTAGTAATTAGAGATTAATTACTTAAATGATAATTGCTTAATGTAAGTAACTAAAGGATAAATTTGTTAAGGATTAATTAATTTAATTAGGAATCAAAGGTTAAATTAAATAATAATTAAAGGTTAATTAATTGAGGATAATTAACCAATGGATAATTACTTAATGGAAGTAATTATGGGAAATTAATGGGTAATTAAAGGATGATTAACTAATGATTTGTAATTAATTAATGATTAAGTAAGCAGGATTTAAAAGGTGATTGAAGTAATTAATTTAATTTATTTAAATTAGTTTGAAATGGTGTGACTAATCAATCTTGCTTATGAATGATTGATTGATACTGTATACCTTAGATTAGTTGATATCTCTCATATGTGATTTGTGTTGTTTTGTTATATGATATGTATGGGTTGAACAGTGATAATGTGGTTATCTATCAATGATGAATTACTGTGTAAAAGGGACATTTTGTATTTAAAATTTAATTGTATTCACTTAAACAACTTGGACTAAAGATGACATTGGATTCGAAGAGACTGGGGTCAGGTATCTGTAAATACCCGAAACCACTTCGATTTGGAATCTACAATAATTCTTTATAGATTGAAATGTGAAATTGTAACATTCTCGGATTTTAGCCATATATAATAAAATGATTAATTTAATTTTCGGAATTAAATTGTGGATTAATGATGAATTAATGTGAAATTTTCCAGAAATAAATAAAAATATGTATTTTGGAATAAAATTTTGATTCGAAATTCAAGAATAAATATATTGAAAATAAATTGGATTTGAAAAATATATTCTAAAAATTAATAAGAATTTGTTTTCTAATATATATATATATATATATAAATATTTGGAAGATAAGATTTGAGAATTTATGTAATAATTTTCTAAAGATTATTTTAAGTTAAATTCTCTTATATATATAAAATATGTGTGTGATCACTTATTTGTATAAAATTCGTTTTAAAATCATTTCTTAAGGATATGTAAATAATTATAAAAGTAAATGTATATACATTAAATATTTTTGAATAATGAAAAGGCTTGTATGTAAAAATTCATAACAATAAAAACATATATATATATATATATATATATATATATATATATATAACATATGTTAAGATATAAAATGTAAATGCACAAGGATTTAAAACAAAATTTGTAAAATTATTCAAAAGAGGGATTTGAAAATAAAAGTGATATTAATGACATTTGTAAATAAATAAGATTATGAAAATTACAAGTATAATTAAAATAGACATGTGGCAAGCAAATTTCTTTTCTTTTAATCAAAAAATTTATAGACATGCATAAGAAAGAAAATAACCAGGCTTCTTTATTTTTTTTCAATCTAGTCTTCTTCTTTCATTCATGTGCTAAATCTGAAAAACAAAAGAAAGTAAAACCTGAGAAAATGTAATCGAAGTAAGATCAAAACTGGAACGCAGAAAACCAAAGTCCGGAAAAAGAAAATCAAAAGATCTTCAAAATTCGAAGCAAAGGAAGAATAAAATTAAAGATCAAACATCAGTTTTTCAAAAACATTTCAAGCCTGGAAACAAAAGCTTCAGTCAGTTTCAACAAGGTTCAACCTGACTTGATCCAGAGCTAAGCAACAAATTCAATATCAAAGCAAATATAGGTTCCAGATAAAAATCAATTTTCAGGTTGAAAACAAAAATTCTAGGTTTTCTGTTCATTATCAGGTGAGCAAACTCCTATTTCTAAGTTGAATCTGCTAGATAATTTAATAATGGTGATTACTGTTTGAAATACAATGGTGATAAGTATTTACATAAATGTAAATATCATGGTATGTATGTATGTATATATATACATATACATGTGTAAGTGGTGTGCATGTCTGGGAACAGGAAGAAACACCTTTGCTCTTGTTGCAGGTTTTTAAAAACTGATAGAAAATTCAAAAATCATCATATTTAAATGGTTTCAGGGTTCAATTTCTAAACAAAAAAGTAATTATAACCATGTAATGCTAATTTTAAAAATAATTTCATGAATATTTATTATGTAGTTATTTTTAAAAATAGAAATGTCAAGGACAAACATTTATATGTTAAAATTTAATCATCTTGTAATTAAGTTTGGATAATATGATCATATTCGTATTACAAAATGATGATTTTAGAGAGTTATTTCAAGATTTTTTTGTTGCATGGTTGTCGAGATATTGTGGGATGAACAGAAATAGTAAATTCGTCAATTTCTGATGATCGAGGAAATGTTGAGCTTCAAGATTTATGTGGAAGCTAACATGTATGTTGGAAATTGTCGGAAAAATGCTAATTGAATTTGTCAATGATAGGGGCGGTGAAACGGTGATGGTTTAGGGTTTTCAACCCAGTTTAGTTCGAATAAGAAAACGCGACAATTCCGTCAATCACGGTGGATCGGAAGTGATCGCGCCCATGGGAAAAGAAGTATTGGTTTCTGGCAAAGCTCTGGAGGCAATCGCATGTTTTCTGATGGCGGGGTTGGAATTTCGAGGGGATTTTGGTAATCCAGTTGCTTTGGGTCACGTCAATTTGCTCAAAAGTCGATTTTTCACCGACTTGAGAATCTTGGTGGTCAGAAGCATGGGGTGGGTCGTCGTCGAGTAGGGAAAGGCGGCGAGATCGATTGGAATATATCGGAACTTCGGTGCATGTGCACGCACGATATTGCGTGTCTGTGTTGATTAAAGGTTGGGGAAGATGAAGCTTTATCGGGGACGAACTTGAAGGGATTCACGAAATAACTCGGAGCAAAAGGAAATGTGGGTAACATGGGATTGAGCTCGGGGATATACTGGTTTGGCTTGAGTTTTTTTTTGTTTACGTATAATCAAGCCTTCAAGTTTTAAAATAAATAAGAATTTTTTTTACCAAGTTCAAAGTAAATTATTTTAAACAAGTTTTCTAAGTGTAAGTACTTATCAAGCGTTCAAACAAGTTTCAGGGTTTTAGTTTTTAAGTTGAATGTTTAAAATAAATTACTTTTAAATAATTAATGTTGATTTAAAAGGTGTGGATAAATAAGAGTTTAATAATTTATTTTTAACTGGAATTAATTAAGTTAATTTCCAAGTTTATTTAAGATAAATTAAATGGTGTAATTAAGAAATGTTTTTCAGTTTTAATTAACTTAAGGATTTAAGTTAATCTATAGGCTAATAATAAATTTTATTTTAAAGGTTAAATTTTGAAAGTTAATTATTTTTAAAATTTATTGATTAATTAAAAGAGTAACTAATGATAAGTAATAAAAGGGTAATTAATTACTTAAAGATAATTACTTAATGAAAGTAATTAAGGATAATTAATGATTAAAGGTTGTTTAATTAAGTAATTAAAGAATAAGTAATTAAAGGATAATTAATTTATGTGATTAATTAATTAAGGTAATTAATTTGAGGATAATTAATTAAGGTAATTAATTTGAGGATAATTAATTAAGTTAAAGGATAATTAATTTATGAAAGTGATTAAGGGATGATTTATTAATTAAGGATTAATTTCTTAATGATTAATTAATTAGAGAATGATTAATTTTTACAATTAATTAAGGATAATTAATTAAAGAATAATTAAATAATTAAGGGTTAATTATTTAATGATTAAAGATTAATTAATTTATTAATTAAGATTGATTAATTAATAATTAATGGTTAATTAATTTATTATTAAAGGTTAATTAATAAATGATTAATGGTTAATTAATTAAAAATGATTTCTAATTAATTAATGTTAATTAACCAGGATTGATAATTTATTTTTATGTAATTAATCTGGTTTAAGTTAATTATAATTAGATAATTAATTGATCTTACCTATGGATGATTGAATTGTAATGAATGCTTTGAATTACGTGATATCTCTGATCTATGATATTCCGTTCTATGAATTATTTCAATTTAAGCTATGTGTAATTTATTTATCTGTAACGAATTTAGATAATTATCTGTGAATTTGTGAATGGAAGATAAGCATTATAAATTATACTGCTTATCAATATTTCTGTGCTTGAATTTGTGATTGATGATATTGCACTATTATTGTGTAAAACCCCTGGACTATACCATACACACACAAATATGGATTTCACGGGAAATCGGTTAAGTCGTAGATAATTTGAATTTAATATTATTCTATTCAAATGATGTAATGGTTTTAAAAGATGAATTTTGAATCCAAAGGACTTTGGAAATGGAATTGGGTTGAATATGAAAAGCTTTTGAAAACGGAAGTTTGAAAATGGAATTTGGTTGAATATGAAAAGCTTTTGAAAAAGGAAGTTTGAAATTGAAATTTAGTTTGAATATATTATATCATGTTTAAGTTTTGAAATTATTTTGAAAATTTGGTTTGAAAGGTTTGTACAAGTTATACATATATATATATATACATATATATATGGATTTTTAAACCATTTTGAAGTATATTGAAAGTATTAATTTGGGAATTTAAATTTAATCCAAGTTTATACTTTAAAAGATATAACTTGGGTATAATTGATCGCATTTTTCCGAAACGAAAACTCTTGTTTTTCAGATAATAATAGCTTTCATATAAAGAAAGGATTTCCAATTTGTTTTGAAAAGATTTCAAGTTTGAAATAGAATTATTTTGAAAGCTATGAATTAATCTTTGTGAAATATTGGTGAACTTTATGAAATAAATCTTTTTGTTTAAAGATTTAAAATGGTAATTTGTTTAAACCATTTGAAGAAAGGTTTTAGGCTTTAAGTTGTGACTTAACTAAGATCCCACTATATCCATATGCTTTTTAAATTAAGCGCTCATTATTTGGTTTAGTCGGGAGAGGACTTTGTGTCATATAACCCATTCCGAATAATGATATGACGTTATGGATTGCATTTGAAGACAGTGGTGAAGACCGGGTATTTTCAATAACGAAAGGATTACCTGTTGAATGTCTCTGCACTGGCTGATCCCCGGTATAAAGATTTGATCACCTTTTGTGATAGGGAGTCCGGACGTGATTATGGATTATCCGGATTGCAAGGGCTTCATTTAAAGTGCCTTCGGTCCCGTTTGAACTCGGAACATGGTTGTATGTCTGGCATTACACTTTGAGATATAAAGCTGATCTCTATCAAATACATTTCTATTTGGTGGTAGAGAATTTATTCTCTTAGCTTAACACCCTTTTTTGAGACGTACGAGCTCAGAGGTTATATAGTTGATGGTTATCAGTGATATACTCCTAATTTGGTAGTGTGGCATGCTGAGTGTTATTGATCATTTGTTAATCGAAGCATGGATTTTGTGTAAAGTGTAGCATTGTGGACGAGACTGCATCAGAACCTCACAACCCGAAAATGGTTGAAACAGGAAAGATGCGGCAAGGTTATGAGGGTCGCACCCTTTAGGGTATGTCATTTCCTTCTGGAAAAGGGTGGTATCATGGTATGGAGCCTAGATATTTAACCTATGTGGCTACTGCAAATTTATTAGTTTGTGGTTGTTGCTTTGTGGTTGAGGATCCTTGGATAAAGGTCGCTAATGACCGGGAGATGGCACACTCATGTAGTAGTTACTTAGTTACAGAGGTAACTCGGCCTTGTGTTGAAAGAGATCCAGTTAGATTCTCGGGCTTCCCTCCAGAGGCGTACCCAAGTGACCCAGGAAGTTCCTTTGCCTGACCATTTGTTGCAAATCCAATCATAAATATGCACCTTGTACGGTTTTAGTTGTAGAACACGCCATTTACTTATGATGGTGACCCACTATTTAGATGGTAGCTATAGTAGGCATAGTACGAAATGTGTATGCTGGCTAAGATTAATATTATACTTTCGAAAGGTTTTCTACACTATGCACTAATAATAATATCAAAAGAATTTTACGTATCAAGCACGTTTGTCTATCATAAGGAGAAATCTCCTCCAATTCTGTTTTTGCATTGTTTGGCGGCGAGAGGCCTTATGATAGTTTCATTTTCCAACAAGCATTGCGGATTTCAATCTTAAATTCTTTTGTTATTTGTTTTTTTCAAAACTGTTTTCATTTGATCACACCAGTCCGATGACTGATCTGGAATTTATTGTTTCCTTTCTAAACTCTGGGTGCCTACAATTTCCACACGGGCAGCCTAGAGTTGGGATTTTTAGATAATCAAATAGTAGTATAAATTCGATAGCACCCAGCCTTTGGATATGGCAATCACATTTGGTTTATCAGTGCACCTAGTTTGCTTGATACAACTTGATGGTGGTTTAAGCTTTCGATTTGGAGCATTAGAGATCTTTGGAGCTTTGGCTATGGAGTTGCAGTTCTGGATTCTATCTTTCTTTCTATTCTTTGGAACATCATACTTGAGATTCATCTTTCCGCTGTTGTACATCTCTGATAGATATTGATATTCATTGTATCATTGATGTACCAAATGTTGCATATCAATAAAGTTTCATTTTCTTCCACTGCGTTGTTGTACTTAATGTGTTATAAGCTCCATCAGAACTGGAGTTCGACGTTTGAATCTGTGGCATTCGAATACGGGTGAAGTATGAATGTCGATTTTCGGACGCCGAATTTCGGTGCATGACAAGTGGTATCAAAGCTAAAGGTTGAACTTTAGTTTTTGGAGTATAACACATTAGGTGACTCATTAGAGATAGGGTAAAGTATACCCTAGAATGAGTATCCCTAAGATATCCGTCCGTGTGCCCAAGTAAATTCTCTTACTATTCACTGATAGTAAGTATGAGTGCAAGAAAGGATGAGGTAGTGGACGGGGAAGTACTACAAATGGTCAATATCCTGTAACAACAAAGGAACAATCTTTCTCTATCAATCTCCTTTGATCCAGTTTCAATTCTTTAATAGCTTCGTGGCAGCACAAGCAGAAGCTTTGGTACGAAGATGGCCCTGTGAATCATTGTAGAAAAGGATCAAATTCCTATTTCGTATTCTAATCATCAGTTTCTTAACAATCTTTTCATTTTTAACTTTAATGGATTTGTAATTTTAATTGAAATAAATTAGTTAAGAATTTATAAAGATCTGTATCGATAAAACAATTTCGGTCAAAACCAAATTTGGAAATTTTGTTGTGATTTCTTGCGTGGATCGAAGTCCAAAGAGGGACAAGCCAGTGTAAACTTTGAGATACTCCGATCTGAATTGGAATCCATACCAAATGTATGAGAATTATGGAAAATTGAATCTATTCATCTATTCTTTGGGGTCCAGATATATTCTATGAACGGTTAGTCATCTCTTCGAACTAACCAATGCCCTGCATATTTCGTAGACCTGATGACCCGAGTATTTCGTAATGTATCGATTGAGTTGTTCTCATAATTATTGATGATATTCTGGTTTGGTAAGCCAAATGCAGAATAGACATTCAGTTTGATCTGGTAAAACATTTTATCCGTTCTGAGTCATCTCTCTGTCTAGAAAATTACGAGGACGAAATTTTCTTAAGGAGGGGAATCAGTAACATTCCCGGATTTTAGCCAAATATAATTAAGTGGTTAATTTAATTTTTGGAATTAAATTGTTAATTTAATGATGAGTTAATGTGAAATTTTCTGGAAATAAATAAAAATATGTATGTTGGAATAAAATTTTGATTTGAAATTCAAGAATAAATATATTGAAAATAAATTGGATTTGAAAACTATATTCTAAAAATTAATAAGAATTTGTTTTCTAATATATATATATATATATATATATATATATATATATTTGGAAGATATGATTTGAGAATTTATGTAATAATTTTCAAAAGATCATTTTAAGTTAAATTCTCTTATATATATATATATATAATATGTGTGTGATCACTTAAAATAAAATTTTCTAAAATCATTTTCTTAAGGATATGTAAATAGTTATAAAAGTAAATGTATATAGATTAAATATTTTTGAATAATGAAAAGGTTCGCATGTAAAAATACATAACAATAAAAACATATATATATAAAACATATGTTAAGATATAAAATGTAAATGCACAAGGGTTTGTAAAATTATTCAAAAGAGGGATTTGAACATAAAAGTGATATTAATGACAGTTTTAAATAAATAAGATTACGCAAATTACAAGTGTAATTAAAATAGACACGTGGCAAGCAAATTTCTTTTCTTTTAATCTAAAAATTTATAAACATGCATAAGAAAGAAAATAACCAGGCTTCTTCATTTTTTTCCAATTTAATCTTCTTCTTTCATTCATGTGCTAAATCTGAAAAACAAAAGAAAGTAAAACCTGAGAAAATTTAATCAAAGTAAGATCAAAACAGGAAAGCAAAAAACCAAAGTCTGGAAAAAGAAAATCAAAACATCTTCAAAACTGGAAGTAAAGAAAGAATAAAATCAAAGATCAAACATCAGTTTTTAAAAAACATTTCAAGCCTGGAAACAAAAGCTTCAATCGGTTTCAACAAGCTTCAACCCGACTTGATCTAGAGCAAAGCAATAAATTCAATATCAAAGCAAATATAGGTTCTAGCGAAAAAATTAAATTTTCAGGTTCAAAAAAAAATTCCAGGTTTTCTGTTCATTGTCAGGTGAGCAAACTCTTACTTCTAACTTGAATCTGCTAGATAATTTAATATTGGTGATTACTGTTTGAAATACAATGGTGATAAGTATTTGCATAAATGTAAATATCATGGTATGTGTATATATATACACACACACACACATGTGTAAGTGGTGTGCATGTTTGGGAACAGGAAGAAACACCCCTGTTCTTGTTACAGGTTTTTAAAAGCTGACAGAAAATTCAATATCATATTTAAACGGTTTCGGGGTTCGATTTCTAAATAAAAAAAGTAATTATAACCATGTAATTCTAATTTAAAAAAAATCTGAATATTAATTATGTAGTTATTTTTAAAACTAGAAATGTCAGGGATAAACATTTATATGCTAAAATTTAATCATCTTGTAATTAAATTTGGACAATATGATCATATTCGTATTACAAAATGATGATTTTAGAGAGTTATTTCAAGATTTTTAGTTGCATGGTTGTCGAGATATTGTAGGATAAACATAAATCGTAAATTCATAAATTTCTGATGATCGGGGAAATGTTGAGCTTCGAAATTATGTGGAAGGTAACTTAAATGCTGGAAATTGTCGAAAAATGCTAATTGAATTTATCAGCGATCGGGGCGGTCAGATGGCAATGGTTTAAGGTTTTCAACCCAGTTTGGTTCGAAGAGGAAAACGCGACAATTCCGTCGACCATGGTGGATCAGAAGCGGTCGCGCCCATGGGAAAAGAAGTATTGGATTCTGGCGAAGCTCTGGGAGCGATCACACGTTTTCTGATGACATGGGTGGAATTTCGAGGGGATTTTGGTAATCCAGTTGCTTTGGGTCACATTAATTTACTCAAAAGTCGATTTTGTCACTGATTTGAGAATTTGGGTGGTCAGAAGCATGGGATGGTTCGTCATCGACTTGGGAAAGGCGGGAAGTCGACTGGAATTCATCGGAACCCCGGTGCACGTGCACGCGTGATATTGCGTGTCTGTGTTGATTAAAGGTTGGGGAAGATGAAGCTTTATCGGGGACGGACTCGAAGGGATTCATGAAATAACTCGGAGCAAAAGGAAATGTGGGTAACACGGGATTGAGCTTGGGGATATACTGGGTTGGCTCGAGTTTTTTTGTTTATGTATAATCAAGCTTTCAAGTTTTAAAAAACAAGATTTTTTTTTACCAAGTTCAAAGTAAATTATTTTAAATAGTTTTCCAAGTGTAAGTACTTATTAAACTTCAAACAAGTTTCAGGGTTTTCTTTTTTAAGTTGAATGTTTAAAATAAATTACTTTTAAATTATTAGTGTTGATTTAAAAGGTTTGGATAAATAAGAGTTTAATAATTTATTTCTCACTGGAATTAATTAAGTCAATTCCCAAGTTTATTTAAAATAAATTAAATGATGTAATTAAGAAATGTTTTTCAATTTAATTAACTTAAGGATTTAAGTTAATCTATAGGCTAATAATAAATTTTATTTTAAAGTTTAAGTTTATTATTTTTAAAATTTATTGATTAATTAATGATAAGTAATAAAAGGGTAATTAATTACTTAAAGATAATTACTTAATGAAAGTAATTAAGGATAATTAATTAATGATTAAAGGTTGTTTAATCAAGTGATTAAAGAATAAGTAATTAAAGGATAATTAATTTATGTGATTAATTAATTAAGGTAATTAATTTGGGGATAATCAATTAATTTAAAGGATAATTAATTTATGAAAGTGGTTAAGGGATGATTTATTAATTAATAATTAATTTCTTAACGATTAATTAATTAGAGAATGATTAATTTTTACAATTAATTTAGGATAATTAATTAAAGAATAATTAAATAATTAAGGGTTAATTATTTAATGATTAAAGATTAATTGATTTATTAACTAAGGTTGATAATTAATAATTAACGGTTAATTATTCATTATTAAAAGTTAATTAATAAATGACTAAAGGTTAATTAATTAAAAATGGTTTGTAATTAGAAAATCAAAAGACACTTAAATGATCAATAAGTAAGAAAATGGATAAGATTACACTAAAATCGACAAGTTCTTTGGGAAAATTAGTAGAAAGCTTGGACTATCATCTTCTTCATCTTAATTTAACTAGTGTTAAGTTCATATTATCTTAAGTTCAATTTTTTTAGTTTCTTTATTTTAGTTAATATTATATTATCTTATGTAATGTTAACTAGAATTATTAATGAAATCGTTCATTTCCTGTTATTCATGTTCACTTGTCTCTCTAATTGCTTGATTTTATATTTTAATGTTAATTAACCAGGATTAGTAATTTATTTTCAAGTAATTAATCTAGTTTAAGTTAATTATAATCAGATAATTAATTGATCTTACCTACGAATGATTGAATTGCATTGAATGCTTTGAATTGCGTGATATCTTTGATCTGTGATATTCTGTTTTGTGAATTGTTTCAATTTAAGCCATGTGTAATTCATTTATCTGTAATGAATTTACATAATTATCTGTGAGTTTGTGAATGGAAGATAAGCATTATAAATTATACCGGTTATCAATATTTCTATTCTTGGATTTGTGATTAATGATATTGCACTATTATTGTGTAAAAACCCTAGACTACACCATACACACACAAATATGGATTTCACGGAAAATCGGTTAAGTCATAGATAATTTGAATTTAATATTATTTTATATGACGTAATGGTTTTAAAAGTTGAATTTTGAATCTAAAGGATTTTGGAAATGGAATTGGGTTGAATATGAAAATCTTTTGAAAAAGGAAGTTTGAAATTGAAATTTAGTTTGAATATATTATATCTTGTTTAAGTTTTAAAATTATTCTGGAAATTTGGTTTGAAAGGTTTATACAAGTTATACATATATGTGGATTTTTAAACCATTTTGAAGTATATTGAAAGCATTAATTTGGGAATGTAAATGTAATCCAAATTTATACTTTGAAGGATATAACTTGTGTATAATTGATAGGATTTTTTCGAAACGAAAACTCTTATTTTTCAGATAATAATAGCTTTCATATAAAGAAAGGATTTCCAATTTGTGTTGAAAAGATTTTAAGTTTGAAATGGAGTTGTTTTAAAAGCTATGAATTAATCTTTGTGAAAGATTGGTGAACTTTGTGAAGTGAATCTTTCTGTTTAAAGATATGAAAATGGTAATTTTTTTAAAACCATTTGAAGAAAGGTTTTGGGCTTTAAGTTGTGACTTAACTAAGATCCCACTATATCCATATTCTTTTTAAATTAAGCACTCATTATTCGGTTTAGCCGGGAGAGGAATTTGTGAACCCGTTATAATAATGTACGATGTTATGGATTGCATTTGAAAATGGTGGTGAAGACCGAGTATTTTCAAAAACGAAAGGATTACCTGTCGAATGTCTCTGCACCGGCTGATCCTGGGTATAGAGATTTGATCGCCTTTTATGATGGGGAGTCCGGACGTGATTAGGGATTGTCTGGATTGCAAGGGTTTCTTTTGTAGTGCCTTCGGTTCCGTTCGAACCCGGAACGGACTTGTATGGTTGTATGTCTGACATTACACTTTGAGATATAAAGCTGATCTCTATCAAATACATTTCTGTTTGGTGGCGGAGAATTTATTCTCTTAGCTTAACACCCTTCTCTGAGATGTACGAGCTCATATGTTATGTAATTGATGGTTATCAGTGTTATACTCCCGATTTGGTAGTGTGGCATGCTGAGTGCTGCTGATCATTTGTTGACCGAAGCATGGCTTTTGTGTAAAGCGTAGCTTTATGGATGAGACTGCATCGGAATCTCACAACCAGAAAATGGTCAAAATAGGAAAGATGTGGCAAGGTTATGGGGGTCGCGCCCTTTATGGTATATCATTTCCTTCTGGAAAAGGGTGGTATCATGGTATGGAGCCCAGATATTTAACCTATGTGGTTACTGCAAATTTATTACTTTGTGGTTGTTGCTTTGTGGTTAAGGATCCTCAGATAAAGGTTGCTAACGACCGGGGGATGGCATACTCGTGTTGTAGTTACCTAGTTACAGAGGTAACCCGGCCTTGTGTTGGCAGAGGTCTGGCTAGGTTCTCGGGGCGTCCCTCCATAGGCATACCCATATGGCCCAGGAAGTTTTTTTAATTGACCATTTGTTGGAAATTCAATCACCAATACGCACCTTACACGGTTTTAGTTGTAGAACCTGCCATTTACTTATGGTGGCGACCCACTGTTTAGATGGTAGCTATAGTAGGCATATTACTAAATGTCTATGCTGGCTAAGATTGATATTATACTTTCGAAAGGTTTTCTGCACTATGCACTAATAATAATATCAAAATAATTTTATGTATCAAGCATGTTTGACTATCATAAGGAGAAATCTCCTCCAAATCTGCATTTGCATTGTGTGTGCGGCGGGAGGCCTTATGGTAGTTTCATTTTCCAAAAAGCAATGCATATTTCAATTTTAAATTCTTTTATTGTTTGTTTTTGTCCAAAACTGTTTTCGTTTGCTCAAACCAGTCCCATGATGACCTGGAGTTTATTGTTTCCTTTATAAACTCTGGTTGCCCACAATTTTCCCCACGGGCAGCCTAAAATTGGGATTTTTAGATAATCAAATAGTAGGTGAAGATTCGATTGCACCCAGCCTTTGGATTTGGCAACCACATTTCCTTTATCAGTGCACCTAGTTTGCTTCATACAACTTGATGGTGGTTTGAGCTTTCGCTTTGGAGCATTAGAAATTTTTGGAGCTTTGGCTATGGAGTTGCAGTTCTGGATTCTATCTTTCTTTCTATTCTTTGGAAGATTATACTTGAGATTCATCTTTCCGCTGTTGTATATCTCTGATAGGTATTGATATTCATTGGATCATTAATGTATCAAATGTTGTATACCAATAAAGTTATTCATTTTCTTCCGCTATGTCATTGTACTTAATGTGTTATAAGCTTCATCCGAACTAGAGTTCGGCATTTGAATCTGCGGCATTCGAATATGGGTGAAGTATGACTGTCGATTTTTGGACGCCGCATTTTGGGTCGTGACAGAAATCTTTAGGCTAGAATGGTATAATTTAAATATTTGAACCATTGAAACTAAATAAGAGTACTTAGGGTTTAATTTGTGAAATAAGTGTTGAATATAACAAGATATAACTCATAAGTAAGGTATGAGTTACCCCGGGTTTTAAATAAGTTTTATGCATTGGTATTTCATGATGGATGGGTTTACACACGCTGATTTCCAGCCTGACCCGGATTTTACTTTGATGTAATGCTCGGGTCAGACCGAGTATTACAGATTTTCAGGTTAGGACGTTATGGAGCTCGGGAGGCGAGCTGGATGACAGGAACGTATGGAGTTTTCCGCTGTGTGTATGAGTCTTTGTAGTATATGTAGGTTGTAGTCTGGAACAAGTTGTATAACTGTCCAGTTTATGTATAAATGGTTGTAACTCTGATGAATTGTATGTAAAGTAACAATTACAGCTTTTCTTTATAAAAATGCTACTATTTGTTATTATATTTTGATCCGCTGCGAACGTGAGATGTTGTTGTTTTCTATTCTCCTTCTTCCTTCTTTCTTTCTTTCTTTAACAATCTGAAATTTCCGACGTTCGATTTCTGGACACTTCTACAGTGAACGTATTAGTGTCTAATCTTCGAGGTTGAAATTTTGGGTCATTACATTTTGGTATCAGAACAGAAGGTTAAGTGGAAACCTTGGCTGTGGTGGGTTTACTCGTTAAGGAGAGGGTCAATAGTACCTAGAATGAGTTGCGTGTAGTATATATGAGGGCGTATTTGTTATTTTCCTATAAAACGATTTTAAAAATGATTTTTATATAAGTTTATCTTTTGACATATAAAGAAATAAATTTCCTAATTATTAAATATATTTAAAGAAATTGGTGGATGAATCATTGGAATTAAATAATATAATGAGAATTAAGTGGTAATAGAAATATAATCAAATTGAAATTGAATGAAGATAAGTTTGAAATGGATCCTAACTGAAACTAAAATCCAGAGTTTGTAGAAGCGTTTTCAGAATAAGATAATAATGAAATGGGTATCCAGATATTATAACCTTGGTTATTACCCTAAATTATTTGTCGTATCTTGATAAAGAAATTTTTGTTAATGGTTACACAAAAATGAAATGTTTTAAGGAAGTAAACATTTAGGCGAGTATGACTTATAAATTGGAATTGAAGATAATTTAAATTATGAAGTTTTAAATCTAAGTCCGTAATTTGGAATTTGTTTTAAAGTGATAAAAGAAATAATGTTAGTATTGCTTACAATGTAATTGAATAAAAAGGGCCTGTTTCAAACAAGAGTTGTTTGGAAATTTTGAAGAAATTTGTTTCGAATTAAAACCAAAGGTGGTTTAAAATTTAAGGTATATCTTGGTGTGCAAAGTAAATGAATATGTATATATGAGGGATATACAAAATATCAAAGATGGTTTGAAATAAACTCTAAGTGTTGAGTTTTAAATTTTCCTTGGAATGTGATATGAAAAACCAAAGTGATAAGTTTTTGAACCTATAACTGCGAATATTTTTAAGTTTAAAATTTGAAATGGAAATTCAAATTAGGTAAGTTGGCTAGATTGTTTAAGTAAATTAAATCGAATTTAACTTAAGGGAAGTTAAATAAGTTTAGAATAAACAACCTGAACTGGAAATTTCAAGATGAAATTGGGATTTAACTTGGAAAGTTAAATGGTTGATTTGAATTGGGAATATGTGCGATCTCAAAATGGGTTTTTAGATCTGAAAATTGGAATTAGATGCTATTGATGAGTGCTTTAAATAAATTTGGATGTTTACTTATCATGGTATCATCCTGTTGATTTTAATAATCTTTAAACTATGAGTTGGATTGGTTTAAAATGAATTAAAAGTTAATTGAAATAGTCTATATATCCATTACTGAATTTAAATGAAAAGAAAACCTTATTTTGAAACTATTTAAAAGGATTGATTCTTGAAATGAAATTGTAATAATAGAATGGGATCATTTTGAACTTAAGATTCAAATGTTAGAAATGAGCTTGCTGAAAATTTGATAAGAATTGGTTTCGAAGTTAAAAATGGATAATAAATTAAAATCTGAAGATAAAAATTTTTTTGAACTCTTATTTGAACTTTGAAATAAGTTAAATAAAGGTGATTTAAAAATGAAAATTTGAAATTAGACTTAGAATTAAATAGATTTAGAATTAAATGACTTAAAAATTTTAAGTTGTTGATTTAAAAATAAAGGTTAATTTGATTTAAGGGATTAAATCAACATTAAAATTTAAATTGAATTTATGTAATTCGAGATGGTTTAAATTTGAGATTTAAATTGAATTAGTTCGAATTGAATTTGATTTGAATTAATTGGAATTGTGATTGAAGATGGATAAGTACAAAATTCAAATGGAAATTGATTTGAATTAGAGATAGGAATTGAAGTAAGTTGAAATGAAATTGAATCAATTTAAATGGAAGGGAAATTGGAAATTGATTGGAAATGGAGATTGAGATTGAACAGTTTGGCTCTGAACTATTTTTTTCCAATAAATTGTATTAATATAATTGCTTTCAAATCTATTTTTCCTAGCTTTTTACTATACAAATTTTTTTGAAACCCAAAACTCTCTTTTACTAATTTTGGAACTATTTAACTATTTTACAACAATTTAAAACTGTTTTATAAACCAATTACTATTTTACAACTATTTTGCAATTATCTAACTATTTTACAACTATCTGCCAATTTACAACTATTTTATAATTACTTCACTATTATGCAACTACTTTGCAACTAATAACTATTTTACAACTATTTATCTATTTTAAAAAAAATTAAATCTATTTTCTTAATACAAGTTGGTCAGAGTGCAAACTGTTTATGATTAATTACCAATTGAAATAAGAATTGAAGTGATAATCCGAATGGAAATTGAGAGCAATTTTGGATGACTGAATAGAATCAAAATGAAGTTGCATAGAAAGGAGAATTGATTTAGCTAATAATCAATGAAGATAAATACGTAGGATGTACGTATATTATTCTATTCGCATAGTGATTTGATCCGGATTCGAGCACATAATTTCGAGATAGTATATCGATCCGAGTTATGATTTTTCATTCAATTTTCGACGGCGAACCCTGGATATGGATTTTTGGTTGATTCTGGGAATTCTCTATCATAGTTGTGACTATGCAAGGAGAATGATAGTTTCTTATCAAGAAACCAGATCTGAGTCCGCACTAGGAAGTTGGGTGGACGATACTAGTTCGGAAGTGAGATTGTGCTATCGAGTGAGCGATCAAATTTGATATTGTGTACGGATGGTAGTATGCGCTTGAATGAAATAGATATTGAGATTTTGAAAGTAATGGAAATGATTTTTGAAATATATTTTAAGAATTATATATGAATAAAGGTGGAAGTTGGATATCTTTTGAAAACTCACTCTATGAAAGGTAAGTGATATGGTGAATAAATTGATAAGAAAATCAACTTGAATATTTGATTGGGTACAAATATATATATATATATATATATATATATATATATATATATATATATTTGTTATATATGATAAACTTCCCTATGTTGAAATCTAGAACCAGAAGAAAGGGTTTTTGAAAATATTTGAAGTATAAAAAGGGGATCTATATAAGTGATCCAAAGATTATTTTCAAGTTAGAAAGGATAAGTTTTGTGTGTGTGTGTATATATATCTATATATAGATAAATGGTTTTGAGAATGGTTTTGGAAAAGGTTTTTGAACCTATGGATTTTGAAAAGGCTTTTGATTTTTGGAAAATCAATTTTGGGAGTTTGGAAAGCCAAGTTTGGAACTATCGATTTGAGATATCAATTTCATGTAAATGAGATTTTGATGTAAATCATAAACGGTATGATTTGATAAATACTATAAGTGTATAGTAAAATTGTTTTTGAGATTGGCTCTGGGGAAAAAGGCGCTCCCATTTGAATCTACAGCATTCGAATATGGGTGAAGTATGACTGTTATTTTTGGACGTCGCATTTTGGGTCGTGATAGAAATCTTTAGGCTGGAATGATATAATTTAAATATTTGGACCATTGGAACTAAATAAGAGTACTTAGGGTTTAACTTGTGAAATAAATGTTGAATATAACAAGATATAACTCATAAGTAAGGTTTGAGTTACCCCGGGATTTAAATAAGTTTTATGCATTGGTATTTCATGATGGATGGGTTTACACACGCTGGTTTCCAGCCTGACCCGGGTGTTACTTTGATGTAATGCTTGGGTCAGACCGAGTATTACAGATTTTCAGGTTAGGACGTTCTGGAGCTAAGGAGGCGAGCTGGATGGCAGAAACGTATGGAATTTTCTGCTGTGTATATGAGTCTGTGTAGTATATATAGGTTGTAGTCTGGAACAAGTTGTATAACTGTCCAATTTATGTATAAATGATTGTAACTCTGATGAATTGTATGTAAAGTAACAATTACAGCTTTTCTTTATAAAAACGATATTATTTGTTATTATATTTTGATCCGCTGCGAACGTGAGATGTTGTTGTTTTCTGTTCTCCTTCTTCCTTCTTTCTTCTTTCTTTAACAATCTAAAATTTCCAACGTCCAATTTCTCGACACTTCTATAGTGAACGTATTAGTGTCTAATCTTCGAGGTCGAAATTTTGGGTCGTTACATTTTGGTATCAGAACATAAGGTTAAGCGGGAACCTTGGCTCTAGTGGGTTTACTCATTAAGGAGAGGGTCAATAGTACCCTAGAATGAGTTGAGTGTAGTATATATGAGGGCGTATTTGTTATTTTCCTATAAAACGATTTTAAAAACGATTTTTATATAAGTTTATCTTTTGATATATAAAGAAATAGTTTTTCTAATTATTAAATATATTTAAAGAAATTGGTTGATGAATCATTGGAATTAAATAATATAACGAGAATTAAGTGGTAATAGTAATATAATCAAATTGAAATTGAATGAAGATAAGTTTGAAATAGATCCAAATTGAAACTAAAATCTGGAGTTTGTAGAAGTGTTTTCAGAATAAGATAATAATGAAATGGGTATCCAGATATGATAACCCTGGTTATTACCCTAAATTATTTGTTGTATCTTGATAAAGAAATGTTTGTTAATGATTGCGCAAAAATGAAATGTTTTAAGGAAGTAAACATTTAGATGAGTATGACTTATAAATTGGGATTGAAGATAATTTAAATTGTGAAGTTTTAAATCTAAGTCAGTAATTTGGAATTTGTTTCAAAGTGATAAAAGAAATAATGATAGTATTGCTTACAATGTAATTGAATAAAACGGGCCTGTTTCAAACAAGAGTTGTTTGGAAATTTTGAAGAAATTTGTTTTGAATTAAAACCAAAGGTGGTTTAAAATTTAAGGTATATCTTGGTGTGCAAAGGAAATAAATTTGTATATATGAGGGATATACATAATATCAAAGATGGTTTGAAATAAACTCTAAGTGTTGAGTTTTAAATTTTCCTTGGAATGTGAGATGAAAATCCAAAGTGATAAGTTTTTGAATTTATAAGTGGGAAGATCTTTAAGTTTAAAATTTGAAATGGAAATTCAAATTAGGTAAGTTGACTGGATTGTTTAAGTAAATTAAATCAATTTTAACTTAAGGGAAGTTAAATAAGTTCAGAATAAACAATATGAATTGGAAATTTCAAGATGAAATTGGGATTTAACTTGGAAAGTTAAATGGTTGATTTGAATTGGGAATATGTGCGATCTCAAAATGGGTTTTGAGATCTGGAAATTGGAATTAGATGCTATTGGTGAATGCTTTAAATAAATTTGGACGTTTACTTATCATGATATCATCCTGTTGATTTTAATAATCTTTAAACTGTGAATTGGATTGGTTTAAAATGAATTAAAAATTGAATTGAAATAGTCTATATATCCATTACTGAAATTAAATGAAAAGAAAACCTTATTTTGAAACTATTTAAAAGGCTTGATTCTTGAAATGAAATTGTAATAATAGAATGGGATCATTTTGAACTTAAGATTCAAATGTTAGAAATGAGCTTGCTGAAAATTTGATAAGAATTGGGTTGGAAGTTAAAAATGGATAATAAATTAAAATCTGAAGATAAAATTGTTTTTTGAACTCTTATTTGAACTTTGAAATAAGTTAAGTAAAGGTGATTTAAAAATGAAATTTTGAAATTAAACCTAGAATTAAATAGACTTAGAATTAAATGATTTAAAAATTTAAAGTTGTTGTTTTAAAGTCGAAGGTTAATTTGATTTAAGAGATTAAATCAACATTAAAATTTAACTCGAATTTATATAATTAGAGATCGTTTAAAGTTGAGATTTAAATTGAATTAGTTCAAATTGAATTTGATTTGAATTAATTAGAATTATGATTGAAGATGGATAAGTATAAAATTCAAATGGAAATTGATTTGAATTTGGGATAGGAATCGAAATAAGTTAAGTTGAAATTGAATCAATTTAAATGGAAGCGGAAATTGGAAATTGATTGAAAATGGAAATTGGGATTGAACATTTTGGCTCTGAACTATTTTTTTCTAATAAATTGTTTTAATATAACTGTTTTTAAATCTATTTTTCCTAGGTTTTTACTATACAATTTTTTTAAAACTCTAAACTATCTTTTACTACTTTTGGGACTATTTAACTATTTTACAACAATTTAAAACTGTTTTATAAACCAATTACTATTTTACAACTATTTTGCAATTATCTAACTATTTTACAACCATTTAACAATTTACAACTGTTTTCTAATTATACAACTATTTTGCAACTAATAACTATTTTACAGCTATTTATCTGTTTTAAAAAAATTTCAAGCTATTTTCTTAATACAAGTTGGTCAGAGTGCAAACTGTTTATGATTAATTACCAATTGAGATAGGAATTGAAGTGATAATCCAAATGGAAATTGAGAGCAATTGTGGATGAGTGAATAGAATCAAAATGAAGGCGAATAGAAAAGAGAATTGATTTAGCTAATAATCAATGAAGATAAATACGTAGGATGTACGTATATTATTCTATTCGCATAGTGATCTGGATTCGAGCACAAAATTTCGAGATAGTATATCGATCCGAGTTAGGATTTTTCACTCAATTTTCGACGGCGAACCCTGGATATGGATTTTTGGTTGATTCTGCGAATTCTCTATCATAGTTGTGACTATGCAAGGAGAATGAAAGTTTCCGATCAAGAAACCAGATCTAAGTCCGCACTTGGAAGTTGGGTGGATGATACTAGTTCGGAAGTGAGATTGTGCGATCGAGTGAGCGATCAAATTTGATATTGCATATGGATGGTATATATACATTGTACGTGCTTGAATGAAATAGATATTGAGATTTTGAAAGTAATGGAAATGATTTTTGAAATATATTTTAAGAATTATATATGAATAAAGATGGAAGTTGGATATCTTTTGAAAACTCACTTTATGAAAGGCAAGTGATATGGTGAATAAATTGATAAGAAAATCAACTTGAATATTTAATTGGGTACAAATATATATATATATATATATATATATATATTTGTTATATATGTTAAACTTCCCTATGTTGAAATCTAGAAAGTCGAGGACGATGATGCCTACAGAGACACTTGGGTTCTACTGTGGACCATAGCGGAAGTCGTGTGTGCCATGAGTGCCAAAAGTCTACGTTTGATTTTGCCACGATGGCAATGCAACATCGATGGACTGCAACCAATGGTGACATAGCAAATGTCGAGAGGCCGTGAGAGCCTAAGGCTACATTGGGACTTGACTGGTGTAGTCTGCTACCTATGTGGGAGTGGTGAAGTTTCATTTGGCAACGAAAATCGAGGGCGCAGATGCCTATAGGTACACGGACTTTTACCGTGATGGCAACGTAACCCGGGATGTAACTCCGATCTGTGGCAGGTTCCATGGCGTAATCGATGGGCGTAGAGTGCCTATAGTTATCTATGGATTTTGCCAAGATGGCAACCTAATCATCGGGTTAACTATGACTATGGAAGGGGGTGATGATTTCCAGAGCATTCTCACCAAAGATATTTCCTCTATTTCAAAAATGTTTTCTATATTTTCATAAAGTTTTTGAAAATGTTTCCTCAAGTATTTTCACTGGGTGTTGAAAATTGGTCTGCTAAGTACTTATAGACTTTTTGTCCTACGCTTGATCAATGTATGACTGAATTTCTGTGAGAACAAGGATGAACTGGTTGAGACATTGAGTTATAGAAAAAGGTATTTTTTATAAAGCTATTTTGATTGTATTATATAGATTTTAAAGTATTTTAAGTTTTGAATAAAAATGAGTTATAGTTAAAAATGTCTAAAGGATAATTTCAAATTCTGGTTTCGTTCCTTCTCGCGGACGAAAAGATTTAAATGGAGGAGGAATGTGATAACCCGGATTTTTGAACATCGGTTAATTGGTAATTAACTGATTCCAATTGAAACACAGATTTAAGTTGAACAAGTAATTCAGATAATAAATATTGATTATGATAATCTTCTAATATGTTTTCATTTGAGAACATAATAAATATGATAGCTATTGTTTATATATATGCTTGATATTGATTGATAATGTGTGTGTGTGTGTGTGTGTGTGTGTGTGTGTGTATATATGTATGCAATGTGAATCGAAAGCTTGGGTTTGAATTTAATATATAATGATTTTTTTATGAAGTTAATTAAAGTTATATTGAACATTTTTAACACTAATACTTATTCATAGTTACCAATTTAAGTAAAAAGTTTAAGTTTAAACAGGATTTAATAAATAGGGTTAATATTTTTTCTTTTTAATTTAACATGAATAAATGTATGTGTATATATGTAAACACTTAAAACAATAAATAGATTAAGGAAAGAACAAATTACATAATTTATAAAACTTAAGTAATTAAGAGGATATACATATATATATGTATGTATGTATATAAATAAGTTTTGACATTTGTTATATAAGAAAAACATGCTTTACACATTTGTAACTTGTGTAACATGCAAATTTACAAGTGGCTTACTTTCCTTTTTGGTTTTTAAAAAATTAATAAATGTTTAAAAATAAAATAAAAGAAAGAGGGATGGTTCAGTTCAAGGCATTTTCCATTTCTCTTTTCTAAAACTTTTCTTTCATCTTTTAACTAAAAACTAAAATAAAAAAAGAAAAGAAAACCAAGGATTGTTCCAATGTTTCCAACCTGATCAAAGCTAGTAGATTCAAAGATCAATTCAAAAAAACAACTATTTCAAGCTTTTAATCTAAGCAAATTCAAATTCCCAGCCAAATCAAAACCCATTTTAAGTTCAACCTGATCTAAAATTGTAAGATCAAGCAAGGTGCAAATTCAAGAAAATCAAGTTTTAGTTTAAATCAAACTTCCAGGCTTCGTTCTCTTTAAACAAGTGAGTAAACATTTATTTAAAAAAAAAATTAAGTAAATAAATGTCTGTTGCATGTGAATTTCTTGATGGAGATTGCTTTTCATGTATATATATAAGTAAAATCACTGTGTGTGTGTGTGTATCTATTTGAAATGTGCATGTCTGTTGCATGCGTATATCTCTGTCCATAGTTCAGAGCTTAAAGTTTTGATCAAAATTCAAAATCTTTTCATCTGTTCTCTATTAGGCTTTGGGATTCAAACAAGATATGTTAGTTTAAACATAATCTTGGTTTTAAAAATGTGTTCACGCATAATAGGATCGAAAATCCCCTGGAATCAAGAAAAACGGTAATAATTTCAAAAACATGTAAAGATCAAACATTATAATTTGTTGATTCAAGTACACAACTTGAATCGACTTTGAAAAATATGATTTTTAAAAAGAAAATCATGATTTTTAGATTCGAATCGAGTGAGTATTTCTTGGATGACCAGAAATTAGTTTTTAAGCAAATTCTGGTAGCCTGAGGTACTCGAGTGGTTGGGGCTTCGACTGGAGGTGGGGGAAGGTTTGACGAGCTCGGCAAAAATATCAGGAGGGTGGATAGATCACCACGGCATCAGCAATCGATTGAAGTAGGGTTTCAAACTAAAAATGGGTCGAGGACGGAAATCTTGTTGCTGTGACGTCTTTGGTGAATCGAGTTGCATGGGTCTTGGGGAAACGGTAGCGTAGAGGGTCAGCAAAGTGTAGCCGGACTTATAGGGGTGCTGGTGGTCGGCGTTGGCAGTTCGAGGGGTTTTTCAGGCAATGGTTTTTGGTTCCACGTTTGCCAGATTAGCTCGATCATGATTTTTGGTTTATGATGGAGAATTGGGGGTCAGGATCGAAGGATGAGGCGATGGTCGATGAGTCGAAGGTGTCGTGGATGGTCGGAATGGCCTCGGTCACTTGTGCATGTGCACGGGGGTGTCAGCGGTATCAGTAGGTTTGGGTAAATGGTTGGCTCTAAGGGAAGCTCGGGTGATTGGGTAAGGAACTCGAGTAGGGACTCGAGCAGATCATGAGTGAAAATCGTGTTTCCAGATTAAAATTTAAACTAACTAAGTTTTGAAAGAAAGTAAGGATAAGGGGAGTACTCGGGGAAGGTCTCGGGTAGAAGTAGGGTTAGACCCGAAGCAGATTTTAAAACAGTTTTTAATTTTTTTTTTAAAAAAGAAAGTTTTAATATTAAAATAAATCTAGTTTAAATCTATTTCTTAAATATAATTCTTTACATAATAAATGTTTAAAAAAATGGATTTAAGGAAGTGATATAATTTGTTAACTTAAATTTGTTTAAGTTAAGTACTTAAGTCTATTTGAAAGAATTTAAATAGTGTATTTAAGGAATAGAATTTAAATGGTAAGATGTTTTTAAATTATTAATCTAAATTAACCTCTAAATAAATGAGAATTAATCTCAAGGTTATTTAAATAAGGTCTTAAGATAAATAGCTATCTTAAATAATATTTTTATTTACTTAAAGGTTTTTAAGTTAAATTTAATGTTAATGATAACTAAGTAATTAAAAATGATAAGTGGGTTATCTTGAATTTAATTAAGATTTTGGGTAATTATAGATTAATTAAATTAATAAAGAAAGAGAAGATTAATTAATTAATGATTAAGGCTTAATTAATTTATAATTGAGGGTTATCAATCGATTAATTAAATTAATTAATTGGTAATTAGAGATTAATTGGTTGGTAATTAGAGATTAATTACTTAAATAATAATAACTTAATGTAAGTAATTAAGGGATAAATTTGTTAAGGATTAATTAATTTAATTAGTTATCAAATGTTAAATTAATTAATAATTAAAGGTTAATTAATTGAGGATAATTAACCAATGGATAATTATTTAATGGAAGTAATTATGGGAAATTAATGGGTAATTAAAGGATGATTAATTAATGATTTGTAATTAATTAATGATTAAGTAAGCATGATTTAAAAGGTGATTGAAGTAATTAATTTAATTTACTTAAATTAATTAGAAATGGTGTGACTAATCAATCTTGCTTATGAATGATTGAATGATATTGTCTGCCTTAGATTAGTTGATATCTCTTATATGTGGTTTGTGATGTTTTGTGATATAATATGTATGGGTGGAACAGTGATAATGCGGTTATCTATCAATGATGAATTACGGTGTCAAAGTGACATCTTGTATTTAAAATTTAATTGTATTCACATAAACAACTTGGATTAAAGATGACATTGGATTCGAGATCGGGGTCGGGTTTCAGTAAATAACCGAAACCACTTTGATTTGGAATCTACGATAATTCTTTATAGATTGAAATATGAAATTATTAGGCTGGAATGGTATAATTTAAATATCTGGACCATTGAAACTTAGTAAGAGTACTTAGGGTTTAATTTGTGAAATAAATGTTGAATATAACAAGATAGAACTCATAAGTAAGGTACGAGTTACCCCGGGTTTTAAGTAAGTTTTATGTATTGGTATTTCATGATAGATGGGTTTACTCACACTGGTTTCCAGCCTGACCCGGGTGTTACTTTGATGTAATGCTCGGGTCAGACCGAGTATTACAGATTTCAGGTTCGGACGTTCTGGAGCTCAGGAGACGAGCTAAATGGCAGCAACGTATGGATTTTTCCACTGTGTATATGAGTCTGTGTAGTCTGTATAGGTTATGGTCTGGAACAAGTTATATAACTGTCCAGTTTGTGTATAAATGATTGTAACTCTAATGAATTACATGTAAAGTAACAATTACATCTTTTCTTTATAAAAATGCTATTATTTGTCATTATATTTTGATCCGCTACTAATGTGAGATGTTGTTTTCTTTTCTCCTTCTTCCTTCTTTCTTCTTTCTTCTTTCATCGAAACTCTAAAATTTTCGGCGTTTGATTTCTTGGCACTTCTATAGTGAACGTAATAGTGTCGAATCTTCGAGGTCGAAATTTTGGGTCGTTACATATTTTGATCTAACTTGCATAAGGTCTTTTAGTTTCAACTTGAGTGTTTTGTCTTTTCATTACGCTCGGGTCAGTCTGAGGTTTCCAATGCATTGAAGACTATTTTTTGGAGGAACATAAAGAAGATTCAGTATGTTATTGCTATTTATTATTCCACTACATTCTATGTTCCGCTGCATTATTTGTTTATTTTTGATGTATGCGTAACTATGATTTGAATTGTAAAAGTGTAATCAAATGTTATTTGTAAAACAGCTTCATGAACTGTTTATTTGATTATTATAATTTGTTGCTCCGCTGCGAGATGTTGTATTTTGTTCTTTTGAATCTTATTTCATTAGAACAACCCCATTAATAATCTATCTTTTGAATAGTTTGAGTTGGACATATGTGGTTTATTGCCGACTAAAACTGTCCAAAAAGGCGGGTTGTTACTGTTGGTATCAGAGCAAGGTTTAGACATACCTTAGCCTGGTGGGTTTAAATCACTAGAGATAGGGTAGTAATATCCTATAATAAGTTTACTCTATGTGTGTTTGAGCACGTATTTGTTAGTATTATAAATTGTTTTATATAAGTTTTGAAATGAAATAAGTTTTCCAAATATTATATGTTATATATAAAGGAATAAAATTTTTTTTATAACTATTATAGTTATTTGTAATGTGTTTGATTTTGGAAATGATAATATTTAATTATTATCATTTATTGTTGATTTGTTGTATTTAGTCAGTTTATAAGCATTGGCTATTATTGTTGATTGAATTTATGGAATAAACACTAGTTTAATAAAGGTGTATTAAAGGAAATCAAGTGAATGATCATATTAACATGATTTCTAAGTTTAGTCTTAATAAAGAGAATTTAAACTGAAAATTTACAACTAAACTCATGTCTTAGAAATTGATTTCCTAATATTTTGTAAATAATAGTAGTATTTTTCAAAAGTGGATAATTAGGATATTCATTATAAAATTGAAGTGTTTTGTTGTGAATTTTGTTATTTGTTGATTTGTAGTTTCAGCTATTGAAATAAAATGGAATATGTGGATGTTTGGATGGTCGAAAATTTCTGAATTAATATATGAGTTGAAACTTAGAAATTATGTTGAATTATCCAGTTGAATTTGACACCTCAATTTGAGAGAAAGAGAAACAAGGTTTAATTTGTTATATCTATGTTTAGTAAATGAATAAATTATTGTATGCACTAAATTAATTAACATTTAATGTGTCATAAATAAATTTGAAAGTAAACTTGAATTCTAATTGGATAAACAAATATGTACTACGTGAAATGATTATAAATAAAGTCATAACTTGTAAATTGTTATAATTAAAGTTGTGATAACTTTAACTCGAACCATGTCTTATAAAAAGGAATTAAGCTTTTATAAATTGGTTATGAACTTAAGAAAATTCCTTATGAAATGATTTGCAAAGAAATGTAGTATTAAATGAGAAATATTACATGTGAAATGAATGTAATTTAAATTGAAGACAAATATAAGCAATATTATGAGAATGAATATATTAATATTTTATTTTAAATGGACAAATTCTGTGAAAAAAATATTAAACTATGAAGGGATATTTTTGTTAATCAATGAGATTAATAATGAATTTAAATTAAAGTGAAATTGTGATGAAAAAAATTGGAATAAATACATAAGTTGTACGTATATTGTTCTATTCGCATAATTAATTTGATTTGAACTTGAGTACACAAGTTCAAGGCGAATCACAACATTTCGTGTTAGGATTTTTCATTTGATTCTTGATGTCGAATATTTGATACGGATTTTTGGTTTGATTCTAAAATTCCTTATCATAGTATATGATTAGGCTAGGAGAATGATGGTTTCTCGTCAAGAAACCTTATCGAAGTCCACATTAGGAAAGTCTAATGAACAATACTAGTTTGAAAGCGAACTTGTGTGATCGAGTGAGCGATCAAATGTGATATTGCGTGATGATGACATATGTACATCTTATGTTCTAATATTGTTGATATGCTTTGAAGCGGAAATTGAAAGTTGTTGGGTTGGATATCTTTGTAATTCAAATTGGAATTTTTCTTCTTATGCAAAGCTATTGTTAATTTAAAACCATATTACAAACTATTTCTCTTTTACTTTATCATATTCAAACTATTTTTATTTTATCTTATATATACAAAACTATTTTGCAAACTATTTTATATACAAACTATTTTAGAAACTATTTATATACAAACTATTTTACAAATAATTTTTTCATACAAAACTATTTTACAAACTATTTTATATACAAACTATATTATATACAAAACTATTCTAAATTCAAACCTTTTATAAAGCAAAGATGTTCGATCCCATAAGGCTCTTCATGCAGCGAAATTGATTTTAAATAAAAATTTTGATTCTTGTATAAGTCGAACTTTATATAAGTACATGGTGATTTTGAAAACTGTTGATTTTGGAAGGTATTTGATTTGAAGAGAAAAATCTTATATATAATGGAATTTGTATAAGAATGATTTGATAAATATAAGACTATAGATTTTTGAAAGTATTCTATCTAAAAATGAAATCTTATATATAATGGAATTAATATATGTGTGATATTTGAAGCTATGATTTTGAAAGGGTACTATATATAGTATGATGTATTTTGAAGTAAATGATATGGAAAGTACCTTCCATCGGGACCCTTTGGTGGGTCATTTGTCGGATCCCTTTGGTGGGTCATTTATCGGATCTCTTTGGTGGGTCATTTATTATATTCAGTTGATATTGTTAGGTAGCGTAAATCGAGGGTTAGTACGCCTAACAACCCAGAATTCTGAATAATTGAAATTGGATATTTAATTGATTTTAAATATTTAAAAGCTAATTTTTAACTTGAATTTCAAATATAACCATTTGCTGGATAATTTAATTATTAAATTTGATAATTGGAAATTGGGTAAATTATTGAATCTTGAGTTTTATGCTTGTTAAAAATAATTTAAAGGCACTGAAGATAATAAGATTTTTTAAATTGAATTTAAAAGTGATTTGTTCAGTTTTAAAAATATATCGTTTAAATTGAAGTTTAAAAATAGCCTTTCGTGGCATAGTCTCGAATTTCGATGAAACCAGTTCAATTGGATCCATAATAGTGTATTATTATACAATTTCAAATTTCATATCATCTGGAGTTATCATGTGATCGTACGATATATAAACGCGTTGAAATTTATATCGAAAATTCAATATAATTATTGGGTCCAAAAAGCTATCTTCTCCATATGATCGAATTAAGACTCGAAACCTTTTCCATTGCGTTCGGAATTGGAGTATAATATTATAAATGGCTAGCGACACACCTCGATAGGAGGTCGAGATTTTAAGCTATAGGTTCGAGACAATTTAAAATTTAAATAAATATACATTTACATTGATTGACTATTTTCACATCAATTTGCTTTATGTCTCTTCTCAGCCACCCAAGATTTGACCTTAACCCATTCAAACACGTCTCCCTCCCTTTTTATTTACCCTAACCATTACAGTAACATGACAGTGAAAAATTAATGAAATTAAAAAATCCTATCTTCTAAGATAATCAACTAAAAATTGCCAAACTAGTTTCTTAATTCTAGTATTAGTTTAGGATTAAGTCTAATACGCAATTTGGTTGGTGCGGTGGTATTTTTCTGTGACGGCCGAAAAATAGGGCTCGAGTTGATTGTTAATCTAGGTGTTGAGAGGGTAAGCGAAGCCCGAAATCGGTATCGGCGAGGAAAGGCAAGCTGGAGGGGATCGTTTGAAGGTGTACGGTTGTCGATGGTAATGTGACGCCCCACCTCTATACCCACGCTAGCCAAGAACATTACGGTGAATGCTGTCAACTAGCACGGAGAATAAGGCTGTTGAGGAGCGACCATCCGTGTAATTTCTTTGTGCGAGCATCGATATGTCAGATAGTATAGCATGCAATTCTTTTCAAGTGGAAATCCGACATGCCGACACAAACTCAAAGCTACTACACAGTGGCTATAATATCTTCGGAAACAAATATAGAAGTAAACATAACATAAATCAGTCACAGACAATTCATATCACAAAGGCGGAAATAGATATGAATATAACACATGAAAGTGTTTATCAGAGTAGTGGTCAAATAAGATCCACGATAATACAAAAGAATAGCAACACGTGCTATACAAAAGAATACAACTATGAGTCCATATCTCAAGTGTATACCACAAAATAAACTACTAATCTAAGTAGTTAGCCAAAAGTCAGAGAAGCAAATCCCGGAAGGAAGTCAAGCAGAAGCACCTGAAAAATCTCAGTCTGACCCGAGTATTATTTAAGAAGAAAATAATAAACGGACCAGTCTAGCTATAAATATCAGATGAAGTGATATATAATAAGAGATATGACATACACATATAATAATCACAATGCCAAGCTGTGATAAATAAGTAATTGATAATCAACAAGAGATTAATCAATATCACAATAATCTACTCAAGAGAGAAAGGAATGTCATACTCCTAATTTCATCCACCAAGCCACAATAAATGACATATATATTCATGCCAATCGTAAAAGTTGGTGAAACATAAATTCCAGAATTCAACACACGAAATCCAGAAATCACAATCAAAGGGAACAACGACGTCGTACAGCGGGACATCCGATGAACCAAATCACAATCAAAGGGAACAACGACGTCGTACATCGGGACATCCGATGAACCAAATCACAATCAAAGGGAACAACGATGTCGTACAGCGGGACATCCGATGAACCAAATGACAAAGACATTGCACAATGCTAGTCTAAATCACAAAGATGATCGTCATGATCAACGAGAAGTGTCGATTACAGTAAGCTAGTAAATATATGAGCTTAGCATCATGTCCCATAACCACTAGCTTAACTTAAATATTTACGAACAAATTGTAGATCTCCACTAGAAAATTGTCATAAGAGTTTCAATCGAACAAGTCCAAGAATTAACCAACAAAGTGAACGCAAGCGTTTCATACCACTTGTTTTACTAAGTCGTTTAATTAGATTTCTCATACGAGTGAGGTAAAGGTTTGTATATACTAATAGATTGGAAAACGGTTTTATCAACGGATTTGGTATTAAAATAGTATTGAAATCGTTTGAGGAAAGAGTTTTGATATTTACTACTAGTATAGAAAACCTTTATATTTTAAAGTGACAAATCACAAAGAAGATTTGTAGGAACAATCAATCACTAAGATTCACATTCAAAAACGTGAATAAAATCCAAAGAAATCGATACAAAATCCATCAAAGTGGATATATCTAAAATTCCCAAAGAAAAGGTCATCAAAGTCGATAATAAATGACAACAACAAAAGGGAGACAACACGAATCGATTAAAGTTGGATATTCAAACGAATTAGCAATAAAGGCTATTCTGGAAAATTTGAGCAGGTCGGTCGACCGGACTCCCTGAGTCGGTCGACTGAACCAGAGGTAGGAAACTTCTCGAGCACCAGGTCGGTCGACCGAACCAGGGGGGTCGGTGGGCCGAACCAGAAACAGAGGCAAATTTTAATAGCAGGTCGGTCGACTGGGCCAGGGGGGTCGGTTGGCCGAACCTGATGCTCTGCACATTGATGCCCATAAGTTGATATGCAACCTCCACCAATTCGCATCCGAACGAGCACGGACGCTGGGGAATTATGCCTAACGGCTACCCGGCCCTATTGGCTCCTCGATGCATCACCAAACACATGTTCAAACATCAAAGTTATGATTTTTAAAGGATTGAACCCAAAACACCAAAAATTGGAATATTCACCAAATCAATCCAAACCAAAAGCAATTGCACACGAATAAGTGTTAGGAATTCATACCTAACAATCGAAGATAAGTATAAGCATAGATGTGAGATAAAAATCTCACCTTTTTAACTCAAGAACAAGAAGAAGAAGCTCAAATGCAAAGGAAAGGCTAACCACTCTTCACTCTTACTCAACAAGCTTCAATCTAAGAATAAAACACATATTTTCCTAAATTAGGTTTAGGATATTTTCTGAAATTGAAGAGGAGAAGAGATGGAGAAGATGGAGAAGAGGCTTACCTATCCTTCTCTTTGAATTTGGAGCAAGAATTTGGATTATCAAGAGCAACTAGGGCTTGGGAGTTTCTATTTCCTCTTCCTTTCCCCCATTAACATAAAAGCTTGAGTATTAGGAAAATAGAAAAGAAGTGAATGAAGAGGAGAGGGTTGGAACTGAATACATAAGTGGGCTCAGCCCAAACCAAAACCCTAAGTGAAAAGTAGCAAAATTCAACTTTCTCCAAACATATCGAAGCTTATACTCAAAAAGGTCGCAAACGGCATTTTGAACTCAATGGGGGTGGTCTCGAGTCCTAATTCGGCTGTTTGCAAAAAGTAGCTTTTCGGACCAAAATCCGACTAACGATAAAATATTTAAATAAAATATTTAAATATAAAAATCGATAAATATGCGGGTTGTTACAGTAAGGTCCAACAGTCACCACTATAGCGTGAAAGTGTTTCAGGTCGCGCTCGAACTCGGGGCATCGCATTTGAAATTTTCAGTGGGTGAAAGGTTTTCTACACTATGCACTAATAATAATATCAAAAGAATTTTACATATCAAGCATGTTTGTCTATCATAAGGAGAAATCTCCTTCAATTCCATGTTTGCATTGTGTGTGCGGCGGGAGGCCTTATGGTAGTTTCATTTTCCAAAAAGCACTGCGGATTTCAATTTTAAATTCTTTTGTTGTTTGTTTTTTTCAAAACTGTTTTCATTTGCCCACACCAGTCTCATGACTGATCTAGAGTTTATTGTTCCCTTTCTAAACTCTGGGTGCCCACAATTTTCCACATGGACAGCCTAGAGTTGGGATTTTCAGATAATCAAATAGTAGGTATAGATTCGATAGCACCCAGCCTTTGGATTTGGCAATCGCAATTGGTTTATCAGTGCACCTAGTTTGCTTAATACAACTTGATGGTGGTTTGAGCTTTCGATTTGGAGCATTAGAGATCTTTGGAGCTTTGGCTATGGAGTTGCAGTTCTGAATTTTATCTTTCTTTCTATTCTTTGGAAGATCATACTTGAGATTCATCTTTCCGCTGTTGTATATCTCTGATAGATATTGATATTCATTGTATTATTGATGTACCAAATGTTGTATACCAATAAATTTATTCATTTTCTTCCGCTATGTCATTGTACTTAATGTGTTATAAGCTCCATCCGAACTGGAGTTCGGCGTTTGAATCTGCGGCATTTGAATATGGGCGAAGTATGACTGTCGATTTTTGACGCCGGATTTCGGGTCATGACAGAAATCTTTAGGCTGGAATGGTATAATTTAAATATTTGGACCATTGAAACTAAATAAGAGTACTTAGGGTTTAATTTGTAAAATAAGTGTTGAATATAACAAGATATAACTCATAAGTAAGGTATTAGTTACCCCGGGTTTTAAATAAGTTTTATGCATTGGTATTTCATGATGGATGGGTTTACATACGTTGGTTTCTAGCCTGACCCTGGTGTTACTTTGGTGTAATGCTCGGGACAGACCGAGTATTACAGATTTTCAGGTTAGGACGTTCTGGAGCTAAGGAGGCGAGCTGGATGACAGGAACGTATGGAGTTTTCCGCTGTGTATATGAGTCTATGATATAGGTTGTAGTCTAAAACAAGTTGTATAACTGTCCAGTTTATGTATAAATGATTGTAAATCTGATGAATTATTTGTAAAGTAACAATTATAGCTTTTCTTTATAAAAATGCTATTATTTTTTATTATATTTTGATCCACTGCGAACGTGAGATGTTGTTGTTTTTCTGTTCTCCTTCTTCCTTCTTTCTTCTTTCTTTAACAATCTAAAATTTCCGACGTTCGATTTCTCGACACTTCTACAGTGAACGTATTAGTGTCTAATTTTCGAGGTCAAAATTTTGGGTCGTTACATTTTTTATCAAAACAGAAGGTTAAGCGGGAACCTTGTCTCTACTGGGTTTACTCATTAAGGAGAGGGTCAATAGTACCCTAGAATGAGTTGAGTGTAGTATATATGAGGGGGTATTTGTTATTTTCCTATAAAACGATTTTAAAAATGAATTTATATAAGTTTATCTTTTGATATATAAAGAAATAATATTTCTACTTATTAAATATATTTAAAGAAATTGGTTGATGAATCATTGGAATTAAATAATATAATGAGAATTAAGTGGTAATAGAAATATAATCAAATTGAAATTGAATGAAGAAAAGTTTGAAATGGATCCAAACTGAAACTAAAATCCGAAGTTTGTAGAAGTGTTTTCAGAATAAGATAATAATGAAATGGGTATCCAGATATGATAACCTTGGTTATTACCCTAAATTATTTGTTGCATCTTGATAAATAAATGTTTGTTAATGATTACGCAAAAATGAAATGTTTTAAGGAAGTAAACATTTAGGTGAGTACGACTTATAAATTGGAATTGAAGATAATTTAAACTTCGAAGTTTTAAATCTAAGTCCGTAATTTGGAATTTGTTTTAAAGTGATAAAAGAAATAATGATCCTATTGCTTACATTGTAATTGAATAAAAAGGGCCTGTTTCAAACAAGTGTTGTTTGGAAATTTTGAAGAAATTTGTTTTGAATTAAAGCCAAAGGTGGTTTAAAATTTAAGGTACATCTTTGTGTGAAAAGAAAATAAATATGCATATATGAGGGATATACATAATATCAAAGATGGTTTCAAATAAACTCTAAGTGTTGAGTTTTAAATTTTCCTTGGAATGTGATATGAAAATCCAAAGTGATAAGTTTTTGAACTTATAAGTGGGAATTTTTTTTAAGTTTAAAATTTGAAATGGAAATTCAAAATAGGTAAGTTGACTGGATTGTTTAAGTAAATTAAATCGAATATAACTTAAGGGAAGTTAAATAAGTTTAGAATAAACAACCTGAATTGGAAATTTCAAAATGAAATTGGGATTTAACTTGGAAAATTAAATGGTTGATTTGAATTGGGAATATGTGCGATCCCAAAATGGATTTTTAGATTTGAAAATTGGAATTAGATGCTATTGATGAATTCTTTAAATAAATTTGGATGTTTACTTATCGTGGTGTCATCCTGTTGATTTTAATAATCTTTAAACTGTGAATTGGATTGGTTTAAAATGAATTAAAAAGTGAATTGAAATAGTCTACATATCCATTACTGAAATTAAATGAAAAGAAAACCTTATTTTGAAACTATTTAAAAGGCTTGATTCTTGAAATGAAATTCTAATAATAGAATGGGATCATTTTAAACTTAAGATTCAAATGTTAGAAATGAGCTTGCTGAAAATTTGATAAGAATTGGTTTCGAAGTTAAAAATGGATAACAAATTAAAATCTGAAGATAAAATTGTTTTTTTGTACTCTTATTTGAACTTTGAAATAAGTTAAGTAAAGGTGATTTAAAAATGAAAATTTGAAATTAGACATAGAATTAAATGACTTAAAAATTTTAAGTGGTTGATTTAAAAATAAAGGTTAATTTGATTTATTGGATTAAATCAACATTAAAATTTAACTCGAATTTATGTAATTCGAGATGGTTTAAATTTGTGATTTAAATTGAATTAGTTCAAATGGAATTTGATTTGAATTAATTGGAATTATGATTGAAGATGGATAAGTATAAAATTCAAATGGAAATTGATTTGAATTTGGGATAGGAATTGAAGTAAGTTGAACTGAAATTGAATCAATTTAAATGGAAGCAGAAATTGGAAATTGATTGGAAATGGAGATTGGGATTGAACAGTTTGGCTCTGAACTATTTTTTCAAATAAATTGTATTAATATAATTGTTTTTAAATCTATTTTTCCTAGTTTTTACTATACAAATTTTTTTTAAACCCAAAACTCTCTTTTACTACTTTTGGAACTATTTAACTATTTTACAACAATTTAAAACTGTTTTACAAACCAATTACTATTTTACAACCATTTTGCAATTATCTAACTATTTTACAACTATTTGCCAATTTACAACTATTTATAATTACTTGACTATTATACAACTATTTTGCAACTAATAACTATTTTACAACTATTTATCTTTCTAAAAAAAATTCAAGCTATTTTCTTAATACAAGTTGGTCAGAGTGCAAACTGTTTATGATTAATTACCAATTGAGATAAGAATTGAAGTGATAATCCGAATGGAAATTGAGAGCAATTTTGGATGAGTGAATAGAATCAAAATGAAGGTGAATAGAAAAGAGAATTGATTTAGCTAATAATCAATGAAGATAAATACGTAGGATGTACGTATATTATTCTATTCGCATAGTGATTTAATCCGAATTCGAGCACAGAATTTCGAGATAGTATATCGATCCGAATTAGGATTTTTCACTCAATTTTCGACGGCGAACCGTGGATATGGATTTTTGGTTGATTCTGGGAATTCTCTATCATAGTTGTGAATATGCAAGGAGAATGACAGTTTCTGATCAAGAAACCAGATCTGAGTCCGCACTAGGAAGTTGGGTGGACGATACTAGTTCGGAAGTGAGATTGTGCGATCGAGTGAGCGATCATATTTGATATTGCGTACGGATGGTAAATATACATTGTACGCACTTGAAAATAGATATTGAGATTTTGAAAGTAATGGAAATGATTTTTGAAATATATTTTAAGAATTATATATGAATAAAGGTGGAAGTTGGATATCTTTTGAAAACTCACTTTATGAAAGGTAAGTGATATGGTGAATAAATTGATAAGAAAATCAACTTGAATATTTGATTGGGTACAAATATATATATATATATATATATATATATATATATTTGTTATATATGATAAACTTTCCTATGTTGAAATCTAGAACCGGAAGAAAGGGTTTTTGAAAATATTTGAAGTATAAAAAGGGGATCTATATAAGTGATCCAAAGATTATTTTCAAGTTGGAAAGGATAAGTTGTATATATATATATATAAATGGTTTTAAGAATGTTTTTGGAAAAGGTTTTTGAACCTATGGATTTTGAAAAGGCTTTTGATTTTTGGAAAATCAATTTTGGGAGTTTGGAACTATCGATTTGAGATATCAATTTCATGTAAAGGAGATTTTGATGTAAATCATAAAGGGTATGATTTGATAAATACTATAAGTGTATAGTATAAAGTTTTTTGAGATTGGATCTGGGGAAAAAGGCGTTCCCATTGGAATATACTTCATTAGATCCACAGGGTGGGTCTGCCCAGAGCCCTAAGGGGGTGGCTCTAAATTGAATCCTGGGAGGAAGTTCGGACAAACTGAAGTTCCTGAGTATTATGTGTAGTGGGTAGCGAAACTCGAGGACGCTGATGCCTACAGAGACATTTGGGTTATGTTGTAACGACAGTGTAACTCGATGTCACTGCGTTCTACTATGGACCATAGCGGAAGTCGTGTGTGCCGTGAGTGCCAACAGTCTACGTTTGATTTTTCTGCGATGGCAATGCAACATCGGTAGACTGCGAACTATGGTGACATATCGAAAGTCGAGAGGCCGTAAGAGCCTAAGGCTACATTGGGACTTGACTGATGTAGTTAGCAACCTATGTGGGAGTGGTGAAGTTTCATTTGGCAGTGAAAATCGAGGGCATTGATGCATACGGGTGCACAGACTTTTACCGTGATGGCAACGTAACCCGGGATGTAACTGCGATCTGTGGCGGGTTCTATAGCGTAATCGAGGAGCGTAGAGTGCCTACAGTTACTTATGGATTTTGCTGAGATGACAACGTAATCATCGGGTTAACTATGACCATGGAATGGGGTGATGATTTTCAGAGCATTCTCACTAAAGATATTTCCTCTATTTCAAAAATATTTTCTATATTTTGATGAAGTTTTTGGAAATGTTTCCCTAAGTATTTTCACTGGATGTTGAAAACGGGTCTGCTAAGTACTTATAGATTTTTTGTCCTACGCCTGATCAATGTATGACCGAATTTCTGTGAGAACAAGGATGGACTGGTTGAGACATTGAGTTATAAAAAAAGGTATTTTTATAAAGCTATTTTGATTGTATTATATAGATTTTAAAGTATATTAAGTTTTGAATAAAAAGGTGTTTATACTTAAAAATGTTTAAAGGATAATTTTAAATTCTAGTTTCGTTCCTTCTCGAGGACGAAAAGATTTAAAGGGAGGAGGAATGTGATAACCCGGACTTTTGAACATCGGTTAATTGGTAATTAACTGATTCTAATTGAAACACAGATTTAAGTTGATCAAGTAATTCAGATAATAAATATTGATTTTGATAATCTTCTAATATATTTTCATTTTGGAACAAAATAAATATGATAGCTATTGTTTATATATATGTTTGATATTGATTGATAATATGTATATATATGTATACATTGTGAATGGAAAGCTAGGGTTTGAATTTAATACATAATGATTTTTTTATGAAGTTAATTAAAGTTAAATTGAACATTTTTAACACTAGTACTTATTCATAATTATCAATTTAAGTAAATAGTTTAAGTTTAAATAGGATTTAATAAATAGGGTTAATATTTTTTTTTTAAATTTAACATGAATAAATGTATTTGTATATATGTAAACCCTTAAAACAATAGATAGATTATGGAAAGAAGAAATTACATAATTTATAAAACTTAAGTAATTAAGAGATAATATATATATATATATATATATATATATATATATTAAAATAAGTTTTGACATTTGTTAGATAAGAAAAACATGCTTTAAACATTTGTAACTTGTGTAACATGCAAATTTACAAGTTGCTTAATTTTCTTTTTGGTTTGAAAAATAAATAAATGTTTAAAAATAAATAAAAGAAAGAGGGCTGGTTCAGTTTAAGGCATTTTCCATTTCTCTTTTCTACAACTTTTCTTTCATCTTTTAACTAAAAACTAAAATAAAAAAAGAAAAGAAAACCAAGGTCTGTTTCAATGTTTTCAACCTGTTCAAAGCTAGTAGATTCAAAGATCAATTCAAAACAACAACTGTTTCAAGCTTTTAATCTAAGCAAATTCAAATTGCCAGCCAAATCAAAACCTGTTTTAAGTTCAACCTGATCTAAAATTGTAAGATCAAGCAAGGTGCAAATTCAAGAAAATCAAGTTTTAGTTTAAATCAAACTTTTCTTTAAACAGGTGAGTAAACATTTATTCAAAAAAACTTAAGTAAATAAATGTCTGTTGCATGTGAATTTCTATGATGAAGATTGCTTTTCATGTATATATAAGTAAAATCTCTGTATATATATACATACATACATACATACATATATATATATATATATATATATATATATATATATATTTGAAGTGTGCATGTTTGTTGCATGCGTATATCTCTGTTCATAGTTCAGAGCTTAAAGTTTTGATCAAAATTCAAAATCTTTTCATCCGTTCTCTGTTAGGCTTTGGGATTCAAACAAGATAAATTAGTTTAAACATATTCTTGGTTTTAAAAATATGTTCAAGCGTAATAGGTTTGAAAATCCCCTGGAATAAAGAAAAACAGTAATAATTTCAAAAACATGTAACGATCAAACATTATAATTTGTTGATTCAAGTGCACAACTTGAATCGACTTTGAAAAATATTGTTTTTAAAAAGAAAATCATGATTTTTAGAATCGAATCGAGTGAGTATTTCGTGGATGACCAGAAATTAGTATTTAAGCAAATTCTAGTAGCCTGAGGTACTCGGATGGTCGGGGTTTTGACTGGAGGTGGGGGAAGGTTCGATGATCTCGGAAAAAATATCAGGAAGGTGGATAGATCACTATGGCATCGGCAGTCGATTGAAGTAGGGTTAAAAACTCAACATGGGTCGAAGATGGAAATCTTGTTGCTGCGACGTCTATGGTGTATCGAGTTGCATGGGTCTAGGAGAAATGGTAGCGTAGAGGGTTAGCAAGGTGTGGCCGGAGTTATAGAGGTGCTGGTGGTTGGCGTTGGTAGTTCGAGGGGTCTTTCAGGCAATGGTTTTTGGTTCTAGGTTTTCCATATTAGCTCGATCATGATTTTTGGTTTGTGATGGAGAATTGGGGGTCCTGATCGAAGGATGAGGCGACGATCGATGAGTCGAAGGTTTCATGGATGGTCGGAATGGCCTTGGTCGCTTATGCATGTGCACATGGGTGTCAGTGGTATCAGTAGGTTTGGGTAAATGGTTGACTCGAAGGGAAGCTTGGGTGATTGGGTAAGGAACTCGAGTAGGGACTCGAGTAGATCATGAGTGAAAATCATGTTTCCAGATTAAAATTTAAACTAACTAAATTTTGAAAGAAAGTAAGGGGAGTACTCGGGTAAGGTCTTGGGTAGAAGTACGGTTGGACCCGAAGCAGATTTTAAAACAGTTTTTAATTTTTTTTAAAAAGCAAGTTTTAAAATTAAATTAAATCTAGTTCAAATCTATTTCTCAAATATAATTCTTTGCATAATAAATGTTTAAAAAAATGGATTTAAGGAAGTGATATAATTTGTTAACTTAAATTTGTTTAAGTTAAGTACTTTAGTCTATTTGAAAGAATTTAAATAGTGTATTTAAGGAATTGAATTTAAATAGTAAGATGTTTTTAAATTATTAATCTAAGTTGACCTCTAAATAAATGAGAATTAATCTCAAGGTTATTTAAATAAGGTCTTAAGATAAATAGTTATCTTAAATAATATTTTGATTTACTTAAAGCTTTTTAAGTTAAATTTTATGTTAATGATAACTAAGTAATTAAAAATGATAAGTGGGTTATCTTGAATTTAATTAAGATCTTGGGAAATTATAGATTAATTAAATTAGCAAAGAAAGAGAAGATTAATTAATTAATGATTAAGGCTTAATTAGTTTATAATTGAGGGTTATCAATTAATTAATTAAATTAATTAATTGGTAATTAGAGATTAATTGGTTGGTAATTAGAGATTAATTACTTAATGTAAGTAATTAAGGGATAAATTTGTTAAGGATTAATTAATTTAATTAGTTATCAAAGGTTAAATTAACTAATAATTGAAGGTTAATTAATTGAGGATAATTAACCAATGGATAATTACTTAATGGAAGTAATTATGGGGAATTAATGGGTAATTAAAGGATGATTAACTAATGATTTGTAATTAGTTAATGATGAAGTAAGCAGGATTTAAAAGGTGATTGAAGTAATTAATTTAATTTATTCAAATTAATTAGAAATGGTGTGACTAATCAATCTTGCTTATGAATGATTGAATGATATTGTATGCCTTAGATTAGTTGATATCTCTTCTATGTGATTTGTGATGTTTTGTGATATAAACCCATGGTTGAACTGTGATAATGTGGTTATCTGTCAATGATGAATTGCTGTGTAAAAGTGACATCTTGTATTTAAAATTTAATTGTATTCACATAAACAACTTGGATTAAAGATGACATTGGATTCGAAGAGACCGGGGTCGGGCATCAGTAAATAACCGAAACCACTTTGATTTTAGAATCTACAATAATTCTTTATAGATTAAAATGTGAAATTATTAGGTTGGAATGGTATAATTTAAATATCTGGACCATTGAAACTAAGTAAGAGTAGATAGGGCATAATTTGTGAAATAAGTGTTGAATATAACAAGATAGAACTCATAAGTAAGGTACAGGTTACTCCGGGATTTAAGTAAGTTTTATGTATTGGTGTTTCATGATAGATGGGTTTACTCACGTTGGTTGCCAGCTGACCCGGGTGTTACTTTGATGTAATGGTCGGGTCAGACTGAGTATTACAGATTTCAAGATAGGACGTTCTGGAGCACAGGAGGCGAGCTGGATGGTAGGAACGTATGGAGTTTTCCGCTGTGTATATGAGTCTGTGTAGTCTGTATAGGTTATGGTCTGGAACAAGTTGTATAACTGTCCAGTTTATGTATAAATGATTGTAACTCTAATGAATTATATGTAAAGTAACAATTACAGCTTTTCTTTATAAAAATGCTATTATTTGTAATTATATTTTGATCCGCTGCGAACGTGAGATGTTATTGTTTTCTTTTCTCCTTCTTCCTTCTTTCTTCTTTCATCGAAACTCTGAAATTTTTGGCGTTCGATTTCTCGGCACTTCTATAGTGAACGTATTAGTGTCGAATCTTCGAGGTCGAAATTTTGGGTCGTTACTTATTTTGATCTAACTTGCATAAGATCTTATAGTTTCGTCTTGAGTGTTTTGTCTTTTCATTACGCTCGGTTCTGTCTGAGCTTTCCAATGTATTGAAGACTATTTTTCGGAGAAACATAAAGAAGATTCAGTATATTATTGCTATTTATTATTCCACTACATTCTATGTTCCGCTGCATTATTTGTTTATTTTTGATGTATGTATAACTATGATTTGAATTGTAAAAGTGTAATCAAATGTTATTTGTAAAACAGCTTCATGAACTGTTTATTTAATTATTATAATTTGTTGTTCCGCTGCGAGATGCTATACTTTGTTCTTTTGAATCTTATTTCATTAGAACAACCCCATTAATAATCTATCTTTTGAATAGTTTGAGTTGGACATATGTGGTTTATTGCCGATTTAAAGTGTCCAAAAAAACGGGTTGTTACTGTTGGTATCAGAGTAAGGTTTAGACATACCTTAGCCTGCAGGGTTTAACTCATTAGAGATAGGGTAGTAATATCCTAGAATAAGTTTTTCTCTATGTGTGCGTGAGCACGTATTTGTTAGTATTATAAATTGTTTTATATTAGTTTTGAAATGAAATAAATTTTCCAAATATTATATGTTATATATAAGGAAATAATTTTTTTTTATAACTATTATAGTTATTTGTAATGTGTTTGATTTTGGAAATGATAATATTTAATTATTATCATTTATTGTTTATTTGTTGTATTTAGTCATTTTATAAGCATTGGCTATTATTGTTGATTGAATTTATGGAACAAACACTAGTTTAATAAAGGTGTATTAAAGGAAATCAAGTGAATGATTATATGAACATGATTTCTAAGTTTAGTCTTGATATAGAGAATTTAAACTGAAAATTTAGAACTAAACTCCGATGTCTTAGAAATCAATTTCCTAATATTTTGTAAATAATAGTAGTATTTTTCAAAAGTGGATAATTAGGATATTCATTACAAAATTGAAGTGTTTTGTTGTAATTTTGTTATTTGTTGATTTGTAGTTTCATCTATTGAAATAAAATGGAATATATGGATGTTTGGATGGTCGAAAACTTATGAATTAATATATGAGTTGAAACTTAGAAATTGTGTTGAATTATCCAGTTGAATTTGACAACCTCAATTTGAAAGCAAGAGAAACAAGGTCTAATTTGTTATATCTATATTTAATAAATGAATGAATTATTGTATGCACTAAACTAATTAACATTTAATGTGTCATAAATAAATTGAAAGTAAACTTGAATTCTAATTGGATAAACAAATATGTACTAAGTGAAATGATTATAAATAAAGTCATAACTTGTAAATAGTTATAATTAAAGTTGTGATAACTTTGACTCAAACCATGTCTTATAAAGAGGAATTAAGCTTTTATAAATTGGTTATGAACTTAAGAAAATTCCTTATGAAATGATTTGCAAAGAAATGTAGTATTAAATGAGAAATGTTACATGTGAAGTGAATGTAATTTGAATTGAAGACAAATGTAAGCAATATTATGAGAATGAATATATTAATGTTTTATTTTAAATGGAGAAATTCCGTGAAACAAATATTAAAGTATGAAGGGATATATTTGTTAATCAATGAGATTAATAATGAATTTAAATTAAAATGTAATTGTGATGAAACAAATTGGAATAAATACGTAAGTTGTACGTATATTGTTTTATTCACATAATTAATTTGATTTGAATTTGAATACACAAGTTCAAGGGGAATTACACCATTTCGTGTTAGGATTTTTGTTTGATTCTTGATGGCGAATATTTGATACGGATTTTTGGTTTGATTCTAAAATTCTCTATCATAGTATATGATTAGGCAAGGAGAATGATGGTTTCTCGTCAAGAAACGTTATCGAAGTCCGCATTAGGGAAGTCTAATGAACAATACTAGTTGGAAAGGGAACTTGGGTGATCGAGTGAGCGATCAAATGTGATTTTGCGTGATGATGACATATGTACATCTTTTGTTCTAATATTATTGATATGCTTTGAAGCTGAAATTGAAAGTTGTTGGGTTGGATATCTTTGTAATTCAAATTGGAATATTTCTTTTTATGCAAAACTATTGTTAATTTAAAACCATATTACAAACTATTTTTCATTTACTTTATCTTATTCGAACTATTTTTATTTTATCTTATATATACAAAAATATTTTGCAAACTATTTTATATACAAACTATTTTAGAAACTATTTATATACAAGCTATTTTACAAATAATTTTTTCATACAAAACTATTTACAAACTATTTTATAAACAAACTATATTATATACAAAACCATTCTAAATTCAAACCTTTTATAAAGCAAAGATGTTCAATCCCATATGGCTCTTCATGCAGTGAAATTGATTTTAAATAAAAATTTTGACTCTTGTATAAGACGAACTTTATATAAGTACAAGGTGATTTTGAAAACTGTTGATTTTGGAAGGTATTTGATTTGAAAAGAAAAATCTTATATATAATGGAATTTATATAAGAATGATTTGATATATATAAGACTATTGATTTTGGAAAGTACTCTATCTGAAAATGAAATCTTATATATAATGGAATTAATATATGTGTGATATTTGAAGCTATGATTTTGAAAGGGTACTATATATAGTATGATGTATTTTGAAGTAAATAATATGAAAAGTACCTTCCATCGGGCACCTTTGGTGGGTCATTTTTCGGATCCCATTGGTGGGTCATTTATCGGATCTCTTTGGCGGGCCATTTATTATATTCAGTTGATATTGCTAGATAGCGTAAATCGAGGGTTGGACGCCTATTGTAACAACCTAGAATTTTGAATAATTGACGTTTAAAAATAGCCTTCCATGGCATAGTCTCGGGTTTTGAAGAAACCAATTCCATTGGATCCGTAATAGTGTATTATTATCCGATTTTAAATTTCATATCATCTGGAGTTATCATGTGATCGTACGATATATAAACGCGCTGAAATTTATATCGAAAATTCAATATAATTATTGGGTCCAAAAAGCTATTTTCTCCATACGATCGAATTAGGACTTGAAACTTTTTCCATTGCGTTTGGAATTGGAGTCTAACATTATAAACGCCTAGCGGCATGCCTCGATAGGAGGTCGAGATTTTAAGCTGCAGATTCGAGACAATTTAAAATTTAAATAAATATACATTTACATTGATTAACTATTTTCACATCAGTTTGCTTTATGTCTCTTCTCAGCCACCTAAGGTTTGACCTTAACCTATTCAAACACGTCTCCCTCCCTTTTTATTTACCCCAACCATTACAGTAACATGACAGTGAAAAAATAAATGAAATTAAAAAAAATTCTATCTTCCAAGATAATCAACTAAAAATTGCCAAACTAGTTTCTAAATTATAGTATTAGTTTGGGCTTAAGTCTAATATGCAATTTGGTGGGTGCGGTGGTATTTTTCGCTGAAGGCCGAAAAATAGGGTTCGAGTTGATTGTCAATCTTGGTGTTGTGGGGTTAAGCGAAGCCCGGAATCGGTATCGGTAAGGAAAGGCGAGCTGGAGGGGATCGTTTGAAGGTGTATGGTTGTCGATGGTAAGGTCCAACAGTCACCACTATAGCGTGAAAGTGTTTTAGGTCGCGTTCAAATTCGGGGCATCACATTTGAAATTTTCAGTGGGAGAAGGGAGGAATCGGGGGAAGAGGCGCGCCGAAGGTTGTTTGAGGTGATTACGTGGAGAACCGAGCTTGTGAGGGAAAAAAGAGTTCGGCAACGGAAGTTTGAAGGTACTGGAAGAGGGAATCAATTTGGTTTGGGGAAGAACTTGTTTCGGGCCGGGTTTGTATAGTTGGGTATGGGTTTTTTTATATAATTTACTTGTTTTATGAATTTAAATACCGATAACTTATAAAAAATTATCTCATGCACACAATGTCCATTTTTGACGAAACCTTTTGCGTAGCGATCTTAGTGAAGAGGACTTCGACTTGGAATTGGTTTGGGAAAAATTAGAGCTTCTAAAAATTTCAAACAATTTAAAATGCGTCTGGATTGGATTGAAAATGGAACGCGAAAGTGACGGAAAAATCGAGATGAGTTAATCTCACTCAAATTGACTGAATTGATAATTATTATTAGACTGGGTGTTATATTATATATATATATATATATTAGAGTAATTGATATTCCCATATATATAGCGGATGAGACCCTATGCGCCCCGCATAATAGCGGATAACCCTATATACCACGAATCCCCCTCAAAGTGGGATTGGTATTTTTATATTATATTAACATCTATGGATGTAGAGAAATAGGTTGGAGGGATCCAACTGGATTCCTCAAAAATGTTGAAATTATTTCCATATTCAGTTATATGATTTATTTGATTAATCTCTAATAGATTATATTGGAGATTAAATTTATTTGGATGCTAAGATATTGCTGGATAGATTTTTGGCATTTTAAAATACCATAAAATTGAAGGTTGAATTTTTAAAGGAAAATAAAAAGGGAAATTTTAAAGTAAAATATTTATAGTGAAGTTGAATGAATTAAAAGAATGAATTTAGGAAAAAGTAAATAGTTTGATTTTAAATCTTATTTAATAACCCTAGAATATGGAAAAATAGAGATTTCTGAATAAATGTGAAATAAAGAGTTCTGAAAATAAGAACTTAAGCGATATTGTTTGAGTATAAAAGAATGTATTTTTAAATTTAAGTTTCAAATAATTTGGGAAAAATAAAAAGGGAAAATTGAAAATAAAATATGAAATAGATGTTCCGGATTTAAATAAGATTTTAAATCATGAAAAGGAGGTGGTAAAATTAGGGGGTTTTTTGAAATAAATTTGGGTTAACTAAGAAATTAATTTAAAAATTGAATTTAATTTTAAAATCGATGAAGGATCGATTAAGTGTTGTGAAAACAGTGATAAAAGATATGAGACTACAGGATTTATAAACGAAGTTTATAAATAAGGTGAAGTAATTATCAGTGGATAACTTGAAATAATAAATTCACGGTAGAAATTTATAAGGAGATGGGCAAATCGTTTTAAAAATAAATAGTAATTTTTATTTTTATGAATGTAAGAAAGGAAATTTACGAGGTTGGAATGTAAATAAAGATGGAGATAAATCGAAAGGTATTTATAAATGATTAGACTGGCAATATCGAAGTTGGAAATGTATTTTTCTGAGAAGTTAAGTTATTTTAAAAATGAAAGATTTTAAAGTATTAAGTAGAAAATTTTATAGCGTTTATAAGAACTTTTTTAGAAAGTTCATTATGAAATTGTAAAAGTATTTATAAATTAAGTTAGTTATAGTAGTTATTTATTATTAAAGGTTTAGTCAGCATTTTTATTTTAGAGAATAATTATTAAATATTTATATTTTATATAACAGCTTTTATGTAAAAGGTAGTTTTTTGTCCAAAGTTTTACTTGGAGAATATTATAGAATTCAATAAATATTATTTTGGAAACTCATTTAATAGAGTTTTGGAGAGTATTGGTATACTCACATGGCATAATCGGAGGAAGTAAGCGCCTACAATTAAGATGTGGATTTCTTTGAGACAGAGACGTTACCACTGAGCTGTAATCCATGGTTTGATACCACAGTGGTACTTTCTATATTATTTTAAAAGGGTTTCCAAATATTTTGAAAAGACAAAAAAAGATAATTTGGGAATATGCTGAATTCGATAAAATAAGTGTATATTTTTGGATACCAAATTAAATAAGACTTGGTGTTTTCAGTGGAAGTGAAGCATTTGGTTGAATTGATTATTTTATTTGATAGTTAAATAACCGACTGTCAAATCAAGACCTAAACATAACTTTGGAAATATCAACAAGAGATACGGGAATTAGATGATATAATTACCGTTTGAGGTGCTATACTGTACATGTAAACTCGTTTCGTTCTTCTAGGACGTTGATAAGGAAATCCGTCCACTAAAGGTTTGGGTGATCTCCGATCTTATTTTGTCTATTTATTTCCAAATGAATCGGGGTTGAATTTACCGAAAATATCGAATTTTTCTTCGAAGAAACCAGAATCGGATAAGTTATCTGAAAACCACTTCGATCCAATGAGTGCATTTTTGAAATGAAGACAAGAGCTTGGAGTCAAAGTTTGAGCAGTGATGTACAAGAGCTAACTGCTACTAATCCTGAGGGTGATTCCAAAATGGATGTAGTAGGAATAGTGTCTACGGTTCCGTTCGGACCGAGAACAGACTTATATGGATGAATGCTATTAGTACATTGTCATTGGAGGACAATGAGCATTCTAAGTGAATCTTTCTAAAATGGTAATCGTAGCCTCTAGCATCATCAATCGAGAATGACTAAAAATCAAGGGGGATGCAGCAAGGCTAAGTGGGCAGCACCCAAGTAGGATATGTCTATCACAACTTTCTACATAGCCTTGGATATTATTATTATGTGTGGAAGGAGCTTAGAGAAGGGTGGGAACACTTGGGGTGATAGCATATTCGGTCTATTCAGTTCAAGGATAGTCTGGTTTTGTGTTGGCAAGGGTCGATAGGTTCGATTTCGGTACAGTTATTCTAGACATGTACTATGACAGAGGGTACCCCAGTGCCTAGTCATTCAGTTGGAATCCATTCTCCAATAAGTGCCTTTACGATTTTGAATGTAGATCCTAATATGCTGCAATTTAATTAATGTAACAATTTTAACTATTTTAATAAGTATTTTTACTTAGATACTATTATAATATCAGAGGATTTGACATGAAATGTTTTGATTATTGTAAGGTAAAAACCCGTCGTGTTTTTTTGTAGTGTGGTCTTACGAGATACCTTTGATTTTCAAAGGATTTTGAACTTTAACAATTCAAATTAAGTGTGTTTTCTCAAGCTGGTTTTCCAGGCCGAATCGAGTGTTATTTTATTATAATGCTCGAGTCAGACCGAGTATTACAGATACATGATAGGATACTACGGAGCTCAGGAGACAAGATGGATGGCGAAGGCATATCACACGTACTTGATTTTTATTCCGCTGTGTATGGTATGTTGCACACTCAGCTTTTGTGAGAACAAGTTACTATAACTGTCTAGTATTGTGCTATTGATTTGTGTTGTACCTTCATGATGTAATGTATAAAAATAGATGTAGTTCTTTTTGTATAAAGATCATTTGTTATTTATTATATATAGTTCAGCTATGATTGTGAGATTTTGTGTTGCAGTTTCTATGTCTTCTTCTACATCTTTATCCTTTTTCCTAACGATTTGGTATTTTCAGCATTCGGTTGGTCAGCATGTAATACATGGACGTATTGATGTCGATATTCAAAGGTCGAAATTCCTAGCTGTGACACTTGGTATCAGAGCTGAAGTTTGAGCGAGAACCTTGGCTCTGGTGGGGATTACTCATTAGAGATAGGGTCAGTAGCACCCTAGAATGAGTTTGAGTGTATTAGTAGATACAAGCGCATATTTGTTAGTGAATATAAAAATTGTTTTATATTGTGTTGATTTGTTTGTTGAGTGACTTATGGATTCTGGTCAATATGAGTAACTAACGTTATTGGTAGGAATCTCTAAACACTATATTAGAACAATTCGACATAGTATTGTTTTAAAACAGAGTAAATAGAATATCAAAAGTTATTATAATTAGATATAGTTTGATTGGTTGTTAGAAAATGATAATATTAAACTATTATCGTTGATGTGTTGTGGTAATTGAATAAAAGTTGGTATTATAACCAAAAGTTACGAGAAATCAATTCATATAACAAAATGGGATTTGTAAATGTGATTTAAAATTTGAAATTGAATGAAATTCCGGAGTATATTTAAATATAGATTTAAAGGACTTAAAGGATGAAAATTTGGGAATTTGGGAATTTAAATCCCGTTGGGTTTGAAAATGTGTTTTTCAAGGTTAGAAAGTAATAATGGTATTATTTGGGAGATATTTTTGAATTAAAATGATTTTAAGAAATGGTTTTTAAAGGAATAAAAGCACAAAACTCACTTCGGATGCTGGAAAATAATTCCGATGATGACCGCGACATCATCAGTATTCATTTTCGAGTTTTCGAGGTAGGAATCACTATTTGAATGTTTTGAGTTGGAGTTTGTTTGCAAAACTGGTTTTGGCTTTAAATTTAAAGGAATAATTTGATGTACCAAAGGATTTGGATATATATGATTTCAAAATGATTTTGAAATATTTAGCAATTGACCAAAACTCTGGAGTTGATCTAAAATGTTTATGGAATATAATAATTTTGATAACTTAGAAATTAACTTGAATTAATTTAACTAAAGATAATTTTGGGAAATTTGGCCTAAGTAGGTTAAAAAGAATAATTATTGAAATAAAATTTATTAAGTTGGAATAAATGAATGAATGGAGTAAATTAATTTGGTTTGTAAGTAAATTAGAAATGGAAGGTAAATTGAGTTCAAATGGAAATTAAAGTTTAATTTGAATAAAAATGAATATAAACTTCAGTGGTGAAGTGGAAATAAATATAATAAGTGTGTAAAATGTTTATAATGGACTTAAAAAGGGTTAATGGTGAATTTTAAAGTGACGTTGGTATTGGGAAATATACTAAGTTAATATTTAAATGAAGACTAAATAGAGTTGTGTAAAGGATAATTGTGGATAAGTGAATGGAAATCAAAATAAATATAAATAAAAAGAATTTGATATAGCTAGTAATCAATTGCGAATTAATACGTAAGTTGTATGTATATTATTTTATTCGCATAACGATTTGATCTAGATTCGAATATAGAATTTCGGTATAGTTATACCGATCAGAATTAGGATTTTTCGCTCAATTTTCGACGGCAAACCCTGCATATGGATTTTTGATTGATCATGAAATTCTTTGTCATAGAATATGGCTATGAAAGGAGAATGACAGTTTCATATCAAAGAACCTAATCTAAGTCCACACTGGAGAGACGTGTGAACGATACTAGTTTGGAAGTGAAATTGTGCGATCGAGCGAGCGATCGGATTTGATATTGCGTATGAGTGACATATGTACATCGTATGAGCTTAAGTAAAGCAAATATTGAGACCCATGAAAAGGAATAAATTAAATGATTTTGAATTGTATGATTGGGATATTATTGGTGAGTATAACATAGGTAATTAAAAAGCAAAAGATAAATTGATAGCTTCGATTTCAGAAGTAAAATTAGGTTGCCCAACGAAAGTTATGTGTTTAAATTGTGTATGAAATTGATGATTTTCTGATTGAGCCACTTGGCTTTTTTTTATTTTGATAATTCAGGGCCATAAAGGCATTTTGTAGTTTTTCGGATCTAGCCGCGCAAAGTAGACACTGGCGAAATTTTTCGAAAAATTAGGGTGTTAGAAAATTTTGAAGAAATTTTGATAATTGAAAATTTGGTTTTAAATTATAATTTAAATGATTGAGGGAAAAATGTTATAAGGAATCTATAGATGAATTTGGAGAATAGTAAAAAGTGATAAAGTGTTTCCATTGGAAATTGTTTTTGAAAGTTCTTTAAACTGTTTGGTTTTTGAAATAGTTAACGAATTTTGGACCATTCTTCTTACCTGGCAATTTCAAGGACAAAATTCTTATAACGGAAGAGAAATGGAACGGCCTAGAATTTTGGATAAGTGAAGTAGGGTTGTTTAATTTATTTTAAATATTTAAAAGCTAATTTTTAACTTGAATTTCAAATATAACCATTTACTGGATAATTTAATTATTAAATTTAATAATTAAAAATTGGGTAAATTATTGAATCTTAAGTTTTAAGTTTGTTAAAAATAATTTTAAGGCTTATAAAATTTACAGTAATAATCCTAAAGATAATAAGAGCTTTTAAATTGAATTTAAAAGTGATTTGTTCAGTTTTAAAAATATATCGTTTAAATTGACGTTTAAAAATAGCCTTCCAGGGCACAATCTTGGATTTCAACGAAAATAGTTCCATTGGATCCGTAATAGTGTATTATTATTGGGTTTCAAATTTCGTAGCATTTGGAGTTATCGTGTGATCGTACGATATGTAAACATGCTGAAATTTATATCGAAAATTCAATATAATTATTGGATCCAAAAAACTATCTTCTCCATGCAATCGAATTAGGACTCAGAACCTTTTCTATTGCGTTCGGAATAGGGGTATAACATTATAAATGCCAAGGGCATGCCTCAATAGGAGGTTGAGATTTTAAGCTACGATTCGAGACAATTTAAAATTTAAATATATATATATATATATATATATATATATATATATATATATATTGATTGACTATATTCACATCAATTTGCTTTATGTCTCTTCTCAGCCACCTAAGATTTGACCTTAACCCATTCAAACATGTCTTCCTCCCTTTTTATTTACCTCGACCATTATAGAAATGTGGCAGTGAAAAAAAATGAAACTTTAAAAAAAAAATCCTATCTTCCAAGATATTCAACTAAAAATTGCCAAACTAGTTTCTAAATTCTAGTTTTAGTTTGGGCGTCAGTCTGATATGCTATTTGGTGGGTGCGGCTTATTTTTCTCGGATTGCCAAAAACTAGGGTTCGAGTTGATTGATAATATAGGTGTTGAGAGGGTAAGCGAAGTCTGGAATCGGTATTAGCAAAGGCGAGCTGGAGGGGATCTTTTGAAGGTGTACGATCGTCGATGGTGAGGTGCGACAATCACCACTGTAGCACGAAAGTGTTTCAGGTTGCGTTTGAACTCGGGGCATCGGACTTGAAATTTTCGATGGGAGGAAGAAGGACACGGGAGAAGAGGCACGTTGCAGGCAGTTTGAGGTGATTGCTTGGAGGACCGAGCTTGCGAGGGGAAGAAGAGTTCGGCAATGGAAGCTTGAAGGTACTGGAAGCGGGAAAGGATTTGGTTTGGGGAAGAACTTGTTTTAGGCCAGGTTTATATAGTCGTGTATGAGTATTTTTAATATAATTTACTTGTTTTATGTATTTAAATACCGATAACTTATAAAAAAATATCTCGTGTGTATGAGGTCCGTTTTTGAAGAAACTTTTTGTATAGCGACGTAGTGAAGAGGACTACGACTTGAAACTAGTTTGGACAAAATTGGAGCTTCTGAAAATTTCATACAATTTAAAATGCATCCAGATTCAATTTAAAACGGAACGTGAAAGTGATGGGAAAATCAAGGTTAGTTAATCTCACTCAAATTTGGATTACTAATTAATTTTAAATAGTTAAAATTAATTATTGGATGGTTGATTGAATTGATAATTATTATCAGACTGAGTGTTATATTATATTATATTATATATATTGGAGTGATTGATATTCCCACATATGTATAGCAGATGAGACCCTATGTGCCCCGCATAATAGCGGATGACCCTCTATACCGCGATATACCCCTTGAAGCGGGATTGGTATTTTTACACTGTATTAACGTCTGTGGATGCAGAGAAACAGATTGGCTGTATTCCTCAAAAAATATTGAAATTATTTCCATATTCAGTTATATGATTTATTTGAATAATCTGTAATAGATTATATTGGAGATTAAATTTATTTGGATGCTACGATATTGTTGGATAGATATTTGGCATTTTAGAATACCATAAAAATGAATGTTGAATTTTTAAAGGAAAATAAAAAGGAAAATTTTAAAGTAAAATATTTATAGCGAAGTTGAATAAATTAAAAGAATGAATTTGGGAAAAAGTAAATAGTTTAATTTTAAATACTATTTAATAACCCCAGAATATGGAAAAATAGAGATTTCTGAATAAATGTTAAATAAAGAGTTTTAAAAATAAGAACTTAAGTGATATTGTTTAAGTATAAAAGAATGTATTTTTAAATTTAAGTTTTAAATATTTTAGGAAAAATAAAATGGAAAAACTGATAACAAAATATGAAATTGATATTCCGGATTTAAATAAGATTTAAATCATAGAAAGGAGGTGGAATCTGAAATTAAGGGGTTTTGAAATAAATTTAGGTTAACTAAGAAATTAATTTAAAAATGGAATTTAATTTGAAAATCGATGAAGAGTCGATTAAGTGTTGTGAAAACAATGATAAAAGGTAAATGAGACTATGGGATTTATAAACGAAGTTTATAAATAAAGTGAAGTAATTATCAGTGGATAACTTGAAATCATAAATTCACGGTGGAAATTTATAAGGAGATGGGTAAATCTTTTTAAAATAAATAATAATTTTTATTTTTAGAAATGTGAGAAAGGAAATTTACGAGGTTGTAACGTAAATTAAACTGGAGATAAATCGAGAGGGATTTATAAATGATTAGACTGGCTATACTGAAGTTGGAAATGTATTTTTATGAGAAGTTAAGTTATTTTAAAAATGAAAGATTTTAAAGTATTAGGTAGAAAATTTACAAGTGTTTTTAAGAATTTTTCAAAAAATTCACTATTAAATTGTTAAAGTATTTATAAATTAAGTTATTTATAGTAGTTAATTATTATTAATAGCTTTTATTTAAAAAGTAGTTTTTTTTATCAAAACTTTTACTTGGAGGATTATTATTGAATTCCATAAGTGTTATTTTGGAAAACTATTTAATAGAATTTCAGAGAGTATTGGAATACTCGCATGGCATAATCGGAGGTAATAAGTGGCTGCAGTTAAGACTTGGATTTCTCTAGGATAGAGACGTAACCATTGAGCTATGATCCATAGTTTGATACCGCAGTGGTACTTTCCACATTATTTTAAAAGGGTTTCCATATATTTTGAAAAGAAAAAAAAAGAAATTGGTGAATACGTCGAATTCGATAAGATAAGTGTATATTTTTGGATAAAGAGATTTAACTTATTTAAAATCTAAATGAAATAAGAGTTGGTTTTTTCAGTGGAAATGAAATGTTTGGTTGAATTGATTGTTTTATTTGATAGTTAAATAACCGACTATCAAATCTTGACCTAAACATAACTTTGAAAATATCTACAAGACATACGGGGATTATTTGTTATAGTTATCATTCTAAGTGCTATACTGTACATCTAAACTCGTTTCGTTCTTGTAGGACGTTAATAAGGAAGTCCATTCACTAACGGTTAGGAGGTGATCTCCGATCTTATTTCTGTCTGTTTATTTCCTAGAGAACTAGCATTGAGTTTACTGGAAATACCAAATTTTTCTTCGAAGAAATTGGGTTCGGATAAGTTATACGAAAACCACTTCGATCCAACGAGTGCGCTTTCAAAATGAAGATCAGAGCTTGTAATCGAAGTTGGAGCAGTGAAGTGCAAGAGCTAACTGCTACTAATCCTGAGGGTCATTCCAAAATGGATGTAGTAGAAATAGTGCCTTCGATTTCGTTCGGACCGGGAACGGACTTGTATGGATAAATGCCATTAGTACATTGTCATTAGAGGACAATGAGCATTCTAAGTGAATCTTTATAAAAAGGTAATCGTAGCCTCTAGCCTCATCAACCGGGAATGACTGAAAATCAAGGGGGATGGAGCAAGGCTAAGTGGGTCGCACCCAAGTAGGGTATGCCTATAACCTTTCTAGATAACCTCCGATATTATTACTATGTGTGGAAAGAGTTCAGAGAAGGGTGGGAACACTTGGGTGATAGCATATTCGGTATATCCACGTCAGAGATAGTCTGGCCATATATTGGCAGAGATCAATAGGTTCGATCTCAGTACAGTGTTTTTAGATATGTACTGTCACAGGTGGTACCTCGGTGCCTAGACATTCAGTTGGAATCCATTCTCCAATACGTGCCTTTACAGTTTTGATTGTAGAGCCTAGTATGCTGGAATTTAATTAATATAACAATTTCAGTTATTTGAATAAGTATTTGTACTTAGACACTATTATAATATCAGTGAAATGTTTTGGTTATCATAAGGGCAAAACCCGTTGTGTTTATTTATAGCATGGTCTTATGAGATACCATTTATTTTCAAAGAACTTTGAACATTAGTAATTCAAATTGAGTGTGTTTTCTCACACTGGTATTCCAGACTAACACGGGTATTATTATATTATAATGCTCGGGTTAGACCGAGTATTACAGATACATGATAGGATGCTATGGAGCTCAGGAGACAAGCTGGATGGCGAAGGCATATCACACGTACTTGATTTTTTTCCGCTATGTATCTTATGCTGTACTTTCAGCTTTTGTGAGGACAAGTTATTATAACTGTCCGGTATTGTGCTATTTATTTGTGTTGTATCTTGATGATGTAATGTATAAAAATAGTTATAGATCTTTTTTTATAAAGATCAGTTGTTATCTATTATATATTGTTCCGCTGTGATTGTGAGATTCTGTGTTATGGTTTCTATTTGCTTCTTCTACCTCTTTCTTCTTTTCCTTAATGTTCTGGTATTTTCGGCGTTCGGTTGCTCAGCATGTAATACAGTGGACATATTGATGTCGATTTTCGAAGGTTTGAAATTCCCGGCCGCGACACCTACAGCTACAAGTGATTCCGCTGGGATAGCGTCGTAACCATTGCGTAGTTGCGATCTATCAACCATGGCGTAAGTCGAGGGTGGGATGCCTACAGTACATGTGATTCCACTAGGATAACAGCGTAACCATTGCAAAACCGCGATCCATGGGGGAATGGGCTTTCCATATATATATTTAAGGTTTTTAAGTATTTTCACTGGGTGTTGATACTAGTCTACTAAGTACTTGGAGAATTCTAGCCTTGCGCCTAGTATACAAGAACGAGGAAAAACTTGTTGAGACATCGAGTTATAAAAGTATTTTGATAAAGTATTATATAATATAAAGGATATTTGGTCATTTTTCTTTTGTAAATGCCTATAAGTTGTTTAAATTATTTTTCATTTTTGTATAACTTGATTTAATAGTTAATTATCAATGTTGTAAATATTATGAGAAGTTATCAATTCAATAAAACATATTTAAAGTTAATGATTATTGATTTATAAATAATGTTTGAAAAGTATTTTAGATTCAAGACTAACAAAATTTGTAAATAATGGATTTAAGGTATTCAATAACCCCTTTTAAAAATAAGTAATTATGTAAATAATTATCTTCAAATAGTTACATACATTTATAAAGATGTTATTTAAGATTTTAAATGGTGTTTATAATGAAGCAAGAAATTTTATAGATGAATTTTGTAAAGCATTAAATATAATTGATTTGCAAATGAAGTTTTCAAATGAATATTTCAAGTAAAATTTATGTAAGTTTCTTTGAATGTATAATTTTAAAGATATTAAATGATTCAGAAATTTATTATAGTAATATGCTTGAAAAGATAAAATGGAAATGCTATTTTGAAGTATGGTTTGAAACAATCACTTGATTTTGAAGTACTTATAGTTGTATGTGATATATTTGTTTGATAGTAAGTGAAAGTTTATAAACATTGATTTCAAAATAGGATTTATAAATAAAATGAATTTAATTGGAAATTTGAAAGCTTAAATTTCGGGATTTTTACATTATTTTCAAAGGATTTTGGAATATAATACTAAGTATTATTTAGAAGTATTTTGGGGTAAATATTCTCCAACGTGATTTGAAAGAAATGTTTTAAAGAAACCTTTAAAAAGAAATTAGTTCCGTACTCTTCTCTCTGTCGCTAGAAAATAATTTCGGTGATGAATGCACACATCATCGACGTTCATTTTTGAGTTTCAAAGTGGGAAGTCCACCGTAGTAGCTTTACTGCACATTTGTTTTGATAAACTAATCTTAATTTTAATTTCAAAATGCAATCTGACATATATAAAAGCTATGAGTATAGTATTTCATATGATTCGAAGTGAACTCGGAATTTAGTTCTTAAAACTTTATGATAATTAGTAGTTTTTAGTTATTGTAGTGTAATGAAATCTTGGCTATATTAATAATTGGAAACTTCTAAAATGAAAGTAAATATACGCTATGTGATTAATGAAATGTATTAGATTTTGGAAATTTGTAACTTGTAAATCGGAAGATATGAAATATTGAACATTTTTTTAACTAAAATGAATAAGATAAACTTGTGTAACATTCAATTACATTCTATAAACATGTATATAACTTACTTGAAATGTTTAAAAAGTTGTAATGTTAAATAGGAACATGTAATGGAATATTTTACGAGCAAAACTTGAGTAATTGAAGTGTTCAATGGAATTATTTCTATAAATAAGAATTTTGATGTACAAGAAATGTTATGAACATAAGTTAATATTGTGAAATAATTTATATAAGTACATGAAAGAAAGAAAAAGACATTGTATGAATGAATGAAAATAAATAAAAGGAAAATAATGATGTGAAAAGAAAATAATTTAATAAATGTAAATAATATTTGAAATTCTTAGTTGTTTTGGCCTATGGGATGTTTGAGAATGGATACTTCTAATTGTTTAAGATTGTATGAATAATCTATTAAGTATTATCCAAGACTGTTGAGCGTAGGGTACACTTGAAAGTTTATTTATCACCTTCACAATTAAAAGTTTCTATACTAAACAAACCATTGGTTTTGGCTGCTATGGATGTTTGATTGATTACTTTGGTTGCATATGATGATTATATGGTTTTGCTTGCAAGTGACTATTGTTATATTGTGTTGGTTTGTTTTGCTATTGATTGCAATAACTTAAATATTTCTCTTGTACATAATTCTCACTATTTTGGATTATATAAGTGAAATATAAGTTTATGGAAGCAATACCTACTGCTTTTGGTTTCATAAATTAAACATTGCTTGCCCAACAAATGGGTACATTCTCAGATTACGGTTTTATAGCGGTATTATATTGTTTTCCCATGGTTTGGGATAATTTATTTTTGAAATAATATATATATATATGGTTATTATTATTATTATTCGGACCTCTCCATACAAAGGAGATTCTACCGAAATTTTTTGTGAATTTTTGACTTAATTTTTTTGTAAAAAGTGAAAATATTTTAAAACTTAGGAAACTTGAATATGAAGATTTAATTGTCATTAATTGGTATATTTTTATTTAAAATACTTAATTATGTAAATTAATTATTTATAAATTGAATACTTTGAATAAAATATATTAATTCCTTAATTCCTCCTTTTTTCTTTTTGAGAATGAAATTTTTTGAGTGGGGAGAGTGTAATGACCCGTATTTTTCCGGTTAATAAAATATCAAATAAATAAGATTTTATAATTTAATATTGGAAGAAAATTAAATTTGTGATTTTATAATAAGAGTAATAATTAAAATGTAATGTTGGTAATGTTAATTTAAGGTAATTGCTAACTTTATTAATGTAATTCCAATTAATTGATGATTGCAAAGTTATAATTAGTTATAAACTATAAACAAGGAAATACGTTGAATATTGAAATTATATGTGATCAATTAGAGTTAGCTTATATTGAATATGAAATTAGTGATGTTGTTTGAATGCTATTGATAACTATTTAATGTAATTTCGATCAATTGAAATAGATTGTAAGGTTATTTGGTTATAATTGTAAATAATAAAATAAATTAAACGATGCATTTAACGATGAAATTGTATGTAATTTATTGGAATATGTTAATATAGAATATAATATTATTTTGTTATAACCCTTGGTTTTAAATGATAATATAATGGAGATGAACTATTATTATATACGATGGTTGTAATTATCTTCTCATTAATTTGTCTGCTTGAATATTAAATGAGTAATTAATGGAATTAAGGCAATTGAATGCTGGAATTATATATTGTTAATTGAAAGTAAATATAACCAGTGACGTGTAAGTAGTCATAACATTTGTCATAGATAATAAACTTATAAATTTGATCAAATTACTTAAAGGTAACAATTTTTCATTTATCATCTCATTATTTAATATGTTTGGAATTAATTTGGAAATCAATGAAAATTTATGTAATCAATTATTGCAGTTAATACGGTAAAATAATGAATGTTATAAAATGTAAACTTATGTTAACATAATTCATAGGGTGTTATTGATTGAGTTATAAGGATGATAACATAGGTTTGAATGTAACTGGATGAGCATTTGATGCGTAGTTAATGGCATTTAACCTTTTAAATATAATAAGGGGAAACAAACTAATATTGCATTAATTGATATTACATTTTTTAATTAAGATAAACTGTAACGATCAATAACTTTTAACAACTCTAAAATGGCAGCATTTTGAATTAAAAAAATTGAATTTATGATGTTGAATGTTTTATTTGACCAAATTTAATAGAATAATTTTTTTTGTGAAATTTCAAATTTTGGTCAAACTTGGTCAAAATTTGATTTTTGGTTGAAATTTTTTAATTTGAATTTTAAAATTTTATTCTTTTTATATGATACTTGACTGAATTCTAATCTTCCCTCCACTTTTCGTTTCGTCAAAATCAAACTCCTATTGCTCTAAAAATTTGAATTACTATGAAAATTTAACATGAATTGGTAGTGTTTGGTTGTGTTTTATTTGGCTAAGGCATATTGGGTTTATTTGGTCAAATGGGCCTTGGTTAACCAAGAGACTCTAGTTAGTCATGTGAGCATTGCTTTACCTACGACCTTATGTTTCTTATCTGATAACATCTACGTACATAATTTTTCCTGAGATACTTTCTCTTCACACTTCTTCTTCTTCCTCAAAATCTACAGAGAACTCTAGATTTAAAACTCCAAAAAACCTCACAAATAAAACTACTTTCCTCCTCTCCTTCAAACCTTACTTCCTCCCCTATAGCCACCGCCCTCTCCACCATCTCCAAGGCCATCTCCTTCCACCTTCCCTCTCCTCTTCTTTCTACTTTTCCCTTCTTTTCCCATTCTTATTTTCCCTCTTTCTTCCCCTTATTTCCATGGCTTCTATATTCCACTATACTACTACAAATCAAATATTTTTTGTTGAACCTGTGTATAATTTAAATGGAAACAACTTTGTTGTTTAACTCTTCTTCCCTTTTCGAATATTTGTGTATCAAAAACTCCATTTTTCAAGTCCTTTCTCGAGTCCAGTTTTGGCCGAAAATACCCCATATTGTATCAATCATATCTCCTTCAGGAATGAACCAAATTTTAGGATTTTTTTATTCAAACCATTTACTTTTCCAGTGGATTCAACTTTCTTTTAGATCAGTTCTTCAAATTCCTTAAATTGCTATGCCAAAAACTCAAATCTTTTCGAAGTATTTTTGAACTTAGATTTTCAACTCAGAAAACACCTCTGTTTGTTTTGACCATAACTTCTTCAAGACGTAAGCTATTTGAGTCATTCTTTTTTTGAAAGTGGAGAGAAAACAATTATAAACAACTATCTAGTTAGTCACTTTTATAGATTCAAGAATATTCTGGTCCGAATATTTTCTTAAGAATGACATAGTTTCGGGTTTGTCCGTAGTTTTGATCTTGGGTTGTTTGGAAGCTGGAAATAGTTTAAACATGTTTATTGATTCGTGTTCGTGTTTAAGCTTTGTTGGATTTGCTTTGCATTTGGATCTTTGCTAGGAATCGCCATATTTCTCCATTTTAACCATCACCTTCCATAAAAGGTGAGAAAACACTCACAACTACTAAATTTTCTTATGTTAGTTATTGAATTTATAATGTGATTAGAAATTGATTAATTGCTGTTTAGTATATTTTAAATTGTCATTCCATTTAATTCTTATTTTTTTGAGTTTAATTGCCATTTAATTTAATATTGAAATTTAAATTGCCAGTTAAATACATGTTAATCATAATCAGTAAATTGTTGGTAGTTATTGGTTGATTTCAATGATGATTGTGTTGAATGTTCAGTTATATCTGGGTGATTGGGTGGATTTTATTGGCTGACATTTTGGATGATTGGATATTATTTATGTCTATATCTCTGTTATCCCTACGGGTTGAAATGATACATACCCGAGCGATCTTATAGATTAGAGGAAAATCGTTATGGGTTGAAATGATAAACCTCAGAAGTTTTCATTGATTTGGAAATGTTAATTTTTGAAACTGGTTGAAATGTCATATATTTCTTGAATTTTGATTTTTATTTGGAGTTGAATTATTTGAAGGGTTTATGTTAATTCAAATTCAGATTTGTTTTAATTAGATGATTAAGATTGATATTTCGGATTACTTGAAACCCTTTAAATAATTTTATTCACATTGTACACTTGATAGGAGATGAAAATCCCGTAACATCTATGAAACCATTACAATAACATTTCTATTTTACATATTTTGATCTGACTTACATAAGATCTTTCAGTTTTGACTCGATTGTTTTTTCTTTTCATTACGCTTGAGTCAGTCTAAGCTTTTCAGTGTATTGAAGGCTATTTTCTAGAGGACGTAGATGAAGATTTAGTATATTATTGCTATTTATTATTCCATTGCATTATGTGTTCCGCTGCATTATATTTTTTATTTTTGATGTATGTATAAATCTGATTTGAATTGTAAATGTGCACTCAAATGTTATTTGTAAAACAGCTTCATGAACTGTTTATCTGATTATTATATTTTGTCATTCCGCTGCGAGATTTTGTATTTTGTTCTTTTGAATCTTATTTCATTAGAACAACCCCACAAATAATCCATCTTTTGAATAGTTTGAGTTGGACATGTATGGTTTATTGTCGACTTAAACCGTCCAAAAAGACGGGTTGTTACACGATTGAAATTTTCGACCCTCGAAAATCGATACTAACACATCCTCATGCTGCAAATCCAAGTGCTGAAAAGTCCGATTGTTAAGGAGAAAAGAAAATAAAGATAGAACAAAATCTTACACGAATAGAATAACATATATTATTTCAACAATAATCTTTATAGCGAAATTTTTTAAATACAATATCAAAGTCTAATCTAGATTCAGTTTGGACAGTTATAAATCCTCTATCTTTACAAATACTAAAAAATATAAATAGATGCAATGGATAATAGTATACGTCCATACGTAAATGAAGGTCTCAAGCTCTACTTAGTAAACTCCAAGTGTCTTCAATTAAATCTGAAACTACTTGAATCTGAACAAAGTATTAAAAATACGTGGATTAGGCTTGATTAAGCAGCGTGAGAAACTAAAACCATAAACATATGGCGGAGTCGTGGATGGGTACTAAGAAAAACCTTTGAAAAGAATAGTATCTCTTAAGACCAGGCTGCTCATATATACGGACGGTTTTTCACCTTAGGATAACTAAAATACTTTATATGTAAAATCACTTTGATATTATTATTAATGACATCGGTTTGAAAACACTTACAAATAAATATATATATATATAAAGAAAGTATCAATACCCGGACTATGGTAATATATCTAGGTCACGGTATATACCAGACGTAATATGTGATACCAAAAGGGGTAGTTGAAATATTTGCAAAGCATTATAGCTATTTTGGGACTAAAATCAAAATCGTAAAGCTTGTATTTGGAATTGGATTTCCAACATGATAGGGAACTAGTGGCCTTTTCCTTTGATCCAGGCATAAGAACCATAGTTCCTGCGATGACCTTATTATTTTTCTCAAGCTAGCCACTTGGAACTGCACTAGCTACATTACTATGGTACAACGTATTTGCTCAGTGGCTTTACACGGTCTCCGTAAACCTCCAATACCTGTCTAATTCATCATCTTAAGGCAACAGATGCCTTTCATTTCTCATAACTAATAGCCCAGAATATGTCTTGCGGACAACATAGTACCTCGTATCATTCATGGGATGTGAGGCTCGTGAGGCTGAGTTTTTTTTTCATAAAGTTATACTATGTTTTTCACAAAGCCGCGCTTTATTTTTCCATAAAGCACGTTCCACTTAGAATACAAATTGCCATTCCATAATTACACAATTAATTTCTATAAACGTATAACTCTTGATCTTATACGTCTCAGAAAAGGTGTTAAGCTAAGAGGAGTTGCCTCCTCTGCCACTAAGGAGATCATACGTTGATAGAGTTCAATTAATATGATCAGAAATGCACTGTTAGGCACTCGTCAATACAAGTTCATTCTGCGACTGAACGAACCCGAAGGCACTCCTTCTACCACATCTTTTTTTGGGAATCAACCTTAGGATTAGTATGAGTAGTCCTCGCATTATGAAGATTTCAAAACATGACAGGACCACTGCTATAATAAATATCTCTATATTGGGAGTGATCCAGAGAAAGTCAACAAGCAGTCCTTCTGCTATGAAGATCTTCGGTCTTTAATACGAAGAAGATTTCAGAATGTAGACACCATTGCCATATAAATATATTATAAGGTAAACCCCAAGCACCCGTGATAGCAATCCCAACATTCTAAAGATCTCTAGTCTTCAATAATCATCATTTTCAACACGTCTTCACTTTCAAACATATCATTGGTTCGAAGTGGTTTCCGGATAGGAATTACTCAAATCCAACCCCGGTTTCTCCGAACCAACCATCGATAAAAAGGCGTTTTAAGCATATAGGTAATTATCACACAACATTCAATTAATTACCTTTTTATTTAAATCAAATTTATCTTGGAGATATATTCATTAAATCATTTTTTATATCTTTTTAAGAGTATATGGAATCATTAAGCCTTATTTATCAAATTCTTTGGTTAATTAAAATCCATTTTAAATCTTGGAATAATTCTAAATCGTTCCACTTTTTACTTACGAAAAACATTTCCAAATCATTTATTTAAATCTCATATTAGAAAACATTGTTGAATAAAAAGGATCATGGAAATTATACTAATTCTACTCAGTATCAATTTACATATTCAACCTTTACTATCCATCAAATAATGATGAAATCACCTTTTAAATTTACATAGATAATATAGATTCCCTCCTTGGAATTTAATACCAATTATAAGAAGATCATTTCTATGCAATCCAAGTTGTTTTAATTTGGAAAATTATATCTTTTATACTTTGAAATTTTTTGATCCGAGTAAATAAAATTTACTATCCCCTCCGTTGGGCCAGTCTGGGTAGCTAGGGAGGGTGGATAATTGGTTTTTCAAACCCAAGCCTAAAGACTACCTCTCTGTCACTCATAAGGTGATCAATTTATTTTATCGACTATAAATATTTTTAAAGACTTAATTTACTTTTAATTAGTTTATAGCATCCGGTCTTTCCCTTCAATCTATTCCATTCCTCAATCGGATTTTCTATGACACTTACAAATAGAACAAATGTACTATTCGTTTTCGCATACTCATTTTAAACCTCTTAATCATCTTTATATTTCTTTATTATTTATTTGAAAAGGTTCAAAACAGATTCGGGAAAGAATAATTAGTTAAAACCACCGTTTGCACAAGTTATTAAAAAGTGTTGCAAATAGTGTTTTAAATGCTTATTTGGTTAAAACAACTTTTCTATCATTTTGGAAATCCATATTTATAACTCAAACTACTTTTAAAAAGTTTTCACAAATTTTATTTTGTATTTTTAAACATTTAAAAATATTCATTTTAAATTAATTCAAATTCGGGTTTTAAATTGCAAAACCGCGATTTTTCTTCAAACTTGTTTTACTCATATTTCAAAGATTACTTAATGAAATCTTGATTTTCTTTCTTCGTTTAAAAACTATGGATATAATATACCGAAAAATTCTTATCTCGAAGAATTCTGAGCTATATTGTATTCTCTACATTTGTGTGAATTCTACGACATGAAATAGCGAACTACCTTTATATGACGCGCCTAGATTTGACTTGTTTTTCAATTTATTTTTAAACTTCATGGAAACGCTTTTAGATGATTACAAAATATTTCTAAATCATTTTGAACTCATTTAGACCAATAATTTCATATTTCAAACTCATTTTCCATTTCATTTCATATTATAATATTATATTATTATAATATTTATTTTAAACCTTTTTGGATATTTAAAATCATTAAAAGGCTAAACAATTCCATACACATACTATTTATGGATTGAATTTCCATTTAATTAACTATGGTTAATTACTAACAACCTTTTTATCATTTATCAAATTAAGTTATCAACCATATCACAACCATATAACCAATCATAATACCAACCGAGTTATCATCCAGTATCAAAAATTTAATCGTCCAATATATTTAAACTTTTAAATCATTATACTTGAAATAATTTAGAGATTAATTAGTAAAAATGTGAGTACTCACAATTAACCAAATCGTTTCACTTCCTACCATCATTCATTCAGTCCAACCCTTCACTTAAACTTTTGTTGACTTAAAAAAACCATCATCAACTTCATTCCTCCTTGCTTTATGCTCTTAACAACACCTTACACCATGCTTTGCTCGTGGCCTCTTCTACCTAACTCATAGTGCTCATAGCTGTAAGCTTTTCCATCACCTGCAAATCATGCCATTTCCTCCAATCATCTCCTTAAGATCTCAGCCATGCTCCCCTTGCCTCCCCATGCTCACGCCCTTATGCCTTCTTCCTCATAGTGCTTGGCCAAGTGGTGTAGCTAGGTAGGCTGTGGGTTAAATGAGAAGAAAGAAGTGGTTTGGTATTGTTTTGAGGTATGGTGATGTGGTGTATACACACACACACACATATATATATATATATACATATATACATATATATATATATATATATATATTATAATTTATTTAATTTCTCTTCATAATTTTCTTTAGGTAGAGAGGAAAGAGGAGAGGAAGAAGATTGGAAGCTTGGAAAAGAAAGAAGAGAATATGTGTGAGAGAATGGAAGGTGAAATTTATAGGGTAGGATTCCGTAACTCATAAGCTTTGTAAAATGACATGAACGCCCTTGGATATTTTCCCTTAAATTTTCACATCACCAATTTCAACACTTACCATCACCACATCTTCCTTACTTAATAACAAAGTAAAATATGCATTTATGGTGATTTGATGTTTTCTTTTCAAACTTATCCTTTAAGCATTCTTAATTATTTTATACATAATATATAGTTATATATTATTTATGTTTTGATTTAGCTAAAGGTATGCACGGTTATAAAATATGTATTAATATGTTTAAAAACACATGTCCTACCGAGATAGAATTTGTAACCTGTTGCCCTCTTTCCTAGCAAGAAAAGATTGGCCTATATGGAAAGATTGATTCATTCAGATCGACGTGAGGGTCCAACTCCATTGCATTGCCAGAATCCATGTTGTATATTTAAAGCAGTTGACCCCTTGCTTCGCTCATGGTACAACCCTTTTCTCGCTGAGCCACCTTTCTCAAAATGTGTATTAATATGTTTTAAAATCATGTTAACAACATTGCAATGATCCAAAACAACTTGAGTTCGACGAACGGTCGATAATTCGAATAACGATCGCTTGTCACATTTTCAGTTTTAAATCGAACTATTTATTTATGTAAATAAAATTTGAAAATAAATTTATTATCATCTTTAGAAAAATTAAAAAAATTAAAATGCATTTGTTTTAGTTATAAAACCATATTTAATAATATTAAAATCAAATTGTAAAAATACGACATCGATTGGTCGAAGTGCAACGAAGTTTGTCTACCTTTATAAAACAAATGTGTGTGTGTGTGTAATTATATATTTACAAAACTTATATCAACAAATTATTATCATTTTACAATAATTTAAATGGAGTTCTTTATCATTTAAAACAATTATTTGACTGTATATCCAATTTTGTCGAAAACCAACTTTTGTCCATTTTACAATGAAACTCCAAAATCTCTTATTTTTGTAAACCAGTTATAAAAATAAGTTTACCCTTTTTATTTATCACATAAAACATGGTTATTTAAGTTTGAAAATTCTATATTTGAATATTTAAAGTTAATTAAATATTCCATTTAAAAGGGATAAAATTATGGATCGTTACATGCTTTCCCCTTAAAAGAATTTCGTCCCTGAAATTAACCAAAACCCAAAACCCGATAATGCTTACTTAAATAAACCTTTAAAATTGATCACGCGTGATATACATGGATCATCCATGCATGATATCTAATTTGATCTTTTATTTGAATCCATAACTTTTCTTTCAAACTAGTATTGCTCCCTCGATCCTCTAATGCGGACTATGATCAGGCACTTTGATCAGAAAATTCCCTTACATAGCTCTCAACTATGATAGAAAACTTAAATACGCAACCATAAATTATCATCAATGTTCATCGTCAAGAATCGAGCATTAAATCCTCTTTCGGATCGGTGAGAACACCTTAAAGTTCTATATTTAATCTTAAATAAACATTGTGTAACGAAACGATCTACGTACGGCATACGTACTTAATAGGTTCCTAAAACATTTCATAAAGATTTTATCTTTGGTTTAAATACTTTTATAAACCTTTTATTTCCTCAAAATATTTATCCATGAAAAATTTCTATTTTCTTTCCAAAGAAACCATTTCCATTATTTTAGATAAATTATCTTTTAAACTTAAACATATACTTTTCAAGAAATATTTATGAAAATATTTTATAAAATTTTAACTCAGTTTAAATAATTTTAGAAATTTATCTGTTTAAACCTTTTCTTTTCGAATATCTTATCAATTGAACTAATGGAAGATAGAAGAAATGCGTAGAGAGAATAATCCAAAAAGAGATTTATTAATGAACATATATTTATACACCCACTTATAACCCTAGCTTGTACTATAGACCTACAAAATACTGCTTACCATCGTACAACTATATGGATAATAATATTACCATTCTACCCTTGACCCCTTTATGAGGTAGATGGTAATTTATCCTTGATACTTGAGTCACACAATCTCATCTTTGGACAGCCTTTCATTAAATATCTCCATTGAAGCTCCCAATGCAAGTCTGTTTAGGATAGTCTTTAGCTTCATGTCTTAGGTTCTTGCATAGGTAGCAACCCATTGTCTTCCTTATTTTAATTCTCCATTTCTTCTTTCTTCTGGTGTGACGACCCGGTATTTTCGCGATTTCCATTTTTTGTTTTTTATAAACATTTAATCAAATTAAATAAAAAGTGAACGTATCATTTATGATAATAAATAATATTTAATATGGATAGTTAAAATTTAAAATAGAAATAAAAATAAAAGCAGGAATTAAGTAGTAAGGGAACATTGCATATACATATATATGCATACACATATCAAATGAAATAAATATGTTAACTTGTAAGGGAACATTGCAGTTAATACATATCTTCTCAGCACAACATATAAGTCATTTCGAATCCTTGTGAACCAATTCAGTTTTAGGAAAACAAGAAAAAGAAAAAGAAAAGAGAATTAAAGGAAATGGAGTATCTACAAAGATGACAAAAGAGATAAATACATGAAACTTTAGCACAATATAAATGATGTCAGCCAAGATCTGCATAGTCTAATAAAAAAAATATAACCTATATATCTACATAAGCACAAACTAGAATAATCTCAGCCTCCTTGGCTTGCAAAGGAAGTCAATAATTTTTATAAACATGTATGAGACATGAAATAAAGACAAATGTAATTAATGTTAGCACACAAAGCACAACATGGAATATCATTTCAGCTGAAATAGTATATGCTTAGCCACCAAAATAGGAGAAAAATCTCTGACCTATTGTACAAAATAAAATTTTAGCAACCTGTAGCTTGTTTTATAAGTATCAACATCTTTATTCAGATTTGTTCATTCGAAACTGGGTTAACTTGAGGCAAGCATCATCTTAGAAACTTAAACAAAACCTCAACTAAAAACAACAACTCAATCAATGCAAAACAAGAGAATAAAAGGTTTCAACTTGCAGTTCAAAAGTCTGTTCAAATTGAAGGCTCTGTTCTTTCTCCTGTAACACAGTGAGTAAACTTTATTTAAAACTTTCCTGATTTTCTAGCGCAAGTGATATGTTGATGGTAGCCTTGTTTGAATGGCTTGAATGGATGTATAAATGGTTTGCCTGATGTATATATAAGTGGAATGGCTGAGTATATTAGAAGACTTTGCACTGTTCTCTGTTTAAACCATATTCAGTAAATAAACTGTTTCCAAATCTAGCATTTTTTTATGATGTTAAGTATAGTTAAAGTAAGGATTTTCGGTTTAATCAGGAAGTATACACCTATATATCAGTGTGAATACCTGTATATGATTTCCTTCTTTGTTTCTTGTTTTGACTGTTAACATCAAACTTAAATTTTTTACCAAGCTGTCCATGCAGTTTTAAACTTCCTTGTCTAACATTTTAGAATGTGAATAAACTTTTTTAATTTTTTTTTTAAAAGTTAAGTTAATTTTTTTTTCAATACTGGTGAAATTGCCTGAGATAAGAAAGAAAAGAAAAGAAAATATAGCATCACCTTTATAAACTTAAATATCATTCAACAGCAAAGCAGAAGGGTCTTCTGGAATTCAAACTGCAGTTTTCTTCATCAACCTTTGCTTTCGGTTGCAACAATCATTTTTTGTGAGTAAACATCTGTTTTAAACCTGTGTATTTGTTTTTTTTTTGTATGTGTTTGCTGTATAAATTAAACAAACAAATTCTGTGAATTTTTTTATTGCTCTGGAAATCCCTTAAGACCTGTTCTTTCATATGTTTAGTATAAAGCAAAGAACACTAGGGAATTTTAGTGTTACTTCTTACAAAACACTTTAAACTTAGGGATTTAAATTTAATAAATTCGTTTAAAACTAAAATCAGGGTTGGAGTTTTGTTGTGAAGGTTGACAAAGAATATTGATACTATAAATTAAAAGTTCACAGTAAAAAAAAAAGAAAGAGAGGGAAGCGATCATATGACTAAAATTTGAATATCTTAAATTGATATTTTGATTTTATATCTGGAATATACATTCAAAAATAGGATTTTTAAAGCAAGAGTGATAATTTTTAGTTTGGAAATGTACGAGTAGTTTACAGATGAACCAAAATTACTTGTTTTTTCAATTTCTGTTAATTCAACAAAGTTTAGAGGTTGAAAATTGTTGAGAGGCTAGTTTGATGATCTACGAAGTGGGGAAAAATGTTCATTTAATTTTCGATTGTAGTAAATGATGGATCAAGGCAACAATAGGGTTTAATTCGCGATTTTGAACATGATCGGAGACGAAGTGATTTCGCCTTCCCTGGGTGATCGAGTGGCACGGTATGCGAAGGGGTGGCAGCGAGGAAGCTAGGGTTGTCATGGCCGGAGTTTCGAGGCTCCCGGGTGGTTGTCGTCGCCAGAAAGTGGAAATTGTTACCGGAGCTTTAAGACCTGGAAGTTCGAATTGGTCAAATTTTTAGTCGCGAGTTCATTCAGGGGTTTGGTGGTCTCGATCTATACTGTGATCGATGGTCGACTTGGGGGTGTTCGTCTCAGGCGTCGGAGGGTTGTCGGTGGCGCGTGCAAGTGCACGGTGGTCGCGTGCACGAGTTATGATCTGGTTCGGGTTTTTGAAGAGACGCACGTGTATATGATGTTGTTGCTTTGGGTTCAGATGCGAGTTTCGTGACGCTTGATTTTTACTTACGATTCGAAACTTAAACTTGTATAAAATAAAAAATATATAGAAGAAGATGGATACGAGACATTGGAAGTTCTTCTCGGGCAAAACAAAGGGGAAGTCTTGGGGTTTTTTCCTTCTAACTGCAGTATGGTTGCATTATAAAATGAAGCTAAGTAGAAATGTTTCAACAGTAAGTTAAGATTTAAATCAAGTTCTAAATTTTCTTAATTAATGCCTAACGATGTTTTGAACTCTATTTATTTTAATAATTAAGTAATTAATTTAAGTTTAAAAATTAAATAAATTATTAACACTAAAGATTTCTAGTTAATAATTAATTTGATTTTCAAAGCTAAGGAAGGTTGCTTTCAAAATGGTTAGTGAAGATGATTAATCATTCAATTAATTATTTTTAGAAAGCAATTTAGAATAATTAAATTGTAATTTTAATTAGAGTTTGGACTAACTAATGATTAATTGATTAATACATTTGCAATTAACTACTTAGAGTTAATTAATGAATGATTAGTAGTTAAGTAATTAAGTGATTTAATTAACTAATGGCTAATGATTGATTTAACTAGTAAATAAGGAATACCTAATTGGTAATTAAGATGTGTTAATCAATAATTAAGGTTTATTAATTAATGGTAAAGAATAATTAATCTGCAATTAAGGTTTATTAATGGGGTTTAAGGGTAATCAAGGGATGAGCTACCCGATTTAGATTAAATTGTTAGTTAATTAAAGGTAATCTCTTGGAGATGAATTTGATAAGATTAGTGAAGAAATTCATATTTTATAGGATGTAATAAATTAATAAGGAACTACTTAATGGGAAGTAATTAAAGGAATTACTTGGGTAAATAATTACAGGGGGGTAATTATTGTTTATGAGTAATTTGGGTTGGCTAATGGATGCAATCGATAAACCTTTATGGAGTTTGGTTAAGTATAATTAGTTAAATAAAGTAATTAGACAATGAAGATAATTTTAGCTTAATGAAAGGATAAGTAATCAGGGCGGATTAACTAAGATAAATGGTTTTGGAATGATAAATCAATTAGGTTGTAATTAATAAGCAGGACCTAAAGGTAATTGATTTAATTCAATTATGGGTAATAGATTTATTCGAAATAGTGTGATTGGTTGTCTTGCTTATGTATGATAAGTGATTGTCTAAACGCCTGAATTGATTGAGACCCCTGATATGAAATAGTTCGTGATATGATGTGTTGGATGGGCAATGATAATGTGGTTATGTATTAATAAGGAATTGTTGAGTAAAGGAGACACCTTTTATTTAAAATTGAATTGTATTTCACTTGAATGACATATGTTAAGATGAACTGAATTCGAAGAGACCGGATTCAGGTATTAGTTAATACCCGAAACCACTTTGATTCTTTATAGATTGATATGTGAAATCAATAGGCTGAAATGAAATGATTTAAGTAAATTGGGTCATTTAATCTAAGTTTTGGTATTTAGAAATTGATGTGTAAAATAAGCAATGTCTATAACTAATTTTGAATTTGTAAATTGAAACGAGTTACCCCGGGTTTTAAGTAAGCCTTTGTTCTAGTATTTTGTGCTAGATGGGTTTACTCACGCTGGTTTCCAGCCTGACCCGGGTGTTACTTTGATGTAATGCTCGGGTCAGACCGAGTATTACAGATTTTCAGGTGGGTACGCTTTGGAGCTCAGGAGGCGAGTTGGATGGCAATAGCGTATAGAGTATTTCTTCTGTATATATATATATTATTGTTAACCTGAGACATGATAATTGTATACATTCAGTGACTGTATATATATGTGAAACTCCGATGTATATTAAATGTAATCAATAGATATAATATTCTTTTGTAAACTGTTACTATTTATTATTATATTTTATCCGCTGCGAATGTGAGTTGTTGATTTTTCTGTTCTTCCTCTTCTATCTCTTTCTTCTTTTTCATAACTATCTGGAATTTTCGGGTTTGAAAATTTCGGGTCGTTACATTTGGTATCAGAGCTGAAAGGTTAAGCGAGAACCTTGGCTCTGGTGGGGATTACTCATTGAATAGAGTCCGTAGTACTCTAGAATGAGTTGAGGGTGTGTGTGTGTGTGTCTATATATATATATATATATATATATGAGAGCGTACTTGTTATTTTCTTATATAAAGGTTTTAAATGATTTTATAGAGAAATATATTTTGATATATAAAGCAATATTTCCTTCTAATGAATATTTAGGTGATTGGTTGTTAAATTATTGGAATTAAGTTAAGAAGGACTATAAATTACGACCAAATTGAAACTTATAACCAAAGTTGAAGAATAAACTTATATAACAAAATGGAATTTGAAATATAGATTGTGAATGTAATTTATAAATTGAAATAAAATTCATAATAAATGAGATTATAATTTGAAATAGAATTCCAGAGAATATTTGAAAATAAAGTAAGATGAAAATTCCAGAGTAATGTTTAAATATGAATTGGATGGATTGGGAATTTGGAATTTTTGGGAAAATTTAAAATTCCTTTGGATTTGGAAGTGGTTTCCAAAGATTTTGGAGAGGTAATAGTATTATTTCAAAAAAAAAAAATTGTGATGAATTTGAAACCTGGGAGATTTAAAATTAAAAATATTTGGGAATATTTTTAAAGAGATAAAAGCATTGAACTCTTTGGGTTATTGGAAAATAACGTCGGTGATGACTGCAACATCATCGATGTTTATTTTCGAGTTTCTAAGAAGAGAAATTGCTACCAAATTATTTTAAATTAGAATTGTTTGTGCACTAGGATTGGTTTTGAAATTCAAAGGGGTAACTAAATTTGCCAAAGAATTTTGAATATAGTTGAATTCTAAGGGGATATTGAAATTTTGGAAATTTGTAATCTTGATTAGAATGTTTATGGGATAATAAAAATACATTGGCTAAATAAAATGTATAATTCCGAGTTAAAAGCAAAATGTGAATGTAATTGATTGTAAATAGAAGTTGTAAAATTGAAAATTATAATTAAAGTTGTACAGGTTTAAAATCAAATGGAATTTGATTTGAAGTTGGAAGAAATTGAGAATTAATTCAACTTGAATTGGGGTTAAACCAATTTCAGTGGAAATTGAAGTTATTTAAATTGAAATTGGAAGTCGGGAAAGTGAACAGTTTTGGCTTTGGACTATTTTCAACATAAATGTATTTTATATTTGTTTTACAATTATTTTTGGAACTATTTAACCAATTTTCAACTGCTTTCTACACTCATTACTATTTTTCATCTATGTTACAAAGTTTTTACTATTTTACAACTATTTTGCAAATATCTAAAATTTCTGAGACTATTTAGTTAATTTTCAAATTATTTCATAATTAGCTAACTATTTTACAGCTATATTTCAAACCAATAATTATGTTTCAACTATTTACCTATTTTAAAATTTTCAAGCTATTTTCTAAATATAAACTGGTCGGAGTTCAAACTATTATTGATTTAAATACCCAACCGAGATAAGGATTGAAGTGATAATTCAATGAGAATTAAGGCAATTGTAAAGAAGTGAAAAAGGGAATTAAAGGAAATGTGAATAGAAAGGGAATTGATTTGGTTGATAATCAATGAAAATAAATACGTAGGATGTACGTATATTATTCTATTCACATAGTTATTTGATCCAGATTCGAGCACAGAATTTCGAGATAGTTTATCGATCCGAGTTGGGATTTTTCACTCGATTTTCGACGGCGAACCTGGATATGGATTGTTGATTTGGTTCTGGATATTCTCTATCATAGTTATAGCTATGCAAGGAGAATGACGGTTTCTAATCAAGAAACTAGATTTGAGTCCGCACTAGGAAGTCGGGTGGACAATGCTAGTTCGGAAGTGAAATTGTGTGATCGAGTGAGCGATCAGATTAGTATAGCGTACGGATGATAAGTGTACATCGTATGGATTTGAATGAAATTGATATTGGAAAAAGAAATTAAATTGAGATATTTGGTTTTGAATAAACAAAGTTGTATATCTTTGTTATATAAGTTAATATTTCCTTGTTAAATCTATTGCTGGAAGAAAAATGTTTTTGAAATGTTTGAAGTATAAAAAGGAGTTTTATACAAGTTTGAAAAGATCCAAAGTTTTAAAAATTATATATATCTGTATATATATAAAGGATCTAATGAGGATTTTCTAAAAGGTTTTGAGAACCTTTGGATTTGGAAAGGCTTTTGATTTTTGGGTAAAATCAATATGAGAATTTGGAAGGCCTAGTTTGAGAATCATCGATTTTGGAATAATCGATTTTGTGTAAATGAGCATTATATGAGATCATACTAGGTGTATGATTTGAATATACTATATGTGTATAGTATAAAATGTTTGATGATGGCTCTGGGGAAAAAGGGCGCTCCCTTGAAATGAACTTCTCAGGAGTGCCACCGGGTGGTGCTGCCTTGAGCCCCAAGGGGGGGGTTCTAAAGTTGATCCTGTGAGGAGTCCGTACAAAACTAGTTCCTGAGGATTATGAGTTGTGTATACCATAGCGGAAGTCGTGTGTGCCGCTGAGAGCCAACAGTCTACGTTTGATTTTATATCGGTAGACTGCGACCTATTGTATAACATAGCGGAAGTCGTGTGTGCCGCTGAGAGCCAACAGTCTGCGTTTGATTTTATATCGGCAGACTGCGACCTATGTAGTAGTGGAGATGTTTCATTTCGACAGCGAAAATCAGAGGCTGCTGAGAGCCTGTAGTTACATGGACTTTTGCTGTGACGGCAATGTAACCCTGGATGTAACTGTGATCTGTTGTGTGGGATTCATGGCGTAATCAAGAGGCCGCGGAGAGCCTGCGGTTACATGGACTTTTGCTGTGACGGCAACGTAACCCTGGAATGTAACTGTGACCATGGATGGGGGTGATGATTTCCAGAGCATTCTCACCAAAGATATTATCCCTATTTTCAAAACTGTCTTCTATATTTTCAGTAAAATTATTTTCTAAGTATTTTCACTGGATGTTGGAAACGGGTCGGCCAAGCACTTATAGATTTTCAGTCATACGCCTGATCAACGTATGACCGAATTTCTATGAGAACGAGGATGGACTTATCGAACATCGAGTTATAAAAGTATTTTTGTAAAAACTATTTTAGAAATATTATATAGATTTTTAAAGCAGTTTAAAAATGATCAAAGAAAATTAATCTGATTTGAAGCATTTAAGAAATCTGGCTTCGTTTCTTTTCGAGGACGAAAAGATTCTAAGGGGGGACTAATGTGACGACCCGGTATTTTCGCGATTTCCATTTTTTGTTATTTTATAAACATTTAATCAAATTAAATAAAAAGTGAACGTATCATTTATGATAATAAACAATATTTAATATGGATAGTTAAAATTTAAAATAGAAATAAAAATAAAAGCAGGAATTAAGTAGTAAGGGAACATTGCATATACATATATATATATATATATGCATATACATATCAAATGAAATAAATATGTTAACTTGTAAGGGAACATTGCAGTTAATACATATCTTCTCAGCACAACGTATAAGTCATTTCTAATCCTTGTGAACCAATTCAGTTTTACGAAAACAAGAAAAAGAAAAAGAAAAGAGAATCAAAGGAAATGGAGTATCTACAGAGATGACAAAAGAGATAAATACATGAACCTTTAGCACAATATAAATAATGTCAGCCACCAAAGATCTGCATAGTCTAATAAAAAAATAATATAACCTATATATCTACATAAGCACAAACTAGAATAATCTCAGCCTCCTTGGCTTGCAAAGGAAGTCAATAATTTTTATAAACATGTATGAGACATGAAATAAAGACAAATGTAATTAATGTTAGCACACAAAGCACAACATGCAATATCATTTCAGCTGAAATAGTATACGCTTAGCCACCAAAATAGGAGAAAAATCTCTGACCTATTATATAAAATAAAATTTTAGCAACCTGTAGCTTGTTTTATAAGTATCAACATCTTTATTCAGATTTTTTTCATTCGAAACTGGGTTAACTTGAGGCAAGCATCATCTTAGAAACTTAAACAAAACCTTCACTAAAAACAACAACTCAATCAATGCAAAACAAGAGAATAAAAGGTTTAAACTTGCAGTTCAAAAGTCTGTTCAAATTGAAGGCTCTGTTCTTTCTCCTATAACACAGTGAGTAAACTTTATCTAAAACTTTCCTGATTTTCTAGCGCAAGTGATATGTTGATGGTAGCCTTGTTTGAATGGCTTGAATGGATGTATAAATGGTTTGCCTGATGTATATATAAGTGGAATGGCTGAGTATATTAGAAGACTTTGCACTGTTCTCTGTTTAAACCATATTCAGTAAATAAACTGTTTCCAAATTTAGCATTTTTTATGATGTTAAGTATAGTTAAAGTAAGGATTTTCGGTTTAATCAGGAAGTATACACCTATATGTCAGTGTGAATACCTGTATATGATTTCCTTCTTTGTTTCTTGTTTTGACTGTTAACATCAAACTTAAATTTTTTACCAAGCCGTCCATGCAGTTTTAAACTTCCTTGTCTAACATTTTAGAATGTGAATAAACTTTTTTAATTTTTTTTTAAAAGCTAAGTTAATTTTTTTTCAATACTGGTGAAATTGCCTGAGATAAGAAAGAGAAGAAAAAAAAAATACAGCATCACCTTTATAAACTTAAATTTCATTCAACAGCAAAGCAGAAGGGTCTTCTGGAATTCAAACTGCAGTTTTCTTCATCAACCTTTGCTTTCGGTTGCAACAATCATTTTTTGTGAGTAAAAATCTGTTTTAAACTTGTGTATTTGTTTGTTTTTTTTGGTATATGTTTGCTGTACAAATTAAACAAACAAATTCTATGAATTTTTCTGTTGCTCTGGAAATCCCTTAAGACCTGTTCTTTCATATGTTTAGTACAAAGCAAAGAACAGTAGGGAATTTTAGTGTTACTTCTTACAAAACACTTTAGACTTAGGGATTTAAATTTAATAAATTTGTTTAAAACCAAAATCAGGGTTGGAGTTTTGTTGTGAAGGTTGACAAAGAATATTGATACTATAAATTAAAAGTTCACAGTAAAAAAAAAAGAGGGAAGCGATCATATGTTTAAAATTCGAATATCTTAAATTGATATTTTGATTTTATATCTGGAATAAACATTCAAAAATAGTATTTTTAAAACAAGAGTGATAATTTTTAGTGTGGAAATGTACGAGTAGTTTACAGATGAACCAGAATTACTTTTTTTTCAATTTCTGTTAATTCAACAAAGTTTAGAGGTTGAAAATTGTTGAGAGGCTAGTTTGATGATCTACGAAGTGGGGAAAAATGTTCATTTAATTTTCGATTGTAGTAAATGATGGATCGAGGCATCAATAGGGTTTAATTCGCGATTTTAAACATGATCGGAGACGAAGTGATTTCGCCTTCCCTGGGTGATCGAGTGGCATGGTATGCGAAGGGGTGACAGCGAGGAAGCTAGGGTTGTCATGACCTGAGTTTCGAGGCTCCTGGGTGGTTGTCGTCGCCAGAAAGTGGAAATTGTTACCGGAGCTTTAAGACCTAGAAGTTCGAATTGGTCAAATTTTTAGTAGCGAGTTCATTCAGGGGTTTGGTGGTCTCGATCGATACTGTGATCGATGGTCGACTTGAGGGTGTTCGTCTCAGGCGTCGGAGGGTTGTCAGCGGCGCGTGCAAGTGCACGGTGGTCGCGTGCACGAGTTATGATCTGGTTCGGGTTTTTGAAGAGACACACGTGTATATGATGTTGTTGCTTTGGGTTCAGATGTGAGTTTCCTGATGCTTGATTTTTACTTACGTTTCGAAACTTAAACTTGTATAAAATAAAATAAAAAAAATATAGAAGAAGATGGATATGAGACATTGGATGTTCTTCTCGGGCAAAACAAAGGGGAAGTCTTGGGGTTTTTTCTTTCTAACTGCAGTATTGTTGCATTATAAAATGAAGCTAAGTAGAAATGTTTCAACAGTAAGTTAAGATTTAAATCAAGTTCTAAATTTTCTTAATTAATGCCTAACGATGTTTTGAACTCTATTTATTTTAATGATTAAGTAATTAATTTAAGTTAAAAAATTAAATAAATTATTAACACTAAAGATTTCTAGTTAATAATAAATTTGATTTTCAAAGCTAAGGAAGGTTTCTTTCAAAAAGGTTAGTGAAGATGATTAATCATTCAATTAATTATTTTTAGAAAGCAATTTAGAATAATTAAATTGTAATTTTAATTAGAGTTTGGACTAACTAATGATTAATTGATTAATACATTTGTAATTAACTACTTAGAGTTAATTAATGAATGATTAGTAGTTAAGTAATTAAGTAATTTAATTAACTAATGGCTAATGATTGATTTAACTGGTAAATAAGGAATACCTAATTGGTAATTAAGATGTGTTAATCAATAATTAAGGTTTATTAATTAATGGTTAAAGAATAATTAATCTGCAATTAAAGTTTATTAATGGGGTTTAAGGGTAATCAAGGGATGAGTTACCCGATTTAGATTAAATTGTTAATTAATTAAAGGTAATCTCTTGGAGATGAATTTGATAAGATTAGTGAAGAAATTCATATTTTACAGGATGTAATAAATTAATAAGGAACTACTTAATGGGAAGTAATTAAAGGAATTACTTGGGTAAATAATTACAGAGGGGTAATTATTGTTTATGAGTAATTTGGGTTGGCTAATGGATGCAATCGATAAACCTTTATGGAGTTTGGTTTAGTATAATTAGTTAAAGAAAGTAATTAGACAATGAAGATAATTTTAGCGTAATGGAAGGATAAGTAATCAGGGAGGATTAACTAAGATTAATGGTTTTGGAATGATAAATCAATTAGGTTGTAATTAATAAGCAGGACCTAAAGGTAATTGATTTAATTCAATTATGGGTAATAGATTTATTCGAAATAGTGTGATTGGTTATCTTGCTTATGTATGATAAGTGATTGTTTAAACGCCTGAATTGATCGTTACCCCTGATATGAAATAATTCGTGATATGATGTGTTGGATGGGCAATGATAATGTGGTTATGTATTAATAAGGAATTGTTGAGTAAAGGAGACACCTTTTATTTAAAATTGAATTGTATTTCACTTGAATGACATATGTTAAGATGAACTGAATTCGAAGAGACCGGATTCAGGTATTAGTTAATACCCGAAACCACTTTGATTCTTTATAGATTGATATGTGAAATCAATAGGCTGAAATGAAATGGTTTAAGTAAATTGGGTCATTTAATCTAAGTTTTGGTATTTATAAATTGATGTGTAAAATAAGCAATGTCTATAACAAATTTTGAATTTGTAAATTGAAACGAGTTACCCCGGGTTTTAAGTAAGCCTTTGTTCTAGTATTTTGTGTTAGATGGGTTTACTCACGCTAGTTTCCAGCCTGACCCGGGTGTTACTTTGATGTAATGCTCGGGTCAGACCGAATATTACAGATTTTCAGGTGGGTACGCTTTGGAGCTCAGGAGGCGAGTTGGATGGAAATAGCGTATAGAGTATTTCTTCTGTATATATATATTATTGTTAACCTGAGACATGATAATTGTATATATTCAGTGACTGTATGTATATGTGAAACTCTGTTGTATATTATATGTAATCAACATATATAATATTCTTTTGTAAACTGTTACTATTTATTATTATATTTTATCCGCTGCGAATGTGAGTTGTTGATTTTTCTGTTCTTCTTCTTCTTCTATCTCTTTCTTCTTTTTCATAACTATCTGGAATTTTCGGGTTTGAAAATTTCAGGTCGTTGCATCTGGGGAATTCATATAGAAAATGTCCTAGCCTTTTGGACTTGAAACAGAAGATATCAACCCTAAGAGATTTTTTCTTTCTTCTCTTTCTTTGCTTTCCTTTTATCCCTTTCCTTTATTTTCCTATCCTCACACATGCATAATGCCTCCTCTGCTGCATCTGCAATAGAAGAAGCTTGCAAAAGATCCTAGTTTTAATTTCTCTTCTACCTCTTTTTGTGTATGTACTCTTCGTGCTTACTTTGGATAGCCTAATACTCATTCCCCGGTGTAAAATAAGACATCCTGACCTAAATGATATACTAAGTTATTATCTGAAGTTTCATACCATTAATTTCTTGACTTATCCAAATTACTTGATTCATACTTGCTTGGATTTGTACTTTCCTTGATTATACAATGATAAGAAGTATAATTTATCAAGTGTTCGATACCATTCGCCTAAGCCAACATATGATTGATACATTATTCCCACCATCACCAAACAGATCATGACCTTATTCTTAGAACTTTCCAAAGGGATAACGACTTAAAAATTTTCTATATCACACAAATATTTATCCTTTTGTATGTATAAAATATACATCTTTTAAAATGGTGTGTCGATTCGCTTGGTTTATGTATTTTGGAATCCCTATAGATTACATGGAGCTCTTCATGCACTGACTGAAATTCATAAATCACTCAATAGATTAATCACCACAAAACATTTTATATCAAATAAAAATAAAAAACGTGCTCATATATATAAAAAAGTTAAAGCCCATTCTAGGGTGTCACTAACCGTATCTCTAATGAGTCACTCATTCTAGGATATTACTAACTCTATCTATAATGAGTTTTACCCCCACCAATCCAAGGTGTTCGCTCAACCTGAGCTCTGATAAAAAAATGTAATGGCCATAATTTTCAACCCTCGAAAATCGACACTAATACATCCCATTGTAGCAAATCCAAGTACCGGAAAGCTCCATAATGAACCGGATTTTCGACCCTCAAAAATCGACATCAATACATCCACTGTATTACATGCCGAGCAATCGAATGCCGAGAATATCATCTCGTCAGGAAAAAGAAGAAAGAGGTAGAAGAAGAAAATAAAAAACAACACAGAATCTCACAATCGCAGCGAACAATATATAATTGATAACAAATGGTCTTTACACAAGAACTATAACTTATTATTCACACATTACGTCATCAAAGGACAACACAATCAATAGCACAATACTGGACAGTTATAATAATTCGTCCTCATAAAAGCTGACTATACAACTTACAATGCACAACGGAATATACACCAAGTACGTGTGATACGTTTCGTCATCCAGCTCGTCTCCTGAGCTCCACAGCAACTATCCTGTATCTATGATACTCGGTCTGACTCGAGCATTATAATAAAATAACACCCGAGTCAGTTCAAAAAACCAGCGTGAGAGAACATACTCAAATTGAATTATTAAAGTTTCAAATTTTTTTGAAAATTATAGGTATCTCGTGAGACAATGCCACAAATAAATATGATGGGTTTTTACCTTACGATAACCAAAATATTTATATCAAATCCTCTGATATTATAATGGTGTCTAAGCATAAATACTTATTCAAATAGCTGAAATGTTGCGTTCACGTTCCAGCATAGTTGGACATAATCAAAACCGTACGGCGCTTATTGAAGATTGGGTTCCATAAAATGGTAGGGCTACTGGTGTACTGCCCGTCACAGCACCTGGTCAAGATCAGCGTACCAAGGACCACTTCCGATCCCTTATAACCCAAGACCAGGACTATTCCTTACTGGATAGCCCGAATAAATCACCTCGCAGTTGGGATTAGCAACCGCCGACAAATCTAAAATAAAAGGACTCTAGACAGGGGTAACCTTACCCTACTTGGGAGCTACCCACTTTGCCTTGCTACACCTCCCCTTTTTTAACCATTCCTGGTTGATGAGGCTTGAGGCTACGATTACCTTTCTAGAAAGATTCACTTAGAATGCTCATTGTCCTCCAATGATAATGTTCTAATAGCATTCATCCATACAAGTCCGTTCTCGATCCGAACGAAACCGAAGGCACTATTCCTACTACATCCATTTGGAATCACCCTCGGGATTAGCAGCGATTAACCCTTGCACTTCACTGCTCAGCTCTTGTCTTCCTTTCGAAAACGTACTCGTCGGATCAAAGTGGTTTTTGGATCACAAATCTGATCCCGATCTCTTCGAAACAACGTTCGCTATTTTCGATAAACTCAACCCTGGTGCTTTAGGAAATAAACAGACGAAAATATGATCGGAAATCACCTCCTAAACGTTAATCGAAGGATTTCCTTAAAAACGTCCTAGAAAAACGAATGAGTATATACCTACAGTATAACACCTCGAATGGTAACTGTACTGTATAATTCTCGTACTTCTCCTAGATATTTCCAAAGTCATATTTGGGTCCAAATCTGATAATCGGTTATTTAACTATCAAATAAACAATCAATTCAATCAAATACTTTATTTCCACTAAAAAACACCAAGTATTATTAAATTTAGTTTTTAAATAAATTAAATCACTTTATCCGAAAATATACACTTAAAATATCTAAAATAAAGTATTTAAATCACTTTATTTAAAATAATAGTTATTACTCTATAATAATACTTCAAGGAAAACTTTATCCAAAACTACTTTTAAAATAAAGCCACTACATAAAATGTAAATATTTAATAATTATCCTTTTTAAATCATAATACTAATTTAACCTTTAAAAATAATTAAGTACTATAACTAATTCAATTTATAAATACATAAACAATTTTTGAGCAACTAAATAATAAAGTTTCTAAAATACATTCTTTTAAACACTTTTAAATTTCTAACTTATCCTTAAAAATATTTTCCTTAATATATACGTAACTTTCCAAAAAAAATATTTCCACTTCAATAAAACCGGTCTTGTCATTTATAAATCCTTCCCAATTTATCTCCAGTTTAAATTTACATTCCAACTCTGTAAATTACCTTTCCAACATTTTTAAAAATAAACCACTATTTATTTTTAAAACGAGTCACCCTCTCCTTATAAATCCCCATCGTGAATTTATAATTTCAATTTATCCACTCATAAATATTGCACTTTATTTATAAATCCAGTTTATAAATCTCAGTCTCATTCTCCTTTTAATCACTGTTTCAAAAACACTTAATCGATTCTCAAATCGATTTCCTTAAATTAAATTTCACATTAAAATTTATTTCTTGATTTACCCAAATTACCCCAAACCCCCTAATTTCAAATTCACTTTCTTTTTTTGATTTAAAATCTTATTTAAATCTGGAACATCAATTTCATACTTTGTTTAAAAATTCTCCTTTATTTCCCAAGGCCATTTAAATCTTGAATTTAAAAAAATAAATCCTTCTATTCTAAAACAATATCGCTTAAGTCCTTAAAACTCTTTTATTCCCTTTTATTCCAAAAACCTTTAATTTTCCATACTCGGAACTTATTTAATCGAATTTTAAAAATCAACTTTTTAGTCTTTTTCCAAATTCATTCTTTTAATTTACTCAACTTCACTATAAATATTTTTCTTAATTTTTATATTTTTGATATTTAAAATGCCAAAAATATATCCAACTATACATAACATTCAATAATTTCAATTTTCAATATAATCTATCACACATTATTCAAATAAATCATATAATTGAATATGGAATAAATTTCAATATTTTTGAGGAATCCAGTTGGATCCCTCCAACCTGTATTTCTGCATCCACAGATGTTAGCACAATATAAAAATACCAATCCCACTTCAAGGGGGATATCGTGGTATTTAGGGTCATCCACTATTATGCGGGGCATACATGGTCTCATTTGCTATATAATGCGGGAATATCAATCACTCCAATATATATATACTACTATATATATACACACACACACATATAATATCACATCCAAATTGATAATAATTGTCACATTCAATCAATCAACCAAAAATTTGATTTTAACTATTTAAATTAACCAGTAATCCAATTTGAGTAAGATTAACTCACCTTTGATTTTATTTGCAACCCATTTCCCTCCCGACTTGTTTTCTTCATGATTTTAGACCTTGTATAAACATTATACAACTTATTAACATTTGAACTAATCGAACAACCAATTACCATTTAATAATTTAATTTAAACTAATAATTTGATTTTTAAACTAATTTTCCTATAATAAATAATTTTTAGTAACTAAAATAATTTAATAATTTAATTAAACAAGTTAATCACCATAATCCATTATTTTAAAATAAACTAGTAAGTTTAAAATATGTGTATATGTATATATTCTTTTATTTTTTATTTCATTTTTGAAACTTCATATACTAAAAAATAATCTATATAGATTTAAAAATATAATTTTTATGTAAACTCTACAAACATTTGGAATTTCTATTTCCAAAATCTTATATATATATATATACATATTTCTTTGTTTACCTGTATATATATATAATTATAAATTTTAAATTAAAATATGTATGTGAATATATATAAATATATAATTTATTTATTTATTTTCCGTATCTACATACATATACATATATATAAATTTAAAAAAAGGAAATTTGCATATACCTCACCGTCCTTGACAGAGCACAAACCCAGCCTTCAATAAATCCTCCTTCAACATCTCGACTTTGACAATACCCATCGTGAACGGAAATTCGCCGAACCACCTCAACATCGTCTGCTCGTGTATGCCTCACGACTATCGCTTCTCGCAACCTCTACTTCTCACGTGTGCCACACACCAGAGCAAACGCGACTCACCCAAATCGCCCCTCCTAATCCTAGCCCTGCCACACTTCTAACTTCACTTCTCTTCCCACCTCTTCCTATAGACCACGCGCCGCCTAGCCACCGTTGAAGACACTGCACCTTCAAGCCCAATAGCAGCTTGACCTGCACACCATCGTGATTCACGCCATCGCTCCTCCTCAGCCTTACCTAGAGTTGCATGCGGTGTCTTCCTCCCAAATGGCCACTACCTTAGCAATCGAAATCCCCCACCCACACTCTGGCTGCCCAGGCTTCACACCCCGCCATGAATATCCATTTTTATTTATATTTTTCGAATCGTGATTCATCGTGTTTACCTTTTTTTCGATTTTAAACCTGAACTGGAAGGGTATAAGAAGAACGCGATTACCCTTTTTTCCTGTTGAATGCCGATTTATTCTCGTTCGGCCTTTTTCTGTTTTTTTGAAATATTTTTGAAAATCTGTTTGCGTGTGATTTTAAAAAAGGAAATAGGGGGAGACAAGAGGAGATGTTAACATGCTCGAATCAACAAGCTACAGTGATTTGAAGTGGAAAGGAAAAGGTTTGATGTGAATATAAATGTCAATCAGAATAATACATACATTTATTTAAATTTTAAACCGTCTCGATTTCGCAACTTAAAATTTGAACCTCCTATCGAGGCGTGCTGCTAGGCGTTCATAATGTTATACATCTATTCCAAACACAACAGAAAAGGTTTCGAGTCCTAACTCGATCATATAGAGAAGATAGCCTTTTGGACCCAGTTATAATATTGAAATTTCGATATAAATTTCAGTGCGTTTACATACCGTACGATCACATGACAACTCCAAACACTACGAAATTTGAAATCCGATAATAATACACTATTACGGATCCAATGTGACTGGTTTCGTCGAATTCCTAGACTATGCCTTGGAAGGCTATTTTTATATATCATTTTAAACGATATATTTTAAAACTGAACAAATCACTTCCGAATTCAGTTTTAAAACTTCTATTATCTTCGGTATTATCAATATAAATTTTATAAGCCTTTGAAATATTTTGAACAAGCTTGAAACTCTAGATTCAATATTTTACTCAATTTTTAATTATTAAATTCAATAATTTAATTATCAAATAAATAGTTACATTTGAAATTCAAGTTAAAAATTAACTTTTAAAGATTTAAATCAATTAAATATTCCAATTTCAGATATCCAAAATCCTGGGTCGTTACACCAATTGTTAGAGGAAAAGAAAATAACGATAGAACAGAATCTCACACGAGTGGAACAACGTATATTATTTTAACAATAACCTTTATAGCGTAAATTTTTTAATATAATATCCGAGTCTAACCTGGATTCAATCTTGACAGTTATAAACCTTTATCCTTACAAATGCTAAAAAATACAAACAGATTGAATAGATGCACCGGATAATAGAATTCGTCCATATGTAGATGAAGATATCCAACTTTCCTTTGGATACTCCAATCGTCTTCAACTAAATCTGAAATTACTCGGATCTGACCCAAGTACTAAAAATACCCGGATCAGACTTAATAAACTAGCATGAGAAACTAGAGCCATAAACATATGACGGAGTCATAGATGGGTATTAAACAAAACCTTTGAAAAGAATAGCAACTCGTAAGACCACGCCGCTTATAAATGCAGATGAGTTTTTACCTTATGATAACCAAAATCTTCATATGGAAAATCATTTGATTTTATTATTAATGATATCATTTTGAAAACACTTTTAAATAAATATATATACAAAGAAAGTATCAATACTCGGACTATGGTAATATATCTGGACTAGGTCAGCCGAATATACCGGACGGGATATACGATATCAAAAAGGGTAGCTAAAATGATTGCAATGCATTACAGCTATTTTGGGACTATAATCAAAACCGTAAAGCTCGTATTTGGATTTGGATTTCCAACATGATAGGGTACTAGTAGCCTTTTCCTTCAATCCATGCATAACAACCATAATTCCCGGAATAACCTTATCACTTGTCTGAAGCTAGCTACCTGGAACTACAATTGCTACACTATTATGGTACAACATTTTTTCTCGGTGGCTTTACGCTGTCTCCATCAGCCTCCAACAACTGTCCATTTCATCATCTCAAGGCAATGGATGCCTTGCGACAACAGATGTCTTTCATTTCTCATAATTGATAGCCTAAAATATGTTTTGCCAACCACATAGTATTCCGTATCATCTCTGGGATGTGAGGCTAAAGAGGATATGCACTTTTCTCATAATCCATATTATTTTTCACATTCGCGCTTTATTTTTCACAAAGCACATTCCACTTGGAATGCCACATTGTCATACCTTAATCACACAACTGATTTCTACAAACGTATAACTCTTGATCTTGTACGTCCCAGGAAACGATGTTAAGCTAAGAGGATTTGCCCCCTCTGCTACCAAACAGATAATACTTTGATAGAGACACATTAATATGATCAGAAATGCACTATCAGACACCCGTTCATAGAAGTTTGTTGTAGGACTGAACAAAACCGAAGGCACTCCACGTACCATATTTTTTTGGGGAATCACCTCCAGGATCAGTAGTGAGTAGTCCTTGCATTACGGAGATTTCAAAACACAATAGGACCATTGCTATAATAAATATCTCTATATTTTGGAAGCGATTTAGAGAATATCAACAAGTATTCCTTCTGCTATGTAGATCTTTGGTCTTCAATACATCGAAGATTTCAGAATGCAGACACCACTTCCATATAAACATATTATAAGGTTAACCCTTGGGACTCGTGATTGAAATACCTACATTCTAAAGATCTCTGGTCTTCAATAATCATCATCTTCAACATGTCTTCACTTCTGAACATATACATTGGTTCGAAGTGGTTTACGGATAGGAATTACCCAATTCTGACCTCGGTTTCTTCGTACCAACCATCGATAAAAGGCATTTAGGTACATAGGTGATTATCACACAAAATTTAATTAATTAACCTTTTTATTTAAATCAAATTTATCTTAGAGATATATTCATTAAATCATTTTTTTTATATTTTTCAGAATATATGGAATCATTAAGCCTCATTTATCAGATTCTTTCGTTAATCAAAACCCTTTTTAAATCTTGGAATAATTCTAAATCATTCCACTTTTACTTAGGGAAAAAACTTCCAAATCATTTATTTAAATCTCATATTGGAAATATTTAGTAAAATGGATAACGGAAATTATACTAATTCTAGCCAATATCAATTTCTGTATTCATCCTTTACTATCCATCGAATAACGATGAAATAATCTTTTAAATTTACATTGGTAATACGAATTCCCTTTTCGTAATTTAATACCAAGTATAAGAAGATCATTTCTATGCAATCCAATTAGTTTGAATTTGGAAAATTATATCTTTTATACATTGAAATTTTTTGATTCGAGTAAATAAAAATTTACTATCTCCTCTGCCGGACCAGTCCGGGTAGCTAAGGGGGGCATACAACTGGTTTTCTAGACCCAAGCCTAGAGACTACCTCTCTGCCACCCATAAGGTGATCAAGTTATTTGATCGACTCTAAATGTTTTAACAGGCTTAATTTACATTTAATTATTTTAGAGCATTCGGGCTTTCCTTTTGATATGTTCCATTCACCGATCGGATTTTCTTTGACCCTTATAAATGGAACAAATGTAATAGTCGTTTCCGCATACTCATTTTTAAACCTCTTAATCATCTTTAAATTAATAATTATTTATTCAAAAAAGTTCACAAAATTGAGAGAGAATATTTAGTTAAAACCATTGTTTGCAAAAATTATTAAAAAGTGCGACGAAAAAGTGCTGCAAATAGTGTTTTAAAAGCTTATTTGGTTAACACAACTTTTCTAACATTTTGGAAATCCATATCTATAACTCAACTTTCTTTTAAAACATTTTAATAGATTTATAAAATATATTTCATATTTTTAAACATTCAAAAATATTCATTTTAAATTAATTTCAAATTCGGGTTATAAACTGCAAAAACGAAGTTTTTCTAAAAACTTTTTTTACTCATATTTCAAAGTTTACTTAATGGAATCTTGATTTTCTTTCTTCCTTTAAAAACTATGGATATAATAGACCACAAATTTCTTATCTTGAAGAATTCCGAGCTATATTTCATTCTCTACACTTATTTGAATTCTACGACATAAAATCGCGAACTACCATTACGCGACACACCTGGTTTTGGCTTGTTTTTCAATTTATTTTCAAACTTCATGGAAACACTTTTAGATGTTTACAAAATATCTATAAATCATTTTAAACTCATTTAAACAAATACTTTTCATATTTCATACTCATTTTCCATTTCATTTCATTTGATTTAATATTATAATATTATAATATTTATTTTAAACCTTTTTACATATTTAAAATCATTAAGAGGCTAAAAAACTCTATACACATATTATTTATGGATTTGATTTCCATTTAATTAACTGTGATTAATTACTAACCATTTCCCTTATCATTTATCAGATTAAGTTATCAATCATATCACAACCATATGACCAATCATAATATCAACGAAATTAGCATCCAATATCAAACATTTAATCATCCAATATATTTAAACTTTCAAATCATTATACTTAAAATAATTTAGAGATTAATTAGTAAAAATGTGAGTAATCACCATTAACCAAATTATTTCACTTCCTACCAACATTTATACAATCCAACGCTTCACCGAAACTTTTATTAACTTCAACAAATCATCATATACTCCATTCCTCTCTCGACTACACCCCACACCATGCTTTGCTCTCGGACACTTCTTCCAAACTCTAAGTGATCACAGCTATAAGCTTTTCCATCACCAAAACTCATGCCATCTCCTCCAATCGCCTCGCTAAGATCTCGGCCATGCCCTCTTACCTTCCTCGTGCTCATGGCCTTGTGCCTTTCTTCCCCATAGTTCTCGGCCAAGTGATGTAGCTAGGTGGATCGTGGGTTAAATGAGAAAAAGGAATGGTTTGGTATTGTTCTGAGGTGAGATGATGAGGTGTATATACATACATATATATATATATACATATATATTATAATTTATTTAATTTCTCTACATAATTTTCTTTTGGTGGAGAGGCCATTCAAGCGGAGAGGAAGAAGATGAAAAGCTTGGAAAAGAGAGAAGGTGTGAAGAATGAGAGGATGGAAGGGGTAATTTATAGGGTAGGGTTCCTTAACTCATAAGCTTTGTAAAATGACATGAATACCCTAGAATATTTTCTCTTAAACATTTACATTACCATTTTTAACACTTACCATCATCCCATCACATCTTTCTTGCTTAATAATAAGTAAAACTTACATTTATGGTGATTTGATGTTTGCTTTTTATTACTTATATTTTAAGCATTCTTAATTTATTATATATATTATTTATGTTTTGATTTGACTAAAGGCATATATGGTTTTAAAATGTGTATTAGTATGTATTGAAATCATGTTAACAATGTTGCAATGACTCGAAACAACTTTCGTTCGACGAACGGTCGAAAATCCAAAAAACAATCATCGGTTACATTTTCGGTTTTATATCAACCTATTTATTTATGTAAAAAAAAAACTTAAAAATGAGTTTCTTATCATCTTTAAAAAATTAAAACAAGTTTATTTTAGTTATAATCTCATATTTAATAATATTAAAATCAAATTGTAAAAAGAAAACATCGACTGGCCGAAGTGCGATGAAGTTTTTCTATCTTTATAAAAAAGTGTATATATATATATATATATTTATAAAAATTTTATCAATCAATTATTATCATTTTATAACAATTTAAAAGTATTTATTTATCATTTAGAACAATTATTTGATTGTATATCTAATTTTATCAAAAACAGGCTTTTGTCAATTTTACGATGAAACTCTGAAATCTCTTATTTTTGCAAACCAATTCTAAAAATAAGTTCATCTTTCTTGTTTATCACATAAAACATGATTTTTTTTAATTTTAGAATATCTATATTTGAATATTTAAAGTTTATTAAATATTCCATTTAAAAGTGATAAAATTACGGGGCTTTACATCGTACAGGCTTTATTATTATTATATGCTTTTGATATTAGAAATGCAAGTTATATGGTTTGATGGCAATTGTAAGTGAGATGCAGGTTCGTGGAAGCAAAATGCTAGTTTGATGCTTTTGGTTTCGTGAGTGGAGTTGGTTGCTCGACTGGTAGTGTGACGCCCCACCCCGAGACCCACATTAACAAAGTGTGTTACTAGGTGATACTGTTTGCTAATGCGGAGAATAAGGCTAGTTAGCAGCCACATTCTATAGTCTTATCTTAAATATCTATTGAATACGTCGATTAGTGCTCTATAATTTTTTCCTTTGATATCTCAAGTGGATCGACTTATCCAACAAATGCTTTATACAAAACTACGGGTGGTTATAAGATTTATCAGAACAAAATACAACAACTCAAATGCATAACACGTCACAGAATAGCAAACATATATATGTGCACACACATACATACATACCGATACATCCCAATACAATACAAATCATGCTTCATAAGTTGTATGACGACCACAATATGCACATGAGTCAAAACAATAAATACATATCGGAGTAACGACAAAAAGATTACAATGTAAAAGGCTAGCATATAAGTCCACGCGGAAGCAGAATAGGCTAATTCCATAAGGATACCTAACCTGAACATCGGTCTGACCCGAGTATAAAATACACGGGTCAGTCTAGCTAAACATATCAGTTAATAAGGATAAGCAGTAATAGATGCATAAGGATAAGGGTAATGTTCTTCTTAAACAAGATGGAACAATCTGAGTTTAAGCATGAGTATAAGTATGGTATGGTTACTTTAAGTGATGAGATGATATCACCTACACAAACATATAATCTCAAAAGTGATAAGACAATCCATAAAATGCTAATTATAGCAAGCCTCGTATCATCGACATATCACAAATCGTCATTAGTGGTTTATGGAAAATATAACTCATAAAAGGATAAATCCTAAGCCCACCACATAGGCAAACTCAAAGAAATCTCAAAGAAATCACCATCTCAAAAATACGCCACGAGGCAATCAAATATAACTCTCCAACTTAGGAGAATATAATCCGAAACAAAGCCAAAATGCAATTCTCATGTAATAACGCTAATAGGCAAATCTCAATAATAACACCAAAAGGAAATTCTCAAATAATGCCAGTTTAGGCAACTCAAATCTCAAAATAGAACTCCTTGGAGTTCAAATTTCCAAAAGGTAATCACCACAAATATGTATCGAATGGTTCAAAGGACAAATTCCGAAAAGGGCAATATGCTAGGGAAAATAGTCAAAGAAGTAATCTCAAAAGTGTTTGCACATGCATGTGGCCAAAGCCTTGCCAAGTACATTTATCTCAAAAGGTACCTCGCCTGAAGGCAAAATGTCACAATGACAAATATGCCGCAATGGAAAATATGCCGCAATGGAAAACGCCGTAATAGAAAATATGCCACAATGGCAAACGCCGCAATGGAAAATATACCGCAATGGCAAACGCCGCAATGGAAAACGTCTTGAAGACAAATATGCCCCAATGAAAAACACCACAATGGCAACGACCCGAAGGTCCAGTACTGGCACACAGCAATGGAAATGTGTCACAAACTTTCGGATAGTAACCCGAACAGTGTTAACATGTGTCGCATGCCACACATTCGCATTAAATGGTCTACTAACCATTAGTAAATTTCACACTCAAAGCAGTGAAAAGTTTACCTCATCTCACCGGCAAACTCGACACGAAGGTCAAACCGATCAAGCGGACAAGTTAGGAATTAACCGATAAGATAAATGCACGTGTTCCATACCACGTGTTTTACCAAACCTTTTAGTTCTCCTTCTTATTCGCTCGAATAGTGAAAAAAGTGTATTTTATATATAAAATAATTTAATATGAAAAACAAGCTTTGAAAACCAATTTAAGAAATCAATTTGAAAACCCATATTTGAAAATTCCCTTATTATAGAGAATAAATAGATTTCATACTTGAAAATATTTTAAAATATTATATTATAATTATTTTGAGATGCCCATTAATTTTAAAAATCATTTCAGATAGATTTGGAGAAAATCGTGCTCGAAAACGAATAAAAACAAGGAAAATCACTCAAATCGATATTCGAATTCAAATTCAAAATAAATTCAAAAAATTAAAATTTTGAATTTTAAAATCTCTAAATTTTTTCTATTCTAATGATAAACATTATGGCCTAAGAGTATATGCAGAAATATCAAAAAACAAGGCAAGAAAACATGTAGAAAGACTCAAAAACAACCAGAAAATGAGCAAAAATGGGCTGCAAAAAGCCCATCACCCAGGTCGACATGGGGGCCGACCTGGAGGTCGACCACCATGCCCTTTAGGTCAACCTCCTTATCGAACTAAGGGTCCTCTGGGTCGACCTGCATGTCAACCTAGGGAGAGGAATGTCGACTTCTTCATACGCAATTTGTTCCAGGTCGTTTTCAGGCTGCGAACTGATTTCTAGAGCAACGTTTGACATAACAAATGACTATAAAATTCAACCAAAATTTCTTGAGATAGAGTTCAACATACAAGATACTAATTGAAAGAAATCTGATAGCATTTTTCTGCTAGAATCACAAGTTATAAGGTTTCAAATTAGGAATAGAAACTGATTATAAACAAGAGAAAACCAACTACCGAAAAATACAGACAGAGGCTAATTTTACACAGTTTCAAGCTTTGGGACTTTTATTTTTGCTAGACTGTGAGCTTATACAACTCACCTTGCAGTTAGAGATGGTTAAACCTCAAATTTATATTGAAAGAGGCAAGCTTTGAGGAGATTCTAACTTCAAATAACCTGTACAGACTTAAAACAATACATAGAGGAAGAAAATGGAGTAAATTAGAAAACCATTTTCTAAAATTGAGAATTGATGAAACTATAGAGTTTGGAGATTGATTATTCTTTGATTTTTTACGCTAGCATGAAAAAGATTTTAATTTGCATGGAAGAATTTGAAGAAAAATGTGGATTTTGCAATATTGAGAAGGTGTGTTTACTATAAATCTATTTCCAGAAAAGAAGAAGATGGAAGAGTATAAAGAATGAATGTATCGTAATCTTTTCCCTCTTTTTCTCAAACTAGTTTAAGAGCTAATGGGCTTAATGGACCCAAACATAAAAATAAATTAGCATGGCCAAATTTTAATTAACAACACTTATATTAAAAGGCTACATGTATATACTAATTTATAAACAATATTGCATTTTTCTTCATACTTACACACAAGAAGATATAAAACTTGTATACATGAAAAATACATCATTTTACACTAAATAAAAAGATTAATTTACATTTTTAAAACACTTTATTACTGAAATCCTTAATTAACAAAATGTGTTATTTACTCAAATAAATGAATAAATCTCTATTTCTAACTTCACAAATTCCGTAAAATTTATTTTCTCACTTAGAAAAATATTTCAAACCATATCCAAACTTTAATTATAGCCAAAAAATATTTTAAAACCAATTTATAAATTTTATTTGAATACACCACCTTTAAAAATAAAATACTTCTCTTAAAAATTATTAAAAGAAGTAAATTGGTAATAATTAATATAATTATTGCATTTTCTCTAAAAAACCATTTTTCCAATCATTATTAATCCAAATAAATAAAACAAGTTCCAAACTTTATTTTTCTTATTTCATTTTCAAAATTCATTGTTTATATCAAATAAACAATTAAATTTCCAATTTTATTTTAATTTACAATATTAAATTGTAACCACCGCTATAATTTGATATTAACAGGTAATCTCCAAAACCAGGGCTGTTACAGACTCTCCCCCTTAACAAAATCGCATCTTTGCAATTTCTAGAGAAGAGTTTGTATTCAACATAAACATTTCATCAATTAAAGGAAGATAGATAAGCTTGAGTTTAATATTTCTCATCCTCAACACAAGATAGTGGAAAACTAAGATAAGGTTGCTCAATTAACTCTATAGTTTCCCAAGTGGAATTAGTGTGATTTGCAGACCATTGAATTTCTATGAGCAATACATCCCTATTTCAAAGGCATTTCACCTTTGAAGCAAAACATAGATAGGATGTTATGCAATAGATAAATCGGGTGAGATCGATTCCTAAGAAGCATCACGAATAGAGTTGGAATTTAGTCACAACTTTATCTATAAACTCCAACCCACAATATAATAATCGATACCACTTTCCGTATAACAATACGAAGGGAGTCATACGGATTCTAGATTGAGTACTATTACAGAATGAAAATCCAACAAGAGGTAGGTGGTTTTCCCTTAATACCACCAAACTCATATCACTGCATAATGCAAGTCAAAAAATAATTGCATAAAGGCAAGATAAACACAAGGAATAGATTTTTAAACTCTCTCTTGCTAATCAAATATTCTTAAAGTTTTCCAACCCATTATCTTCAAGATTTAGAATTCTCAATTTTCAACACTTGAAAATTTCTAAAGCTTCTTATTTAGATTTTTAAATTTATATTCATTACTTTTTATTAGAGTAAACAAAGTTTAAGTTGTTTATTCTCCAGTTCTTCCATAAATTTTAATTGGTAACATATATTTTCACATATGTTTCTCAAATTTTCTAAGTGTTAGAAATTTCTGAAAAAATTGATGGAGTCTCCTTTGTACAAGGGGCCGTACACAATTCTATAAAAATGATTTATATAATATACATCTACCATTAGGTAGGATACACAATATATATACATATATCATTTAACTCTTTAAAATTAATCCGAAAACATAACTTCCTTTTTAGCATTTAAAGCGAGTTTACACAAACTTATATATATTCTTTTTGCTCAAAATATATTCCAAATATCCTCTTTTCACCTGTACTTAACTCAAATAGATGATATTAGTTCATGTTCATAAGTAAAAAGTATTACATTTAAGTATTAAGAGAAAAAGGTCAATTTCATTTCAGACCTGCTGTATAGAAGACATGTTTTGACCCAACAAACGGCAAAATCTGAAATTTTTATAAAAGGAAAGTTGTTGTACTAAGTCCAAACATTTCATAAATATAAAGATCATCAAATCGGACTTATAGTTTGAAAGTGATGTTAAATTTACTTTCAGCTTAAATCTTAGAGAATTTTGTAATAGGGGAAACTGCCTATCCACTTTAAAACCCATTCTAGACTCAGTAAAAGCCAAAATCTTTTAAAGTGATAAAAAGAAACATTATAGTTTATTGAAAGCTCTTTCATTTGCGAAAAGATTAAGCTCATTTGGAGTTATTAATATCAAGTTATCGCAGTTTTAGTACAACACTCTTCCAAACAAAATTTCAGCTTTTAAATCAATTTAACATTTGAAATTTACCCAAACATTTTAAGCTCAAACTATATATTTAAACAATTTTTTACTAAACCATTTATTAAATGATTTTAGTTTTCATCAGAAAGCTAAGACACACAAAATTATGATCAACTTATGCAATCATTATAAATCATTGTATTTAGTGGAAATATTTTCATTACTTTCCAAAATCCTGAAGATCGGGAACAACTCCTACCTCCAGAGGACATTACGATGAACCTGTGACATATATACACATCATTTCAAAAGAGTATAATAACATGATAATGAACTATATTTCATACATAAATGACATCAACAGTATAAATTGCCAAATTAATGGCTGAAATGGAAATAGAAATGGAAGTGTGTTATACCTGATTCATAATGGGTCTCATGTTCCAACGATAAGCAGATTACATTACATTTTTAATAAAAATTGCTAATAAATGACAAATGGAAATGACATAAAACAAGTAAAGAATGGTAAATGTACAGATTTGGTTTTATAGTTACATCAATTTCATAATACATCAAGAATTCAACATAGTTACATCAATTGCAAAAAAATCAGGTTCGAATTTTTATCAATCGTCGTCGTCTTCTGATTCAGATTCGGTCTCGTTTTCTACGGTATTTTCCTCTGCACTGTCAAACGCTTCTACCAAAACATTTGATTTATCGATCATGCTTTAAAAACAATTAATTATGCAAACTCATTTTGGAAAAGATAACTAATCTCTTCCATTATCGAGAGATGATTAGTGATTATCCACCGAAGGAAAAAAATTAGGATATATATAAAAAGTTTAAAAATATTCTCATAATTTACAATGATTATACTACGTCAATTATTCGTTTATCAAACAATCCAAATTCACATTTCCACTTGTCACAAAATTAAATTTCCATCTAATTATCAACATAAAACTAATTAAAGATGATAATTAATTCAAACTTGTTTTCTAATACCATTTAAGTTTAAAATAAAAACTAGCTCACAAATTTATACTAAATGTTCTAAACTGACACTTCTTTTATTTTCTCTTAACATAGAGCTTTATATCTATCCTCTACTATTACTCAGATGACTAAGTGTCACAACAAATTTTCATAGTCATCATTAATAACTTGTACTAAAACATTCAATTAATATTTTAAATTTTCAATCCGAAGTATTTTTTCACCTTAAATACATCATTTTATTAATCAAAGCATCAAATGATATTTTCTTCTAGTTAAGACATCCACTTAATTTGAATTATTCACTTTTACTTATACAAATTACCATATTCAATTTCTCAAATTCAAATAATATAAGGGTATTACCTGCCATTGATTTATAGTGAATGACCTTATCGATTGGCTGCCAAGTTGATCACATGATCAAAACTTCCTCGCCACTCATCCAACACTCATTACGGTTCAATGGTTTCATTAAACATTTAAAATAAAAAATTAATACACAATCATATTAACTATCCTCAAACTTTACTTATGAAAACTCAATTTACCGTATACGACTGTCTCATCATAACATTTAGGAAATTCCTATCGATAACTTTGGCCAAACGCATCGACCAGAATTTTTAAAGCACTAGACGGACGGCCCAACACCAAAGATTCATTTTCTTTTAAAAAAATACCTCAAATATAATACTCACAATATTTTTTGTTTTTCCATAATCAAAAATCCAATTTCTCTCAAAACTTATCTTCAATATGAAAGATTTGATAATTCAATTATAACTTATTCTCAAAATCAAAGATATAAGAAGAACTCATCAAGATATTCCCAGAATACTCGATTCACAAGGTTGATGGAATAGATTGGAGTGTTCATTATTTCGAACGGTATAATGAACTACTCACAAGACTCATAACAAGTGCGAAATACGATAAGAGTAACGCTATCCTCCGCGATTCGTAGCTCATGAAAAATCAGTGTAGGGTCACGCTGAGGAATGACCCTAGCACCACACAATAGATTAAAAAAAGAAATGAGGCATAAAAGCAAGGGTAAATATCTTCTCAAATGAGGAGAAGTAACAATAACAACAAACATTACTTCAAGTGAAGTAATACTACAAAGTATATCAATAATTGAGTATCTAAAGAGGATAACTCAAAAAGGGTAAGAATGGCAATATTAAATAAATTCAATGAATCACCTCATTACCTAGTGGACATCCTTATGGAAGGATGACTGAATGGCTAAGAACAGGGAATAAAGTCAATGCAACATTTGATTGCCTGATTGGGCATCATACCCGAAACAGACTCATAGACATGAACAGAGTCACAATGATTGGGATTCGAGATATATCATCCACATTTCGAAACTCAAGAGTGAATACAAAGACTTCAAAATCATCGTTAACATTCCGAAGGACAAGAAACGATGAATCGACCTAACTAGGATATTTAATATAGGATTCTTCGAATCATAGAATGTGGCTTGATAATAGGCAAGCCACTTCATTTCAAACATTCTAAACTCTAGACAGAAAATGGCATGCTAATTCGCATGAAAAGGTAAGCTATAAACAGCAATCCTAAATACTCATACATTATGCTAAATATTACGGATCCACTCAATAGGATTCACAATCCTCAAAAAAGAATAAGACAAGAACATCCAAAAGCATCAACAAACTCCTCTGATACAGATGGTTGTCAAGTACCTGCATTGAAGAGGACTCAAATAAAACAATCCCAATTAGGATTGCACCTAAGATGAAATGTCATCAATTCTATTTTTGGATTACTACGGAATAAAAATATTCCTAGACATATCCCAAACTTCTATCTCAAAGGACACGATGATTAAGGGATTTGTAACACTTGTACTATACTTGGATATATCACAATATATGCTTCTGTTCTGTGTTTATCCTATTTTATTCTGGACACGGCTCTGATACCAAACTGTGACGCCCCACCCCGAGCCTCACATTAATAAAGAGTATTACTATGTAATGCTGTCTGCTAATGCGAAGAATAGAGCTAGTTAGGAGCGACCATCTATAGTCTTGTCCTAACTATCTATCGAATACGTCGATTAGTGCTCTATATTTTCTCTCTCTTTGATATCTCAACTGGATCAACATATCCAATAAATTCTTAATACAAAACTATAGGTGCCTATAGGATCTATCAGAAAAAAATACAAAAAATCAAATGCATAACACATTACAGAATAGCAAATAAATACACACGCACACACACACACATATATACTGATACATTCCAATACAATACAAATAATACATCATAATTCGTTTGATGGCCACAGTATACACATGAGTCAAAACAACAAACACATATCAGAGTAATGACAAAAAGACTACAACGTAAAGAGAGAGCAGATAAGTCCATGCGAAAGCAGAATAGGCTAAGTCCATAAGGGTACCTAACCTGAACATCTCGGTCTGACCCATGTATAAAATACATGGGTCAATCTAGCCATGCGTATCAGTTAATAAGTATAAACGGTAATAGATACATAAGGATAAGGGTAATGTTCTTCTTAAACAAGAAGAAACAATACTGAGTTTAAGCATGAGTATAAGTATGGTATGGTTACTTTAAGTGATGAGATAATATCACTTACACAAACATATAATCTCAAAAGAGATAAGACAATCCATAAAACGCTAAATATAGAAAGCCTCGTATCATTGGATATCACAAATCATCAATGGTGGTTTAGGGAAAATATAACTCCTAAAAAGGAGAAATCACAAACCCGTTATATCTGCAAACTCAAAGAAATCTCAAAGAAATCACAATCTCAAAAATACGCCACAAGGTAATCAAATATAACTCTCCAACATAGGAGAATATAATTCCAAACAAACACCAAAAGGAAATTCTCATGTAGTAAGGCTAATAGGCAAATCTCAAAAATAACGCATAAAGGAAAATCTCAAATAACGCCAGTGTAGACAACTCAAATCTCAAAATAGAACTCCCAAGAGTTCAAATTCCCAAACGGTAATTGTCATAAATATATATCGAATGGTTCAAAGGGCCAATTTCAAAAAGGGGCGATACGCTAGGGAAAATAGTCAAAGAAATCATTTTAAAAGTGTTTGCACGTGCATGTGGTCGAAACCTTGCCAAGTATTGTTATCTCAAATAAGTACTTCGCCTGAAGGACAAACATCATAATGACAAATAGCTATAATGGCACATACGCCGTAATGGAAAATGCCGCAATGCAAAATGTCTCGAAGACAAATATGCCTTAATGACAAACGCCGTAATGGTAATGACCTGAAGGTCCAGAGTTGGCACGATGCAATGGAAAATGTGTCACAAACTCTCGGATACAACTCGAACAGTGTTAACGTGTATCCCATACCATACGTTCGCACTAAACAGTTTACTAACCGCTAGTAAATTTCACACTTAAAGAAGTGAAAAGTTTAACTCATCTCATCGGTAAACTCGACCCAAAGGTCAAAACGATCAAACGGACAAGTTAGAAATTAGCCGATAAGATAAACGCATGTGTCCCATACAACGTGTTTTCGCAAGCCATTTAATTCTCGTTCTCATTTGCTCGAGTAGTGCAAAAACATGTATTTTATATATAAAATAATTTACTTCGAAAAACAATCTTTGAAAACCAATTTCGTAATTAATTCGAAAACCCATATATGAAAATTCCCTTACTATCAAACTGATCTTCGAATTTAAATTCAACTTGAATTCTAAACCATTCAAAATTTGAATTTTAAAATCATAAAAATTTGGCTAGTCTAATGATAGACATCATGGCCTAAGGATATATGCATAAATATCACAAAACAAGGTAAGAAAACAAGTAGAAATGAGTCGAAAACAACCTTAAATGGAGCAAAAATGGGGTGCAAAAAGCCCATCACCCAGGTTGACATGGAGGTCAACTTGGAGGTCGATCTAACTTGGAGGTCGATATCTATGCCCCTTAGATCGATCTCCCTGTCGACCAAAGGGTCCTTTGGGTCGACCTGCATGTCGACCCAGGGAGATTAATGTTGACTTTACAGATCGACCCAGGGAGAGAAATGTCGACTTCTTCATACGCTATTTGTTCCAAGTCGTTTTCAGGCTGCGAATTGATTTTCAGAGCAAGGTTTGACATAGTAAATGACTATAAAATTCAACCAAATTTTACAAAGATGAACTTAAACATGAAAGATATCAAATGCAAGAAATCAAGCAGCATATCATTTTCGGAATCACAAGTTATAAGGTTTCAAAGTAGCAACAGAAACTGATTACAAACAAGAGAAAAACCAACTACCTTAAACTACAAATACAACCTAATTTTGCACAGTTTCAAGCTTTTGCACCTTTGTTTTTGCTAGATTGTGAGCTTATATAACTCACCTTGCTATTAGAATGATCAAACCTCGAATTTATATTGAAAGAGGCAAGCTTTGAGGAGATTCTAACTTCAAATAACCTGTACAAACTTAAAACAATACATGTAGGAAGAAAATGACAGTAAATTAGAAAACCATCTTCTAAAATTGAGAAATGATGAAACTATCGAGTTTAGAGATTGATTACCCTTTGGTTTTTACTCTAGATTGAAAATATTTTAATTTTCATTGAATAATTTGAAGAAAAGTGTGGATTTTGCAATATTGAGAAGATGGGTTTATTGTAAATCTATTTCCAGAAAAGAAGAAGAAGGAAGAGTTTAAAGAATGAATGCACTGTAATCTTTTCCCTCTTTTTCTCAAACCAGTTTAAGAGCTAATGGGATTAATGGACCCGAACATAAAAAGAAATTAGCATGGCCTAATTTTGATTAACAAAACTTATATTAAAAGGCTACATGTATATACTAATTTACAAACAATATTGCATTTTTCTTCATATTTACACATAAGAAAATATAAAAACTTGTATACATACAAAATAAATCATTTTACACTAAATAAAAAGATTAATCTATATTTTTAAAACATCATTATTATTAAAATCGTTAATTTACAAAATGTGGTATTTGCTCAAATAAATGAATAAATCTTTATTTTTAACTTCAAAAATTCCATAAACATTATTTTTTCACTTAGAAAACTATTTTAAACCATATCCAAACTTTATTTATAGCCAAAACATATTTTAAAACCAATTTTTGCATTTTATTTCAATAAATCACCTTTAAAAATAATATATTTCCTTAATAATTAGTAAAAGAAGTAAATGGGCAATAATTAATATAATTGTTGCATTTTCTCTAAGTAAAACTCATTTTCCAATCATTACTAACCCAAATAAATAAAATAAAGTTCTAGACTTTATTTTTCTCATTTTATTTTCAATATTCATTGTTTATTCCAAATAAACAATTAAAATTTCGAATTTTATTTTAGTTTACAATATTAATTTTAACTACTATTATAATTTGATATTAATAGGTAATCTTCAAAACCAGTGGTGGTACAAATATGTACACGTTTATATTATTATTTTGGTTTCATGATTTTGTGCCATAGATATTGAAGGCCACTTTTGGGATTTTATTTTCCTTTGTTGGTTTGGGCCCCTTGCTGGAGGTTGTAATTTTTCCGATCAAGCAGCGCAAATGAGATGCTGCTGAAATTTTCTGTAATTTTAGAAACTTCAAAGTTGAAATAATCCATTTCCCACATTGATTGTGAAAACCTAAGGATTTGTTGACATTTTTCTTTCTTTAGGAATTTTGTGGATGAAATTTGTTTAAGGGGTGAGAATGTAACGACTTGGAATTTTTAACATTTTGAATATGAAATTTAGTTTTCTTAAATATTCATATTTGAATCAAATTTAATAAATAATTAGAAAATTAATTTTAACAAAACGACTCAAATTTTATTGACGCATTTTTAATTAATTTATTTGATTTTTCCACAATTTTTAATTAGGAAATATTTAAATTATTATTTGGCAATTTTTTGACAAACACGTTATTTTTTTTGTGATTTCACAAAACCTATTAACCAGTATATATTATTACAATTTTGGGATCGTATCGTGTTTTTATGTGCGATCGTATTTTTATTTTGTCTTCGCGATCCGTACATGAACATAATATTATGCAACGAAGTACCAAAAATATTTCTTTTCATAACTTTTTAAAAATCAAATCATATTCAAAAATTTAAAGAATACATTAATGTTGATTTGTTATTTTGAGGTGAAGGTTGCTTGAATTTTTGGTTTTACCTTTGATGAAAGCAAAGGCTATATGGTTTTTATTTATAAGCAAACATACTCAACATTGCTTCCTTTGCCTTTTTTCTCCATTTGCTCCCTCCTTCTTTCCATTTCGTTCGGTAGCAAAAGAAAAATTAGGTGCCTCATACGACGACCACGATCATCTACGGTGCTAGAGGCCATATTAGACGATGGACCCAACTAGAAAAGTGTACGACTTGCTGAGATGTATGAGATGATTGGTTGTATCACAATGGATTGAAGCATGGTGGGGGAAAAGGGGAGATGAGTGGAAACCTTAAATTAGTTTCAATCTGGAGTTAGCAGTGAGGTAGTGCGGCGGGCCGATGGCATTGTGTTGGGGTTAACGAGGGCTTTCGCCCGTAGGTGGTGTGACGGCAAATGGTCGCCTGTGGTGGCGGCAACTCGACGATGGATGAAAGCAGAATGGTGGCCTTTGGCTTTGAATGTGATTTGTGAGAGTAATTAAGTTAAATATCTAAGTAATTAAGTGATTTGTAACTTAGTTATTATCTAATCATATTAAATCAATAACTTTCTCGTACAAGTTTCAATCGAGCTGAGATTTTTTGTGTTGTGCTCAAAATGGCAATAACTATGTGATGGAATGGGTTTATTTGAATTTGAAGTAAGTAAAATTAAGCAAAATTGAATTTCATTCGATTTCAATTCAAATCGGAATGCCTAGGCGTTCATTGGAATTTCAAGGAGTTTAACTCACCTTTTTAGATAATCAGTATGTTATATAATAGGTAAAATTTACTGTTTGTGTTTGGATGAATTATAGGTTGGTTTGGCTAAATATATGTTGTAAAAAATGATTGACATTTAAAATGAAATACAGAGAAAATTTGTAGAGAAATAGGATTTCTCAACATTATGATTTTTAATTTCAAGTTATATACTTGTTGATATTATTTTAGTTATACACATGTTATACAGATTGTTAAATGTCAAAATTTGATGTTTTGACTATGTTGGATGTGACATTGACATACGTTAAAAATTTGAACCTTTTTAGAGAAAAGATTATAACATTTGTTAAGTGCTATAGTAACTATTGGCCTCGTTATAGTATTTTGGAAAAATACTATTAATTGTTGTTTGGTTTGGAAAAGGTTTTTGATTGAAAAATGATTTTTAAATATGAGCTTTTGGATTTTTCTGTGATATTTTATTCTAACAAATTAAATTTTCTGTACTTCATTCTTTTATTATTCTTTATTGATATATTTATATATGTAAATGTTTAAGACTTATTTTGGAAAGTATTTATTTTTATAGAAAAGTTATTATAACAATAAATGTTTATTCTCAAGGAAAGTAAAAGTGTTTATCTTTTGCCTTAAGTGATTTTTGTTTTGAAAAGAAGATATTTTGGTATAAATATTTGGGAAACAGTTTATAAAAAAATTCATAATAAAAGAATAGATTTATAAATGGTATTTTATAAATTATAGAGATATTTATAAGCAGTATTTTATGGATAAAAGAATAGTTTTAAGATAATATTTTTATAAAAGAAAATATTATCATTTCGATAAAATGGAGTATTAAATCATAGTTGTGAATTTATTGCAATATATGGAATAGTCGTGTCAGGGAAAGTATATGATTCTCTATAATTCTAATTGGAGTTGGGTTTATATTTGGAGTTTATAAAAATAGTTGTAAATAAATTTGGGAATTTATAAAATGAGTTGTATAAATGAGATTTTATAAAAGAAGTTTTGTAAAAGAGTTTTATAGATAATATAAAGGATGTTTATAAAAGAGTTATTAAATGAATTTGGAGCTTTATAAAAGGAGGTTATAATTATGTTTAAATGTTTATAAAGGAATGTGAAGACCCGCAAATCCGTACTCCTTGAATATACACTAATCTCCATAGATTAATTCAAGATGAACAGAAATACGAATTATCAATGTTTTAAGAAGAAGAAAAAAAGAAAAGAGGAGAGAAAAAGATAGAAGATGGAGAGGAAAGAGAATAGAAAGAAAACAGAACGGAACAGAAACAACAGAACAACATCAGAATCTCACAATTCGCAGCGGAATAACATATAATAAATGAATAATCTTTAAACAAAGAACTATATCAGTTATTACATTTCATACATTACATTACATCATATCATCAGAGTGTACAACATCAACAACAACAAACAATGCAACGGAAAAAGAAATACTATATAAACTAGTAATACGCCATGCCGTCCATCTTGCCTCCAGCAACTCCTGAATATCCAGAATATCCTGATAAACCTAACTCTTAACTGCCCGTATGGAAATTGGTGGGCACTAAGAGTTTAGGAAGGAAAACAATAAACTCCGAGTCAGTCATGTGACTGGTGTGAGAACTCAAAACAGTTTATTTATCTTTGAAAACAAAATAAAGGAATATTTTTAAAGTCAATTCGCAATGCTTTTAAAAATGAGACTACCATAAGGCCTCTCGCACACACACACAATGCAAACGCAGAATCGGAGGAGATTTCTCCTTATGATAGTCAAAGATGCTTGATACGCATTTAAAATAACATTTGATATTATTACTAGTGCATAGTGTAGGAAATATTTCGAAAGCATAATATAAATCTTAGCCAACATAGACATTTCGAACTATGCCTACTATAGCTACCATCCAAACAGTGGTGACCACCATAAGTGAATGGCAGGTTCTACAGCTAATACCGTACAAGTTTCGTATTGGGAATTGGATTTCCAACGAATGATCAGGCCAAGGAACTTCCCATTGCCACATGAGAATGCCTCTGGATGGACATCCCCGAGAACCAAACCGGATCTCTACCAACACAAGGTCGGGTTACCCCTAACTGAGTAACAACTGACCGAATATGTCATCCCCCGGTCCTTTGGGACCTTTTCACCGAGCGCTCGCAATCAATTCACACAATCATAAAGTGTTTTCAACATGAGTAAGTATCTGGGCTCCATACCATGATACCACCCTTTTCCAGAAGGAAATGCACATATCCTAAAGGGCGCTACCCCTCATAACCTTGCTGCATCTTTCCTGTTTTGACCATTCACGGGGTGTGAGGCTCGACGAAGTCACGTCCACAAAAACATACTTTATACAAAAGTCATGCTTTGGGTCAACAAATGATCATAGAAATGATCACCAAGATAGACGATCAAACAAATGATCCTATCACAAATAATCAACACAATGATCATTTCACAGCAACACTCAGCATGTCACATTACCAAATTGGGAATATATCGCTGATAACCTTCAACTACATAACCTCTGAGCTCGTACGTCTCAGAGAAGGGTGTTAAGCTAAAAGAATAAATTCTCCGCCACCAACAGAAATATATTTGAAAGAAATCTGCTTTATATCTCAATTTGTAATGTCAGACATACCATCCATACAAGTCTGTTCCGGGCTCGAACAAAACCGAAGGCACTTACAAAGAAGTCCTTGCAATCCGGATATTCACAATCCTGATCGGATTCACCATCACATATGGAGAACTCAATACCGTAGCTACTCGGTGCAGAGTCAATCGACAGCTCATCCTATCGCTCTCGCAAATACCGGGTCTTCAACACCGATCTTCAATGCTATCATAACGACGTATCACATATTCGGAATGGGTTATACGACCCCATGGTCCTTTCCCGGTTAACCCGAATAGTGAGCGCTTATTCAAAAATAAGTGTGGCATTCAAATTCAAAGAAATCACATCAAATACCCATTCAAAGGGAAATATTGATAGTCGGTTATTGAACTATCAATTGATATGCACACATCACCAGTTTCCAAATAATTTTCCAATTTATTTATTTTCCAAAATATCTTTACAAGATATATAATTTTCACACTTCAAAAATAAATCAACATTTATCTTCAAACGAATTCCCCTTTTCAATTATAAATTCCATAATGAATTTATATTCCCAAAATATTCATGCATATACGATTTCAATTATTCATTTCAATTTATCTTCAAAAAGATAAATTCTTAAGATATTCACTTTATATTGGAAAACATTTCCATACTTATTTAATAAGTAATTCACAAATCTTTTTATTTTCAACCTTGGAAAATATTCAATATACTTAAATCGAATTAAGTATATATTTCATTCTTTAAGGAAATCATTCTCTTAAACATATTTATTTGGGCCAAAACGAATGTTGCGTAAAACATCGTTACGACAACCCAAAATCACTAGTATAGGGATTCGAAATTAAATAGATATATAAATCCCAATACTACACAAAACATTTCCTTTCGGAAATCATTTACTATAACAACAGTGTTATAGTCCACCATTTCCTTCTATTTCTCGAAAACGTCTATTTCAACAATAGATGTTGAAATCTATGGTTTCGAATCTCAACACATTTAAAACATCGTTAGATCGTTTTAATTCTATTTAAAATATCACATTCTAAACATTTTCTTTAACATATTATTCACTATTCAAAAACGTGAATATACTTTTTTAACAACTTTCATCACTTCTATTCATTTTATTTCAAAGGATTATTCACAGTCAAAACGTGAATATAACTCCATTAATAGGTTTCAACAATTTACTTATCAAAATAAGTCATTTGCAGATTTATAAAACAACGTTTATAAATTCCATTTCTATTTGTTTTATAACAACTTCCTTTTATAAATTCCTTTATTAATCTATTCCAGTTTATAACTCAATTATAAACTAAAAGTTCATATTATAAGTTAAATACTTATAAAACGATTATTTTACAAAATCGTTCTTTTTAAGACTTTCCAAATTATAAATCTTATAACTTATAAGATTCATTTATTTATTTCAAAACCATTCTTTTAATGATTTTATAAATTTTATAAACCTACTGCTTATAAAATTTCATTTATAACTTCTACGTTTATAATTCTATAAATTCCATTCAGTTATGAAATTTATCCACAATTCATTCTAACACTTATAAAAGCTCGTTTTATAATGTCAATATTTCAATTTATAAATATCCATCTATAAATCTCTTATATAAATCAATTCATATTAATATTTTAAAACGTCTTTAAACTCCTTTAAAAACTTCATCATTTTGATTTATAAAATAATCAAGTTTTATAAATCCTTTATTTAAACTTTTCACAATAATTTCAGAAATCCCAATTTAAACTATTTCATAAAACCATTAACCCATATTTCTCAAAAATCAGCTTTTAACTATATCTCCTCAAAAATCATAATTTTTATAACTTTAAAAATTATAACGTTTAATTATTTAAAATGGATCAATTCCAAAAATAAAGTATATTTTCAAAATCACTTTAAAAATCATTTTAAAATCCCAAAATTTGGTCCAATGATGCTACACACCAAATAGTCAATCACGATAACAACGATATCATATATCGATATGATAATCCATCAAATATCAAAATATCTGAATTCAAATAAATACTGTTGAGGAATCCAGTTGGATCCCTCCAACCTGTTTTCCTGCATCCACAAACATTAGCACAATACCAATTTCGCTCCAGTACGAAATTATCGCGGTATATGGGATTTAAAATATTATCCGCTTAATAGACGGCGCAATAGGGTCTCATCCGCTATACAAATGCGGGAAATCAATAACTCCAATATATACATATGCCAATATATATATATTGCTATTATATATAATACCAATTTCACTGTTTATGAAATATTCGCGGTATATGTTTTTAATAAATAACATCCGCTTACTAACGGCGCATAATGTCTATTTTAACAATCAATAGATAACCATCATCATTCAAACATGCATTCAAATATTTTAAATCTAACTATTTAAAATAAAATCGAAACTGATTCGATTGAGTGAGAAGTTCTCACCTTAATTTTATTTCCGTTTTAGCGATTTATTTCGAATAAAATTAAACGCGCGTTTAATTTTACCCAAAATTTTCACTAACTCCAAACGACTCCAATCCAATTTCATCGCGTAGTGCTCGTCCATACGATTCCAACGCTTCCTGTTTCATAATTTTTCGACCTTGTATGAAAAAGTTATGAATTTATGAAGTTTCACAAATTTTTATATAAACAATTACAACAATTTCTTTATAATTTTAAACCTAGCTTTAAATCAAGGCCATTGGATCCTAGCCCCTTGCATCACGACCGTTCCTATCATCTTCCTCATCTCCATGCTCGGCTACAGGCACAAGCCGTGACACACAAACCCAACCCTCCAAACTAGGGTTCCTTCTTGCGCCAACAACACTCAACTTCGCGACGATCAGAGAGTTCCATCTTGGAGCCCTCACCCAACACTCCACTCGGCTGCAACCATAGGAAGCTCGGCCCTCTCTACCTCCTCGAGTTGCGTGCGCAGCCGGCCCCCTTCCACCTCGATTTGCCGCCAATTCGTCACGCCATTGACGATCATAACCGTTGAGAACGTAGAGCTCGTGAAGCTCTACAAAGTTGCAGTTGATAATTTTTCGAATTGAACGACGGATTGAGAGAGATTTGAGGGAGAAGACATGAAGTTTCTGGCCGTTGATTTTCTAGGGCCGGCTGCGTTTATTAGGGTTATAGATTTATTTTTATTTTTTAATTTGTGAGAATGGTGGGCTATTTATAGAGTTTTGAACGAACACTATTCATTTCGATTTTCCAAACTCCGATTTACGCGTCGCAACCAGCATTTCTAAGGTTTACCCCGCGTTCCGGACACAATGGAACAGGTTTCGGAAGCTAATTCGGACATCTGTGCGATTTATGGCTACAAACGTTCAATTTAAAATTAAACCGATTAAACGATTTTCTAGGCGTTTTAATTTGTACCGGACAAACGATAAATCCAATTGACACGAAATTTGAAACCTTACAATAATATCACATTACGGATCCGATGAAACTCGTTTCGTCGAAATCCGAGACAGTTTGAAAAATGGCTATTTTAACTCGCCAAATTAATATTAAAAACAATTCGATGCGTTTCGAGCTGTCACGTTCAAACGATAACTCCGATTGCTACGAAAATTGAAATCCGGTAATAACTAACTATTACGGATCCAATGGAACTGGTTTCGTCCAATTCTGAGACTGTTCAAAAATTGACTATTTTCACTAGTCGATTTAAATATTAAAATATTCAATTTTCACAAATTAACTTTTAATTCAATTTTAAAAGTTCTAAAATATCTTTCTAACTTCAATATGATAAAATAAAATTTTACAAATCATTTTCAATCATATTTAACTCAATTTTCAATTATTTCCATAATTTAACATATTAAATTATTGATTTAATTATTCAATTAAATCCAATTATTCGAATTAAAATTTATTCGACTTATAAATTTCACTTATTAATATTTAAAATAAATTAAATATTCAAATTTTAATTACTTAAAATCCTGGGTCGTTACAAGGAATTTTATAAACAATATTTTACGGAAAGCGTTCGTAAATATAGGGAGGTTAATAAAGAAATTTTATAAAATGGATTTATAAGAAGACCGAGACCTGATATCCATAAATGACAATTTTAAAATTTCAATGGTATGGATAATGTCATTTCCATACTTAACACCAAATTTTGAGATATGGAAACTTGTCTTTATCTAGAGAACTAGGAATGTGTATATAACAACCCACCTTTTTGGACGGTTTAAATCAGCGATGAACCACACAGGTCGTACTCAAACCATTCAAAAGAGAGGATTGTTCTGGGTTAAATAAGAAAAAGTGAAGAAAGAAAGAAAACAAATACAGAATCTCTTAGTAGAATGAAAAAATATAATAATCAAATAAACAGTTCATGAAGCTCTTTCACAAATAACATTTGATTATACTTTTACAATATAGAATCGGAGTTACATGCAACAGAAATAAATAACAATGCAACGGAATAACATGATGCGGTAGTATGAATAAAATAAATAGTAATTTTACTGAATCTTCGTCCTCCAGAAGGCAGTCTTAGATATATTAAAAGCTCAGACTGACCGGAGCGAAATGAAAAGACAAAACACTCAAGTCGAAACTAAAAGATCTTATTAGAGTTAAATCAACTATAAATAAATATGAGTGTGATGGTGTCGAAGATATTTACGGGGTTTGACATCTCCTATCTAGTGTCTAACATGACTGCGATAACTTAAGAGATGTTCCAGATTACATCTCCTAAGGGTCCATAAACTATCAATATACATAGTACAATACGCTATCATAATAGTGTCTACAATTAAGTAAAGTATTAAAATAGCGTTAAGACGTCACCCATATCCCCCTTAACACATTTTATGTAATGTCATAGTCTATACAGTATTGTAAACTCCACCGTAAACTGGTGGGCTATCAAGGAGTACTCCAATGGTATGGCACAAACCAAACACGTAGAAGGCGCAATAGGGCATGTGACAAGACACACGAGGCAATGCCTAGGGTAGGATACTATCGTTTTGTGGATCCGGATCGGTGGTAAATCATAACGGCTACTACCGCCCACCTCGGAACACACTCCTATAATGAAAATCGAGGGGTGGCCACCAAATCAATCATAAAGTCGTAATATGGTATCAAAGAAATGTGCCCAATAGGAGGAGCGACCTCACTTGGCCCGGCGTGGCTCCTGTTTTAGCCACATTAAGCTGACTCATGGGAGTTAAGGCTACATAAATACCTCATACAGAATCGTTCGTCAAACAATCCCACTTCATTCTGGAATCTCCACCACATACACAGTTGTTAAATTTGTTTTCGGTATTGGCAGAGAGTGTGACAATATCTGATCCCGGTCTCTTTAACAACCAAACGCTTATTTCACACCCGATGGTTCTTTTACATTTCAAAAATCAAATTCATAATTGGTATCAAAATATCATATTCTCAAATCCATTTCAAAATCTTATCACATTTGCAATTATATCACTTTCAATCATATTCACTTTCAAAATCACACTTTTCAAAATTGGTTAAACCCTCATTTAAAATTATCATATTTACTCAGAACATGTTATTTCACTAGAAAAATAGTTTAGGTAGTTATAAATAGTTTAGCATAGTATAAAAATGAATTTTTTAAATAGTTTGAAATACATTAAAATAGTTTAAAATGGATTATCATAGTTTTAAACAGATGTAAGAAAGTTTAAATAAATTTAAATACTTTAAATAGATTTAAAATAAATTTAAAATAGATTAAACAAATTTAAAATAAATTAAATAGATTTAAAATAAAAATAGTTTTAAAATAGATTAAATAGTTTTAAAATATATTAAATAGATTTAAAGTAGATTAAATATATTTAAAATAAATTAAATAGATTTAAAATAAATTAAATAGTTTGAAATAGATTAAATGGATTAAATAGATTTAAAACAATTAAATGGTTAATTCGATTAAGTAGTTTAAAATAGATTAAAACAGTTAAATAGTTTGAAAACCTTAATAATCAGGATTTTATGATAATATCTCTTTACACAATTTATAGTAGAATGAATTAATATCAAACTTGACTATTGCTTTCATTTCAACACATCTGGACAACGTCCAGCTTCCAAATTTCAATTTAAGTCCTTTAAACTATTCATTTAAACCAATTCCAATTTCACATTTAAAACTCAAATTTTCAAAAATATTTCAATTCAGGTAAATAGGCACAAGGAAGAAGTTACAAAAAACATTTAGTCTCAGGGACAACAAGTTTATTTTTTAGTCTGAAGGACACTTTTTAGTGTAAGCTGAAAATGGTAGTTACAACTATTATTCTGTGATTTACACTAAAAAGTGTTCTTCAGCCCAAAAAGCGAACTTCTTGTCCCTGAAACTAAATTTTTCTCGAACTTTTTCCTTGAGCCTAAAAACCTCATTTCAATTTATATAAATCCAATTTCATTTCAAAATATCATTTAACTGACTCAAAAAAATTAAGGATTTAAAATCATTTAATTTAACCAATCTGGTGTCTGTATATAATTTTCTACCCTATGGTCAAGTGATACAGATATATATCATTTCAACCTGCAATAAATTTAAATTTACAGGTACATATCATTTCAACCTGCAATCCTAGATTTAACTTCAAATCCCTGAAATCGCTCGAGTCTGTCATTTCAAGCCATAACGATTTCTCCCTAATCTATCAGATCGTTCGGGTATGTATCATTTCAACCCATAGGGATTTTTCTAATAATAAACTAAGGGAACTTGTTGTGTGATATCAATATATATAAACTAACATAGCATCCAATCATCCAATATCAACAATTAAACATTCATCACAATCATCATTTAAATCAACTAACAAACATCAATAGATAACTGATGATCATTAACGGTATAAACTGGCAAATTAAAATTTATTATTAAATTAAATGGCAATTATATTCGATAAATTCAGATTTAACTGGAATGACGATTTAAATATATTAAATAGGAGTCAATCAACTTCTAATCATGTCATAAACTAAATTTAACTAACATAAGAAAATCTAATAGTCGTGAGTGGGTTAAAACACTTACCTTTGATTTCAAATCGATTTGAAATCCAAAATAAGGCCCAAAATTGAACAGACTTAGAATTCGTCCATACTAATTCTAAAATGCTCGAAATTTTAATATGATCTAGAACAAACCGCGCGTGAATCAAACCTCGTACGCAAAGTTATTAACATTAAAAGATGAATGATTTAAATTAAATAGAAATAAGATCAAACCGACTTACATGTCACCCTGAACACGTCATCACGCGTAATCATGTGTGAACCATCATTCCTTCGTTCGTGACCTGCTCCACGACCTAGCACCACCGTCTCCTCAATTTTCCCGCCGCCAGATGGTCTATGGCCAGATCGACAACCACCACTGTTCACGCCATGCTAGGGCGCACCAATAGCCAGAACTCGGTCGCCTCAGGCGAGCCCAGATGTCCAGCGCCGCCGGATGAACATCACTAAATCATGGAGGATCCGAACCTCTACAGACCCAAGTAGCCATATGGATCGAACCTGCTCGTCACCCTTTAGGTGCCCATGCCCTCCGATCGACTCCTCGTCGCAAATCCACCGTTAAACGAGGTTATGGCATATGGATGGTTGAGAATAAAACACTAATTTCTGGCCAAATGATGATTCGATTTGAGAAACGAATCGTTGCAATGAGTTATACTCGTCGAGAGCTTCAAAACTGTACATTATACGAAAGGGTTTGGAGGAGTTTGAATTTTGAAAGTGAATTATGATTTGAAATTGAATTGGGAAACTAGGGTTTTTCAGGCATTGAGAAGAGAGGAATGACATAAATTTTAGTATGTATAGAAATAATGAATAATAAAGGCTGCTAGGGTTAGAACAACTATTTATATGAACAAAGCCCAATAAGAAAGAATAGCATATCGAATCGGTATGAATGACAATAACGACCCGAAAAGCCTGTTCTACTTCTGGAACGAAAGCAGATCATCCTATATATCAAAATAGATGTTTTTCTATATTTTTAAACTCAATGGAATAGGTTTCAAGTCCTATCATATGTAAAAGTTAGCTTTTAAAACCAGCTTATCTCAAATTGATTCCAATAATTGATTTCTACGCGTTTCAACTCCATACGATCAAACGATAGTCCAATCGCTTGAAACTTGAAACCTTACAATAATTCACTGTTATGGATCTGATGAAATTAGTTTCATCGAAATCCGAGACAGTGGCAAAATGCTTATTTTCACGTTAAATAAATAAATTATTATTAAATTCATTAAATCACTTTTTAATTTCAAATTTATTAACTAATAATTTTTATCAATTTTGATTACTTAGTCATTTACAATAATTTAAAACAAATTTAATATCAATTCAATGTAAAATATTACACTAATTATTGCGTTCGGTTTCAATTGTATATAAAATCCAATTAATTATATTTTAGTTCCAGTAAATTGATTTAATTTGATTTTAATCTTTTTATTCAATCAATCATTACTTTACGGATATAGTTAACATTGGTTTATATCTTATTACACTAATACTCTACAATTATCAACTTAATTCATATTAACCAATATTTTACTAGATTAATTGTAATTGATTTCAAATTTATTTCAACGAATTAAATAGTGAATTCATAATTAATCATTGTTACAACTTACCAATTCAACACATTTCCAAGTTTATTATTTCGAAACAAAAGCTATTAAGTTCACATATTGATTGATTATTCTCTATTAATCAATTTCAATTAACTATGTGTAAATTTGTCATTTAAGTACAACGATTGGTTTAATTTCTTATTTACAGCTTATAACCAACTTTAACTCTGCAATCATTTCGGTTAATTGAAGTTACATTAAAGTAGTTATCAATTGCCTTAAATTAACATTATTTTATTTCATTCTAGTTATTTTCTTATTATTAAACATTAAATTTTAATTTTTCACAACATCAATTTCCAAAAACTTATTTAATTAATAAAAAAATTTATTAAAAATTACAGGTCGTTACAATGTATTGAGGTAAGGTTAGTTTTCTAACCTGTCCTGTCTCATTGTTAATCGAGAGATTGTATAGTTTGAAATTAGGAAGTGGTACTAAGTATATTTTTAACGATCCGTAATTTTTAACTATTTTAAATTACTAAGTTTAATAGGGTTATTGGATAAAAATGGTTAAAAATAAAAATTTAATTGTTATTTATGTAATTTATTGAATATGATCTTTGATAAAACTTTGTAATGACAAATTCCAATGATTTAGGCAATAACGAGTATTGAAATGAAATTCTATATATTGAATGGGTTATAATAAATGGCTGGAATTAAATAATGAATATTGAATGACGGTAAAATGCAAATAGTTGTTCTACAATTTGAATTTGTTTTAAAAGTTAAATTTTATAAGTTCAATAACTTATGTTTCAAAATATAGTGATTTATTGAATAATCCAAATTGTTTAAATTTGATACTGCAATTATTTAAATAATTGAACTTGAATTATTGTGAATGAAAATGGCATTGAAATATGATTTAAATTTTATTTAAGTATGAATGAAGGTTTTTAACTTTTAAAATGAAACTTAAAGTGATTAAATTAAATTTTTGAAATTACTTGTTTTAATTGATGAGTAAAAATAACCATTTTGGCCACAGTCTTGGATTTTGACAAGACCAGTTCCATTGGATCCGTAATAGTGTATTATTACCAAGTTTCAAATTTTGCAATATTTGGAGTTATCCTTAGTCATACGAGATAGAAACACGTTGAGATTAATATTGGAAATTTAATATTATAATTTGATTCGAAAACTATCTTCCACATATGATCGAATTAGGCCTTGAAACTTTTTTATTATGTTTGGAATAGACGTAAAACATTATAAACGCCAGACGGCATGCCTCAATTGGAGTTCGTCCAAAATTCATGTGAATTGTCAAAATAATATTAAAATAGTATATTTACACCTATGTATACGCATGTATAAAACCCTAACTCTAATATTATTCTTGCCGCCACCATTACAAATTGATACCCGGGAACTTGTGATCTTCTCCCCTAAATCCCTCGTTCCATAAAAAATAATTGCCAACGACTCCAACGGCAATGGTGAAGAGCTTCACGTGTCCTACTTATATAATGGAGGAATTTTGCTATTGTCGACGAATGGCGTAGAAATCAGCCCACGTTCATTCGAGTTAGGGCATGTCATGGGAAGGTATTTGGTCGACCGGGCTGGGCATGGATGAGGTGGTGGGTGCGGCGGAGCGTGAGCTTCGTAGTGGTGGTCTTGGATCATCATATAGTCCATTGACGAGGGAGCGACGATTGAAAAGGCGAAGGCATGATGGGTTCATATATTCCATGAGCACATGATGAAGGATAAAGGAACAACAGCCTTAATTCCCAGAGCAGATCGAATGGCCAGATTTCTCCTAGGTTATTTATAAAAAAAGGGATTAGTAAATTTATTTTATTATAAATTATATTCAAATTTTTAAAAATGTGTATCTTCTTCATACAAGGTCCGATTGAGACGAAACAAGCGGCGTTCGAATCGTATCGACGAAGGCTTTGGCGTTGAATCGAAATGCCATTTATTTGAAATTTAAATATTTTTAATTTCAAATAAAAGATGAGTGTTAAATAATTTTGTGCTAGTTAAATTTATATCGTGGAGTGGTCTAAATTTATTGGTTGTTGTTCGATAAATTTAATTGACAATTAAATCGACTTATGAATTAACTAATAAAAATTAAATTAACAGTTAAATTGATTTAGAATTAAACTGCTAGTAAATCCCAGATTATAGCTAGTAAATTGTTATGATATTTTGACTGATTTGGATGCTGATTGTGATGGATGTTATTGATTGATATTTTAGATGATTTGATTGTTTATTTATTTTGATATATCATGTTATCGTCTTGTAGATTATTTACATTATATAAAACTATAAATCGAATTATTTGGAATAAATTAAGAAATAGGTTGAAATGATATTACCTGTGACACTGTGATTTGGATTGAAATGATATATATATCCATCCCTGAAATTAAATTGGAATAACTAATCACTTGGCCATAGGAGAGAAAATTATATACGGACACCATATTGGTTAAAATTTAATGATTTTAAAGTCTTCGTTTTGAAAAAAATTTAAATGACTTTTATTTAAGGAATAAAAATCAAATCTACGGAAATCGAATTATTTTTGAACTTATGCTCAAAAATGTGGAATTAAAAAGTTGTTAAATGGATATGTTAAAAATGAAATTTGGATTTTGAAGTTATAATCAAAATATGATTTGAATTTCAGAAATTGATTTTTTATAAAAGATTAGACTTTATTCGAACTTCGAAATAAATCCAAATAAAAGTAATTTAAATGGATATTTCGAAATTTGAGCTCAGAATTGAAATATATTGAAAGATTTGGATTTTAAATTCGGTATTGAAGGTAAATTTGATTTAAGTGTTTTAAATCGATATTTTGGAAATCGAACTCGGAATTGATATAAATCGAAATGGTTTAAATTTTAAAATTGAATTGAAATTAAATGGAATTGAAATTGAATTAATTGGAATTGAAATCGAAACTGAATCAATTTGGAATCGAAATTGAATCAATTTGGAATCGAAATTATCAATTCGAAATTGAAGTTGAAATCGATTTGAATAAAAATTGGAATCGAAGTTTATTCGAATCAAAATTGGAATTGAGTCGATTTAAATGGAAATCGAAATTTGAAATTAATTTGAATTAGAAGATTTGAAATTGGATCAATGACTTTGAAACTATTTTCAAATAAATTATTTTAGTATAAATTGTTTAACACCTATCTTTTTTTAGATATCTAGATTATTTTGATTTCAAGCTATTTTACTATATAAACCATTTTTAATACTTAACCTTTTTATATTTAACTATTTTAACTTTTTAACTATTTTAAAACTATCCAAGCTATTTTCAAAAAAATTCGAACTAGTCAGAATTGTAACGACCCGATATTTTCAACCATTCGCATCCATTATAAGTGTATAGGTAGACACTCATGCCGGAATTGAATTGCTCAAAATACCGCGTTGTAAATAAAAATTTGGCAAATCTCAGAATATACAGTAAATAATAATCACAGATCACAGACACAGAGTATATAATAATGCAGCGGAAGTAAAAAGAGATAGTAGTTCATGAAGCTACTATGTAAAAATAAGATACATCAGAGTTAAATAAGATACAGAAGAAGAGTAACAAGATACATCAGGTACAAATCAGAATACATCACAGGATACTGAAACAAAATAGATGGCTGGATCTTCAAGGAAAGCTCCAACTCCGAAGGTGAATCTTGAATGCTAACTCAATCAATCTGACTCGAGCGTAAAGCAAAATACAAAACACTCGAGTCAAGACATAAATACTTATGAACTATAAATAAACTTAAGTGAACAGTAACAAAAATGCATCAGTAACTTAAAGGATGCTTGGGATCGCCCATCCTTTAAGGATCCGTTAAACTATTTACTATGCAGTAATATTGCGCTAATATAATAATGTCTACAGTAAAATAAACATACTTTTAAATAGCGTTCCGGCCTACCCATATCACCCTTCATACATAATAGTCCCAGTAGTCCATCCAGTATCAGCATATCTCCAGATGGGAGACTACCCTAAATACTCCACGGGCTACGGGAGAAAAACAAACTCGTAGTAAAGGCTCGGTATGGTAGGTGACACGGCACACAAGGCAATGCCAGGGTAGATATACCAATTACGCACACGGGATGGTGGTAACGTAGCAGCCACATACGCCTACCTCGGAACACACTGCCAATCAAAATCGGAGGATGGCCATCTAATCAATCACTAGTAAGAGTATAGTATCGAAGGAATGTGTCCGACCAGAGGTGCTACCTCCTTTGGCCCGAGATCGCTCCTGTTTTAGCCACCTTATGCCAGCTCACGGGAGTTGGGTCCACGTAATATACCTCAAGAACGTCGCCACCATCCTACTTCATTCTGGAATCTCCACCGCGTACACGGTTGTTAAAGTGGTTTTCGGAGTTGGCAGAGAGTATGACTACTTCCGATCCCGGTCTCTTTAACAACCAAACGTTATTATAACGCCGTGGTCATTTCAAAATAATTTATACTTCAATAGGATCAAATCATTTCATTTCAAAACTATACTCCTTTCAAAATAGTTTACACTTCGAAACCAAAACCATTTTTATTTCAAAACTATATTCAAATCAAATAGTTTATCATTTCCATTTCAAACATATATTCACCTTTAAAAAAAATTCATAATACTTTCAAAGTATAACTTGTCCGAAACCAAAATACTTGAAATCATTACACTTTGAAAATCATAACATTCCGAAATCATTCATTTGAAGTCAATCTTTTAATTCATTACATTTTACAAATTTATTCAATGAAACCAAAATTTCAAATTTCCAATTTAATTCAATTCAAACCATCAGTTTCAATTCAGTTTAGTTTTCTAACAAAACATTTCAAATCTTACAAATTTCAAATATAGATTTGATCTACAAGATAAAAAAATCCAATTTAATATATTTTCAAACTTTAATATCCCACATTTCAAAACTAAACTTTATAATTCCGTATATTCATATCTCAAATCTAATTTCATTATTATGTAGTTTTGAAATATTCATTTCATAAATCCAATATTATTTAAATAAACTTACATTACAATTAAACCAAAAATCTTTTCATACAAATATAAACTTCAATATTCCTTTATCAAATAAATCAAAATCAAATATCATTCCACGTTTACATTCTTTACTAAAATAAAGATCAAATCATTTCCAATCATTTCAAAATCATTAAAATATTACATCCTTTCAAAACTTCATAATCAAATCATTATTTGAATTCAAATCCAAATATTCAAATTTAAATATCATTTAAAAATCAAATATTTCATTCATTTACTATTTCAGACATCATTGCAAAATACATTTCAAAATTCCATTCAAAAATTCATTTATCTCATTACATCTCATTCCGTTTAACACATAACCAAGTAAACTTTATTTAAATTCAAATTCAATTTAAATTCCTTAAAAATTCAAATTTAAATATTCAAAACTTCTAAAATTTCACAAATAATCCATTTCAAAAGTTAAATTATTTAACACTTTAAAATATAGCCCAAACAGTGTAAAAATCTATAACATTTCAAAACATTGTCAAATTATAGCAACGACAGCATTTATAAAGTGCTACCGTAGCTTATAGTTTCCAAAATGGTTTAGTTCAAGAATAAAGACATTTATAAAATATCGTAATAGATATTTAGTTATTTCAAACATTGTTAGATTCTAGCATTTAAAAATGCTGTCAAAAGACTACAGCATTTTGAAAATGCTATAAAATTCCAGGTTTCATTTTAGCTTTTCAAAAATAATAATAAAACTCCAAATTTTTATTATTACAACTTAAAAATCATATTTCTAGACTTCAAAATTTTACATTAAAAATCATTTTAACATATGATTTAACACAATAAAATTTTAAGATCAAATATTCAATTTTACAAACTCCATTCATTTATTAAGTCAAAATTCACTGTTTATTTATTTATAAATTTAATAAACTTAACATTTTACTTCAAATATCATTTCAAAACTTTAAATTTAATTTCCATTATTTATTTACATTTTAAAATAAAATTTAAAGTCAAACATCACATTTACTCCAAATTTACATACATGAATTCACTTAAATTCACAATTTTAAGATTTAATATTTAACTTTCTTAAAACCATAATATATATATATTTTTAAATCAAAATTTCATACTTTTGAAAATACATAAAAAAATCATTTAAAAATATACCACGGGGTCTGTATATAATTTTCTAACCTAGGTCAAGTGATACAGATATATATCATTTCAATCCATTTTTACAAAGAAAACCGGGTTTTATCATTTCAAACCCGCAATCCCAAGTCAGATAAAATACAATAAAAATCCCTCAGGCCTATCATTTCAGCCCATAACGATTTTTCCCTATTCTAAAGTTCGTTCGGGTATGTATCATTTCAACCCATAGTGATTCTATTCTAACAGGGAACTTGCAGTGTGAATATATGCATAAACAATATAAACAATGTCAATGTCACAATATAATGTCATATATCAGATGTCAGGTGATAATTAACAGTTTTAACATGGTAATAACATGGTATAGCACATCATATGATCAACATTAACTTGCATAACATTTTATATTACTAATTACTTGTCATCAATTCACTATTTCATAAGTATAAATGTCAGAGTGAGAAAGACTCACCTTTATCAAAGCTAGAGACAAACAACACACACAAGAGTGATTCCAAAGGCACGACAAGCACGATTTGATTTGAATAGATGGAGACCCTTGTATACAACACAAAATATAACATACATAAGCACAAATATAGATATCGACATACAAATATAATTAACAATTTTAGTTTACAAAACAGTTGCAAAACAAGAGAGATGACCAAACCTTAGAAGCAAAAGACCTGCACACGACAACATGAGCTTGTCACATGATCAAATGGGCTTGCTCTTATCACACTAGGCTCAGCCTAGATACCAACATGGCTCAGGTTTGGGTCAATATGGGTTCATATGGCTCGGCCTAACTTGGATATGAAGGAGTGGAAGTTGTGACATGAGATATACAAAAGTCAAGGCAATTAAGTGGATTTTTGGTGCAACTATAGGTTCGGCCTGCCATGGCTTGGGCTTGGTCATGCAAGGGGATGGTCAGGTGGTGGCTGGAGTGGCGACCTGAGGTGGTGGAGGTACTGGGGGCGGCGGCCATGGAGGTGGTTTAGGTTAAAAATGAAGGCTATGGCCTTAAGGGTTTGGCTAGGCTAGTTTGGTGGAACTTTTGTGGTGCAACATCAATGGATGGTCATGGCTACTGTCTTGGTCAGAGGAGAGACTTATGAGCTGCTGGAGATGATGGTGGAGAGGATGGTGGTGGTGGTAGAGGCTAGGCCTAGCAAAACACAAGAAGGATCAATGCAAAAATCAATAGAAAAATCATAAAAACAAGAAGAAAGATGATAGAATTTACCAAATTTTTGTAAAACAAATGGCCGTGAGTTTTTCTCCCAAGAAAGATGATAAAATTTTCATGAGAAAGAGTGAGGAATGTGGCTGAAAGATGGAGTAAGGTACGGCCAAAGCATTGATGAATGGAGTTTGGAAAGTGAAAGGTCGGAATGCAAAAGGACTAAGCATACAAAAGATTTCAAACTCTTCATATATTCACTATTTCTTTTTAAATTTTTATATAACTGAAAAACATATATAAATTCAGTTAAAATACGAAAATATAGTAAATAAACAAAAATAAATTAATTAATTATTAATTATATATAGTTTAATTAAATAAAATAGCAAAATTTGCAACTAGTCTTGAAAATATGAAAAATAAGTGCAATGAGAACTTGGGAAAATTTTTTATGTACTTAAAAATATTTATAAATAAAGATAAGAACACGAAATAAAAAGGAAATCACAAAATAAATAAGAAAATTTTAAGTTAATATAGTTTAGATGAAGAAAATAGCAGAAAAATAGAAACAGTTTTTTGAAAAAAAAATAGGAAATAAATACAGTAAATTTTTGGAAAAATTATATTATCATTTAAAAAATATTTAAAAGTAAAAATATACATAATATAACATATTAAAACATATTAAAATAAAATATGACAAAGGAAATAAAATTTATACAATTTAAAATAACAAAATTGCAAAATAAACAATTTATACTCAAAATTGAAATGTACATATCTTTTGCAGTTTAACTCCGTTTTCAACGAAACAAAAAGCAGTGTTCAAGTTATTAAATCTATATTCATAATAAAAGATGAAATTTATAATTTCAAACTTTTAAAATTTTAAGTTAAAAGTCAAAGTTTGACTATTTTGACCAAAATCAACATTTCAAGAAAATATTCAACTTACACAAGTTTGGAATTATAATTCATATAAAATCTAGATTTATATTTAATTAATAAAATTTAATCATTTCAAATAAGTAAAATAAATTTTTAAATCAAAATTTAAATAAAAAAATTTAAAATATATAATTTAAATAATTACAAAATACAGGGTTGTTACAAGAATGGGAGGTGTCTATATTTAAGTCGTGGATTTAAATACACATTGGGTTAAGATGAAGTTATAACCAAAATTGAATTTGAAACAATTCTGGAAGTGAAATCGGGATATTAAGGCGAAAATGATTTTGAATAAATATAATGATTTTGAAATGAATTTGATTTTGAAGCGAATATGATATTTTGATATCAAGTACGAAGTGTTTTCGAAATATAAAAGAACCATCCGGTGTGCATGACGTTTGATTGTTAAAGAGACCGGAGCCTCTTATTGGCATACTCTCTATCAATATTGGAACCACTTTAACAACTGTGTACGCGGAGAAGACTCCAGAATAAAGTGGTTGGATTTAACATTGTTTGTTGGATTTGAAGAAAGAGGATATTGATGGATTGGTCTGACACTTGTGCCAATTTGAAATGACTAAATAGAAGCCGTATCGGCCAATGAGGTTAGCTACCTCTAGCGGACACACTTCTTCGTATTAATATCATGACATTGTTATGAATGGGTGTGCTCCCTTGGATATTGGAGTGTTGGACGCGGTGGGCTGTTAGGGGTTACCACCAGCCGGGAAAGGTAAAATGGTAGTATCCTACCTTTGGAATTGCCTCACGTGCCTTATTATACTTTTATCCTTATTTGAGACCACTACGATTTTGGTTTAGTGTTGTCATATCACGACGCATCCCTATCCACCGACGGTTTACAGGTATATTATATGCAAACTGTACGACAATGCTTAAAAACCTGTTAAGGGGGATCATTATAAAGCCTTAATACTATTTTGATATTTATTTTGCTGATTAGACATTATATATAGCGTATTCTACTACATATTAATATTTTGATGGATCCTTAAGAGATGGAAAATCCCTAACATCTTTTGAGTTATTACCACACGTTATACACTGGATAGGGGATGTGAAAACACATAAAAATCTATAACGCCACGGCACTCATGTCATTTGCGATATCGATTTGACACACATAAGAATATTTTAGTCATAACTCGAGTGTTTTGTCTTTTCATTACGCTCGGGTCAGCCTTGAGTTTTTCAGCGCATTGAAGATTATTTTGGAAGACGAAGACGAAGGCGAAGATTTAGTATATTATTACAATTATTATTCGTGCATCATGTTGTCTACTGCATTATTTTACTTATCCTTGTTGTATATGTAACTCTGATAATTGTTTTATAAAACATAATCAAATGTATAATAAAAAAACTTCATGAATTGTTTATTTGATTATTATATTTTGTCATTCCACTATCAGATTCTTTGTTTATTTTCTTTTTCTTTTCTTATTTTTCTTAATTAATCCCATTGATTATCTGTATTTTGGATTGTTTAAGTTGGACATGTGTGGATTATTATCAATTTAAATCTTTTGAAATGTGGGTCGTCATAGTTGGTATCGGAGCTTTGGTTTAGCGTTAACCTTAGGTTTGTAGGGTTTGACTCATTAGAGATAGGGTAGTAATACCCTAGAATGAGTGTTTTTGAGTTTATATGCATGACATAGCATACTTATTAGTGTTATAAGATGTTTTGTATTTTTGTTTACATATTCGTTGAGTTGTTTATGAATTCTGGTCGGTGCATGGACGCCACGCTGTCGATAGGAGTTTCTAAACACTTAAACGGGGCAAGTCGACATAATATTTTCTAAATATTTTTCCTAAATTATATTATATATATAATGATAATTTTTATTGAAATTGTATTTTGGAGATGATAATATTTAGTTATCAATTATTATTGGTTGAATTAAAATAAAATGAATACTTTGTGAATTTTATTTTACGAAGTATTCGATAATTAAATTGAATTGAAATCTAGTTACAGTAAAAATTGTTTGAAATAATAAAGATGTAAATTAATGAAATATTTTAATAATAAGGTAAGGAAATTTGTATATGTATATTTATAATATAGCTTATATATAGAAATGATTTTAAAATTTAGAATTTTTTAATTTAAAAACTGTTGCTTCCAAAATTTATTTTCAAAGCCTTCAAAAATTTATAATAATATTATTTGGAAGAGTTTTGACTAGAAAAATATTTTGAAAGGACTTTTGAAAGAAATAAAAGCATTGAACTCGCTTTAGTCGCTGAAAAATAATTTGGGGATGACTGCAGTATCGTCAATATTCATTTTTGAGTTTCGGAGTGAGAATTGCTACCAAAGGAAATTTATTTTCGATTAAAAAAATTTTGATTGTGAAAAATATTTTAAGTATGATTTAATAAAAATATGAAAATATTTTTGAACTTATAAATTGAAAATAGTACAGATAAAAATATATTATAACTTATAAATTTGAACAGGAAAGTAAATTTACATTTTAAGACTGTTGAGTATATTGGTTAAGCAAACAAAAGAAATTTGAACTTGAGATATGTAATAAAATAATTAAATTAAGAAAGGTGAATAAATTGAGTTAGTAAAAAGAAGTAAATAAAATGAAGATTAACTCAAGAAAACTCAAATAAGGGTTAATTGTATTTGAATTGAATTAAATGAAATTTTAAATGAATAGGTTTGTGCAACTTATAGGGTTGAGAAATATTGAGGTTAACAAATTTGATTAATGTGAACGATAAGGAAAAAAAGAAAAAAAAGGCTTAACTAAAATAATGACTAAATAAACCGAGTAATGGATTAAATAAAATAAAGTGTAGCTTAATAACAATAAAATGAATTGAATTGGATTGGAACGACTTAGATAAATTAATAAAGTGAATTAATTCCACATAAGCTATAAAATGAATAAATATAATGAATACAACTTGAATTATAAAATGAAATGCAATTTTAATTTTGAAAAAATAGTGTAAGAAAAAATTTAACATGGGTAATTGAATTTAAATTAAATTGCATGTAAATAAATTAAATGCAAATGGAATGAGTTTCAATAAAGAATTGAATGTTAGCTAATTAAATATGAAATATGTTAATGAAATGAATTGAAAGATGAAAATTAACTTAAGAGAAATTGAATAAAATTTAATGTGATAAAAAGAAAATCATTAATATGAGTTCGAGCTCAAAAATAAAATTTACTTAAGAAAGTTAATAATAGACTAATAAAGCGAATTATTTTATAAAAAAAATTTACGTAAGAAAAATCATTAATATGAATATGAGTATAAAAATAAAATTCACTTAAGTAATTTTTGTTAATGATATGAATTAATGAAATGAACTGACAAAGTGAATCAATTTATTAATATGAACTTAAGCTATGAAAAATAAATATGAAATGCATTTTATAAAATGGTTGAAATAGACTTAAATGGTTTATAAATGAGATTGGTATCAAATAAAATACACTAAGTGTAATGAAATAAAATTTAACTTAAATAAGGTTGAACGAAATGAGTTATAAAATGGTCCATAAATGAATTTGTATGAAACGTGTTAAACAAAAATGTGAAATAATTGAAATTTGAATAAATCGTATGTAAATGAAATAGATTTGAATAAATTGGAGGCAAATCAATTGAGTGTTAATAAAAATTGAATGAGAGAACGAAGTATGTAAATTTAATATGGACATTGGAGATGTAAATTGTGGTAGTTTGGACTAATTAGATGAATATTAATGATTGTCGAATAGTTTCTTTTATTGCAAACCGTTGTTATTACTGTTTTGATTGCATATAATTGTTATGGTTGTATATCTATGCTTGTGCTTATAGTTTGGACTAATTTGATTCGAAAACTTTCTTCCACATACGATTAAATTAGGCTTCGAAACTTGTTTCATTGTGTTCGGAATAGAAGTAAGAAATTATAAACGCTAAGCGGCATGGCTCGATTGGGGTTCGTCCAAAATTTCACGTGAATAGTCAAAATAATATTAAAATAATATATTTACAACTATATATGCCTATACAAAACTCTAACCCCAATATTATTCTTACCCCCGCCATTACGTATCGATGGCTAGGAACTCACGATCTTCTTCCTCAAATCTCTCCTCCTATACGCAATATTTTCCAATGACTCCAATAGAAAAGGTGAAGTGCTCCATGAGTTCTACTTATCGAACGGAGGAATTTTGCTATAGTTGACGAGTGGCGTTGAAATCAGCCCACGATCGTTCAAGTTAGGTCATGTCGTGGGAGGGCATTTGGGCGACCGAGCTTGGCATGGTTGAGGTGGTAGGTGCGGCAGAGCGTGAGCTTCGTGGTGGTGGTCTTGGATCATCATATAGTCAATCGACGAGGGAGCAGCGATTGAAAATGGGAAGGTGTAATGGGTTCCTACATTCCTGGAGCACGCGGTGAAGGGATAAAGGATCAACGGCCCTAATTTCCAAAGCAGATCGATCGGCTAGATTTCTCCTAAGTTATTTAAAAAAAGGGATTAGTAAACTTATTTTATTATAAATTATATTCAAATATTTCAAAATGTGTATCTTCTTTGTATGAGGTCCGATTAAGACGAAACAAGAGGCGTTTGAGTTGTATCGACGAAGGCTTTGCATGGAATCGAAGTGAAAATTATTTGAAGCCGAAATATTCTCAATTTCAAATAAAAGTTGAGTGTTTATACGCTTACAGTTGACTGAGATAATTTTTATGTTAGTTAAATTTATATCGTGAAGTGGTTTAAATTTATTGATTGTTTGATAAATTTAATAGACATTTAAATTGACATCTGAATTAATTGATAGAATTTGAATTAACGGTTAACTGAATTAGAATTAAACTGCTAGTAAAATCCCCGATTAATGATAACCAGTAAATTGTTATGATATTTGGATTGATTTGGATGTTGATTATGATGGAAGCTATTGATTGATATTTTGGATGATTTGGTTGTTTATTTAATTTGACATATCATGTTATCGTCCTGTAGATTATTTACCTATGACACTATAAACTGAATTATTTTGAATAAATTAAGAAATAGGTTGAAATGATATATACATTTGACACTGTGATTTGGATTGAAATGTTATATATTTTTCCCTGAAATTAAATTGGAATAACTAATCACTTGGCCATAGGATAGAAAATTATATACGGGCACAAGATTGGTTAAAATTTAATGATTTTAAAAGTCTTAGTTTTGAATTTTTTCAAAATGATTTTGATTTAAGGAATAAAAATCGAATCTATGGAAATCGAATTAAAAATTTATTAAACAAAATTGTTAAAAATGAAATTTTTGAAGTTATAACCGAAGTATGATTTGAATTTCGGAAATTGATTTATTTTAAAAGATTGGACTTTTATTCGAACTTTGAAATAAATCCAAGTAAAAGTAATTTAAATGGATATTTTGAAATTTGAGCTCGAAGTTGAATTACATTTGAAGATTTGGATTTAAAATTGGATATTGAAGGTAAATTTGATTTAAGTGTTTTGAATCGATATTTTGGAAATCGAAGTCGGAATTGATATGAATCAAAATGGATTCAATTTGAGAATTGAATTGAAATTAATTGGAACTGAAATTGAAATTGAATTAATTGGAACTGAAATTGAAATTGAATTAATTGGAATAGAAATCAAAATTAAATCAATTTGGAATTGAAATTGAAATAGATTTGAATTAAAATTGGAATCGAAGTTTATTCGAATTGAATTGATTTAATGGAAATGGAAATTTGAATTAGAAGATTTGAAATTGGATCTGTGACTTTGAAACTATTTTCAATTAAATTATTTTAATACAAACTGTTTAACACCTATCTATTTTTTCAAATATTCAAATTATTTTGATTTCCCAGCTATTTTATTATATAATAATTTTTAATACTTAAACTATTTTATAGTAAACTATTTTAACTATTTTAAAACCATTCAACCTATTTTAAAAGAAATTCAAACTAGTCAGAATGGGAAGTGTCTATATTTAAATCGTGGATTTAAATACGAATGAAAGTGACTACTATGTGGGTAGCTATCACTTAGGATTGTGTAATATGGAATATAATTAACTCCAAATGCGAAAATAGATGATAATAACAAAGTAAATAAAAATGAGCATGCCAATAATTTTTATACTGGTTCGAACTTTCCGTTCCACGTCCAGTCCTAGACTTCCCTTTGGAATTTCTCATAATAACCCTCTCTTAACCCGGAGGAATAGGTATACAACACCTAAACAACCGGACAAGATTTTTCCGCCTCTAACAACCGAAAAAGGACTTTACCCGCCTGAACAGCCGAACAAGACTTCGACAGTTTCAATAGAAGTGCTTTGACACATTGTGTTCTTAATAACACTAATTTGTCTTTGATAGTATAACCTTTTTATAATCTTTCCTCAAGTATATATGTGTGTATAAAGATTTAGAAAGGAAAATATTGCTTTGAATCAAAGAATAAGTTAATTGTTTCAGAGATTCATGCAATATATGAAAGTTGTGATTGCTTTTTAGAGATAGATATAGTAGAAAGTAAGATCAGAAATTAATCAGAAAATTGGTGATTTGTGAAGTGGATTTTGTGTGTTTATATAATAGTTAAAGAGATACAACCGTTTATGAAGAGTTCTGATCAACAGAAGCACACATACCTCTTCGTATTAGAACGTGACTCTTGGCAAAAGGAAGTGTCTATTTAGAAAAAATAGCTTTTGAAAGAAGTTGGTCGACTGACCCAAAACGATCAGTCAACTGAATATTCAAAGTCGTTTAAAAATAGAGCGTTTCTGTGCACCTGTACAGGTTCAGTCGACTGGCCATATACAGTCAGTCGACTGACCTGACAGTCAAAGCATTATTTACACATTTTAAAAAAAGTTTAAAATTTTAAAACAACTTAACTACTTGAGGATAGATTTTAACATTTCTAAGACTAAAAAACTTCAATAAATCAACATACTATACGCAGTTTTGTAGCCTTGTCTCCTTTGTAGTTTGAACAGCATAATTCTTTTTCTTTTTGTCGCTTATCCATATAGTATAATTCGTTGCTTTGTCATGAATCAAAATATGTGATTCAACAATGAATTTGGTTAAAATGAAGTTATAAGAAATTCGAAACAATTTTGGAAGCGAAATAGGGATATTATGACGAAAATAATTTTGAATTGAAATAATATATTTTGAATAAATATGATGATTTTGAAATGAATTTGATTTTGAAGCTAATATGATATTTTGATATCAAGTACGAAGTGTTTCTGAAATATAAAATAACCATCTGTTATGTAAAATGACATTTGGTTGTGAAAGAGACCAGGGCCTCTTATTAGCATACTCACTGTCAATATTGGTACCACTTTAACAACTGTGTACGTGGAGGAGACACTAGAACGAAATGGTTGGATTTGGCGTCGTTTGCTGGATTTGAAGAAAGATAATGATGATGGATTGGCCTAACACATTTATCAATTTGAAATGACTAAAATAGAAGCCATATCGTTCAATGTGGTTAGCTATCTCAAGTGAAAAAACTTCTTCGTATTACTATCATGACATTGTTATAGATTGGCAAGCACCCTTGGATTTTGGAGTGTTGGACGCAGTGGGCCATTAGGCATTACCACCTGCTGAGAGGGGTAAACTGGTAGTATCCTATCTTGGGCATTGCCTCACGTGCCTTAAAATACTTTTATCCTTATTCGAGATCCCTACGATTTTGGTTGTGTTGTCGTATCACAACGCATCCCTATCGACTGACGGTTTACTGGTGTTTTATATGCAAACTGCACGACAATGCTTAAAACGCGTTAAGGGGGATCAATGTAAAGCCTTAATGCTATTTTGATATTTATTTTACTGATTAGACATTATATATATAGCGTATTCTATTAAATATACATATTTTGACAGATCCTTAAGAGATGGAAAATCTCATAACATCTCTTGAGTTATTGCATGCACGTTATACACTGGATATTGGATGTGAAAACCCGTAAACGTATCTGACGCCACGCCACTCATGTCATATGTGATATCTATTTGACTCATATAAGAATATTTTAGTCCTGACTCGAATGTTTTGTCTTTTCATTATGCTCGGATCAGCCCTGAGTTTTTCAGTGCATTGAAGATTATTCTGGAAGATGAAGACGAAGATTTGGTATATTATTACTATTATTATTCCTGCATCATGTTGTCTGCTGCATTATTTTACTTATCCCTATTGTACATATAACTCTAATAATTGTTGTATAAATTATAATCAAATGTATAATAAACAGCTTCATGAACTATTTATTTGATTATTATTTTTTGTCTTCTGCTGCAAGAATCTGCGTTTGTTTTCTTCTTCTTTCCTTATTTTTCTTAATTAACCCCATTGATTATCTATATTCTGGACTGTTTAAGTTGGACATGTGTGGATTATTATCAATTTAAACCTTTCGAAATGTGGGTCATCACATATTTGGTCCAATTTCTATATGATCTATTTACATTTGCCAAAGAGAAGTGTTTTTGGTTTATTATTATTACCATTTTTTAACGAGATTTGTTTTAACCCATATTTGTATGGTTTGTGAAAATGAAATCATTCTTAAGATTTGTGAATATACTTATATCAGTGAGATAAGTATACGAGTACATTTCCTAAGTATTAGTAATGTAGTGTTTTTATGAATATAGTTATATGGTTGATATAAGTATATGGAAAAGTTTTCTAGGTTTGAAAGCAAGATGTTTTGTAATAAACTTATATCATCGAGATAACTATATGAATATTTTCTAAGCATTGAAAAAGTAGAGACGACTTTATATCTTCGTAAAAATATTTTTGATACAAGTACTTACAAGTGGTCTAATAAATGAAATATTATTCACAAAGGCTTAATGGTTTCTTTGTGCTTAACTATGCTTAGATAAATCATTGGTTGAACCATTTGTTATTTGGAAGTTAAATAACTTACTATCAAATCTTGGCCAGTTTTAAAACTATCATTGTCAGTTTGGAGTGATCGGGATCATATATATTATCAGAAAACTACTTCGAACCGGTAAGACTTTCGAATTGAAGACATCTTGAGGATGATGGAATCAAAGATGTAGCTCTTTGAAGTGCAAGGGCTACTTACTACTAATCTCGAGGGTGATTCCACAATGGATGTAGTAGAAGTAGTAGTGCTTTCGGTTTGTTTATATCCTAAACAGTTTGTATGGATGAATGCTGGCATTGCTTTGTTGCCTGGAGGGAAGTATTAGCATTATAAGTGGGATTGTTATATAAATGGTAAAGCATGGCCTCTAGCCTCAACTACTAGGAATGACTGAAATATAGGATATGCTTTAGGGCTACGTGGTTCACTGCCATTAGGATATGTCATCGCCGTTCTAGATATGTGTGTGTGGATTTGGTTGTGCATGAGAGCTCTTGGGAAAAGGTTGCAAAGCAATCGAGGTGGTGACATATTCGGTATTATCCAGTAAGGGATAGGCCAGTCCTGATTCGTAGGGGTTCTAGGCGTGGCCCTCGGTGCATTTTCTATAGGTATGCCATGGTAGGCAGTACCTAGTGGCCTTATCATTATATGAAAATCCATTCTTCAATTAGTGCATTCGGACCTTGTTGTGTACCTATTATGTTGGAATTTAATGAGTGTAACAATATTGGCTATGATTCAATATTTATTTTAAACTCTAGACATTATTATAATATCAGAAGATTTCCAATGAAATGGTTTAGTTATCATAAGGTAAAAACTCATCCGTGTTTATGTGTGGCATGGTCTTATGTGATAACTTTATTTTTGAAAGGTTTTATTACATTAAAATCCATTTAAGGTGTATTTCTCATGCTGGTTTAGAAAACTGATCCAGAAATTATTTTTCTTATAATGCTCCGGTCAGATCGAGCATATTTTTAGATTTAGCCATGGATGCTTTAGAGCTTCAGGAGATGGGTTTGATGCCTCAAAGACGTATTTACATATATTTTATTTCCACTGCACTGGTTGTTTATGTTTATCAGCAATTATGAGGATATGTTATTATAACTGTCTAGGCTATTGATAGATTAGTGTACTCTGATTTGATGTATGTACATTACAGTTTTCTTTTGTAAATATCCGTTGTATATTATATGTTACACATCACGATGTGACATGTGAATACCGCGGATGTATTAGTATTGTAACGACCCGAAAATTTCCATCCCGAAATTTCCAGATAGTTAGTGAAAAGAAGAAAAGAGAAAGAAGAAAAAACAGAAACCAATCACAGAAACCTCACATTCGCAGCGGATCAAAAAAATAATATGACATAAATAACAGTTATACAAAGAAGAATCATCATTAGTACAATTATATTTTTATACATCAAAGTTATAACCATTACAATACACCGAACAGTTTAAAACAACATGTCTAAGCCATCTATACTATACACATCAGTAAATAATCCATACGTCCCATCCATCCAGCTCGCCTCCTGAGCTCCAAAACGTCCTTACCTGAAAATCTGTAATACTCGGTCTGACCCGAGCATTACATCAAAGTAACACCCGGGTCAGGCTGGAAACCAGCGTGAGTAAACTCTTCTAACATGGGATACAAAAGCATACAACTTATATAAACTCGGGTAACTCATATCAATTTACAACTTCACAAGTTATTATAGACATCACAAATTTCACAAATCAATTCCTAAGTGTCAAAACTTAGATTAAAAGGACCAATTCACTTAAATCATTCCATTCCATTACAGCTCATTGATCTAACATATCAATCTATAAAGAATCGAAGTGGTTTCGGGTATTTACAATTACCCGACTCCGGTCTCTTCGAATTCAATTTCATCTGAATTCAAGTTATTCAATTAAATACTACTCAACTTTAATTTTCGGATATCCCTTTTACATAGCAACTCATAATTGTTAGATAATATTATTACCGTTCATCCAACATAGCATATCAGAAAGCAATTCATATAAGAGATATCAACCAATTAAGTTAATGACCTTCATTAACATTCTTAATTACTTAATTAAGAAATTAACTTAGAATAATCATCAATTAATTACAAATTAATTAATATTTAATTACCAATTAATTAATCTCTAATTATTTAATTAATTAAGTGTTAATTACAATCTTAATTAATCCTTAATCACTTGATTAATAAATCTTAATCATTTAGGGGAAATTAATTTAAAGGACAAAAATTTCTATATTTTTTGCCTCAAGGACACGACCTCAATATTTTTGCCACAAGGACAAACATTCTTTTAAAATTTATTCACAAGGACAAACATTTTCCAAAATTATTCATAAGGACAACAAAACTGATACCGAGCTAAAAACTGATACCTAAAAACTGCTACCGATAACTACAAACTGATACCTAAAAACTGCTATCAATAACTAAAAACTGATACCTACAGAAAGTTGTCCTTCGGGATAAAATATTGAAGGTCTGTCCTTTAGGCTAAAAAGCTGTGAAATTTTGTCCTTCACAATAATTTCCTGTTAAAATTTAATTAACAATTCCTAATTACAAATTAATTACCTTAATTAATTTATCTCAAATCTTAATTAATCAACTTAAAAATTATTAATTACTTAATTAATCATCCACATTATTAATTAATTAAATAATTAATTATTCATCTTAATTATCTTAATAATTTAATGAATCCAATTCATCAAATTCCATTTACCTTTTAGATAAACATTACTTACTTAATTAAGCATTTAAAAACAAATTGTTTTTAAATTTACTTTAAACTCCATTAAACTTCATTTTAAAATTTGGGATTTTAAAATGGATACAAATTTCAACTTAAACAAGGTTTTACAAACAATTCAAATCCTTTATCCCATATTTTAAAAGAAACATATACTTTATAAAATAAGTTTTAAAGAATTTAAATACCAATTCAATTTAAATTCAAACTCATTTGATTTAAAAACTGAAATTAAAATTTAATTCCAGATTTTAAAACCCAGATCTAAACTCATTTTTAAATTTCAAGTTTTAAAAAGATAAGCTTCCAATTCAAATCCAAATCACACATATGCTTTAACACTTATAAGTTTTAAAATCAAATTTAAATTTAAAAACATAAATAATTTCAAATCTCAGACAATCTAATTTGAATTCATATTCAAATTTCAGATTTTAAAAACTCAGTTTAAATTTCCATTTTGCATTTTATACTTCTTTAATTTTAAAAAAAAACAGAACAGGTTTTCTGTTTTTATTTAAAACCCAAACTAAAATTTCAAATTATTACAAAGACCAGCATTTAAACTATTTGAATTCATATCTAAATTCAGTTTTTAAACTTAGTTTCAAATTTTAATTTACATTTAAACTTTACTTTTAAAATTTAAAATGACAGATCAGGTTTCTGTTTATATTGAAAAGAAAAACCTGAAACTATGTTTTACCCGAGCAACCCCATAAATTACTTCGAGTTAAAACCCGATTTCATCGAGAAAATTCCGAGTTTCCCCCAATCCAACAATTCACCTGCAGATTGCTTTTGCACTGTGCACGTGCACTCACGACACTGCCTTCTCCGATCAACTCTGATGACTGGAACAAGTCATCGATCACCCAGGCATCCCATATCCATCACCATTTCCCAGTTTCCCCATGAAATCAAAAATCGAGATTAAAATCCAACTTGAAACAAACTGGAACTGGAAGCACCTACTCAACCAAAACCTGTCAACGACCCTCGTTCTCGCGCCTCCGGCCACCTCCACCTTCGAAACTCCGACGAAATCTTCCTCGAACCACCATCTATCAATACCCCAGAAATGGTTGAACTCGATCAACCGAGGAGATCAGATTCCAGCAAAATCAATAACCCAGTGAAAACTAGGGTTCAAGACTTTAAATCCAAATCTCAATATCAAAAATAAATTGCAAACCAAACTAATAATTTTCCTAACATCTCTGATAGCTCCACTTCCTCCAGTAACAATTTCGACCACCCCAAATACTCCATCTTCCAGAAATCACTATAAACCCATTCCCCAGTAAACCCCAAAGTACACATTCAATTCATTATTATAAATTTGGATTTTTTTTGTTTTTAAAAACATAATCTTAAATGATGATTCAATACACATACATGAATCAATATAATTCTACATTTTATTTATCACATTATATAAGTTTCCACCGCATTCTTCTTGTTTACAGGTAATTTCTGATTCTATATTACTTAAATATGTTTTCATAATCAAGATGAATTTGAACTTGACTAATGTGTTTGGAAATTCAAAGTTGCAAAGTGTTTCTATGGGAAATTTTAATTTTGTTAATTTTTTTATACTCTGTACTTCAGGAATGAACAGAGGAATACCCATTACAGGCATGCAGAAACAAATACGTTCATAATTACAGATTGTCCACTAATATCCACACATGCAAGAATCAATATCCAGAAATCACTTAAGCAACATATTTTATCCTACTTAAGATTTAAATTAGTAGTTTACTCACCTGTTACCTTGAAGAACAGAGAATCCCCTCCCTTCTTTTCCTTCTTCTCTTTTTTTAAAAAAACTGAAAGTTGTCTTTTCTTCTAAAACATGGGTCTTGATTTTAGATTTGAAACCTGATATTTTGATTTCTGAAACTTGTATTGCTTGAATTAAGTACTGAAATGCTTCTTGCTTGATTATCTTTCTGAGTTGTTGAATTGGCCTGTTTAATGATTTGAACTTGAACGTTAACTTACTTGATCTGAAGCTTGATCTGTTCTTTGAATCAAATCTGCTGTAGTTTTAATTAAATTTTTTTTACAGTTTCTTTTTTTTTCTTCTTCCTTTGGTTTTGCATAGGAAGATGAGAGAATAACTTCACCCTATCTTCTAACTTTGATATTTACCCTAAAGAAAATTTTATATTTTAACAATAATAACATTTTTGGCCACTTGTCTTTACATATATTATAAAGGTTACAAGTGTCCATTTCACATATTAAATGTCTTACAAATGTTTAATTCCTTTATTAATATTCTTATTGTATTTTTTTTATAATTTTTTTTATGTATTTATATTACATATAAACTATATTTAGCATATGTATAAATTAGAAGGAAGAATATTAGTCCCTTATTAAATCTTATTACCCATGTTAACAATGAGCTCATAATTTAAACATTTGTATTTACTCATTTTCTTACAATTTTTAAATAATTTTGAAAGCTTTTGTATTTAATGGTTATACATGTAATTAAATGTTTATAATATGATCTTATATTATACTTTTAGTTTGGTTCATACTTAAGCATATAATAATTTAGAAGAGGGTATATTAAACTTTTTTTTATAAATCTTAGTTTACATCGATAAATTGTATATAGAAATTTTAGATTTAAAATTTCAAAAGGGAAGATTTTAAAATCTTAATTATACACTAATATAATTATCCTTTGAATTTCAAACCTCAAATTCAAATTCAATTTAAATTGACTCATATACATATTAAACAAACACACATTACATTTGTTTGAAAATAATGATTTTTGCAAATTTTAAGATAATTATACTAGAAGATTTTTTTTTATATAAATAGCTATCCAAGTATAAATATTTATCATCAGATTTATTTGTCAATATTTTATTAATTACCCCGTAAGCGGTGGCGTTGCCCCCGCACCCCCACCTTGGGGGGGTTGCCACCCCCCCTGGACCCCCGCTCTGTAGGGGATCTTATCTGAAAAACATTGAGCTGATTTCCTGGGATTTTATTCGCATCTCCGTATGCGATCTTTGTCACTGATTGTTTCTACACTTGCTTATGTGTTTTGTCACTTTATAATATAAAGGTTTCAATATTAGTAGTAAATATCAAAACTCTTTAAACAAACAATTTCAACTCTATTTTTAATAACAAATCTCTTTTCTTAAACCGTTTTCCAATCTATTAGTATATACAAGCCTTTACCTCACTCGGATGAGAAATCTAATTAAACGACTTAGTAAAACAAGTGGTATGAAACGCTTGCGTTCACTTCGTCGGTTAATTCTTGGACTTGTTCGATTGAACCTCTTGTGACAATTTTATTAGTGAAGATTTACAGTTTGTTCGTAAATATTTAAGTTAAGCAAGTGGTTATGGGACATGAAGCTAAACTTCTATATTTACTAGCTTAGTGTAATTGACACTTCTCGTTGATCTTGATGATCGCTTTATGAATTAGACTAGCAATTGCGCGATGTCTCTTTCATTGCAAGGTTAGACTAGACACCACTTGTGTGATTCCATTCACACATACCTTTCTGCTTTTTGGTTAGTCTTGACCTCAATCTGTGTGATTCCATTCACACATGCGGGGTAGCTCCCCTTGGTCTTCGGACCGTCATGTGATAGGCCTCTTTCCCTTTTTATGATTTCTGGATTTCTCGTGTTGATTTCTGGAATTTATGTCATTGACTTGTTATGAGTACAAGTTTAGGGTATGATGCCCTCTTCGAATCTTTGAGAAGATTCTTGTGATATTGATTATCTCTTATTGATTGATCTTCTGTTGATCATTATTTACATACTTATAGTGGTATGTTGTTATGGATGTTTATGTTTATGCCATATCTTTTATGTTATATCATGTCATCTGATATTTATAGCTAGACTGATCCGTTTATTATTTTCTTAAATAATACTCGGGTCAGACCGAGATGTTACAAGTGCTTCTGCTTGACTTCTTCCCAGGGATTCATCACTCTGACTTTTGGCTAACTGTTTAGATTAGCAGTTTTTGTTGTATACACTTGAGATATAGACTCATAGTTGTATTCTTTTGTATAGCACGTGTTGCTATTGTTTTGTATTATCGTGGATCTTACTGACCACTACTCTGATGTACACTTTCATGTGTTAGTTATATATTCATATCTTCTTCCGCCTTTGTGATATGGATATCTGTGACTGATTTGTGATATGATTATTTCTATGTTTGTTTCCGAAGATTATTTATAGCCACCGTGTGATAAGCAATTACATGGATGGTCGCTCCTCAACAGCCTCATTCTCCGTGCTAGTTGACAGCACTACTCCGGAGTGTTCTTGGCTAGCGTGGGTATAGAGGTGGGGCGCCACAACTCTGTTACCATAGATCGCGGTCTACCGATATAAAATCAAACGTAGACCTTGGCTCTCAGCGACACACACGACTTTCGCTATGGTAACCTCTACTCATGATCCCCAGGAACTAGTTTTATCTGGACTCCTCATAGGATCAACTTTAGAACCCCCCCTTGGGGCTCAAGGCAGCACCACCCGGTGGTACTCCTGAGAAGTCCATTTCAAGGGAGCACCTTTTTCCCCAGAGCCATCATCAAAACAATTTATACTATACATATATAGTATCTTTAAATCATACACCTAGTATGATCTCATACAAAGCTCCTTTACTCAAAATCGATTATCCCAAAATCGATAATTCTCAAACTAGGCTTTCCAAATTCTCATATTGATTTTACCCAAAAAATCAAAAGCCTTTCCAAATCCATAGGTTCCCAAAACCTTTTTCCAAAATCCTTATATGATCCTTTACATACATACATACATACATACATACATACATACATACATATATATATATATACAGATATATATAATTTTTAAAACTTTGGATCATTTCAAACTTGTATAAAACTCCTTTTATACTTCAAACACCTTCAAAAACCTTTTCTTCAGACAAAAGATTCATCAGGGGAAGTTTTATCTTATATAACAAAGATATATAACTTTATTTATCCAAAATCAAATATTCAAATTTGATTACTCTTTTCAATATCAATTTCATTCAAATCCGTACGATGTACACCTACCATCCATACACTATACCAATCTGATCGCTCACTCGATCACACAATTTCACTTCCGAACTAGTATCGTCCACCCGACTTCCTAGTGCAGATACAGATCTGATTTCTTGATCAAAAACCGTCATTCTCCTTGCATAGTCATAACTATGATAGAGAATATCCAGATTCAATCAACAATCCATATCCAGGTTCGCCTTCAAAAATCGAGTGGAAAATTCCAACTCGGATCGAAATAACTACCTTGAAATTCTGTGCTCGAATCTGGATCAAATCACTATGCGAATAGAATAACATACGTACACCCTACGTATTTATCTTTATTGGTTATTAGCCAAATTAATCTCTTTCTATTCACATTTTCTTTAATTTTCATTCACTTATTCACAACCGCTTCAATCCCATTTGGATTATCACCTCAATTCTTATCTCGATTGGGTATTTAACCAATAATAGTTTGAACTCCGTCCAGTTTATTTAGAAAATAACTTGAAATATTTAAAAATAGATAAGTAAATGGAAAATAATTACTAGTTTGTAAAATAGGTGTAAAATATTTAGAAAATAGATAAAATAATTATAGAAAATTTAGATAATTGCAAAATAATAGTAAGATAGTAATTTTATAAAACAGTTGGAAAATTGTTAAACAGTTTCAAAAATAATTGTAAAACACATATAAGATAATTTGGCTTTTAAAAGAAAGGTTGTATATATAATAAATGGCTTGGAAAAATAGGTTTATACTAAAACAATTTATATTAAAATAAAATAGTCCAGAGTCAAAAACTGCTCAATTCCCAATCTCCATTCTCATCAATTCAATTTAAATTTCCACTTCCATTTAAATTGACCCAATTCAATTTTAAATAATTCCTATTTCCATTGGACTTGATTTATTCCCAATTCAAGTTGAATTAATTCTCTACTCCCCTTTAAATTTAAATCAAATTCCATTTGATTTTAAACATATTCAACTTTAATTACAATCCCAAGTTATTCCAATCACTTTGGACTAATATCCATTTAATTGAACCCACTTCAATTCCAATCCATTTCAACTCCAGTTTGAATTATTCCAATTTCAAACACCATTTCCAAATCAAGTTGAATTATTCTTGATTTCCTCCCAAATTTAATTCAAATTCCATTTGAATTTAAAACTATTCAACTTTAATTACAATTTCAAATTATTCAAATCAATTTGGACTAACTTCAAATTGAACCCACTTCAATTTCAAATCATTTCAAATTAATCCAATTCAAATTTTCCATTTGACTTTTATACTTATACAACTTCAATCACAATTTCAAATAATTCAAATCAAATTCAATTTGAACTAATTTCAAAGCTAAACCATCTCGAATTATATAAATTCGAGTTAATACTTCAAATGTTGATTTAACTCCTTTAAATCAATTTACCTTTTTATCCCAACAATGGATTACCATACTCCATTTCCCATTCATTTAAACAAATCTAATTCACAACTTAAAGATTTTTAACAACAATAGGATGATATTATCTAATTCATCTTAAACCATTCATCAATTTACAATTTCCAGATCTCAAACCCAATTTGATATCACTCAAACTCCCTAATTCAAATCAACCATTTAACTTTCCAAGTTAAATCTTAATTTCATCTTAAAATTTACAAATCAGGTTGAACAACCCAACATATTTAACTTTTCCAAATTTAAACTCAATTCACTTAATCCAGTCAACCTTACCCAATTTGAACTTACATTTCAAATTTTGAACTTCTCATAAATAATCTTCCCACTAATTAAGTTTAAAAAAAACTTATCATTTTGGGTATCACATCTTATTCCAAATTTAAAACCCAATACTCAGAGTTTATCTTCAACCACCTTTGATATTATGTATATCCACATGTATTCATAGTAATTTTCTTTTACATACCAAGTTATACTTTAAAATTTTTAAACCACCTTTGGTTTCACTTCAAAACAAATTCTCTTTAAAATTTTCAAACATTTTTTATTTTAAAATAAGATCATATTCCAAATAGTTTGAATAACATAATTTCCTTTAACATTTTGAAACCAATTCAAATGTTTTAAATTTTAGAATTCAAAACTGCATAATTTGAAATCCTCTTTAATTTACATCCTTTCAAACTTACAAGTTACTCTTTTTAAATGGTTACTTCCTTAAAACATTTTATTGTTTATTGAAAAACAATCATTCCATTATTAAACACAATAACCATCTATGTCTGTGTTTGAAACCAATTCTAGTTCATCTTATTTTGAAATACTTCTCCAATTCAAGATTTCAATTTTAGTTTGAATCCATTTCAAACTTATCTTTATTTAATTTCAATTTGGTTGTAATTCTATTACCACTTAATTGTTACTATTACTTTTAATTTAATTAATACTACAACCAATTTCTTTAATATAATATAGATAATCTATTTCTTATATAAGATTCATTTACTTTTGAAATCATTTAAAAACCTTTATATAAGAAAATAACAAGTACGCTCTCTCATATATATAGACACTAAACTCATTCTAGGGTACCACTTACCCTATGCTTAATGAGTAATCCCACTAGAGCCAAGGTTCTCGCTTAACCTTCAGCTCTGATACCAAATGTAACGACCCGAAAATTTCCATCCCGAAATTTCCAGATAGTTATTGAAAAGAAGAAAAGAGAAAGAAGAAGAAACAGAAACCAATCATAGAAACCTCACATTCGCAGCGGATCAAAAAATAATATGACATAAATAACAGTTTTACAAAGAAGAATCATCATTAGTACAGTTATATTTTTATACATCAGAGTTATAACCATTACAATACACCGGACAGTTTAAAACAACATGTCCAAGCCATCTATACTATACACATCAGTAAATACTCCATACGTCCCATCCATCCAACTCGCCTCCTGAGCTCCAAAACGTCCTTACTTGAAAATCTGTAATACTCGGTCTGACCGGAGCATTACATCAAAGTAACACCCGGGTCAGGCTGGAAACCAGTGTGAGTAAACTCTTCTAACATGGGATACAAAAGCATACAACTTATATAAACCCGGGTAACTCATATCAATTTACAACTTCACAAGTTATTATAGACATCACAAATTTCACACATCAATTCCTAAGTGTCAAAACTTAGATTAAAAGGACCAATTCACTTAAATCATTCCATTCCATTACAGCTCATTGATCTAACATATCAATCTATAAAGAATCGAAGTGGTTTCGGGTATTTACAATTACCCGACTCCGGTCTCTTCGAATTCAATTTCATCTGAATTCAAGTTATTCAATTAAATACTACTCAACTTTAATTTTCGGATATCCCTTTTACATAGCAACTCATAATTGTTAGATAATATTATTACCGTTCATCCAACATAGCATATCAGAAAGCAATTCATATAAGAGATATCAACCAATTAAGTAAATGACCTTCATTAACATTCTTAATTACTTAATTAAGAAATTAACTTAGAATAATCATCAATTAATTACAAATTAATTAATATTTAATTACCAATTAATTAATCTCTAATTATTTAATTAATTAAGTGTTAATGACAATCTTAATTAATCCTTAATCACTTGATTAATAAATCTTAATCATTAATTAAAATTTAATTAACAATTCCTAATTACAAATTAATTACCTTAATTAATTTATCTCAAATCTTAATTAATCAACTTAAAAATTATTAATTACTTAATTAATCATCCACATTATTAATTAATTAAATAATTAATTATTCATCTTAATTATCTTAATAATTTAATGAATCCAATTCATCAAATTCCATTTACCTTTTAGATAAACATTACTTACTTAATTAAGCATTTAAAAACAAATTGTTTTTAAATTTACTTTAAACTCCATTAAACTTCATTTTAAAATTTGAGATTTTAAAATGGATACAAATTTCAACTTAAACAAGGTTTTACAAACAATTCAAATCCTTTATCTCATATTTTAAAAGAAACATATACTTTATAAAATAAGTTTCAAAGAATTTAAATACCAATTCAATTTAAATTCAAACTCATTTGATTTAAAAATTGAAATTAAAATTTAATTCCAGATTTAAAAACCCAGATCTAAACTCATTTTTAAATTTCAAATTTTAAAAAGATAAGCTTCCAATTCAAATCCAAATCACACATATGCTTTAACACTCATAAGTTTTAAAATCAAATTTAAATTTAAAAACATAAATAATTTCAAATCTCAGACAATCTAATTTGAATTCATATTCAAATTTCAGATTTTAAAAACTTAGTTTAAATTTCCATTTTGCATTTTATACTTCTTTAATTTAAAAAAAAAACAGAACAGGTTTTCTGTTTTTATTTAAAACCCAAACTAAAATTTCAAATTATTACAAAGACCAGCATTTAAACTATTTGAATTCATATCTAAATTCAGTTTTTAAACTTAGTTTCAAATTTTAATTTACATTTAAACTTTACTTTTAAAATTTAAAATGACAGATCAGGTTTCTGTTTATATTGAAAAGAAAAACCTGAAACTATGTTTTACCCGAGCAACCCCATAAATTACTTCGAGTAAAATCATCTCCTACTTCGAGTTAAAACCCGATTTCCCCGAGACAATTTCGAGTTTCCCCCAATCCAACAATTCACCTGCAGATTCCTTTTGCACTGTGCACGTGCACCCACGACGCCGCCTTCTCCGATCAACTCTGATGACTGGAACAAGTCATCGATCACCCAGGCATCCCATATCCATCACCATTTCCCAGTTTCCCCATGAAATCAAAAATCGAGATTAAAATCCAACTTGAAACAAACTGGAACTGGAAGCACCTACTCAACCAAAACCTGTCAACGACCCTCGTTCTCACGCCTCCGGCCACCTTCACCTTCGAAACTCGGGCGAAATCTTCCTCGAACCACCATCTATCAATACCCCAGAAATGGTTGAACTCGATCAACCGAGGAGATCAGATTCCAGCAAAATCAATAACCCAGTGAAAACTAGGGTTCAAGACTTTAAATCCAAATCTCAATATCAAAAATAAATTGCAAACCAAAATAATAATTTTCCTAACATCTCTGATCGCTCCACTTCCTCTAGTAACAATTTCGACTACCCTAAATACTCCATCTTCCAGAAATCACCATAAACCCATTCTCCAGTAAACCCCAAAGTACACATTCAATTCATTATTATAAATTTGTATTTTTTTGTTTTTAAAAATATAATCTTAAATGATGATTCAATACACATACATGAATCAATATAATTTTACATTTTATTTATCACATTATATAAGTTTCCACTGCATTCTTCTTGTTTACAGGTAATTTCTAATCCTATATTACTTAAACATGTTTTCATAATCAAGATGAATTTGAACTTGACTAATGTGTTTGGAAATTCAAAGTTGCAAAGTGTTTCTATGGGAAATTTGAATTTTGTTTATTTTTTTATACTCTGTACTTCAGGAATGAACAGAGGAATACCCATTACAGGCATGCAGAAACAAATACATTCATAATTACAGATTGTCCACTAATATCCACACATGCAAGAATCAATATCCAGAAATCACTTAAGCAACATATTTTATCCTACTTAAGATTTAAATTAGTAGTTTAGTCACCTGTTACGTTGAAGAACAGAGAATCCCCTCCCTTCTTTTCCTTCTTCTTCTTTTTTTTTAAACTGAAAGTTGTCTTTTCTTCTAAAACATGGGTCTTGATTTTAGATTTGAAACCTGATGTTTTGATTTCTGAAACTTGTATTGCTTGAATTAAGAACTGAAATGTTTCTTGCTTGATTAGCTTTCTGAGTTGTTGAATTGGCATGTTTGATGATTTGAACTTGAACGTTAACTTACTTGATCTGAAGCTTGATCTGTTCTTTGAATCAAATTGAAAGCTGCTGTAGTTTTAATTAATTTTTTTTTACAGTTTCTTTTTTTTTCTTTTTTTTTTCTTCTTCCTTTGGTTTTGCATTAGGAAGATGAGAGAATAACTTCAGCCTATCTTCTAACTTTGATATTTACCCTAAAGAAAATTTTATATTTTAACAATAATAACATTTTTGGCCACTTGTCTTTACATATATTATAAAGGTTACAAGTGTCCATTTCACATATTAAATGTCTTACAAATGTTTAATTCCTTTATTAATATTCTTATTGTATATTTTTTTTAATTTGTTTTATGTATTTATATTACATATAAACTATATTTAGCATATGTATAAATTAGAAGGAAAGAATATTAGTCCCTTATTAAATCTTATTACCCATGTTAACAATGAGCTCATAATTTAAACATTTGTATTTACTCATTTTCTTACAATTTTTAAATGATTTTGAAAGCTTTTGTATTTAATGGTTATACATGTAATTAAATGTTTATAATATGATCTTATATTATACTTTTAGTTTGGTTCACACTTAAGCATATAATAATTTAAAAGAGGGTATATTAAACTTTTTTTTTATAAATCTTAGTTTACATCGATAAATTGTATATAGAAATTTTAGATTTAAAATTTCATAAGGGAAGATTTTAAAATCTTAATTATACACTAATATAATTATCCTTTGAATTTCAAACCTCAAATTCAAATTCAATTTAAATTGACTCATATACATATTAAACAAACACACATTACATTTGTTTGAAAATAATGATTTTTGCAAATTTTAAGATAATTATACTAGAAGATTTTTTTTAATATAAATATCTATCCAAGTATAAATATTTATCATCAGATTTATTTGTCAATATTTTATTAATTATCCCAGTTTGTCAATCAATTACAGATGTCCAAAAATTTGGGTTATCACAAATATCGACTTTTTGAGGGTCAGAAAGGTGGATTGTTATACCCATTTCATCCATTCTATGATATAAGGAGGATACCGAAGGGACAAGTACATTGCTACATACCTTAACACATGAAAGTGAAGGTGTGGATCCAAACTATTCTTAGACAACAAAGACTAGTACACATCCTGTATATTAGAAAGTTGGGACCAATCTAGTATATTAGTTCTTTCCTAGTGTAAGAATTGTTCATGAATAAGAACCCAAGTTGAACTCATTAGACTCTTGTCGCTGCATAGGTCAAGTCTTATCGTTCCATACGCTACCTCTGTTGGTCACCAAGTGTAACACTCATTAGATAACCGAGTGAATAGTGGAAACTAGCTATGCTTGTTTAGTTGTCAGTTGTTCCAGATGAACATGAGAAGCTTTGATAGTTTCTCCTAATGTCCAGCAAACTCTTAGGTGAAATGAAAATATGTATTGATGTTGTTCCTCGTTGTCCTCTGATGAGGATCACTCTAGTCCACACAAAGATACCTTACTTCTAGCTGCACTTCGGAAGTTAGAAGTAAACCTTCCTTGCTAGAAAGAAGTCGGATATGGAGTCTTCTTATGGGCAAAATGAGAGAGGCGTTCTTTCAAGGTCTTTAAACTAGTTCATCGCTGACTGAATAGCCCTGCTCCCTCACTAATTTATGAGCTTGACATTTTTATTCCTTTCTTCTTCTTGCCTTAGTATATAGGAATTCACTCAACTTTTTTGATAAGTTTCAAAATTTCGCTTGCGTAACGCAAATAGTCCGCCAAACAGCTCTTCTAAGAGGAATATAGAGCTCATTTACTTGATACTTGAATTGGAACTTGTAACGACCCATCACCTTAGAACCCTATAATTACACAAAGAAGTCCCAAAACAACGAGTCGTGGGAAAATAATACACATAAAGAGAACATAAGATAAAAACTATACTGAAAACTATACTAATCGATAACTTTTAAAGTCTCATGGCTAATGATCATACAAAATATCGTATTACATATATATGATAAAAATTACCTATTTGATACAATAACATAAGTCTGTACAATCCAAACTAAATAAGGTCCACACACATTATCACATCATGTTATAAAAAATACAAATTATATACAATATTTATATATTTAATATTTACAACATGTACAATCCATGCATCCATGTCTATTCGTCTCCAAATTTCATCAGCTTGAATAATGTAGATAGAAAAATATAAGAATGGGTGAAACATATGTCTGAGTGCGTGAAGCAAAACTAATACAGGTATACTACTCTGATGGTGATATAACATGATTTAGGTCTAAAGTATAATACTTTCTGGTCCTCTTGTGTGCGCTACAGAACAACATTATACTATGATCCTTCATAAAATATCCTGTAATGATCCACTCAGGACAACAAATTTTCAAGAGTTTAATTAGTTCTAAGGTAAAATGGAATTGGTATCCAAAAGGAGTGTGGAAATATAAAATTTTCCATCTAAATTCCTTTTACGGCATGGTATAGATTTAAGAAAACTAGATTTTCAAAAGTTTGGATGTTAGAAATGGTGGAAGGTATGGGTATACCATCTCCTTATTTAAGATGTCTTAAGTAACCTGCGACAGTGCCTAATTAGGAAATGAAGTTTGCTTCATTTCTAAACTAGAGGTATTAAGTAAATAGAATGGGCATTTTCCTTGACTAATATTAGGTAAACCAAAATTGGATTTTGGTTGTGGGAGGTCGGCGGCTATGTCAATGTTATTAGAAAATCAGTATTAAGAAGTATGGATGCATATAGGCTTTGATACTAGTAGTCCAAAGCGGTCTTTAGCAAAGACTTGGGTTATTCCATGACAGATTTCGCTTTCTAGTATGTAGAATCTGTAGGCTATATGTAAGGACCTTAAAGTTTAATTGTTTTTTTGTTTGCCAAAGGTGGGCTGCTTAACCCTTAGATTAGTCTTTAAGATGCGCTAGTAATATAACTAACTAAATTACAGGTTGTCGGCCTTCGTAGCTAGGGCCGGTTCACAAGTGATTGCGTTACGGAGGGCCCGCTTTGGGGTTATTTTATTAAATGACCATTAGATCTGCCTCTTCCCTATTTAAGAAGTGTTAAGTGGCCAGAGGGTTTCTCTAGATAGTTCAATGCTTATACACACATATATAGTTATAACTCGGAGAAAGGATGGATATATCGTATATGCAAATGGAAATAATGGATAATCCCATAAATATTAGACATAATACCTAAATAGAAATCAATTGGCATAAACCAGTGTTATGGATAAAGTATGTAATTTACCAATTACCATAATGTTATTGTGACCTTCTTATTACAATCCACATGATAGACCTAGAGGAACAAGTTACTGGTGCAAGATGGGAACGGTAGACGTAGAGGTCTTCTCATTCATGCTTGGCATTATCAAGGCAAACAAATATCCAAGGAATAATATTAATTCCAAGGTAGTAACCTTAGTCAATATATATGTTCTATTATAATCACCATTCCAATGTGAGTTTTATAGATAGCTGTTTGATATACTTATGTTTATTCTAGGTTATCAACATACTAAAAGGTCGAGATTATTTTTAGGTGTGGTAGGAGAAATCTCTAGAAGAGGTCCACTTCGGGTTGAGGTATTAGATGGCTATTAGAGGGCTTGCCTCTTTTTCATTAAAGAAATAATAAGTGGCCTTATTTGATTTCTTACGATATTAGGTAGTAAGTACCAAAGAGGCCCACCTTGGGTCTAAGTATTAAATGATGGGGATCTACCTAGGATATAGGTATTAAATAGTTAGACCTTGCCTATTTTCCGCTAAAGAGGTATTGGTGGCTCTTGTACTTTCTCTCACATCGTTAGGACATAGTTGATGGAGATGGGTCATTGGACCTAATATATTTCGTAGTTGCGTTCTACCCGCATTATAGTTACGAAGCTAGGCTGGAAAGGATCAACTGGCCTAAAAATTAGGGATACGCTATGGAGTTGGACTAGAAAAGCCTTTAGGTAACAATTAAAGGTATACCTGGTAGGACAAAGAATAGGATGTGTAAGACATAATGCTCATATAAATGATACTGCCCAAATATTGTTATGGTAAGACTTGAGGTTTTCATTCACCAGACATTTGTTGTTCTGACTCTCTCCTTATTACAATCCACATGTTAGAGGGAACGATGCTTATGAAGATTAGGAAGGTGATGGTGAAGATTTGTGGAAGTTTAGTTATTTGTCTATGTTTTTGATTTATTCCGATGTACCCAAAATTTTAGACTTTATGATATTTCATTTTAAGATATTGTGTTATGAATATTTAGAATGTTGTGTTTTTGAGATTTTGAATATGTGAAATGGGTAATTATTTTGTTATTATATTTTATCCCTTCCATTATGAGATTACTAAAGCATAGACAGATAGCTTTGTATATTGTCTATTTAGTCAATTTTACCAACCAACAATCAACTATGGTATGGAACTATGGTTCGATTCAGATTTTACTAGGTCGAAAATTTGGCCCGTTCTGGAGTGGGTTGTTACAAATCTAGTCTCGCCACCTATGGTGAAGGATTTCATGTCTAAATAATCTGATCTCGCCAATTGCGGTAAATGATTACATGTATTGGACTCATGCCTAGTCCCACCATTTGTACTACTGGTCAACGTTTGTCCACGTCAAAACTCTTCTGGACCAGCCTTATTGCTCTATAGGATAACGCTCGTTAACACCATGAACCATGGACCTACCGCATGCACTAAAAGGTTTAGGTATTCGTTCATCGTCTTAAAGACTACACACACACACACACACACAACACACACACACACACACACACACACACACATATATATATATATATATCGCATCATCAAACTACATGATCCAAATCTTATTCATTGCATTCATATTTCACCAGGTCCATTATATTCATTTCTTTATCCAAATTGCAAATCTTTCCTTGGTACATCATTATTATCGCACCACGTATCCATGCACTATTCGAGTATCCGCCTATCATTCTAAAGCAACATCTTCGATATCCACACTTCAAAGCTACTGTCAAACTATGAATCCAAATAACAAACATACATATCAAGTCATTATAATAAATTCGTTAGAAAAGACCACATAAAAGATCAAAACAACGCACATCAATTCGAGCATTTAAAAGCTCTAAATACCTAAATCTGTTTGATTCTTTTAAACACTCTCCAAATCAAGCCAAAAGAACCGGAATCCACTTGTTGCCCCCAAATTTCCAGAAATCCAAACCTCTGTAATAGCCTATAATTCTTACTCTAAATGATAGAAAATTCCATTATGAATCTAAAGCACTTTATGTCATCAATTTTTGCTAGAAATGTGGTTTTGAAGTTTGGATGATTGGAGGAGGAAGGAGTCGTCAGGTTTTAGGACAAAATTAAAATAAAGAATGAGAAATAAAATGTATGTACTTTTAAAACAAATTTTAAGAGGAAAAAAACTAAAACAATGTGTTATTTTGAATTTGAATTTCAAACCCGGCCCAAATCAGCCCATCTTGGCCTGCTATTTGCACATAAATCCAACCCACTTCATTAAATCAATGTTATCTCACTCATACGACATTCAGTTTAAATAAATGAATACTCCTTCTTGACTAAAAAATGAGAGCTATGCTATGGTGTTACTCCCATCAACAAATTCGACTATCTATTAAAAAAGATACCATTTTGCCCATATATTGAAATTTACTAAAATATCCTTCAACAAATTTCAAATTTATCTACTACTATTTATTATTACAAGAAAATAGGCAAAAGGACAAACTTAGAAAAAAAAATTAAGCTGAAGGACAGTGCTAGATATAACTAGCATTTTGTATAGTGTAAAACTGAATCTAATACTAGATATAACTGCATTTTGCATAGTATAAGAGTTGAATGCAATGCTAATTATAACTAGCATTTGTCCTTCAGTCTAAAGATAAAACTTCATATCTTTCAGCCTAATTTTTTTTCAAATTTTGTCCTTTTATCTAACCTTAAAATAATTTCATCCTTGAAATTTCAAAGGAACGGAAAATCAAACAGAAGTTCACTCTTTCGTTTACACATCCATATCACTTGCGTACATTCACAATCATTCAATAAAAGCAACCATCCATATTATAGGTATTTTAACAAATATAGGTCCTACTTAAAATGTAAAGGCCCGCAAATCCGTACCCCTTTTGAACTGGCAAAATTCCACAGCAATTCAGCCCAAAGTGGAACAAATGTACGAGTCTTCGGGTTTAAATGAGAAAGAGGTAGAAGAAGAAGAAAAGAAAACAATAACAGAATCTCACATTTCGAAGTGGAACAACATATAATAGATAAATGAATATCTTTAAAACAAAGAACTATATCAGTTGTTACATTACATCACATTACATTATCAGAGTGTTACAACAATAAACAGCAGAAAAGAATATAACATATACTAGTGATACGCTTCGCCATCCAGCTTGCTCCTGATTTCCACAACATCTCTTTTTTGACTTCGCTCCAGAGTAACTAATAACCTGACTCTACGCTGCTCGTGTGGAAAATTATGGGCACCCAGAGTTCAGAAAGGGAACAATAAACTCCAGCTCAGTCGTGGGACTGGTGTGAGATCTTAAAAACGGTTATTTTTCACAAAGAAAATAAAAAGAAATTTGCTATGCTTTTTGGAAAATGAAACTATCATAAGGCCTCCCACCACACACACAATGCAAATGCAGAATTGGAGGAGATTTCTCCTTATGATAGTCAAACATGCTTGATACGCAAAATCCTTTGATACTATTATTATTAGTACATAGTGGAAAACATTTCGAAAGTATAATATTAATCTTAGCCAGCATACAACCATTATTGTATGCCCACTATAGCTACCATGTTCAATAGCAGGTTACCGCCACATTCCATGGGAGGTTATACAACTAAAACCATACAGGACGCGTATTGTTTCTTTGGATTTCCAACAAATGGTCATGCTAAGGAACTTCCTACTGCCACATGAGTATGCCTCTGGAGGGACGTCCCAAGAACCTACCCAGATCTCTGCCAACACAAGGCCAGGTTACCTATGTAACTAGGTAACTACTACTCGAGTATGCCATCCCCAGGTGCTTTGCGACCTTTATCCAAGGATCCTCAACCATAAAGCAACAACCACAAAGTGTAATAGATTTGTAGCAACCACATGGGTTAAGTATCTGGGATCTATACCATGATACCACCCTTTTCCAGAAGGAAATGACATACCCTAAAGGGTGCGACCCTCATAACCTTGCCGCATTATTCCTGTTTTGACCATTTCCGGGGTGTGAGGTCCGACGAAGTCTCGTCCACAAAGCTACACTTTTCACAAAGTCATGCTTTGATCAACAAATGATCAGCAGCACTTCGTATACCACATTACCAGTTTTGGGAATATATCACTAATAACCATCACTACATAACCTCTGAGCTCGTATGTCTCAGAGAAGGGTGATAAGCTAAGAGAATAAATTCTCCGCCATCAACAGAAATGTATTTGATAGAAACCAGCTTTACATCTCAAAGTGTAATGTCTGACACTCATCCATACAAGTCCATTCCGGGATCGAATGGAACCGAAGGCACTTCAAAGAAGTCCTCGAAATTTGGATATTCACTAATCACGTCCGGATCCCCATCACAAAGTGTGATAAAATCTCTATACCGGAGCAATCCGGTGCAGAGACATTCGACAGGTAATCCTTTCGTTTTCGAAAATACCCGGTCTTCAACACCGTCTTCAAATGCTATTAATTATGTCGAATCACTATTCAGAATGGGTTATATGACGCAAAGTCCTCTTCCGGCTAATCCGAATAATGAGCGCTTATTTTTAAAAATAAGTGTTCAATCAGATTTCAAACAAATCATAACAAATTCCATGTTGATCTTTTAAATAAAAGATCCATCACAATCACAAAGGTTCGATGTGGTTTTCGGATATCCACTTGCAATCCGACCTCCGGTCGCATCGAAATTCAAATGTCGTTTAAAGGCAAATATTGATAGTCGGTTATTTAATTATCAATCAACATTCACAACAATCACCAGATTTAGATAATTTTCCCCAATTATTTATTTTCAAAATATCTCCGTAAGATATATTTCACACTTCAACCGTTTGAAAACAAATTTCAAATTACTTTTCCTTACGCGGAATACATCTCCAAATATTTATTTATTTCCACTGAAAATCTTCCGAGTTCAAATGCTTTAAAATAATTTAAATTACGTATCCAAACTTATATACTTGGAACATTCAGAATAAAAACTATTTTAAAACACTTTATCTAAAACATTAATTGTAAAGATATTATATTAAAATCTTATATAAAATTCAAGTCCAAACTAATTTTAAAATAAATTAATAGATAGGATATAACTATTTAAATATCCACTTTCTAAAAAAAATATCAATTAAAACTTTAAACAATCACTTCTATATTAAATTAAAATATACCTTTACTTAAAGACTTTCAAAATAACCCAAGTAAATAATTTCTCCAAAATAATCTTTCCTTAAAACCATCTTCACAACTTCAATTTTATATTTATAGACTATATTGAAAACATACTCGGCTTTCTAGGGAAAGTACACCTTCCATTCTACAATGGTTCATTCAAATCAATTTATAAATCTTCCTTGATTTATTTTAAATTTACGTTCCGAATCCGTAAATTCCTTTCACACTTTTAAAAATAACCAAATATTTATTTATTTTTAAAAATTCTCTTTCCTTTATAAATTTCCATTGTGAATTTAAACTTCTAAATATCCATTGATATACGATTTTCAAATGGATTTCCAAATATTCACTTTCAACACCAAATCCGTTTCAAATCGTTTCCCAAATATTTATTTTCTTTTAAAATAAATTCCTCTATTTCTTTCAAACTATTTAAAATCCATATTTAAATAAATTCTTCAACCTTTGAATAATATTACCCAAAATCCATTTGTTTTGCCTTTTTCCTATATTTTGGGAATGTTATTAAATAGGATTCAAAGATAAATCTTTATCCTTTTTAAAACTCCTTCGTTTAAATTTATCCAATTCTCAAAAATAATTTATACTATAAACTTTCTACTTAATTTCAAAAATCCAATTTTATTTATTTCTGGTATCCTACGATACCAAAAATATATTCGACTAAACTATAGCCTTTAACGATTTTAATCGCAATATAATCACACACAAATTATAAACAATCAACCCACAATATTGAAACAAATTCAAATATTTGAGGAATCCAGTTGGATCCCTCCAACCTGTTTCCCTGCATCCACAAACGTTAGCACAATAATTAAATACCCATTCCACTTCGAGGTGGAATATACCGGTATATGGGATTTATAAAATATCATCCGCTATTATGCGGCGCATAGGGTCTAATCCAATACAATTGATAACAATCATCATCCAAACAAACAATCAATAATTTAAATTAACTATTTAAATTAAATCGGGTATCCTTGAGTGAGAAGATCTCACCTTTAACAATGCATGCAATCCATTTCCATCTCGCCTTGTTTTCTTTTCAATCTTGACCGTGTATAAACAATTTTATACAATTCATTAATATTTGAACTAACTCGAATAATTCATTATTATTTAATGATTTGATTTACTAATAATTGGATTTAAACTATTTTCCTTTAAACAAATTATTTTTAGTGCCTTAAATAAATTTAATCAATTTATTAAACAAATCAATTTCTAGTATACATTATTTTAAAATTGACTAGTTGGTTTTAGAAAAAGAATTTAAACTAATAATCTATCTCCATACCTTTTTTTTATAATAGCAATAACAGTATTTTATTGTATATACATACTTTCCAGGTTAACAAAAAAGGTTTATGTTCTTAATTACTTTTACCTATATTATACATATTTATTAAATCAAAATTGATAAAATAAATAAATTGCAGAATGCTAACCACCTCGCTGCTAATCTCCTCTGACGAGTGCACACACCCTAGAATGCGCCGGCCACGCCTGGATGCCACCATCGCACATCTTCAGGAATCATAGTTCATCATGCTCCAGATCCCCAAGTTCGTGCACGCGAATGCTAGCCTTCGACGATCTCGCCAAGGCCTACTCCAAACTCTGCCAAGATATCACGAACCTGCCAATGACCCAAATTGCCACCGTGACGAGATTGCCGCCACCACGAGTCGAAGCCATTTGCCTCGCGATTTTCTATGCGACCACCCTCCTCCTTTAATCGTGAGCACGGCACGCAAATCCCATGCTCGAAATCTTCTCAAGAAATTGCTGAATTTGATTTGTCTGCCATTTGATTTCGTGACCTCACTGTGTTACATTTGCTTGTGATAACGCTCGACGACGAAGCCACTGCATGCTTGCGATCGAAACCCTAGATCCCTCCTTACGCCGCTTAGCCGTGCGCTTACGAGAACTCGCAATAACAGATTCGAATATATGGGAGGAAGAAATGGCCATAAGTTTTGATTTGAACGAGTGATTTTTGTTCGATCGGCCCTTGAACTGTAGTTTTCTGTTGATTTGAATTTTAGAGGAAAGATATTCGGCCATTTGATTTTTTTTATCTTCGAACGGAAGATAGTTTCATTTTTTTCTTTCGTTTTGAAATGAACTGAAAGGAAATAAAGAAGATGGATGCGATTTTTGATTTGGCCTTTGCGTGATAAAAAGGGCGGCTTGCTTCTAACTAAATTTGACTGTGATTAGATTTTTACCCAATTTTAAATTAAATTTCAGTTTAATTTTCAATGTGTTTGCTTATCGTACGACCAAATAGTCACTCCAAACATTATGAAAATTGAAATCTGATAATAATACAATATTACGGATCCAATGGAACCGGTTTCGTTGAATTCCGAGACTGTGCCTCGGAAGGCTACTTTAAATATCAATTTAAATCATAAAATTTCAAAACTGAACAAAGCATTTCTAAATTAAATTCTGAAGCTTCCATTATCTTCAATGTTATCAATATAAATTTTCTAAACCTTTAAAATATATTTAATCAGCTTAAAACTGAAGATTCGAATTTTTATCCAACTTCAATAAATTAAATTCAATAATTAAATTGCCAAATTCATAGTAAATTTTGGAATTCAAGTTAAACTAACTTCCAAATATTTTAAAATCAATTAAATATTCCATTTCAAATGTTAAAAATTTACGTGTCGTCACATCCTTCCCCCTTAAAAGAATTTCGTCCCGAAATTACTAGTTAAGAAGAATGATCCTTAACCCATTTGCTATCTTTCCAAAACTAAACAGTTTATCAGCTTGCCCAAAACAAATCTTTTTATCAAAGATCCATTATCATTTCAACTAGGTTTGCAAAATCTTCATAGTTTCCAAGCAACCTTGTTTACTTATCCAATTCAAATTTAAATTCAACTTTTAAATTTTCAAAAATTTCTCAAAAATTTTCTAACTCCCGAAATTTTCGAAAAATTTCGCCAGCGTCTCCTTTGCGCGGCTAGCTTGGTATGACTACAAAATGGCACCACAGGCCCCCAGATTTCAAAAAGAAAACAAAACGCCAAGTGGCTTGACAAGAAAATCATCAAATTTCATATAGAAATTTAAATACATACCTTTTGTCGAGCAATTCAATTTAAATACACATGTATATCCTGCTAGCCATAATATCCAATTACAACATTCAAATTTATTTTGCACATTACTTTACAAAATATTCTATATATACTTCTTATATCATTTTTACTTTACTATTGAAGTTATATATCCATTTTCAATTTCCTTTGAATTAAATTTACACTTTCAATTTATTTGGATTCAGTTTAACTTCTGAATATTGAATTTTATCAATCATCTTTCATTCCCAACAGATTCATATCACTATTTTAAATTTGTTTCATTTACCAATTCATTACAAATTCCAACTCATTTTATCTCAATCCATTTTATTTTTTTATTTCCACCTTTCTTATCTTTAGTTCACTTCGAACTAATTTTACAACTTCATTTTATTTCACACAATTCAAATTGGTTTTCAATATTCAGTTTCAATTCCAGTTTTATTCTTTTATTCATTCAAAAATTTATTTTCAATTCACCATTTTGGTTTACAACCACTTATATTTAAACTGGATTTCAAATTCCATGTGAATTTAATTCACCTTTCATTTATAAATATTGAATTCAATTCATTTCAAACCATATTCAATTTCGTCATTCCTTCATTTAATTTCACTTACTAATTTCAGTTTAATACTTGACTTTGTTTATCACAAATCAATTTCAATTCCAACTCCAGTTCTATTTACTTACAAATTCGAAAAGAATTTCAACATTCAATTTCATTTTCTTGCATTTCAATTTCATTTTGAATCCATATCATCATTTTACTTGACTCAAATTTTAAATAATTTGGCAGCAATTTCTCTCTTGGAAACTCGAAAATGAACATCGATGATGCTGCATTCATCGCCGAAGTTATTTTCCAGCGACCTAAAAGAGTTTAGAGCTTTCATCTCTTAAAAACACTTTTTCAAAACCTTTGAAAATCATCTTCAAAATCAAAAGGGATTTAAACTTTCCAAATCTCCAAAATTTTCAAATTCTTTTCAAAACATTTCTGTGGAATTCCATCTCGAATTACAAATCACATTTACAATTTATATTCTCAAATTCCATTTGTATATGAATTTATTTCATAACTTTGGAGTTACTATTTCAATTTTCTATTCAAATGATAATAATATCATCACTTCCTAACAATCAAGCAACCATATACTATAATAATTTACAAAGATTATTTCCTTTATCTACGACAATAGTTGTGGGTAAAATTATTTCATTTACCCTAATTTTAAAACAATATCGTGTCGATTTATCTTGTTTAAGAATTTAGAAACTCATGTTGATACTCTTGGCCAAACTGCACCGACCAGAATCAATAAACAATCAACTGATAAGTCAACACAATATAAACAATTTTTATATTCACTAACAAATACATACTCATATCTATTATTACACTCATTCTATAGTACTACTGACTCTATCTCTAATGAGTAACACCCACCAGAGCCAGGGTTGTCGCTTAACCAAATGCTCTGATACCACTGTAAAGGCCCACAAATCCATAACCCTTTTGAACTGGCAAAATTCCACAACAATTCAGCCCAAAGTGGAACAAATGTACGAGTCTTCAGGTTTAAAGAAGAAAAGAAAAAAATAATAGAATCTCACATTTCGAAGCGGAATAACATATAATAGATAAATGAATATCTTTAGAACAAAGAACTATATCAGTTATTACATTACATCACATTACATTATCATAGTGTTACAACAACAAACAACGGAAAAGAATATAACATATACTAGTGATACGCTTCGCCATCCAGCTTGCTCCTGATTTCCACAGCATCTCTTTTCTGACTTCACTCCAGAGTAACTGATAACCTGACTCTAGGCTGCCGTGTGGAAAATTATGGGCACCCAAAGTTTAGAAAGGGAATAATAAACTCCAGGTCAGTTGTGAGACTGGTGTGAGATCTCAAAAACGGATATTTTTCACAAAGAAAATAAAAAGAAATTCGCTGTACTTTTTGGAAAATGAAACTACCATAAGGCCTCCCGCCACACACACAATGCAAACGCAGAATTGGAGGAGATTTCTCCTTATGATAGTCAAACATGCTTGATACGCGAAATCCTTTGATATTATTATTAGTGCATAGTGGAAAACATTTCGAAAGTATAATATTAATCTTAGCCAGCATACAACCATTATTGTATGCCTACTATACCTACCATGTTCAATAGCAGGTTACCGCCATATTCCATGGCAGGTTATACAACTAAAATCGTACAGGGCGCGTATTGTTTCTTTGGATTTCCAACAAATGGTCAGGCTAAGGAACTTCCTACTGCCACATGGGTACGCCTCTGGAGGGATGTCCCGAGAACCTACCCGGATCTCTGCCAACACAAGGCCGGGTTACCTCTGTAACTATGTAACAACTACTTGAGTATGCCATCCTCCGGTCGTTTGCGACCTTTATCCGAGGATCCTCAACCATAAAGCAACAACCACAAAGTGTAATAGATTTGTAGCAACCACATGGGTTAAGTATCTGGGCTCCATACCATGATACCACCCTTTTCCATAAGGAAATGACATACCCTAAAGGGTGCGACCCTCATAACCTTGCCGCATTGTTCATGTTTTGACCATTTCCGGGGTGTGAGGTCCGACGAAGTCTCGTCCACAAAGCTACACTTTTCACAAAGTCAAGCTTTGATCAATAAATGATCAGCAACACTTCATATGCCACATTACCAGTTTTGGGAATATATCACTAATAACCATCAACTACATAACCTCTGAGCTCGTATGTCTTAAAGAAGGGTGTTAAGCTAAGAGAAATTCTCCGCCACCAACAGCTATGTATTGGATAGAAACCAACTTTACATCTCAAAGTGTAACGTCAGACACACATCCATAAAAGTCCGTTCCGGGATCGAACGGAACCGAAGGCACTTCAAAGAAGCCCTTGAAATCCGGATATTCACTAATCACGTCCGGAATCCCCATCACAAAGTGTGATAAATCTCTATACCAGAGCAACCCGGTGCAGAGACATTCGACAGGTAATCCTTTCGTTTTCGAAAATACCCTGTCTTCAACACCGTCTTCAAATGCTATAAATTTCGTCGAATCACTATTCGGAATGGGTTATATGACGCAAAGTCCTCTCCCGGCTAATCCGAATAATGAGCGCTTATTTTTAAAAATAAGTGTTCAATCAGATTTCAAACAAATCACAACAAATTTCATGTTGATCTTTTAAATAAAAGTTCCATCACAATCACAAAGGTTCGATACCCACTTGGAATCCGAACCCGGTCGCATCGAAATTCAAATTTCGTTTAAAGGCAAATATTGATAGTCGGTTATTTAACTATCAATCAACATTTACAACAATTACCAGATTTAGATAATTTTCCCCAATTATTTATTTTCAAAATATCTCCGTAAGATATATTTCACACTTCAACTGTTTGAAAACAAATTTCAAATTACTTTTCCTTACGTGGAATACATTTCCAAATATTTATTTATTTCCACTGAAAATCTGTCGAGTTCAAATGCTTTAAAATAATTTAAATTACTTATCCAAACTTATATACTTGGAACATTCAGAATAAAAACTATTTTAAAACATTTTATCTAAAACATTAGTTGTAAAGATATTATATTAAAATCTTATATAAAATTCAAGTCCAAACTAATTTTAAAATAAATTAATAGATAGGATATAACTATTTAAATATCCATTTTCCAAAACAAATATCAATTAAAACTTTAAAAAAATCACTTCTATATTAAATTAAAATATACCTTTACTTAAAGACTTTCAAAATAACCCAAGTACATAATTTCTCCAAAATAATCTTTCCTTAAAACCATCTTCACAACTTTAATTTTATATTTATAGACTATATTGAAAACATACTCGGCTTTCTAGGGAAAGTACACCTTCCATTCTGAAATGGTTCATTCAAATCAATTTATAAATCTTCCTTGATTTATTTTAAATTTACGTTCTGAATCCGTAAATTCCTTTCACACTTTTAAAAATAACCAATTGTTTATTTTTTTTAAAAATTCTCTTTCCTTTATAAATTTCCATTGTGAATTTAAACTTCTAAATATCCATTGATATACGATTTTCAAACGGATTTCCAAATATTCACTTTCAACACCAAATCGGTTTCAAATCGGTTTCCCAAAGATTTATTTTCTTTTAAAATAAATTCCTCTATTTCTTTCAAACTATTTAAAATCCATATTTAAATAAATTCTTCAACCTTTGAATAATATTACCCGAAATCCATTTGTTTAGCCTTTTTCCTATATTTTGGGAATGTTATTAAATAGGATTCAAAGATAAATCTTTATCCTTTTTAAAACTCCTTCTTTTAAATTTATCCAATTCTCAAAAATAATTTATACTAAAACTTTCTACTTAATTTCAAAAATCCAATTTTATTTATTTTTGGTATCCTACGATACCAAAAATATATTCGGCTAAACTATAGCCCTTAACGATTTCAATCACAATATAATCACACACGGTTTATAAACAATCAACCCACAATATTGAAACAAATTCAAATATTTGAAGAATCCAGTTGGATCCCTCCAACCTGTTTCCCTGCATCCACAGACGTTAGCACAACAATTAAATACCCATTCCACTTCGAGGTGGAATATCGCGGTATATGGGATTTATAAAATATCATCCGCTATTATGCGGCGCATAGGGTCTAATCCAATACAATTGATAACAATCATCATCCAAACAAACAATCAATAATTAAAATTAACTAATTAAATTAAATCGGGTATCCGATTGAGTGAGAAGATCTCACCTTTAACAATGCATGCAATCCATTTCCATCTCGGCTTGTTTTCTTTGCAATCTTGACCTTGTATAAACAATTTTACACAATTCATTAATATTTGAACTAAATCGAATAATTCATTATTATTTAATGATTTGATTTACTAATAATTGGATTTAAACTATTTTCCTTTAAAAAAATTATTTTTAGTGCCTTAAATAAATTTAATCAATTTATAAACAAATCAATTTCTAATATACATTATTTTAGAATTGACTAGTTGGTTTAAAAAAAGAATTTAAACTAATAATCTATCTCCATACCTTTTTTATAATAGCAACAACAGTATTTTACTGTGTATACATACTTTCCAGGTTAACAAAAAAAGGTTTCTGTTCTTAATTTCTTTCACCTATATTATACATATTTATTAAATCAAAATTGAAAGTGATAAAATAAATAAATTGCAGAATGCTAATCACCTCGCTGCTAATCTCCTCTGACGAGTGCACACACCCTAGAATGCGCCGCCCTCGCTTGTATGCCACCATCGCACATCTCCATGAACCTTAGTTCATCATGCTCCAGAACCCCAAGTTCGTGCACGCGAATGCTAGCCTTCGACGATCTCGCCAAGGCCTACTCCAAACTCTGCCAAGATATCACAAACCTACCGGTGACCCAAATCGCCGCCGCGACGAGATTGTTGCCGCCACGAGTCGAAGCCATTTGCTTCGCGATTTTCGATAGCAACCACCCTCCTCCTTCAATCGCGAGCACAGCGCGCAAATCCCATGCTAGAAATCTTCTCATGAAATTGCTGAATTTGATTTGTATGCCATTTGATTTCGTGACCTCACTGTGTTTCATTTCCTTGCGATAACGCTCGACGACGAAGCCACTCCATGCTTGCGATCGAAACCCTAGAACCCTCCTTACGCCGCTTAGCCGTGCGCTCGCGAGAACTCGCAATAACAGATTCGAATATAAGGGAGGAAGAAACGGCCATAAGTTTTGATTTGAACGAGTGATTTTTGTTCGATCGGCCCTCTAATTTTGAACGGTAGTTTTCTGTTGATTTGAATTTTAGAGGAAAGATATTCGGCCATTTGATTTTTTTATCTTCGAACGGAAGATAGTTTCGTTTTTTTTCTTTCATTTTGAAATGAACTGAAGGGAAATAAAGAAGATGGATGCGATTTTTGATTTGGCCTTTGCGTTAGAAAAGGGCGGATTGCTTTTGACTAAATTAGACTGTGATTAGATTTTTACCAAATTTTAAATTAAATTTCAATTTAATTTTCAACGCGTTTGCTTATCGCACGACCAAATAGTCACTCCAAACATTACGAAAATTGAAATGCGATAATAATACAATATTACAGATCCAATGGAACTGGTTTCGTTGAATTCCGAGTCTGTGCCTCAGAAGGCTATTTTAAATATCAATTTAAATCATAAAATTTCAAAACTGAACAAAGCATTTTCAAATTAAATTTTGAAGCGTCCATTATCTTCAGTATTATCAATATAAATTTTCTAAACCTTTAAAACATTTTTAATCAGCTTAAAACTGAAGATTCGAATTTTTATCCAACTTCAATAAACTAAATTCAATAATTAAATTGCCAAATTCATAGTTAATTTTGGAATTCAAGCTAAACTAACTTCCAAATATTTTAAAATCAACTAAATATTCCATTTCAAATGTTAAAAATTTCCGGGTCGTCAAATAAAACATTAGCAATCCAAAGATGGCATATAATGAGCGTGCGTATGATAACTTGTGAAAATCAAGCATGATGCAACAAATGCGATAAATGCACTCTATATGAGTGCAAGAGTATGGCATAATATGCACCATGCATGGAAACTCTAGTATAAAACTAGCAGTTATATATAAATGCAACTTTAGTAGCATAAGACGTAGTACAGAGCATAACGTCGAATAAATATCACAACAAATCCTAACATCCAACCTAAGAAACCAAATTTTATTTTCCAATGAATCGTGTCAATTGAAAGAACATACAGGTAAAGAGTTCGGGATCATAAGCACCTATCTTGCCCTTAAGCTCTCATGTACTCTCCACTGTATCGTCTCCCCATTGCACTTTCACCGGTTAGATTAATTTATTCATCAGCCTTTGAAATCCATGCTTCATTATCCATGCAGTACTTTAGGTGAAACAGCTTCTGATTCTACATCCTCCAACCGACTAGGCTCTACCACTGTTGTTGAGTCATGTACACATTTTCGCAAATATGATACATGGAATACATTATGAACTCCACCAATCTTTTCCGGTAACTCCACTCTATAGCCTAATCCTCCAATACCCTCGATCAGCTTAAACAGCCGAACAAATTGTGGTGTCAACTTTCCTGAACTTCCAAACCTCTGCACGTGCTAAGATGGTAATTCTTTCATGAATATAATATCACCCACTTTGAATTCCAGCTCTTTTCACCATTTTTCAACATATGAACTCAGCCTATCTTGCATCAACTTTGTTCATTTTTTATCAACTCTACTTTCTTCGGCGTATCCATTATCGTATGTGGTCCAATTATCACCTTATCCATTGACTCCCACCAACATAATGGTGATTAACATGGCCTTCCGTATAATGCTTCAAATAGCGCAATCCCAATACTTTTCAGCTAACTGTCATTATATGTGAATTCCATTAGTGGCAAATGATCTTCCCAAGCACCTCTAAAATCCAAAATGCACGCTCTTAACAAATCTTCTAGCAACCCATTTACCCTCTTGGTTTGTCCATCCATCTACGGGTGATATGTCATGCTCAAACTCATTTCCATATCCAAACTTTCCTGTAGGCTCCACTAGAACTCACTCATTAAGAGTGAGTCCTGGTCACTCACAAAATTCATCGGAATGCCATGCAATCTCACCACTTCCCTTATATATAATGTAGCCAAAGATGCTGCTGTCCTCGTACTCTTCATGGGAATGAAATGTGTACTCTTTGTTAGTCGATCCACCACTAATAAATACTCTTATTACCACTTCTGTTTCTTGGAAACTCATCAATAAAATCCATTAATACACTTCCCCACTTCCACTACAGAACTTCTAAACGCATCAGTAATCCATTTGGTTTTCTTTACTTTGCCTTAACTCTTTGGCAAGTTAGACATCTCGCCACATATCCCACCACATCTCTCTTCATCCAGGCCAATAATAAACTCTCTTCATTTCCCTATACATTTTGTCACCCCTGAGATGAACGGTCGTCCTCGAATGACGACACTTGTTTGGAACCTCATCGATTAAATACTTCAACTTCAACATATACGACCTTTCATCCATCCTCGTGTATACTTATCATCGTTTGTATATCGCTCCAAATAACCGAACTTCTCACCTTTCTCAAGCTGATCCATAATCTTACAAACTCTACATCCTTTCTTTGATTCATACCAATCCTATCCATCCTCGTAGGTCAAACTTCCAAGGTTGCTAATAATCTAGATGTAATATCCATTGGAGGTCGAAAATCAAATCCATAAATATACTCAAGTTGCTTCATCTCTAACATTATAGCACTCAATGTTGCATGCTTCCTATTTAGTGCAATTGCCACTTTATTACCCTTTCTAGGAGTATAAGAAATATTAAAATCATATGATGCCAAGGATTCCATTCATTTATATCGTATTAAGTTTATATTCTTTTGAAAGAATAAATATTCCGACTGTTGGTTTGTAAACAGCTCTAACCTTCCACCTAGCAAATAGGGACTTCATGACTTTAAGCCAAATACAATCACAGCCAATTCCAAATCATGTGTAGGGTAATTCTTTTGATGCATCTTTAGCTGATGACATGCATATGCAAGACTCTACGTTCCTATATTAAGAAAACACTGAGACCAGTACCGGAGGCATTTATGTAAATGGTAAATGGTTTGGTACCATTAGGGATAACCAAAACAGGTGCACTTGTTAATATCTCCTTCAACTTTACAAATGCCTCTTCACACTCCAAATCCTAAACATAAAAGATATTATTTTTTTATAAGCTTCTTTAATGGTGTAGATATTTTTCAAAGTCCTTTATAAACTTTTGATGGAAACTGGCTAATCCCAAGAAACCATGTACCTTTGAAGCATTCTTTCTAACTTTCCAATCTTTAACAGCATACCTTTCATGGGTCTATTGCCAACTAATTTCCAGACCCAATACGTCCTAAAAATTGGACCTCGCTACTCCAAAATGGCACTATGAAATCTTAGCCCTCAACTGAATCCTTCCAGTACTTCTCTTAAGTACAACTTTTGCTCCTTCTCATCTCTAGAAAATACTATGATATCATCAATAAATATGACCGTGAATTTATTTAGCTGCTTTCAAAAGACCCTACTCATCAAGTCAATAAAATAAGCTAGGGTATTAGTCAGCCCAAATGACATCACAACCCACTAAAATAATTCATCCGAAGTACGAAAAGAGATCTTTGTAATAATGTCATCAACAACTCTCAATTAATGAAATCCTATAGCAAGTTCCAGCTACGATAAAACAATTGTGCCAATAAATTGATCGAGGAGGTCGTCAATGTAAGAAAATGGATAATGGTTTTTGTAACAACCCTGGTTTTAGTGATTACTTGTAAGTATTAAATTATAACGGTAGTTATAATTTAATACTGAGAATCAAAAATAATTTTGAGAATTTAAATTGTTTATTTTGAATGAACAATGAATTTTGGGAATAAAAAGAGAAAATAACATTCTGGAACTTTATTATAGTGGTTTGAGTTAATAATAAGTGGAAGATGGTTTTTATTTGGTGATAGTTCAATAATTTTATTAATTATCGTGATTTGCTTCTTTTAATAAAAAAAATTTAAAAGGAGTATTTGATTTTATTTTTTTAAAGAGTGTTATATTAAATAAAAAGGTGAAATTAGGTTTAAAAATATGATTTGGTCATAAAATTGTGTTAAAATGATTGGTTACATTTTATTACACAAGAAGATTATTTTTGTGTAATTTTTGGGATTAAAAATAGTGGTTTATGTAATTATAAGTATAATTGGCTACTTATTTAAAAATGAGGATTTTTAATAATAGAAATATTTTCATAACCAAATTTACCTTTTATTAAGTACAAAATACTTTAATTAACATGTAAACAAGGTTTCATAATTTTATCATGTGAAAACTTTGAAACATTTGATGTTTGTTTAAAAACATAAGAGTTCACTAGTGTATTAAGTGAAAAATGAATTAATTTAGGCTATTTCTTTTGTTAATGGGTCTTAAGCCCATCTAGTCACTAGTCTGTAGAAAGAAATGAGGAATATCTCATCTTCCTTCTACGTACAGTTCAGATGGTAAGAAATTGAGAAACCCAATTTCTCTTGCAAACCCTAGCCAAAAATCATCAAATCAAACTCAAATCTTGTGTTTTCTAAATCAAATTAGAGCAAAATCAACAGGTTAATTGAAGCTTCCTCCTTCTTAAAGCTTGTCTAATTCAACATAAATTCCAGTTATATTTTCTCTACAGCAAGGTGAGTATCAAAACTCAAAATTTTCTAGCTTTGATTGAGATTTCAAGGTAGAAATCTCAATTTCGTTTATTGCATTTCATTTGTAAATCACTGTCAGTAAATTGTGCATATCTCTTTCGTTTTAAATCGGAATTCGATTTTCTTTGAAGTTCTGGAAAGCCTGAAAGGAATGTGACAACTTTCATGTTGAAAACATTCGAAAATTTTGAGCATAGATGGTCGAAAAACCCAAAACAATCTCGCTGTTCTGTCACTGAAAAATTCTGATTTTCTGTGCTAAGTGCTGTTGGAAATTTAAACATATCTTTTTCGTTTGATGTCGTAATTTGATGATTCTTGATTCTCCTGAAAGCTTAGATTATATGCTACAATTTTCATGTTTTGAGTTTTGTCAAATTTTGATGTTTACATGGTCGGAAGTTCATTCTAGTGTCGCTGTCCCGAAACTAAAACAACAGCTGTAGTGAAATTCATATCTGAAATTTGTTTTGGCCATATCTTTCATGTTTCTTATCCAAATTTAATAATTCAAGATGTTCCAGAAAGCTTAGACTTTGTGCTAGAAGTTTTATGTTTTGAGTTTTTTAAAATTTCGAAGTTAGCTTGGTCAAAACTATATTTGTTTGCTGCTGTCTCGAGAGCAAAACGACAGCAATAACAATCATTGAACTGAGAATTATATTGGCTTATTTTTGCTCTCATTCTTGTTTGATTTTGATGTTGTTTTTGAGATGTTTTGAGAGCTATGATGCCTATCAATAGGCTAGCTATATTTAGAGAATTTGAAACGCAAATTTAAATAGAATTTGAATTGACTTTGGGTTAAATTTGAATTGAATTCGTATTGAATTCAAGTTATCGGTTTTGAGTAATCTCTCTTGTTTTTCATTATTTTCGAGCATGATTTTCACTAAACCATTTTGAAGTGATTTTTGAAATAAATGGGCATTTTAAATTATTATTACATTGTACTTTAAAATTATTTTTCTAATATAAAATCTATTTATTTCCTATAATAAAGAAATTTTAAATATTGGTTTTATTAATATTTTCCGGAAAAAGTTTTAAAAGCTTGTTTTCTCAAATAAATTATTTTATATATAAAATACGCACTTTTATACTATTCGAACGTATGAGAAAGAGAATTAAACGATTTAGTAAAACACGTGGTATGGGACATGTGCGTTCACTATTTCGGTTAATTCCGGACTTGTACGATCGAAGCTATTTGAGATTTTTGATTCTGAGATATTCTACCATTTTATGGCGTATTTTGAGTTTTAAAATTCCTATATATTGGACTTATTTAAGATGTCCAATATTTGACAAGTATTATGGTTTGAGATCTCCTATGTAAGAGTATGGTCGATGAGAACCATCACGATGTTTTATTTACTTGTCAATGATATAAGGCAATTCTTGAGTATATGATTTCATATTTTGAGATTTATGGTTTATGAGGAACCATCACGATGTTTTCACTTGTCGATGAAATGAGACAAGTTATGATGTTATTTAATACTTGTCGATGAGATGAGACGAGTATGGTGTCTCTTTATCACTCGCCAATGAGATGAGGCGAGATATGATTTTATGAGTTTTATGATGTTCCTAGTGTGGCACCGACTAGCGGCTAGTAAATCGCTAAGTGCAAACGAGTGGTATGGGACACACGTTAACACTTTTCGGATTCCTATCCGTGAGTTTGTGACACATTCACGATGTTTACCTAACAGAACTGCTTTGAGAGGTGTCAGCGACCTTGTCATGAGGACGAACTGCTTAGGGAGGTGTTAGCGACCTTGTTAGGGCTGACAAAATAGCTTGGAGAGGTGTCAGCGACCTTGTCATGAGGACAAACTGCTTAGGGAGGTGTTAGCGACCTTGTTAGGGCTGACAAAATAGCTTGGAGAGGTGTCAGCGACCTTGTCATGAGGACAAACTGCTTAGGGAGGTGTTAGCGACCTTGTTAGGGCTGACAAAATAGCTTGGAGAGGTGTCAGCGACCTTGTCATGAGGACAAACTGCTTAGGGAGGTGTTAGCGACCTTGTTAGGGCTGACAAAATAGCTTGGAGAGGTGTCAGCGACCTTGTCATGAGGACAAACTGCTTAGGGAGGTGTTAGCGACCTTGTTAGGGCTGACAAAATAGCTTGGAGAGGTGTCAGCGACCTTGTCATGAGGACGAACTGCTTTGAGAGGTGTTAGCGACCTTGTCAGAGGCTTCGGCCATCTGAGAATGGCACGTGCAACATCGCTTCAGCATGCAAATGAGATTTGGCCAATCTAGGGAATTTTTATAAGTTTATGATTTCGATTTCACCAATTTCGAGATGATGAATTTACTTATAGCCTTGAGTTAGAGAAAGGCATATATATATATATATGTTGTTTTATGGTGATTTCGATATGGGGATTATAAACACTTATTGAGTTTCATGAGTTTTGATTTGGAGATTTTTCATCGGCGATTGTTTATATTATTTGAGCGTTATTGTCGAGTTTACCTCTTTTGAGGTCTTTGTATACTTAAATGACATTGTTCATTTAAGTCATGATTATGTGTTCTTTCTATTGCCTCTTCTCATTTGAGAAGAATCACCACCTTGTATCTTATGCTTCATATTATCGTCTATCCTTCTTAACTGATTGTTTTAGCTAGACTGACCCGCGTATTTTGAACTCGGGTCAGACCGAGTTGTTTCAGGTCAGCTATCAGTTCGGGACTTAGCTTTGATGATCTGCTTGGATATCAGCCTAGCATTTTTGTGTAGTTTATATTTCTTTCCGCTTGACTCTGATATGCATTTGATTTGATGTATATGTTATGGTCGAGTACCACCTTTATTGTATTCATATTGTATTGTACTAAACATGTATCGGTGTATATGTATATATATGATGTCGATTACTGTTCTGTGATGTGCTTTACATTTAGTTATTGTATTTTGTTCTGATAGATCCATCAACCACCTATAGTTTTGGATTAAACATTTACTGTGTATGTCGATCCATTGAGATAGAAAAGAAAAAAAATTATATTGCATTTATCGACGTATTCAGTAGATGTTTAAGACAAAGTTATAGATGGTCGCCCTTAACCAGCCTTATTCTCCGCTTTAGTAGACGGAATTATTCGTTAATTCTCTTTACTAAGGTGGGTCTCGGGGTGGGGCGTTACAGTTTGGCATCAGAGCTGTGGTCAGAACAAAGTAGAATAAACATAGAACAGTATGTATATCACGATACGTCGAAGTACAATACGAGTGAATCATTGTCCTTTATTCGAGCTTGTTTTCGAATCATGCTTTGATTCTTTTTCATATATTAGGATATGTTGAGATGGAATATGTCTAGGAATATGTATATTGTATTCCGTAGTATTCCATAATAGAGTTTGATGTCATATTATCTTAAATAATCTTATTTAGGATTATTGTATTCTTATTTTTGTCGATACGAGTGAGTTCGTATCGATGGAGCTGGTTGACTTCTTTAAAGCATTCTTGTTGCATTCCTTTGAGAGTTATGAATCCTATTAAGGGGTCCACAACGATTGGCTTGTTGTGAGCATTCCGAGTTTTCTATTTGTTGCTGCTTTAGTGAGTATTTGTTTATTTCTCACTATATTGAGATGTATTTGATTTGTGATGGATTGACTTATTTGATGTTAAGTCCGATCCTTTTGGTTGTTATAAGATCCTATATTTATTTAGGCATCCTAATTTGATTGGTTTATTATTTCTATCACTTTGGAATGTTAATGATGATTCTGAAGTTTCTGTATTCACTCTTGAGTATCGAGATGTTGATGATACATCTCGAATTCCAATCAATGTGACTCTGTTGATTTCTGTGAGTCCGTTTTGGGTATGACAACCAATCGGGCAATCGAATATTGTATTGACTTCATTCTCGGTTCTTGGCCTGTCAGTCGTCCTCATATAAGGATGTCCACTAGGGAAACGAGGTGATTCATTGAATTTATTTGATATTGCCATTCTTATCCCTTTTCAGATATCCTTCTTGGATACTCAATTGTTGATATACTGTGTGGTATTACTTCACTTGAAGTAATGATGTGTTGTTTGTGCTCTTCTTCTCGTTCGAGAAGATATCTTGTCATTACTCTTATATCTCATAGATTTCTTTTAATCTATTGGGCGGTGCTAAGGTTATTCCTCGGCTTGACGTTACACCAATTTTTCGCGAGCTACGAGTCATAGAGGATAGCGTTACTCTTAGCGCGTTCCACACTCGTTGTGAGTCTTGTGAGTGGTTCGTTATACTATTCGGAATAATGAACACTCCAGTCTATTCCATCAATCTTGAGGATCGAGTATTCTGTGAATAACTCGTGAGTTCTTCTTGTGTTTTTGATTTTTAGAATAAGTAATAAGTTATGTTTTCAAAAAAAAAAAAAATTTAACTTAAGATATGTTTCTAAGAGGAATCGGTATATATTTTTGGGAAAAAAATATTTTAAGTATTATATATGAGGTATTTCTTTGTTTTTTTTAAAAAAAAAATAAAAAAAGAATTTTTGTGTTGGGTTGTCCGTCTAGTGCTTTAAGAATTCTGATCGATGCGTTTGGCCAACGTTATCGATAGGAATTTCCTAAACGCTGTGATGAGACAGTCAGACATGGTAAATTGAGTTTTAATTAGTAAAGTTTGAGAATAATTAATATGGTGGAGTATTATGTTATTTTAATTGTTTAATAAAACCATTGAACCATAGTGAGTGTTGGAGGAGTGGCGAGGTAGTTTTGATCGTTTGATTAACTCTGCAGCCAATCGATGGGGTCGTTCACTATAAATCAATGGTAGGGCAATACCCTTGTATTATGTGAAATTTGAGAAATTGAATATGGTAATTTGGGTAAGTAAAGTGAATAATTCTAATTAAGGGGATGTCTTAATTAGAAGAAAATATCATTTGATGTTTTGATTGATAAAATGATGTATTTAAGGTAAAAGAATACATTGGTTTGCAAATTAAGTTATTAATTGAATATTTTAGTACAAGTTATTAATGATGACTATAAAAATTTATTTTGATGGATAATCAATAATCATCTCTTGATACCGCAAGAAATTATTTATCTCTTCGAAAATGAGTTTTCATAATGAATTGTTTTTAAAGCTAGATTTTGTAAAGTAATGAAAATATTTCCACTTAATAAAATGTTTTGTGGTGATTACATAAAGTTGATCATAATTTTATATGTCTTATCTTTCCAGGAAAAAAGAGGATCATTTAACAAATGATTAAAAAAAAAATGTTTGAAATTTGTAGTTTGAAATTAAAATGGTTTGGGAGAATTTCAAATTTCAAATTGATTTTAAAAGCTGAAATTTCATTTAGAAAAGTGCTGTACTAAAATAGTGATAACTAGAGACTTGTAATTCCGAATAAGCTCAATCTTTTTGCAAAAGAAAGATCTTTCAGTAAGCTATAAAGTTTCTTTGTACCACTTTAAAATATTTTGCGTTTTACTGAGTCTAAAATGGGTTTGAAAGTGGATAGGCAGTTCTGCCCTATTGAAAAATTCTCTAAGACTTAAGCTGAAAGTAAATTGAACATAACTTTCAAACCGTAAATCCGATTTTGATGATCTTTATATTTCTGGAAAGCATAGACTGAGTAGAACAACTTTCACTTTACAAACTTCTTCAGATTTTGTCGTTTTCTTTGTCAAAACAGGTCTTATTTACAGCAGGTCTGAACTGAAATGGATTTATTTCCCCTCAATAGTTAAGTGTAGTATTTCTTATTTATGATCATGAACTAATATCATCTATTTGAGTTAAGTACAGGTGAAAAAGGATGGTTGGGCTATATTCTGAGCCAAAAAGATTATATATAAGATTATGCAAACTTGCTTTAAAATGCTAAAAAGAAAGGTATGTTTTCGGATTAAAATTTAAAGTGTTAAATGATGATATATATTGTGTTTTCGACCTAATGGTCGATGTATATTATATAAATCATTTTTATAATATTATGTACGGCCCTCCGTACAAAGAAGACTCCGCCGATTTTTCTGAAAATTTCTAACACTTAGAAAATTTGAGAAACAAATTGAAAAATAATATGTTGCAAACTAGAGTGTACCTGTGGAAAAATTAGAGAATAACAACTTAAACTTTATTTACACTAGTCAAGAGTAATAAATTTAAAGTCTAAGTAAGAAGTTTTGAAAAAAATTTCAAGTGTTGAAAATTGTGGTTATAACTATAAAGTATCGATCTTTTGAGACTCTAAGAATTTTTGATTGAGAGTATATACATATATTTTAGTTCCTTATGAGTATCTTACTCTTGTGCTATTTTCTAACGACGTGCATTTATGCGGTCGTTCGAGTTTGAAACCACCTTTTGGTTGAACTATCTTGCCTTTTTTTTTGTCTATCTTGTATTAGTGTTGTTCCTTCCGTGGTGTCATACGGAAAGATCATATCGATAATCATTTTGTTGGTTAGAGTTCGGGTTGGAGTTGTGCTAAATTCCAACTCTACTCAAGGCGCTTTTGAGTAATCTTATATATGCAGCAACTTGTTGAGTTTCTATTTTGAAGGTGAGAAGCCTTCGAAATTTTATGTGTTGCTCGAAAAATTCAATGGTTTGCTAGTCTCGATATTAGCGCTTTGGAAACCATAGAATTAATCGAGCAATCTTATCTTGGTTTTCTAACATCTTGTTTTGAAAGTGAGAAATTTTAAGCTTGAGCCTGTCAATCTTCTTTTGCTCGATCAAATAGTTATGTTGAATACAGCTCTTTTTTAGAAAATTGCGGGGACGCAATTTTTATAAGGGGGGAGGTCTGTAACAACCCTGGTTTTAGTGATTACTTGTAAGTATTAAATTATAACGGTAGTTATAATTTAATACTGAGAATCAAAAATAATTTTGAGAATTTAAATTGTTTATTTTGAATGAACAATGAATTTTGGGAATAAAAAGAGAAAATAACATTCTGGAACTTTATTATAGTGGTTTGAGTTAATAATAAGTGGAAGATGGTTTTTATTTGGTGATAGTTCAATAATTTTATTAATTATCGTGATTTGCTTCTTTTAATAAAAAAAATTTAAAAGGAGTATTTGATTTTATTTTTTTAAAGAGTGTTATATTAAATAAAAAGGTGAAATTAGGTTTAAAAATATGATTTGGTCATAAAATTGTGTTAAAATGATTGGTTACATTTTATTACACAAGAAGATTATTTTTGTGTAATTTTTGGGATTAAAAATAGTGGTTTATGTAATTATAAGTATAATTGGCTACTTATTTAAAAATGAGGATTTTTAATAATAGAAATATTTTCATAACCAAATTTACCTTTTATTAAGTACAAAATACTTTAATTAACATGTAAACAAGGTTTCATAATTTTATCATGTGAAAACTTTGAAACATTTGATGTTTGTTTAAAAACATAAGAGTTCACTAGTGTATTAAGTGAAAAATGAATTAATTTAGGCTATTTCTTTTGTTAATGGGTCTTAAGCCCATCTAGTCACTAGTCTGTAGAAAGAAATGAGGAATATCTCATCTTCCTTCTACGTACAGTTCAGATGGTAAGAAATTGAGAAACCCAATTTCTCTTGCAAACCCTAGCCAAAAATCATCAAATCAAACTCAAATCTTGTGTTTTCTAAATCAAATTAGAGCAAAATCAACAGGTTAATTGAAGCTTCCTCCTTCTTAAAGCTTGTCTAATTCAACATAAATTCCAGTTATATTTTCTCTACAGCAAGGTGAGTATCAAAACTCAAAATTTTCTAGCTTTGATTGAGATTTCAAGGTAGAAATCTCAATTTCGTTTATTGCATTTCATTTGTAAATCACTGTCAGTAAATTGTGCATATCTCTTTCGTTTTAAATCGGAATTCGATTTTCTTTGAAGTTCTGGAAAGCCTGAAAGGAATGTGACAACTTTCATGTTGAAAACATTCGAAAATTTTGAGCATAGATGGTCGAAAAACCCAAAACAATCTCGCTGTTCTGTCACTGAAAAATTCTGATTTTCTGTGCTAAGTGCTGTTGGAAATTTAAACATATCTTTTTCGTTTGATGTCGTAATTTGATGATTCTTGATTCTCCTGAAAGCTTAGATTATATGCTACAATTTTCATGTTTTGAGTTTTGTCAAATTTTGATGTTTACATGGTCGGAAGTTCATTCTAGTGTCGCTGTCCCGAAACTAAAACAACAGCTGTAGTGAAATTCATATCTGAAATTTGTTTTGGCCATATCTTTCATGTTTCTTATCCAAATTTAATAATTCAAGATGTTCCAGAAAGCTTAGACTTTGTGCTAGAAGTTTTATGTTTTGAGTTTTTTAAAATTTCGAAGTTAGCTTGGTCAAAACTATATTTGTTTGCTGCTGTCTCGAGAGCAAAACGACAGCAATAACAATCATTGAACTGAGAATTATATTGGCTTATTTTTGCTCTCATTCTTGTTTGATTTTGATGTTGTTTTTGAGATGTTTTGAGAGCTATGATGCCTATCAATAGGCTAGCTATATTTAGAGAATTTGAAACGCAAATTTAAATAGAATTTGAATTGACTTTGGGTTAAATTTGAATTGAATTCGTATTGAATTCAAGTTATCGGTTTTGAGTAATCTCTCTTGTTTTTCATTATTTTCGAGCATGATTTTCACTAAACCATTTTGAAGTGATTTTTGAAATAAATGGGCATTTTAAATTATTATTACATTGTACTTTAAAATTATTTTTCTAATATAAAATCTATTTATTTCCTATAATAAAGAAATTTTAAATATTGGTTTTATTAATATTTTCCGGAAAAAGTTTTAAAAGCTTGTTTTCTCAAATAAATTATTTTATATATAAAATACGCACTTTTATACTATTCGAACGTATGAGAAAGAGAATTAAACGATTTAGTAAAACACGTGGTATGGGACATGTGCGTTCACTATTTCGGTTAATTCCGGACTTGTACGATCGAAGCTATTTGAGATTTTTGATTCTGAGATATTCTACCATTTTATGGCGTATTTTGAGTTTTAAAATTCCTATATATTGGACTTATTTAAGATGTCCAATATTTGACAAGTATTATGGTTTGAGATCTCCTATGTAAGAGTATGGTCGATGAGAACCATCACGATGTTTTATTTACTTGTCAATGATATAAGGCAATTCTTGAGTATATGATTTCATATTTTGAGATTTATGGTTTATGAGGAACCATCACGATGTTTTCACTTGTCGATGAAATGAGACAAGTTATGATGTTATTTAATACTTGTCGATGAGATGAGACGAGTATGGTGTCTCTTTATCACTCGCCAATGAGATGAGGCGAGATATGATTTTATGAGTTTTATGATGTTCCTAGTGTGGCACCGACTAGCGGCTAGTAAATCGCTAAGTGCAAACGAGTGGTATGGGACACACGTTAACACTTTTCGGATTCCTATCCGTGAGTTTGTGACACATTCACGATGTTTACCTAACAGAACTGCTTTGAGAGGTGTCAGCGACCTTGTCATGAGGACGAACTGCTTAGGGAGGTGTTAGCGACCTTGTTAGGGCTGACAAAATAGCTTGGAGAGGTGTCAGCGACCTTGTCATGAGGACAAACTGCTTAGGGAGGTGTTAGCGACCTTGTTAGGGCTGACAAAATAGCTTGGAGAGGTGTCAGCGACCTTGTCATGAGGACAAACTGCTTAGGGAGGTGTTAGCGACCTTGTTAGGGCTGACAAAATAGCTTGGAGAGGTGTCAGCGACCTTGTCATGAGGACAAACTGCTTAGGGAGGTGTTAGCGACCTTGTTAGGGCTGACAAAATAGCTTGGAGAGGTGTCAGCGACCTTGTCATGAGGACAAACTGCTTAGGGAGGTGTTAGCGACCTTGTTAGGGCTGACAAAATAGCTTGGAGAGGTGTCAGCGACCTTGTCATGAGGACGAACTGCTTTGAGAGGTGTTAGCGACCTTGTCAGAGGCTTCGGCCATCTGAGAATGGCACGTGCAACATCGCTTCAGCATGCAAATGAGATTTGGCCAATCTAGGGAATTTTTATAAGTTTATGATTTCGATTTCACCAATTTCGAGATGATGAATTTACTTATAGCCTTGAGTTAGAGAAAGGCATATATATATATATGTTGTTTTATGGTGATTTCGATATGGGGATTATAAACACTTATTGAGTTTCATGAGTTTTGATTTGGAGATTTTTCATCGGCGATTGTTTATATTATTTGAGCGTTATTGTCGAGTTTACCTCTTTTGAGGTCTTTGTATACTTAAATGACATTGTTCATTTAAGTCATGATTATGTGTTCTTTCTATTGCCTCTTCTCATTTGAGAAGAATCACCACCTTGTATCTTATGCTTCATATTATCGTCTATCCTTCTTAACTGATTGTTTTAGCTAGACTGACCCGCGTATTTTGAACTCGGGTCAGACCGAGTTGTTTCAGGTCAGCTATCAGTTCGGGACTTAGCTTTGATGATCTGCTTGGATATCAGCCTAGCATTTTTGTGTAGTTTATATTTCTTTCCGCTTGACTCTGATATGCATTTGATTTGATGTATATGTTATGGTCGAGTACCACCTTTATTGTATTCATATTGTATTGTACTAAACATGTATCGGTGTATATGTATATATATGATGTCAATTACTGTTCTGTGATGTGCTTTACATTTAGTTATTGTATTTTGTTCTGATAGATCCATCAACCACCTATAGTTTTGGATTAAACATTTACTGTGTATGTCGATCCATTGAGATAGAAAAGAAAAAAAATTATATTGCATTTATCGACGTATTCAGTAGATGTTTAAGACAAAGTTATAGATGGTCGCCCTTAACCAGCCTTATTCTCCGCTTTAGTAGACGGAATTATTCGTTAATTCTCTTTACTAAGGTGGGTCTCGGGGTGGGGCGTTACAGTTTTTTTTGCCAACTTACTTGATTCTCGATAATCGTTTTTTTGCCAACTTACTTGATTCTTGATAATCGACGCAAAGCCTTAGGGAACCATCTGTCTTTGTAGAAAAAATGGCAGGTGCTCCCCACCTATAAATACTTCCCTAATAAATCTATTTTGCAACAATTCTAAATATTGTTTGTCTAATTCTCCCTTCTCCTTTAGAGCCATATGTCTCAAAAGTATAACCACGGGCCTAACATCTTTCTAAAGGTCGATCCTAAATTTAATTTCTCTAAAGGGCGAAAATTCGAAAACCACACCGAACATGTCTGGAAAATATTTAAATATAGGGATAAATGCAGCCTCATCCTATGATATGCCTAATGAATACGAATACAACTTTATTATGGAAATGTCTGGCTCACACAGAACTATCAAATCACACTGCCCATGACTACTTAAACGAACAATCCTCATATCACAATCTAAAACTACTTTATGCCGAGCCATCTAATCCATTCCCATGATCCATCTGTATACCGCAAAGCTAAGCACATACGCATCAGAACTTAACTCTATACCATTTACAACAAACTTAAGATCATGGTAAATATAAGATAAATGCATCGATCCCTCAACAGAATTTAACACAATAATAATCTCATGCACAAAGTTAAGGGTTACTTCAAATCTTTCCACTGCTGCATTTTTTGTAGACGAATGCGATCCACCAGTATCAAATAAAACCGTGGTAGGTATCAAACAGTAATAACATACCTTCCATAACTGACTTTAACTTCTTTTGGGCCATTGGTGCAATGCTGGCAGTGGGCAGACCATCCAATGCATAGGTCTTAACAATCTGACCCTCCTTCTATGATGTTGGACACTCCCTCTTTTAGTATCCCATTTGGTTACAGTACTAACACTTAACGCCCTTCAAAAGTTCCCGTTGTCCTGACTATCCTTGTTTTCATGATGGTTTTGACCTACAATCTCTCACCAAATGTCCTATCTTACCGGACCGATAGCATTTTGTTCCTATCCAAAGGTCCACTCTACAATTTTGGGCTATATACCTTGTTTGATTATATCTTTTACACATAGTAACCTAAATCTCATTCTGACCACCTTATGATCCTTCATTCTTGCTTATTTGGATCTCCAATCAACATTTGCTCCTTAGTCAAGTCTCCACTCAAAGCTGCCTCAACTAACCCCTTAAAAGTTGCTCCAAATGGTATCTAATTCAAAGCCAACTTCTTTTGGGTTGAATTCAATCCCTTAGCAAATTTCATAGTGTTCTTCTCTTGGGTACTTATCAATTCAAATCCAAAATTCACTAACTCATTAAATCGATTCACATACTCCTTTACGGTTATATCCTCTTGCTTAAGTTTAATAGACTCCTCCGACGACATTCCCCTTTCGGCCCCAAAAAAGAATTTCTTCTCAAAATTCCTTTTAAATGTTTCCTAAGTAATGGTATTCTCCTTCATCTCGGCTATGACAATCTCCCACTAATTTGTTGCCTCTTCCGTAAGCAGCCAACTGCCTCTTAGTCACATCATTTAATCCCATTAAACCAACTATCTTCTCATAGTTTGTTAGCCATGTCTTAGTCATTGCATATGATTCTCACCCGGTACACGGCTTCCCACCTATGTTGAAAAACATTTATAGAGGTTTGGGAAGTAAACATTTGGTGGTGGAACAACAACCACAACACCTGTTATAGTAACTACTTCAGTGGAGATGGTAGTGGTACTAGTCTGAGCAGTTTCTTGGAGATACCTACGAAACCAAAATGGCATATTCACACTAGGAATCTGACAGATATCCATGTGGGTACTTACACCTACACTGGTATTAACCCCACCAACGTTGGTCCTGTTCCAGTTTCCTTTGAGTTATTCATGCTTTAGTTATTTGTTAATAAGATTCATTAGCAACCTCTTAATAGATAACTGTATAATCAGACACTTATATATTATATATTTTATAAAATATACAAGTATGCTCTCTTAGTACATCCCTAATGCTATAGCATATGCTCTAATACTAAATGTAACAAACCATCATCACATAATCCCGTAATTACACAACAAAGTCCCGAAATGGTGAGTTATGGGAAGATAATACATATTGGTATACAATAAGAGCATAAGACAAAAACTATACTAACCGCTAACTTTCAAAGTCTCATAGAAAATGATCATAAAAATGTCATTTTACACGAATATATATATGCTTAATGAAATATCTGATACCACCACATAAGTCTATACAATCCAAACTACATTGAGCCCCATACATTGTCACATCATGTTTTAAAAATACAAATTACATAAAACATTTGTATATTTAGTTTTTACAATATGTACAAGTCCATGCCTCTAGGTCCATGACGTCTCCAGACTCCTGAATAATATAGATAAAAAAGTGGGTCAGAGATACATCTAAGTGAGTGAAGTAAATATAGTACAGGTATGCTACTATGATGGTGATATAACATGATTTAAACTTAAAGTATAGTACCTTCTGGTCCCACCGTGTGCACTATAGAACAATATTATACTATCTAAATTTGATCCAGTCCTAAACACTTATGGTAAAGGGTCTCCTGTATGAAGTCTAGTCCTACCACCAAGCATAAAGGATTTCACATCTACGTAATCCGGTCTCGCCATCTGCAAAAAAGGATTACATGTAGTAGGCTCATGCTTAGTCCCGCCACGTACGCTACAAGTTGACTTTTTTTCACATCAAAACACTTATGGATCTGCCCCATTGCTTTATAGGAGAATGCTTATTAATACCATGAATTAAGTACCCATTACGTGCGTTATAAGATTTAGATATTCATTCATCATTCCAAAGACTATATATATATATATATATATCACATCATCAAACTACACGATCCCAAACCCTATACATAACATTCATATTTCACCAAGTCTCATATATTCATTTCTTTATCTAGAACCATAAACCTTTCCTTAGTACATCGTAATTATCAAGCCATACATACCCACAATATTCAAGTATCCACCTATCACCCCAAAGAAACATCTTCGATATCCATACAACAACACTAAATCAAACTACACATTCAAATAGCAACCATATGTATCAGGTCATTATCATAGATCCTCTAGAGTACACTATGCAAAATATTAAAATAGAGCACACAGATCCGAGTATTTAAAAGCCTGAAATACCCAAATCTACGTTGTATGTCGATCGACCGGTATGCACCAGTGCATAACTCAAAGACATGCTTTTAATCTATTTTTGATTTCCAAATTTCAAATTTCTCTTTGCTATTGATTCTTATTATTATATATCATATATATATATATATACATATATATATTCTCTTAACATGTTTGTAGTGTCTTGTAATATCCTCATATATCAAATCGTTTATATGATTTTGATTCAATTTAGTGATAAATACGCTTTCTATAGTTTCTTAAAATCAGCATGCCTACATTTCACTTTAGAGTTTTAGATTTTATCATTTAGGTCAATTTATAATATAATATAATCCTAAGTAAATCTTAAGGCATCTCATATAATCGTCCAAGCATTATACAAGAGTCGAAAAAGCCATACTTACCAAATCAAGCCAAAAGAACCCGAATCCACTTGCTTCCCTAAAATTTCCATAAATCAAACCTCCGTAATAGCCTACAATTCTTACTCCAGATGACGAAGAACTCTATGATGAATCCAATGCATTTTGTCTCGTCAATTTTCATTGAGAAATGTGGTTTTGGTGTTTGGATAATTGGAGGAAAGAGGAGTTGTCATGTTTCAAAACAATAAAACTGAAAAATGAGAAATAAAATGTAAGCAGCTTTAAAATAGATATTAGGTGGGAAAAATCAAAATGGTGTGTTAATTTGAATCTGAGTTTCAAACCCGGCCCAAATCAGCCCGGCCTGGCACATGGTTCGCACCCAAATCAAATCCACTTCATTAAATCAATGATATCTCAATCATACGATGTCTGATTTAGATAAATGAATACTCCCTATCGTCCAAAAAAAGGGCTATGAAATGGTGTGACTCCAATCTGAAAATTCAACTATTTGTAAAATTATCATTTTGCCCTTCTATTGAAATTTACCAAAACACCCTTCAGCGAATTTCAAATTTATTTACTACTATTTTTTTATTAATATTTAAGTTATATTTATAAATTCACTGTATCACAGACCTCGAATGAAGAATATAAAATTTTAATAAGATATCGATTTATATGATAAATAAATTATCAGTTAAACATTGACCTCGTATGGTCGATACTTCACCGTTGTCATCACTGCTATGGGCACCAGACCGTGACCGACCAATACAAACATGAGCATTCCCTGAGCCAAACCTAATGCACCCAACCACATCGCCTATGATCACTCACAACCGTCCTCTCCAAACTCTTGACTACCATTAGATCGCTCCTCCATACTGCCATGTCGACTTGCATTATTCCATACCACTATCAATGTGCTTCTCTAGTTGGGAAACATCTCCCTATACCCTTAACTTCTCCTTTGGTGCACCATATTCTAGACCCTGTCTATATCTTGTCATCGACGACGATTGCCTAAGGTGGTTCTTTACCTTAAAACCCACGTCATTATCTTTATCAGGAGACTCTTTACCCAACCCCACCTTTAGTTTGACCTCTAATATTCTAGGTTGATTATTAAATGAGGGAGAAGAAGGCAGATTCATGTTTTTTTGACCTAAAATTTTAGGAGGATGAAAGTTACATGGGGAATATTTATATGAAGTGGAGAGATATATTATGTTAAGATAATTTTGTCTAATTTACTTAATAATTCCCTAATACGTTTTGAGCTCACACAACATGTCGGAGCATCATGTTATGGTGATTTTTCAATATTGCACTTCATCTCAAATTACTCTTCGAATGATATATTGATGGCAACATTTCGGATAGAGTTCCAAGATATTATTTTCATACATTTCAAAGATGTACAGAATATCAGATCACCCGATTCATGAAAATTTTTAATTGCATAATGCATATTATTTTTCTTTATATTTCCAAAAACATAAATCTCTAGCCAAGATCCCACTGGCTCGATAGTGCATGTATATCCGTATGATATATATACTACAAATAAATCATGAAAATAATATAACATGAAATATATCAATATTTATATACAAAACTCCTTCGAACGATATTCTATACTCATCGAAAGAGGCCTCGAATCTTTTCATCCCCAATGGTTTTATTTTTGGAGTTTTATTTAAATTTACTTTCAATATTTAAATTAATTAGTTAAATTTGTAAGCGGTAAAAAATACATGTTGTTATAATACGCCTATACATATTTCTTGAGTATATTAGTGATGGCAAGGGAAATTAAAGAGGTGAGTTTATGACATATGCATACATGTTGCATATATATATATGTATGTATGTATGTATGTATGATGAGTATTTGTTGTTTTATTTCGTAACTTAAAGATCCCGTTATTTTAATATAGATATAGAAAGCAATAGATGTGCTAATGGTTTCATATGAGACATCATGTTTAAATGCTTTATTAATATTAATCTACTATGATTTATCGTATGTTTATATTATTATCTTTCAAATTGTTGTAAAAACCTGATGTTGAGTAGTAATTAATTGAATTAAAAATATTGACTTAATTAATTAAAATGGATATTTAGAGTTTAAAATGCTACTAATTTGAGTTGTTTGGAAATATTGGAATTTGATGATAAAATATTTATTGATGAAATTTAATTATTTTGGGGAAAACTGTTTAAAGAGATTATGAAATAAATTATTTTGGCAAATTAAATTTTTTGAAGTGGTACTTATTTATAAGTAATGAATCTAAATATTTTAGAGTCAAATTAATATTTTAAGCTTCAAATGATTCTAAAAGTGATTGAATAATTTTATAAAGATTACTATTCATAGCAAATGAGATTATAGATATATGTATGTATGTATATATGTTTCAAAAGTAAAAAATAATTTTATTCTATTTAAAAAAGGAATTTAAGAATTTATTTATTAATGGGTTTCAAATGTAATTAAATAATAATAAAACTAAAATGGGTTAGAATACGGAGATAAAAGTTTTATAAAATATATGATAGACGAATAAGTAAGAAATAATTTTAAGTGGAAAATTAAACTAGTTTTGGGTTAATAAATAAATTTGTGCGCCATATTTAATAGTTCTGATACAATTAATTAAAATAAAAGAATTTGTAGGAAATTCTATAAAAATTTCACAATGTCTTATGATCACTTAAGCAATGTAAATATGATTTTCATTAGAAGTTTGGTAGTGATTTGAGTTACGTAAAAGATTTGATGAAGCCATTGAGTGTAGAGATAGGCCAGCTTATGCAAGTGTGTTGATTGAGATCTCACCAAAGAAAGAGCTACCTACCACCATTCCTGTTTCATATTCAGGTTTCCATCCTTTAGAAGCCACCAATTTGCAAAGGATGCAGTTCTTTTGGTTATATTATTTCCACTTATATTCATTCAATGCTTAAGGATGAGATCGTTCCAGAGATACCTATCCCTCCATTAACCTCACTGTAAAAAGCCAAAGCCAGAGAATGGCATGTCAAGATTCTAGCTTTAGTCCAATCCAAAACTTATACTAGATCCCTTATAAAAGCAACCCTAGAGATAATCCTAACTCCATAGGCTTCCTCCCCAATGGTAAAGCCTCCTAATCATTCTCGTAGTAAGCCTCCATCTTCAGTGACATCTTCTTCAAATTATGATCTTGATGATTTTGACAACGACTTTGAGTACGATTTACATTTGATCATCCCTTTGAATTCTATTCCTTCATGATTGCATGGATATTTTCTATTTTCGATTAAAACTCATTGCTTCTTATATTTTTTTTTAATTCTTATCGTTGTTTATGATGTATGTGTTGTATGTGATATAGTATTAGTGAATTTGTATGGCCTACTGAAGCATATGTGCTTCACACTTGTTACCTTTGTAAAGTGGTATTGCCAATGTAAAATCAGCTTGCCCATGCAAAATAGTAGTATTTTATTTTGCCTACGAAGAAATGAAATAGAAACGAGCTTAGTAATTAAGTAAGGTCCAAACAAGAAAGCCCAAAACTACTTCATGAAACACAAGTATAGACAATTCTTTATCTAGAATACTCTCCATTTCCTCTCACAATCAATTCATGTAGGTTGTGTTTCTTCATTTTTGAAGCTTCTAAATTTATGAAACAAATTAGTAAACCATTTCTTCCCCATCTAAAAATCAAATAAAATAGAAATAAACTACCATAAAATTGCCAAATTAATATATGTGTATATCAACACCATATTGCACCTTTATGCATGAAGAAGTAGGAAATTTGATGAAGTTTTGAGTGCTTGAAAATTTAGAAGAGGAAAAGTGAAGAAAATGGAGAAAAATGAAGCAAAAAGAGAGTGTTGAAGCTTCTTCATACTAAGATGAGTAATTTACTCACAACTATATATGTTCTTCATGATAGAATGGGTGTACATGCTTGTTTGTATGCATTGGTGAATTAAACTCTTAAAATCCATTCATTATGATCACATATCATTATTTCTTTTATGAATTAAGTATACAATGGTTGATTGAATGAAATTGTACGTATCTGGATCAATGTATATGTTTGTACATGTTTGAATATGAAAATAGAAACATAAAGCATTGAAATCAAAGAAAAGAAGTAAAAAAATCAATTTTATAGTGAATTTCGGCTTCTGAAATCTTGAGCAGTAGTGCATAGTGCACCGATGGCGACCTGTAAGCCACGATTCTGCTCTTATTCATATTCTTTCATTTGTATAGTATATTTATATAACATATGGTTACATTATACCATTTAAATAAAATTATGTTATATATTTTTTATCAATTGAAGTTATTTTATGAAATGATTTATTTAATTTGATATTAAATATTATTAAAGGTATTGATTTAATAACAAATTTGATTTATGGTATTAAATAATTATTTAAAGTTTTATATAATTGATAAAAATTAAAAATGTTTTCTAATTAATATTCTATGTGTTTTAAATAACATTATATAATTTATGAGAATATATAGAGATCTTTAAATAATGTTCTATAAATTTTCAATAGAGCAAATTTGGACTTAATAATTATAGTTTCATTAAAATATTCTATATAATTTTTATAAAATTTTGAAATGGTGTCTGAACACTATTAAGTGAATTTGATACGAATTTTCAATGGTTTTGGATATAAAGTGAGGATTTTGAATTATATCTTATAGTTTGAAATAAAAAGAAATTATTTTTAAAAGTTTATGAATTTATTTTACTATAGTATATAATTATAAATAATTTAGGAAAGATTTCCATAAATTATATTTTAGTAAAAAATTGATTTTGAAAGCTTCAAATATATATATATATATATATATATATATATGCATGTATGCATGTATGCATGTACAAATTTGGAAAGAATTTTTTTAAATACAAGATATATATTTTGATATTATATATACAAGGTGAATGGTATGCTTATTATATAAATGTTTTAGAGGTTTTATTACATTACATTTAGAATATATAGTTGATTTAATAAGTTTTATTACATTTATATATATCAAATCTCTCTTATAAAATTAATTGAATATTTTAATTCTATATAATTCTGAATAACGATGGGTCTAAATAAATAAAGTTATAATATCCTCTAGTATAGGACTTTCGATAATATTTCTTTAGTTATTCATTGACTCCTTATAGAGAATATTACTGGGTGGAAATTCTAGATTATAAGGAATTTGAGTAAATGGATTAGTAATTTCATTTGTTATAAGACATTTGGTAATATTTTTCCAATTACTCCTACAACTCATGATATGGGATATTGAGGGAATCTAGTGCAGTATATGAATATTGAATAAATGAATAAGTAACATGTGGTGGTATGGGACGCCATTATAATATTTGTTCGGTTATTCTTTATAGGTAGATGACACTCATGTGATGGGAATAGAGATATTGATATTGTACTTTTGTTATGTGATGCTTATAGGTGTGAGAAAGATAGATGCCTACATTAGTTTATATTATGTGTTATCTATCATGATTCACTCCTATTACCCTTGTTGGAGATAGAGAGAAAACTAAATTGGTTTGCATCCATCCTAGTGGCCTGATCTTTGGTTTATAATCCGGATCAACGACACCGTTAATGAGTATTATTGGCTAGGCCTTTTAGCCTCTATGTCACATAGGCCAGCAGTTTGTTACCTATAGAGCAAAGCAGGGTCGTGATCCAGTCCCCACATTGACGAGCACATGGATGGATATGTGTCACAATGACCATCGAGGTAACTAAACACTATAGAGTTGGTGTAACAACCCGCACTTTAATGAATTTTTTAACTGCATTTCACTTATGCAGTTAAATATTGCACCATATGAATTGATATTTTAACTGCATAAGTGATATGAACTAGATCTTTAAATACATAAAACATATTTATTTTCAAAATATGTGAACATAAATATAAAAACACAACTGCACTACCATATAATTATCACAACTACATAATATAACTGCTTGACCATAAATGCATAAACCAATAATAAACATAAATATATAACAACATTCACTATTACAAACCTGAACTATTAACCAAAAAGAAATCAAATATTGACAATAAATCAGTTATAACAAACCTAATTGCATATCAAAATAAAATGAAAATGAAATTTATAACCATAACTACATAATATGCAGTTATATAATTGTTATAATGTGTTCAATTTTTATTTCCATTTCAGTTATGCAATTAAAAAATTTGTACTGCTTGAATGAAATTTTTAACTGCTAACAACTTATGCAGTCAAAATTAATTATTTGTATCTCTAATTAAACATCCAACAAATTATATCAAGACAACAAAATGCAAAATTGTTATTTGTTAAAATCTACTACACTTGTCAAATTTGATTATCTAACAATGTAATGAATACCTTTTCAACTTCTTCCTTCTCTTTTTTAGTTCCTTGTATGATTTGATTTTCTTCAGAAACACTATTTGTTTGCAAATCATCCACACCTGTATCAACATCTTCATTTGATAATCTTTCCCCTAAAGTATATGCTACAAAAAATACCATAAAAACCATATTTTCTAAATTGTAGATATGCGTATAAATCAAAAATATCAGCATATAAACAAAATACAAATTTAAATTCAAATGAACTTAAAAACATACACAAATAACCGTATATCTATTATTTAATACATATAAAAATAATTTTAATAAAAATTATATATAAAAAAACATATTAAGAATTTCATTCATACCTTATCAATTTTTCCCACAATAATTTTAGCACAAAATGCATTATGAATATCAACCAAATCCCACTTTTCAACCAATGGACGACCTTCACAGTAACCTGGCTTAGGTTTAACTACATCAAATTTGTTGCAAAACCAATACCGAAGAATAATAATACAAAACAAATTAGAAACAACATTTACAAATGTAGAACGAAACTTTACAAAAAAACAAAAAAAATACCAATAAAGCAATTGAATAAGCCTACATTTTCTTAGATCATTCTTATATTTGTTCAACTGCTCAACGAGTTTAAAATAATAGCTTGAGCCCGACACTGATTGTTATATCTTTCAAAGTCCATTATAAGAGGAATAAGTTTATTATGAACACAATTTGTGCTATTAGCAAAGAATAATGTGCCAAACATATATATAACTATAAGCCTAATAAAATCTAAAGCATCATCAGTAGTAGTTTTTTTTTATTTATAAGACTTATACAAGCCTGATAAATGAACTTCTCAATGAAATCCTTCTTTGATATTTTATGTGTCTGCATAAAATCCATAGTAGCAATATAAATTTTCTCAGCTCTAACTTTCTCTTTCAAAGGATAAATATGCGACCCCATAAAAACACGATAAACATTATTATGTAAATTAATACAAAAAAACCAGATAAAAAATATTTACAAACAACCAAACCTTCATTGTTCAAACCAAAAATATCTGATATGTCACCTTGCAGTAATAATACTTTCTAAACTTTAAAATCAAACAAACCATCGTCTTCATAATAATCAGTAATTTGATCAATATCATCACTAAATTTTCTACAACCACAATCATATTAATTTCCAAAAAAATCTTCTACAAAATTCCAAAAACAAGATTTTTTTAACAACATCTAATAACTGGTCATTTTTACTTCTATTTTTTTGAAATGATTGAAAACATCTAGAGCAGGCTTCAAACTACATCTATAAGCTTGTTTTGTTTTAAAACTTTCTTTTTTAATTTCTTCAATTCCTTAAACAGAATCTTGATACGTATCTTCTTTAGAATGTATGCTATGTTCAGAACCTTCAACTATAGATCTCTGAACAACTTTCTTGGATGCTTCCTTTAAAATAAAGCAATAAACCAATTAATAACCCTCATAACTTTAATACAACACTCAAAACTAATACACTTATAATAGTTACTATAATAACGCAGTTAAATATTAACAGCAATGCACATTAAAATATTTTCCATATATAATGTAACAACCCGAATTCCAGTGGTCCGGATTTTTCGTAGAAATGCTAAGAACCAAGCACACTGAAGCCCGAGTTGGGTACCTAGTATCCTACAAATAGGAAAAGGTAAATATATCAAAGCTCGTTAATTATCTCACGGCGGAGTTGACTAAATATAATAGTAAGTAAGTACTCACCCAAATAATAACACTTTCTAAACAAGTGTCGTAAAGCTGAGAAGTCTCTGCCATCTACCTAACCTGTAGGATGGTATGAGTAGGGGGTCAGAACAAAAGTTTTGGTGAATGAATAAATTATATACTTTTAGGCTTAATTCTACATATGCCGTTTTATTTCCATTTACTCTTATATTAGGTTCATTAGGTTACAATACTCTTGTCTCTGTTCATGAACCGTGCCCATCTACTCCATAGTAGATTAAAACCTAATAACTAATATAAACATATATGTAGCCATATGCCCAATGACCGTATTGGTCCTAGTTACTACCCATAGTACCTTCCGTATTCTCCTCGCAAAGGACTCCATCATCTTGCTCCTATAGCATTCTGTGACTACATATGTAAAGGACACCTTCATGAGGCCTATAATACAGATGTTTTGTTGTCTACTACGAAAACATAAAACTGCGTCCGCACTAGTCTATACCACTACTCGGACACCCATAACATACCACCCAGTACGTACTTGAGGACTATACATAATCGTTATGTCTACTCTCTGAATCCCACCAACAAGGTCTACCTTGTATGGAACTCGGTCGGGGATTTTCTATATCTGTAAAGGACAGCTTCATTAGGCCTAGAATACATATATTCTAGTTGGTCTGTTTCTTTTTTCATCGTGGCTATGGCCCCACGCAGCCACCTCTCAACTAAATGAAAGACTTCTAAAGAGTTAAGTAGTCATGCCCTATTGTAACAATCTAACATCCAATTGGCGGTGCCCGTCCATCCAATGTCTTGATAGTGAAAGAGTCATTGGTCTATTGGTTTACCTCTAGTATTTTCCAAAATCGTTCTTGGTATTAATGTTGGTCGTTATCCGCAGGTGACTATCCTTAACCTTACTTGCAAGTAATGGACAAACGAATACCCTACTCCGAACAACAAGCCCTTCTGACCGCCTACAAAGGTCCGGTTCATTAGGCCTACAATGCAAATGCAGTCAAGACATACTCTCTTGATGGAACACTTATAGATCTGCCTCCGGGGGTGTAGCTTCGTTAGGCCTACCCAAAGGGTCATCCTAGAGTATCCTCGTGCCCCATTGAAGTCTGTACTTCCTTGAAGCCCAAAATTACTAAATTGGACGTGCTTTTCCATTTCTAAAATCCGTGATGAATTGCTTCATTAGGCGCTTCATCCTTTGGGCTGCTCCAAACGCTCAATTCTTTTATTAGACCTTAAGTCTAATCTTTTAATTTGCGTGTAGTTTACTTTTCTTATTGTGTTGGCTACTTGTTTACCCTAATTAGCATATTCTTACGCTCATCTCACCTCTAACTATTATGAGATTACCATTTACCTAATAGAAATGCAGTTGGTATGAGCCACATTCATTATCTTGCTTATTTAACCTAATATGTAAAACTTAAGTTCATTAAGATAAGCCTCTTTTATCACTCTTGTTTTATTTGCTTATTGACTTAATATAAATTATTTAAATAAGCTTCTACTATTATCGTTGCTCATTAATTTATTCAAACTCTCAAAATAATCTTTTCTGTTCTTATTACTTAATTATAATCTATGTTATAATTCTACTTGTAATTGTCACTTTCTCTTCTTTTATAGACCGTACATAATTACAAGCATTTCTTTTCTGTTCTAGTTTGCCTTCATTTATTATGATATAGAACTTTATTTAATTATGTTATATCATATAATTCAGTTATCATAATAATTGTCTTATTAAATAGTCTGCGCAGTAAATGCAGACTTTGGTTCATTATCGTTACATTTTCTAATTCTTATCTAATAATTTACTTGATTCATGTCATACTTTGCTTTGTTATCTTCTATTCTAAGAAGTAATTCTATTTTATTTGGTTGGTTATACAAACTATATTAAAAATTCCATTTCCATATTTTAATATCAAATAATACTACAAGCAATAATCCGCAACTACACGATATTTCGTTTATTATTTTGGAATAGTGTAAAATGCAGCAATTTCTCTATTTTACACTAATTCTCTTTTTCTTTCATTTATTCTTGCAGTTACGTTTATTGCATTCTTTTTAAATATTAAATTATTGAAATCATATTTTCTAAACCAACCAATTAATCTATTAGTTGCCCCCAACTCAAGTTGGTAGAATAATTAACTTTCCCCATTTTAGCGTCGCTTATTGTAGTAATTTAATTCCTCTATCTTTTATTATTTTACATCTAATTTCGTTCATTACAGTATTCTTAATTATTTAATCCATATTTGCATTTAATCTATTCTAATCCATATGCGAAGAAAAGGAGAAAATAGAAGAAAACCGACGCTTGCATGAAAATCCAAAAGGTACAAAAAGATGTAAATAAAGCATAAATTATCTAAATGGGAATCTAACGATAATATATCATAAACTTAAAAGATATATAAATAAATCCACTCACATGTCATCCTTATCTTCAATCTCTATCCCTTTTAATTTGCTACGCATTTCTCCGTTTTTTTCCTTTTTCTTTCATTGTGAATTCTCTGATTTGTTTATGCAATTCTCTAATATGCTTGTACATATTTCCTTGCTTAATTTTATTAATTTTATTTTTTTTAATTTGGAGAAAGATTCGACTGACTGAGAAAGGAAAAGAGGGGTATGCTATGAACAATGTTAGTTGATTCAGAGAAAATAGTGTGGGCAAGAGTTAAGTTACATTCAATTTATAGGTGTAGCAAACAACTAGAACTATCCGATTAATCCTAAAAATAATCCTCACCGTCATTTATTGATATGTTTACGTTAGCTTATAACGTATAATTCTCCAATGTTATTCATTTATTCGTTTGTTATACGCCCCTCTTAATTCACGTTTCCCTCTAAATAAGATTCTCTCATTAATTATCCAATTAATTAGATCATACATATATATGTATATTCAATATTAATCGACTCATATACGTTATAATTTCTTACCTAATTGAACATGTCAATTAATACCTCTATGAAAAGTTATATTTTTTTAATTTATTCTTATTAACTTACCTTGATTATAAACCCTATTACTCCGTTTGATGTTTGTATGCATTTAAACCACCAATTAATTAACATATAAGTTTTCATCTTTTATTAATTGACGCTTACTTAATGTCTTTAATTAATTTCTTAATTGATTGATTGCGTCAATTATAAATTAATATATGCATGTTATTATATAATTTATTCTCCACATACATTTTTCCTTTGTTAGAAGATCCCTTAATTAATCAATGTTATAAAAGTGACATATTCTCTGACTAACTGATGCCTTTATGTCTCTTAATTAATTCTCTATTAATTGATTGATGCATTGGTTGCATATATCTATGTAACCTCTTAATTTTTAAATGCACATATTTATGAACGTTCACTTTTAACCGTTATAAATCATAAACGTTTAACTTTTTTAACGTTGCTTGTTTATTCTAATTAATCGCCATATTAATTTCCAAATATAAAACTTGTCTATTTTGAATTTCAAATGTGACTAATTAATGTAAATTAATTTTCTTTATGATGGCAATGTCAACTAATACCTTATGATGTGCATCTATTTTAAAATTCAAATGCGCGTTATTTCAAGAATTTCATACGCGCATATTTTATTTATAACAAATATATTTATGTACATTTACATGTATAATTATTTCTCAATACAAAACTTTAAACGTCAATAACTTTTTCATACGAACTCCGTTCGAGACATATTATATATGAAATTGATCAGAAAATCACTACGAACACAATGATATAAGTTTCGAGGCCATATTCTAACAACTACAAAAATAATTATTTTCACTATTCATAGTTATTTGATTATTTAAATATATAGAAATGTAGGGTGTTACATATAAATTTGTCTTTAAATTATATGCCGCACAATAATGAATCATTGCATTTTTAAAATTTCGCTCATCAGATTTTAATTCAATTTTTCTATAATCATTAATGGAATCACATAACTATAATTGCATAAACTAACATTAAACATAAGTGCGTAACAATAACTTCATAAACTATTACAGACCATAACTGTTTAACCATAATGCACTCAAACATGAACAACAATAACCATGACTGCATAACCAAAATAGAGTTAAATAATTGCATTAATAAGTGTAATTTTTAACTACATTTCAATTATGCAGTCAACATACTGCACTACTAGAAAAAAAAATATCTGCATTTCATTTATGTAGTTAAATATTGCACAATGAAGGTCGACGTTAAATTGCACCATTTGAATGAATTTTTAACTTTATCTCATTTATGCAGTTAAAATTGTACCATTTAGATTGATTTTTTTAATTGCATATGAAATGTATAATAAATATTTAAATACATATGGCATATTCAGATTCAAAGTCACCAAACACACATACAAAAGCACAACTGCACAATAACATAATTAACACAATCGCATAACTATAACTGCATAAACCAATAATAAACATAACGCATAATACTAACTACATAAACTATTACAAACCATAAATGTCTAACCACAATGCAGTCAAACATGAAAAACAATAACCATGACTGCGTAACCAAAATGTAGTTAAATAATTGCACTAAAATGTGCAATTTTTAATTGCATTTTAGTTATGCATTCAAAATATTGCACTATTAGAATAAACTTTTAACTTCATTTCATTTATGTAGTTAAATATTGCACCATATACATCGACGTTTTAGCTACATATGTGATATGAAGAATATGCAGATAAATATTTCACCATATAGATCAATAATTTAACTGCTTATGTGTCATGCACCATATAATTTGATAATAAAAACAATCATCATAAGTGTAGGACGATAAAATAGATAAACATAAACAAATAAACCAATTTAACTGGCAACATAACCTAAACGAACAAAAAAATTATAAAAAACTTAAAATAACTGCATAATCATATCCCTATTTAACTAAAACACAACTGTATGACTAAAATTGATCATACTATATAAAATAATAACAACATCAAACAAAAATATGTGCATAAAATAAACGAAATACAAAAGAAACATACGTTAGAGTCGTAAAGTTTTCCATGCTGTGCACAGAACAAAGAACATTATTTTGTTTTTTCATCACATTTTGTAATCTTACATTTCGAACCACTATGCTGAGAACTCTAAATTTCACCTATAGCCTTTGCACACCCTTATTCTTTGTCACCTTCATTTCGAATATAATTTTCATTTCAATACTTGAAATTACAAATCGCTGATAAGCGAGATTAAGTGGAAACTCCTAGGATTTAAAAAGGGTTTTACGTTTAAAAGAAAACAAGCTAAAAAAAGACTATTTGTATTACATAAACGAGAAAGCGTATACATGTAGGCAAAAAATAAGGGCAAATAAGTAAATTTACGTCACACAGACTAAATTTACAAAAAAACAGTTGTGTCAAAAATAACTGTAGACATTTCTGATATTATTCTGAAAACTTACGTAGTTGTCTGCTTTAATTCTTGTAACTAATATACACAATAGTTTATAAAAACAGCACATAAGTCGGCAAATAACATATATTATTGCTAAATTAGTAATGTAAACTTCAAATAATACATCAGCTTAGCAGAAAACAAGCAACATACAATCATTCAAGCATGCACATATAATAGGAATAATACTGAATAATTGTAAAATATTCGTCATTTATAAAACTAAAATTAGATGTTTATTAATTCCATTAAAAAACAAAAAAAAAATTGGTATATCTGCTTCAAAGGACAAGTCCTTTTATTGTGACCCGACTTCTTGCATAAACTGCATTTAATTGTCTTTGTAATTTCACCAACAGATTTAATTCTATTAGAAGCAAACGGACGATCAGGCATTCTTCTACCTTTAGATGGTGTTGTATCAAAATCTTCAGGCATGATAGTTTCCTTCATTAAGTTTATAATTGGATTAACTGGATGAGAATAAGCTGATCAAAAATACACCACTCTGTAATAATCTTCATAATCATACACATCTATCTTTTCAAAACTCAAGATACATTTAACAGCATAAGCACAAGGAAAGCCATAGACTTGCCACTAGGGTTGTTATGGTAATGGTTACCATTACCATTTCACAAATACCGTTACCGTACCATTTTTACTGATAAATGAAAATAGCTTACCGTTACCGATAGCTGGTAAACCGAAGACTGGTATATCGATAATCTGGTAACCGTTACACTGGTAATAGTAAATTAACGTTTGTCTAAAAACGGTTAGTAACATAACACGTATTCATATCATAACGGTGCTTCATTATACAATTTATAGTGTTACTTAATAAAAGACATAAATCAGAAAGAAGTGAAGTGCATTTAACATTATTTTACTTGGTTAATAAACTAAATTTAATCATTTTCTTGGTTCTAAATACATATAATAAAGCATGTTACATGAATATACATGTATTATAAATTGACTGATAAAATTACCATTACCGCTGGTATTGAAGAAATGTTACCAATTATTTACTGTAGAAAATGGTAAATTTACCATTACCACACCAATTAAACTGGTATACCTATTTCACTTGAAAATGGTAACCGATTGACTGGTAATGCCATGGTAATGGTAAACTTACCATTATCATAACAGCCCTACTTGCCACATATTACAAGAACAAACCCGTTTATGTAAGTCGACAACTTGACGGACTTGTGAATGAACTTCAAATATATGGTCACTAAATTTAATAATAAACCATCTACATCCCTCCACATGAAGATTTCTTAGCCAAGTCTCATTCACTAGACATAAATACTATTCCAACTATCAGCAAGTTCTCCATGTTCACACATAAGCTTCATTAACATGACTATAATTTTATCCAACAAGTTATGATTGGTAAATGCAAGCCCGACCCTTCCCCAAAGCAGGGGAAGCATCCGCTTTGGGCCCCAAAACAAACCAGGGCACCAAATTCACCACGCGATACAGAAGAGAGCGGGAAAAAAACCTAAATTGTGGATCTGCGATTCAAGAGTAGGTGAGGCGGCGACCCACGAAGGCAAGAGTTTTTCCCTTTTTTTTCAGGCAGCAGCTAGCAGGCTTCATCTCGACAGCTAAGGCATAGGCAGACGGCAATAGGCTCTTCATCTCGACGGTCGGTAGCTAGGGCACAGGCAGGCGGCAACGGCTCCTCTATCTCAGTTGAAGGTACTAGTACTACCTAATTTCATGATTTGGATTTTGTATGCTTTAAAATTTTAATTGTTGAGTTAGTTTAGTTATTGTATTGTAATTTTCAGTATTTACTAATTCAGTAATTTGTAAAACGATTCAATGAATTGCATCTATGTTCTATAATACAGTGCGAATTCAATTTTAGTTATAATTATTACTAGTTGATAATCTATATTCATAATGGTTTCACCCTATTGTGAGTGTTATGATAATATCTGTATTCATAGTTAGATAACATTCATCTATAGTATGATTTAATCAGAGTGTAATGATAATATCTATATTGTATTTGCTATCCTATTCTAATTATAATTATAATAACTAGCAGATAACATGTACTATAATACAAAAAAATCACTAATTAAAAAAATCATATTGACTACGAAACATAAAGAGAAATATAGATAAGCATGTTCTAAAAGAGTGCCCAGGTTGTTTATTTAGTCGGCGATGTTGTTAATTTTTCCATCACCCAGCTTTATATGTTAAGTATCACTAATATTGTGAATATATAGATCATCTAGTTTGAAAATATTTTTGATTAATTATAACTAGTAGATTAGACATTCATAATTAAAATTTTTTTTATTATAATAATTATTAATATACAATATCATTCTATGTTACTTTTATAGCATTTAGAAATGCATAAACAGAATCTGAAAATGCTAAAAGGGCACTTGTTTTGCAATTGGCTTTAGGTATTAAAACACCTAGGACCGGCCCTGGGTAAATGCCTTTCTTTCAAAATCCATTTGTTAAAACTCTCAGAGCAATTAGATGACATTTCACCATAACGGCATCAAGGAAAAAAATACATTAGCAAACTTTTCAAAAGGAATTCCATTCAAAAAAGTCTGCAACAATATGACCACCAACATCCTTAAAAGTTCTCAATGCTATATTGAAATCATCCAAATTAGAAGCGTAAGCAACGTGTGCAAACAGATCTATCAAATATCTTTTCTTACATTTGGAAAATTCGGACTTTAAAGCAACTTTCAAATTATTTCTCAAATGATAGAAAAAGGAACCATGAGCTGAATTGGGAAACACTTTTGGAACATCAACAAGAAGGCCAGGATGATGGTTAGAGATGAAAAAAAAATTTCTAAGATCATCTTTCAAAAAGTCTTTAAGCTGTTCACAATACCAAATCCAATTATTTTCATCTTCTCTAGAAACAATTGCAATAGCTATAGGGAAGAAACCTGATGGAGTAATAAAAACAAAATAAATAATTATGTAACAAAGCAAATTATTGCTCAGAGTAGAAAAGAAATAATCGTCAACAAGTACGAAATAATATAAAAAAATTATAATATACGTTTATTTACAATCAATACAATCTTGCATATATCTACTTAAAATAATTGCATACAAACTGCAAATATTGCATCATCTAAGTGCATTTTTTTACTACATTATATTTATGCAGTTAAATAATGCACCTTCTATATGTGTTTTCTAAATACATATGGTATATGCAGTTAAGTATTTCATAAATTTTTAAACAACATAACACATATGCAGTTTGGAAAATCAACAGCTCTCTATCAACATTTCATAAGAATCAAAAATTCTAATTGCACGAATGAAATGCAATTAAAAATTACACGATATAAGAGCATTGTTTAACTGAACATGTGATATGCATTTAAAAATTATATTAATGATATGTTGTATTTATTAACTACATATCAAATATGCAGTTTAAAAATGCACATACATGATGCAATTTATAATCTCATATCAAATATCAAATATCAAATAACTATAAAGATGTATGCATCTATTCTGAATATTTGCATGTATGTATACAATTCTGATATGCCACTATTCTGAATAAAGGCATTTATTTCTGCAATTATAATTAGAATCTCATAATTTTTTTTACTGCATAAGTGATATTTGCAAAAAAATCTGCAAAATTTGAGAATAGTTTCATAAATACTACAAATATTGTCAATATTTGCAGTAAAGATATAATTGTAAATAATTCTAGTTTTTCCTGAAATTATTCTTAATATTCGTAGAAATGTCTACAAATGTAGAAAATATTTGTATAAATCATTTCAAATATTATCGATGTTTGCTGTAAAACATCTAGTTGTACATATAAAGATGTAAAAAAAAATTTCAAAAAAAAAATTATTTCTATGCAAAGATTCTAAATATTTGTAGTTATAGCTGCAATTATTGTTAAAAATTGCAGAAAACTGAAAATATAAAGAATTTTTCTAAAATTTGTGCGAATATTACCAAATTTTGCAACAATAAAAATGCAAAAATATACATTGGAGTAGAAAGAGTTTTTTGAATTGAAATAATATAGCAAATTTTAAACTAAATACACACATATCGGCAATAAATTAGAATAACTGCACATAATAATACACATAAATAATAAAATTAAAGCAGAAAACATACATTCATTACCATTTTTACCAGTAGCATCCATTAAACAATCATGAGCTCTTCCCTTTATAAAAGTAGCATCAACAAACATTAATGGCCGACAAAATTGAAAACCATAAGCACAAGCTTCAAAACCAACAAAAATTCTCTCAAATTGACGAGTACTCTAGTTTTGTTCCAAAACAACTTTACTACCAGGATTAGTTTCAAGAACACAATCACAAAAGGACTTCAAATGACGATAAGACATCATACCACTACCATGTAAATCCTCTAAAGCCAACTTTTCTCACTATAAGCAAAATAATGCTTCAAAATAATACTATACTCAGTTTGAAAAAGATTAATAATGTCCTTTGTCTTCATCAATGGATTTGCTTGATATGATCATAAACCAACAATTTAATCAATTTACTTCTAATTGGAGGATCATTTATATCTCAAATTCTAGCACCACAAAAATGCTCAGGTTGAAATCTCTTAATAACAAAATATCCAGGAAGATTAGACTTAAGAGAAGCATGTATCCACAAATCATATCTAGATCGAGAACAAACATCAGTAACTCTTTCCCTGTCATTCTTTATCAAATTAATCTTGTACCCATTCTTAATGCTATATATCATCAAATGAAGCCTAAATTTTGTAGCACCACTTGCAAACTATTGACCAACACCCATAAAGATAGATTGATTGGAATCATTTCTCAATAACCGCCTAAATTGAATATTAGAATCACCAGTTGTACCAATTGATGAATTACAATTACATGTAATAGCATGATCTGATCTAATATTATCAACATTGTTTGCTTAAGAACCAGTGAGAACTACGTCCGTAAAAATAACTAATTAATCCTCGTGATTATGAGTGGACAATAACGAGATAGATTAAAGATCAGAATTAGTTTCAATATTCCTTCTCATACCATCTCTAATATGCTATAAGTCAAATGTCTGTAAACTTAAATCAGACCATTTTTTTACAAATAGCTTTTCTCAGCATAACAACTGAATTATCAAAATGAACATGTAAAGAAAAGTTATTGTGTCCAAACTTCAACAACACTAGAACACCATTCTTGTCAACAATACTGTAAAATAAAATATTAAAACATCGGCACATCAATAAAATAATAAACAATTCCCTTAAAACAAAACAAAAAATACAATCATTATCATATATAATGAGAAAATCAACTACAATTATTCACAATGATTGTAGAGAAATCTTCAGTCATTTACAATAATTGCGAACAAGACTGCAATTATATGCAAATCAATATAGAACACTTAAAATCACAATGCTACACATGGAACCAAATATTCTACTATTAACTATTGTTCATATTTTTTGTTCTATTGTATTTGTTATTTAACTATATTTTAAACATATTACAAATAATGCAGTTATGATTACATTTCAAACAAATTGTATAAATATATTTTTTAACTTCATTATGGTAAAATAGTTATACTGCATTTTGATAATGCAGTTAAAAATTGCATTGAACTGCTTTATTTATACACTACATATCAAATATGCAGTTGAAAAATGCATTTAATTGGTACAATTTATAACTTTATAAGTAAAATGCAATTAAATATGCAATTATTCCTGATGATTGAAAAGATGTACGCAACTATTCATAATAATTGCGAAAATGTATGCATTTATTCTGAATAATTGCATGTATCTATGCAACTATGATAAAATCTTGTGAATTTCTAACTCCGTAATTAAAATGCAACAAAAAATTCCACCATTTAAATGCATTTTTTAACTGTATATATGTCATATGCAATTAAAAATTACATTTAACAGCTACCTTTTTAAACAGTAAATTGTTTTACAAATTTGAACATTTTCAATATTTGTAGATTTCTCTACTATTATTAAGAATAATTACAGAAAACACAACAATTATTTTAAATAATTGTTTATTTATGATCTATTATTCACTTAAAACCATTTATATTCTTCAATGCATGTCTATATTAATTTCAATTCAAAAAACGGTTGCAACTCAAACATATTATAATATATATTTTTACTAAAAATATACAACATATTTCCAGAATTTTAGGAAGAAATAAAATCTCAATACTTATAGAATTTTAACAAATTATGTTTTAAAGGATAATTCATTGTAGTAAAAGTGATGGTCAAAAGTGCATGTGATTGACTCATAAAAAGTAGTTACATGCTTATCTATTTGTAATAAACAAACAAAAATGTCTTGTATTCACGTGATCGACTCACTCTTCAATTCTATATTTTGACGAAACTTGTATAATTTGACTAGTTACATCTACGGTTGAGATTTTTTTGCATGTTTATACATACTTCTTTTTATTGTTCTTTACACTATATATTATTCTATAATAAAAAGTCATGTGACGCCCCACCTCTATACCCACGCTAGCCAAGGACACTACGGGGTAATGCCGTCAACTAACGCAGAGAATAAGGCTGTTGAGGAGCGGCCATCCGCATAATTGCCTTATGCGAGCACCGATATGTCAGATAGTACAACATGCGTTTGGTTGAAGGAGGAAATCCGACATACCGATACAAACTCAAAGCTACTAAACAGTGGCTATATGTAATCTTCAAAAACAAATATAGAAGTAAACATAACACAAATCAGTCACAGACATCCATATCACAAAGGCAGAAATAGATATGAATATATAACACATGAAAGTGTACATTAGAGTAGTGGTCAAACAAGATCCACAATGTCACAAAAGAATAGCTACAAGTACTAGACAAAAGAATATGGATACATCAATGAGTCTATATCTCAAATGTATACAACAAAAACTACTAATCTAAGTAGTTAGCCAAAAGTCAGGGTGATAATCCCAGATGTGAAGTCAAGCAGAAGCACCTGCAATATCTCGGTCTGACCCGAGTATTATTTAATAAGAAAATAATAAATGAGCAGTATAGCTATAAATATCAGATAAAATGATATAGAATAAGAGATATGACATAAATATATAATAACCATAAAGTCATACTGTGATAAGTATGCAATTGAAAAATCAACTAGGGATTAATCAATATCACGAGAATCTTCTCGAAGATAAAAAAGGAATGTCATACTCCTTATTTACCAACTCACCAAACTATAAATATTGACAATAATATCAATGTCAATCACAAAAGTTAATGACATACAAATTCACCAATGCACAAATATTGATAAAACTTATCAATGTAAATCACGAAAATTGGTGAAACACAAAATTCTAGAAATCAACAATGGAAATCCAGAAATCACAATAAGGGGGAGGCCTATCACAAAATGGGAGCACGAAAACTCACCAACATGTGTATTACACAATGGAACGCTATTCCATGGTAGCTAACCATTAATTTTGAGCCGAAGCTCCAAAAAACGGCCAGAAGACCATGGGTCGCTACCCCATCAAATTGAGCCGAAGCTCCACGGAAATGGGGTTTAGTCTCCCTCGTAGACAAAGAGACATCGCACATTTGCTAGTCTAAATCACAAAAATGATCATAACGATCACCAAGAAGTGTCAATTACAGTAAGCTAGTAAATATATAAGCTTAGCTTCATGTCCCATAACCACTAGCTTAACTTAAATATTTACGAACAAATTGTAGATTTCCACTAGAAAATTGTCACAGGAGTTTCAATCGAACAAGTCCAAGAATTAACCGTCAAAGTAAACGCAAGCGTTTCATACCACTTGTTTTACGAAGCTGTTTAATTAGATTTCTCGTACGAGTGAGATGAAGTGACAAATCACAAAAATGATTGCAAAAACAATAAATCACAAAAATTCACATTCGAAGACGTGAATACAATCCAAATAATTCGATTCCAAATTCATCAAAGTGCAAATAGCCTAGCGACTCAACACGGCACGACCTAACAGTGGAACGACCTAAGGAGGTAGCGGCTCAAAAGAGGTCGAGCGACCTAACATTGGTGTGAGGCGTAGCAGGTGCGACCTAATGAATGGCGCAACCTAACTGCATGGCGCGACCTAAGAGGAAATGAAGGCCGAGCGACCTAAGGTAGAAACGGCTTAGGGAGCTAGCATGCGGCCTAGGTGGTGCGACCTAATCAAGGCGCGACCTAAGACATGGCGCGACCTATAGGGGTGAGACCTAAAGGGGTAGCGGCATAACATGGCTGAGCGACCAAGGGGTGAAACAACCTAAAAGGATAAAAGAAGGTCGAGCGACCTAGTGGGGAGGTCGAGTGACCTAACGACTTAAGGGGTAACAAGGCTGAGCAACGACCTAGCACGACGAGGCCTAACCAATGCCGAGCGGCTTAAGGAAGTGAAGACGGCCGAATGACCTAGCGACCTATGTTTACAACCTAAGGCCGAGCGACCTAACAACCTATGGGGGGAGGAACGACCTAAATGCAGGCCGAGAATCCTTCATATGCAGGCTGAGCGACCTAAGGGTTTTGAAGCTCAAAACTCACTCAATTTGCAACCGATCGACCACGAACGCTAGGGGATTACGCCTATCGGCTACCCGGCCGTATTGGCTACTCGATGCATCACCAAAAACGTATTTAAACATCAAAGATTGGATTTTTAAGGATATGAAACCAAAACACTAAAAATTGGGATTTTCACCAATTCAATCCAAATCAATGGCAAATGCATATGTAAAAGTGTTAGGAATTCATACCCAAACAATCAAAGATAGTTATAGACAAAGATGTGAGATAAAAATCTCACCTTTACACAAAAATCAATGAAGGAGAAGCCTAAAAGCAAAGGAGGAATCAACCACACTTGAATCTCTACACAAGAAGCTTGAATCAATGGCTTCTCTTTGAATTTGGAGTTGGATGTTGAATTTGCAAGTGAACTAGGGCTTGGAGTTTTAATTTTCCATTCCTTCCTCCATTTTTGATGAAGCTTGAGTGTTAGGAAATGAAAGTAGAGTTATGAAGAGAAGGGGGTTGAGTTAGAATTAATGGTTTTAGGCAAATGAGCTAAATCAAACCCAAAACCCAAAGAGAAAAAGTAACAAAATTCCACTAACTCCAAACATATCAAAGTTTACACTCAAAAAGATCGCAAACGGTATTTTGAACTCAATGGAAGTGGTTCCGATTCCTAATTCGACCGTATGCAAAAAGTAACTTTTCGGACTAAAATCCTACTAACGATACAATATTAAAATAAAATATTTAAATATTCAATCGTAAAATATGCGGGTTGTTACAGACTCCCCTCTTAAAGAAATTGCGTCCTTGCAATATTTAAGAAGAAAATATAATGTAACAACCATGAAAGCATATCAACACAAAAGAAATTTGAAATATGAAATTCACCTCAAAGAGCACGGGAAAGTAAGTCTGGATGTGTTCGCTCGATGAACTCTCTAGATTCCCAAGAGCAATCCTTAGGGTTTGAGGACCATTGGACTTCAACTAGCGGAACATTTTTATTTCGAAGGCGTTTGACCTCCGAAGCAATAATACGAATAGGATGTTGCTCATAAGTTAAATTAGGTGAAACTTCAATTTCTTCCACAACACCGGGCTCAAGAATAGAATCGGAATCTCGGAGGCACTTCCGTAATTGAGAAACGTGAAACACGTCATGAATAGCAGAAAATTGAGTCGGTAATAGAAGGCGATAAGCCATGGAACCAATATGTTCGGTGATAGAAAATGGCCCAATATATCGAGGCGCTAATTTTCCCGATCGACTGAAATGCACAACACCCATTATAGGTGAAACACGGATAAACACAAGATCTCCCACAGAAAATTCTAATTTCCTTCTCCGGTTATCAGCATAGGATTTCTGTCTACTCTGCGCTTCTTTCATCCTATGACGAATAAGGTCAATCTTTTATGTGGAATCACGAATAAAATCTAGACCTAAAACCATCTTCTCACCGGCCTCAAGCCAACAAGAAGGAGATCGGCATGGCCTTCCATAGAGTGCCTCGAAAGGTGCCATACCAATACTAGATTGGAAGCTATTATTATAGGAAAACTCAACAAGAGAAATATGATCTTCCCAACTTCCACCAAAATCAAGGACACATGCACGAAGAAGATCCTCAAGAGTTTGATTCATACGCTCAGTTTGTCCATCGGACTTGGGATGATAAGCGGTGCTAAAATTAAGCTTCGTTCCTAAAGCTTTTTGAAGACTCTTCCAAAATTCACTAGTAAACAATGGATCACGATCACTAACAATAGAAGAAGGAACTCCATGCAATTTTACAATTTCTTTGATAAAGAGTTTGGCCAAGACAGGAACGGTTCGATTAGATCGAACGGGAATAAAATGGGCGGATTTAGTAAGTCTATGAACAATCACCCATAAGCTATCATGACCCGAACGAGAACGGGGAAGGCCGTCTATAAAATCCATGGAAATTTGGTCCCACTTCCAAATTAGAATTTAAAGGTTGCAATAACCCACCAGGCCTTTGATGTTCGGCCTTGACAAGTTGGAAAGTCATGCAACACTTAACAAAGTTAGCAATATCAGATTTCATTCCCTCTCAATAATAAAGTCGCTTCATATCCGAATACATTTTACTACTACCGGGATGAATGGTAAATTTAGAACGATGGTAATCTTCTAAAATGTCTTTATGAAGATTACTAATATTTGGCATGATAAGTCTACCAAATTTTCGGATACCGCCATGAAAATCAATATTAAAGTCTTTCAAACCTTCAATATCAATTTTATCCCTAAGATTTTGGCCAAGAAGAGCCAATTCGGGATTTAGCTTTTGAGCTTCAAGAATGCGGTCTAAAAGAGAAGGATGAGCCTCAAGGCTACATAAAACAAAAGATGAACATAAATCGAAAATATGATCTCGAATCTCACAAGTGGATAGAATTCCGAGATCATTCCATACGGATATCATCATAGAAACAACCACTTGTTGCTTACGACTAAGTGCATCCGCAACACGATTTCCCTTAGAATATCAAGATCATAAGCTGCAAGAAATTCGAGCCAACATTGTTGACGCAAATTAAGTTACTTTTGAGAAAATAGATACTTCAAGGATTTATGATCGGTGTAAAGATTAAATTTTTCTCCCAAAAGATAATGACGCCAAATATGAAGGGCGAAAACAATAGCCGCGAGTTCTCAATCATGAGTGGCATATCTAGTCTCGGCTGGCTTTAATTGCCTAGAAGCATACATAAGAACGGCACCCTAACCAACGCGACTAGCATCGGTATAAACTATAAAATCTTGGTTTCCCTCGGGAATCACAAGAATAGAAGCATCGGAAAGGAGTTCTTTTAATTTCTGAAAAGAAGCTTCACATTTGTCCGACCAAATGTATTTAACTCCCTTCTTTGTCAAGCTAGTAAGAGGCATGAAAATTTTAGTAAAGTCCTTTATGAAACAGCGGTAATAACCGACCAATCCAAGGAAACTACGTATTTTCTTCACACTCTCTGGTCTCTTCCAGTTTTGAATTGCTTCAATCTTTGAAGGATCCACGGAAATTCTGGATTCGTAAATAATATAAATACTCCATCTTGGGTAACACGAGATTGACCGGCGCTGGGACGGCCAGGTCTAACCATTTCCCTTCCTTTAGAAAAAAGAAAGAAGAAGGATAAGGTTATTCACCAAATGAATATCAAGCAATCTTGATAGATAAAAAAGCAATCATAAAGAAAAATAGGATGAATCGGTACGAAGACTCGAATTAAATCCTAAAGCATGACTCCTAAGATGGACTTAGGACGATGATCCTTGCTAGATTATTCTACATTGTTCCGAAGATTGGCTCCGATACCAAGCTGTGACGCCCCACCTCTATACCTACGCTAGCCAAGGACACCACGGGGTAATACCGACAACTAGCACGGAGAACAAGGCTGTTGACGAGCGGCCATCCGCGTAATTGCCTTGTGCGAGCACCGATATGTCAGATAGTACAACATGCGTTTGGTTGAAGGAGGAAATCCGACATACCGATACAAACTCAAAGCTACTACACAGTGGATATATGTATTCTTCGAAAACAAATATAGAAGTAAACATAACACAAATCAGTCACAGACATCCATATCACAAAGGCGAAAATAGATATGAATATATAACACATGAAAGTGTACATCAGAGTAGTGGTTAAACAAGATCCACAATGTCACAAAAGAATAGCTACAAGTACTAGACAAAAGAATATGGATACATCAATGAGTCTATATCTCAAATGTATACAACAAAAACTACTAATCTAAGTAGTTAGCCAAAAGTCAGGGTGATAATCCCAGATGTGAAGTCAAGCAGAAGCACCTGTAACATCTCGGTCTGACCCGAGTATTATTTAATAAGAAAATAACAAACGGATCAGTCTAGCTATAAATATCAGATAAAATGGTATAGAATAAAAGATATGAAATAAATATAATATAACCATAAAGCCATACTGTGATAAGTATGCAATTGAAAAATCGACTAGGGATTAATTAATATCACGAGAATCTTCTCAAAGATAAAAAAGGAATGTCATACTCCTTATTTACCAAATCACCAAACTATAAATATTGACAATAATATCAATGTCAATCACAAAAGTTAATGACACACAAATTCACCAATTCACAAATATTGATAAAACTTATCAATGTAAATCACGAAAATTGGTGAAATACAAAATTCTAGAAATCAACAATGAAAATCCAGAAATCACAATAAGGGGGAGGCCTATCACAAAACGGAAGCATGAAAACTCACCAACACGTGTATCACAAAATAGAATGCTATTCCATGGTAGCTAACCATTAATTCTGAGCCGAAGCTCCACAAAACGGCCCGAAGACCACGGGTCGCTACCCCACCAAATTGAGCCGAAGCTCCACGGAAACGGGGTTTAGTCTCCTTCGTAGACAAAGAGACATCGCACATTTGCTAGTCTAAATCACAAAAATGATCATCAACGATCACCAAGAAGTGTCAATTACAGTAAGCTAGTAAATATATAAGCTTAGCTTCATGTCCCATAACCACTAGCTTAACTTAAATATTTACGAACAAATTGTAGATTTCCACTAGAAAATTGTCACAGGAGTTTCGATCGAACAAGTCCAAGAATTAACCGTCAAAGTAAACGCAAGCGTTTCATACCACTTGTTTTACGAAGCTGTTTAATTAGATTTCTCGTACGAGTGAGATGAAGTGACAAATCACAAAAATGATTGTAGAAACAATAATCACAAAAATTCATATTCGAAGACGTGAATACAATCCAAAGAATTCGATTCCAAATTCATCAAAGTGGAAATAGCCTAGCGACTCAACACGGCATGACCTAACAGTGGAACGACCTAAGGAGGTAGCGGCTCAAAAGAGGTCGAGCGACCTAACATTGGTGCGAGGCATAGCAGGTGCGACCTAATGAATGGCGCGACCTAACTGCATGGCGCGACCTAAGAGGAAATGAAGGTCGAGGACCTAAGGTAGAAACGGCTTAGGGAGCTAGCATGCGGCCTAGGTGGTGCGACCTAATCAAGGCGCGACCTAAGACATAGCGCGACCTATAGGGGTGCGACCTAAAGGGATAGCGGCATAACATGGCTGAGTGACCAAGGGGTGCAACGACCTAAAAGGATAAAAGGAGGCCGAGCGACCTAGTGGGGAGGTCGAGCGACCTAACGACTTAAGGGGTAACAAGGTCGAGCAACGACCTAGCACGACACGACCTAACCAATGCCGAGCGACTTAAGGAAGTGAAGACGGCCGACCGACCTATGTTTACGACCTAAGGCCGAGCGACCTAACGACCTATGGGGGGAGGAATAACCTAAATGCAGGCCGAGAATCCTTCATATGCAGGCCGAGCAACCTAAGGGTTTTGAAGCTCAAAACTCACTCAATTTGCAACCGATCGACCACGAACGCTAGGGGATTACGCCTGTCGGCTACCCGACCGTATTGGCTACTCGATGCATCACCAAAAACGTATTCAAACATCTAAGATTGGATTTTTAAAGATATGAACCCAAAACACTAAAAATTGGGACTTTCACCAATTCAATCCAAATCAATGGCAAATGCATATGTAAAAGTGTTAGAAATTCATACCCAAACAATCAAAGATAGTTATAGACAAAGATGTGAGATAAAAATCCCACCTTTACACAAAAATCAATGAAGGAGAAGCCTAAAAGCAAAGGAGGAATCAACCACACTTGAATCTCTACACAAAGCTTGAATCAATTGCTTCTCTTTGAATTTGGAGTTGGATGTTGAATTTGCAAGTGAACCAGGGCTTGGAGTTTTAATTTCCCATTCCTTCCTCCATTTTTGACGAAGCTTGAGTGTTAGGAAATGAAAGTAGAGTTATGAAGAGAAGGGGGTTGAGTTAGAATTAATGGTTTTAGGCAAATGAGCTAAACCAAACCCAAAATCCAAAGTGAAAAAGTAACGAAATTCCACTAACTCCAAACATATCAAAGTTTACACTCAAAAAGATCGCAAACGGTGTTTTGAACTCAATGGAAGTAGTTTCGAGTCCTAATTCGACCGTATGCAAAAAGTAACTTTTCGGATTAAAATCCGACTAACGATAAAATATTTAAATAGTCAATCATAAAATATGCGGGTTGTTACAAGTCATATCTTCATATTTTCTTCAATGTCTATCTATAATTATATTCTATGTTTTCTTATTTGTTTAAATCATTTTTAGATTGAATGTTCATGGTAATTTTTTTGTATTATTCCTTCAGTACTCAAACTAAAATGAATGAAACCTTGATAGCCTTTGTAATTACTAGTTCTCCACAATCTGTTACTTTATCTTCAGGTCCACTTGTACGGTTAAATGTTAATTCTTTAGATGTCAAACAAGCTTCTAGAAAATTCAATGTCTAAATTGAACAAATCGTGGAGCAAATTAAAGAAAAGAAGGCTATCATAGAGGAACCAATTGGTACAAATTAAGAAGCAAAATGAAGCCCATAGAATAGAATAGCCTACCGCCATTGCTCACTGTTTATGCTAACAATACGGCGAGTGAGTGATAACGACGCTATCAGAAATGAGTCGGCCAGATTGGCATATGAGTCATCATCATGTCACCTGTGACTAACCCACCACTACTTGATAGACTGACTCAGTCTACCATTATACGCGACAACATTTGTGCTTATCCTAGAAAAGAAATGCGCATAGTATCTTTGGATATGAAGTTGCCTGCTGACAAGAAGAGAGAAAGAAAACAAGTAGTGAATGCTCGATGATCTAGGCAATCTTGCGCATCCATCCCAAAGACTTGGAAAATTAGTTATCGCGCCTTCAACAACAATCCCGTTCCAAATGAAGCAACAAGAAAAGTTGTTAAGGTGCATACTGATTTGAAGAATCCCAAGCAAGCAAGATACTATGACTAGAAGTAAAATCAAGTTTGCCAACCACAATAGGGACACTAGACCTCACCCAAAATAGCTCGTACTACTTACATGATAAGCATTGTAAAAAGGAAATAAATGTATTAATGTATTAAAGTGGATGTAGGTATATTAGACAGCGCAAACTAGTATAAAAATCGCTTTATTATCACTCTTTAGTATGATTAAATGATCTCCTCATGCACATCCGGAGTTCATCACCAATAGTCATGACACATGAATATAGTTAACTGCATATCAAATATGCAGTTAAAAAAACTCATAAATTTTTAACTGCATTAATTTAAACGCAGTTAAAATTGAACCATTAGAGTGTATTTCAAAACTACATATATGATATGCAGTTAAAAATTGCAAACAACACATGAAATCTGTAACTACAACAACATATGTAGTTAAGAAATGTACTTAAATGCTGCAATTATTTTGAATAATTATACAAAAAATGGAATTATTTTGAATAATTGTTTACTTATTAGCAATTATTCACTTAAAACAATTTACATTCTTTAACATATGCATGCAATTATTTCAATTCAAAAAACTTTTGAAACTCCAACATACGTTATTAAATTTCCCAACGAGAAACATTGATAATATTTAAAGAATTTTAACCAAAAACATCAATATTGACAAAAATTATTGCAATTTTTAAGAATAATTGCAGCGTTATCTGCAAACATTCAAGATCTTTCCATTAAAATAAGCAAATATTTACTTAAATTTTTTTACATTTTCAACTGAAAATATTTGCTGATAAAAGAGCATATATGGTACATTTAACCACTTCAATGCTCATCAAATATGCAGTTAAAAGGCCCATAAATTTTTAACTGCATAATTGAAATGCAGTTAAAATTGAACCATTAAAGTGTATTATATAATTGCATATATGATATGCCGTTAAAAACTGCAAATAGCACATGAAATCGTTAATTGCAAACAACATATGTAGTTAAGAAATATATTTAAATGCTACAATTATTTTGAATAATTATAAAAAATGGAATTATTTTGATTAATCACTTACTTATTAGCAATTATGCACTTTAAAAAATTTACATTTTCCATGTATGCAATTATTTCAATTCAAAAAACTCTTGAAATTCCGACATACATTATTACATTTCTCATTGAAAAACATTGATAATGTTTAAAGATTTTAACAAAAAAACATCAATGTTGTCAAAAATTTCTGCAATTTTTAAGAATTCTTGCAGTGTTATCATCAAACATTCAAAATTTCTCCAAGAAATAAGCAAATATTTACTAAAAAAATTCTTACATTTTTAACTGAAAATATTTGCTGATAAAAGAGCATATATGAGACATTTAACCACTTCAATGAACACTCAACAAATATGCAGTTAAAAAACCCATAAATTTTTAAATACATAATTGAAATGCAGTTAAAATTGAGCCACTAAAGTGTTTTTTATAACAGCATATATGATATGCAATAAAAAACTGCAATTAACAGACGAAATCTTTAACTACAAACAACATATGTAGTTAAGAAATTACTTAAATGCTGCAGTTATTTTAAATAATTACTTGCTTATCAACAATTATTCACTTAAAACAATTTACATTCTTCAACACATGTATGCAATTATTTCAGTCAAAAAACTCTTGAAACTCCAACATACATTATTATATTTCTCACTGAAAAACATTGATAACATTTAAAGACTTTTAAAAAAACATCAATATTATCAAAAATTTCTGCAATTTTTAAGAATAATTGCAGTGTTATCTACAAACATTCAAAATCTCTCCATATAAATAAGCAAATATTAACTTAAATTTTTTTTACATTTTCAAATGAAAATATTTGCTGATAAGAGAGCATATATGATACATTTAACCAATTCAATGAACACTTATCAAATATGCGTTAAAAAACTCATAATTTTAACTTCATAATTGAAATGTAGTTGAAATTGAACCAATAAAGTATTTTTTATAACTACATATATGATATGTAGTTAAAAACTGCAATTAACAGATGAAATCTTAACTGCAGCAAACATACGTAGCTAAGAAATGTATTTACAAGGAACGGCTTCCAAGTCCGTAGAATTGAAAGGTGATGGAAGAAAAGCCCCCTTGAAAAAGTTATGAAAATTTGATCCCTATTTTCACATTTTGACTAATTTATGCTACTTTTGCCCCTGATTTCAATGTTGGGCCGATTTTCTAGAAGATGACAATTTGGTTAAAAGAAAAGGGACTTAATTTACATGGGTTTATGAGTAGGGACTTTTTGTGCATCAGCTTTGAGAATAGGGACCTTTGGTCCAAAACCCCATGTACTTAAATGTTGCAATTATTTTCAATAATTATAGAAAAAATGCAATTATTTTGAATGACTGCTTGTTTATTAGCAATTATTCACTTAAAATAATTTACATTCTTCAACACATGTTTGCGATTATTTCAATTCAAAAAACTCTTGAAATTCCAACATACATTATTACATTTCTCACGAAAAAACATTGATAATATTTAAAGGCTTTTTACAAAAAAAACATCAATATTATCAAAAAAAATGCAATTTTTAAGAATAATTGCAGCGTTATCTACAAACATTCAAAATTTCTCCATAAAAATAAACAAGCATTTACTCAAAAAATTCTTACATTTTCAGCTAAAAATATTTGCTGATAAAAGAGCATTTATGATATATTTAACCACTTCAATGAGCTCTCATCAAATATGAAGTTAAAAAATCCATAAATTTTTAACTGCATAATTGAAATGCTTTTAAAATTGAACCATTAAAGTGTTTTTTATAACTGCATATATGATATGCAATTAAAAACCGCAGTTAACAGATGAAATCTTTAACTGCAAACAACATGTGTAGTTAAGAAATATAGTTAAATGCTGCAATTACTTTGAATGATTATAGAAAAAATGTAATCATTTTGAATAATTGCTTACTTATTAACAATTATTCTCTTGAAACTATTTACACTCTTCAACACATGTATGCAATTATTTCAATCAAAAAATTTTGAAACTCCAACATACATTATTGCATTTATCACCAATAAATATTGATAATATTTAAAGACTTTTAACAAAAACATTAATATTGTCAAAAAATTCTACAATTTTTAAGAATAATTGCAGCGTAATCTGCAAACGCTCAAAATCTCTCCATAAAAATGAAAAAATATTTACTTAAAAAATATTTACATTTTCAACTGTAATTATTTTCTTATAAAAGAGCATATATGATACATTTAACCATTTCAATGAACGCTCATCAAATAAGCAGTTAAAAAAACCCAAAAAAATTTAACCGCATAATTGAAATGCTGCTAAAATTGAACCATTAAAGTGTTTTTTATAACTGCATATATGATATGCAGTTAAAAACTGCAATTAACAGATGAAATCTTTAACTGTAAAAAACATATGTAGTTAGGAAATGTACTTAAATACTGCAATTATTTTGGATAATTACAGGAAAAATGTAATTATTTTGAATAATAGCTTAATTATTAGCAATTATTCACTTAAAATAATTTACATTCTTCAACACATGTATGCAATTATTTCAATTTAAAAAACTCTTGAAACTCCAATATACATTATTACATTTCTCACTAAGAAAACATTGATAATATTTAAAAACTTTTAACAAAAAAAACATCAATATTGTTAAAAATTTCTGCAATTTTTAAGAATAATTACAGCATTATTTGCAAACATTCAAAATCTCTCCATAAAAATAAACAAATGTTTACTTAAAAAATTCTTACATTTTCAATTGAAAATATTTGCTGATAAAAGAGCATATATGATACGTTTAACCATTTCAATGAACACTCATCAAATATGAAGTTAAAAAACCCATAAATTTTTAACTGCATAATTGAAATGTAGTTAAAATTGAACTACTAAAGTGTTTTTTATAACCGCATATATGATATGGAATAAAAAACTGCAATTAACAGAAGAAATCTATAACTGCAAAAACATATGTAGTTAAGAAATGTACTTAAATTCTGCAATTATTTTGAATGATTACGGAAAAATGCAATTATTTTGAATAATTGCATACTTATTAACAATTATTCGCTTAAAAAAGTTTCCATTCTTCAATACAGGTACGCAATTATTTCAACTGAAAATATTTGCTGAAAATAAAATAAGCAAATATTTAATTAAAAAGTTCTTACAATTTCAACTGAAAATATTTGCTATTAAAAGAGTATATATGAAACATTTAACTACTTCAATGAACACTCATCAAATTTGTTGAAACAATTGTAAACATATATTTCTGCAATCTAGTATAAGCTTTAAATAATTGTACCCTTTTATGCAATTATATGCAATATTTGCAGACAAATCTGTAAATATTGCAAATCAACACTTTAATATAATTTTTACGGTCATATCCGTAAATATTGAAAACAAATGCATAGAATAATGTAAAAATAATGTTCAATTTTGCAAATAAAAATGTAAAGCAAAATTTACTCATTTATGTGCAAATATGTTAATTATTTTCAGTTATATGCAAATATATTGAATAGTTGTAAACATGTATGCAATTATTATTAATAGTTGCATATATGTTTACAATTACAATGAACAACTGTATTTTTAAGTGCATTTCACTTATGTAATTAAAAAGTCACAATTCATGCATTTCACCTATGAACAGTTCATGCATTTCACACATGAACAGCTACATAAAGTTCTAAACCTCAAAACAAATTCATAATTCATGCATGTTCTAAAATATTATATTTCAAAATTTATTAGATTTTCAACTGCATATTGCAGATGCAGTTAAAAAATTAAACACTTTTAACACACTAATAATTCAGAATAAAATTTATTTTAGTTATATTAGTTATATTTTATGTATAGCTCATTGTTGTATGAATTTTAATTGCATTTTAAAATTACAGCCTTAGAATTTTGGAGAATGAATAAGACTTAAAATACTTCAATTGGATTTTATGAATCATTCAGATTTCATTTTATTCATGAGTTATAAAAAGAAAATATGTCTTTGATTGTTTGTTATAAAAGGACAAAAACATCCAGTACTCATGTGATTCTTTCAGCTTTTAGTTCAACATCTTGACCAAAGTTATATTCCTTGACCGGTTATATCTACGGTTGACTTTTTTTCTATGTCAGTATATTCTATCTTTTCTTCTTCTTTGTTCTTCGTCTTCTTCTTTGATGAAAAATCATATCATTAGTATTTATTCAGTGGCTATTTATTAATTATATTTTGTTTTTTCTTGTCTTCTTGGCAATACTTTTAGTTCGAGTACTAAATTTGATTTTTGCAGATTTTTCCGTCGGTACCCAAACTAAAATGAGTGCCAACATGATAGTCGCTGCACTTAAGAGATGAAAATGAGTTTGAAGATAAAAAAATCAATACTCTTGTCTCTGATTTTGTAATGACCCGAATTTCTCGAGGTATGACTTGCAATATTTAAAATGGTTTTAAATATTGAATTTGAATTTATAAATTGATTTTGAATATGAAAATTTGGTTTTCATTTATTAAATAAATTCATAATTTAAATATAGCAATCTACTGAATAATTTAGTTATCGAATTTTAAAGTGGAATATTAGTTAAATTATTGTATCTTGAGTTTTAAGCCTGATAAAAATTATTTAAAGGCTTATAAAATTTATATTTATAATAATGAAGATAACAGAGTTTCAAAATTGAATTTAAAAGCGATCTGTTCAATTACAAAAGTAGTTTGTTCAAATTGACCTTTAAAATAGTGATCCAGGGCACAGTCTCGGAATTTAATGAAACTAGTTCCATTGGATCTATAATAATGTATTATTATCGGATTTCAAATTTCATAGCATTTGAATTTATTGTTTGGCCGTACAGTATAGAAACGCGTTGAAATTAATATCGAAATTTAATATAATAATAGGGTCTAAAAATCTATCTTCTCCATACGATCGAATTAGGACTCGAAACCTTTTCCATTGCGTTCAGAATAGGGGTATAACATTATGAATGCCTAGCGGCACGTCTCGGTAGGGGTTCGAGATATTAAGTTATGAGAATCAAGATATTTCAAAAATTAAATTAAAAAATTCGTCTAGTCAAGCTTTCCTTTCACTGTACCCATTACCATTCAAATATGCCACCGTGTAACAACCCGCATATTTATCAATTGTATATTTAAATATTTTATTTAAATATTTTATCGTTCGTCGGATTTTGGTCCGAAAAGATACTTTTTGCAAACAGTCGAATTGGGACTTGAGACCACCCCCATTGAGTTCAAAATGCCATTTGCGACCTTTTTGAGTATAAGCTTCGATATGTTTGGAGAAAGTTGATTTTTGCTACTTTTTCCCGCTTATGACTTTGGTTTGGACTGCACCCTTATTAGCTCAGCCCAACCCCTTCTCTTCATAACTTCTCCTCTTTAATTAAAACACTTCAAGCTAAAGTAAAAATGGTGGAAGAGATGGGAAAAGGAAATTCCTAAGCCCTAGCTTTCTTTGCAAATCCAACTTCTAGCTCCAAACTCAAGCGAACCCATTGGTAAGCACCTCATTCATCTTCTCCAACTCTTTCTCCATTCAATTTCAGAAATTTCCTAAACCTAATTTAGGAAATATTTTACTTGTAAGCTTAGATTGAAGCTTCTTGAGTTGTTATTAAAGAGGAATTGATCTTAGCTTGTTTTAAAAGCCTCTCCTTCATTAATTTGGGTTCAAAGGTGAGATTTTTATCTCACATCTATGCTTATAATTATCTTCGAATGTTAGGTATGAATTCCTAACACTTCTTCATGTGCATTAGCTTTTGGTTTGGATTGGTTTTGTGAATATTCCAATTTTTGGGTTTTTAAGTCAAATTTGTGTGAAAATCCTTTTATGGGTGTTCGATCATGCTTTTGGTGATGCATCGAGGAGCATATAGGGCCGGGTAGCCGATTGGCATAAACCCTTAGAGCCAATGTTCGTCCGGTTGCATTTTGGAAGAGTTTGCCCTTCATTTGAATAGGCTGAAAAACAGCCCAGGCATGATTCAGTCGACTGAATCTTCTGTTCAGTCGACTGAACCTGGAACCCGAAAGTTTCCAGGTATGATTCAATCGACCGAATCCTCTGTTCAGTCGACTGAACCTGAAAACAGAAAGTTTCCTGAACCTGGAAAATTTCCAGGTACAGGGTCAGTCGACTGAAAACTCTGTTCAGTCGACTGAACCTGCTGTTTGAGTCCAATTTGCCTTTTTGGATTGAATTTCCAATGTTATTCGATTCGTGTTGATTCTCTTTTGTTATTATCACTTATTATCGACTTTGATGACATTTTCTTCGTGATTTATGGGAATATCCATTTTGATGGATTCGGTATCGATTTCTTTGGATTTTATTCACGTCTTCGAATGTGAACTTTACTGATTGATTGTTCCTACAATCTTCTTTGTGATTTGTCACTTTAAAAATATAAAGGTTTCAATACTAGTAGTAAATATCAAAATTCTTTCATCAAAACGATTTCAACACTATTTTATTACAAAGCTCGTTTTCCCAAACCGATTTCCAAGCTATTAGTATATACAAACCTTTACCTCACTCGTATGAGAAATCTAATTAAACGACTTAGTAAAACAAGTGGTATGAAACGCTTGCGTTTACTTCGTCGGTTAATTCTTGGACTTGTTCGATTGAACTTCTTGTGACAATTTTCTAGTGGAGATCTACAATTTGTTCGTAAATATTTAAGTTAGGCTAGTGGTTATGGGCATGAAGCTAAGTTCATATATTTACTAGCTTACTGTAACTGACACTTCTTGATGATCATGACGATCATTTTTATGTTTTAGACTAGCATGTGCAATGTCTTTACTTTTGATTCATTGGATGTACCGTTTGCACTACATCAATGATATACTTTTGATTCATTGGATGTACCGTTTGCACTACATCAATGATATACTTTTGATACATTGGATGTACCATTTGCACTACATCAATGTCTTTGCTTTTGATACATTGGATGTACCGTTTGCACTACATCAATGTCTTTGCTTTTGATTCATTGGATGTACCGTTTGCACTACATCAATGATATACTTTTGATTCATTGGATGTACCGTTTGCACTACATCAATGATATTCTTTTGATACATTGGATGTACCGTTTGCACTACATCAATGTCTTTGCTTTTGATTCATTGGATGTACCGTTTGCACTACATCAATGATATGCTTTTGATACATTGGATGTACCGTTTGCACTACATCAATGTCTTTGCTTTTGATTCATTGGATGTACCGTTTGCACTACGTCAATGATATGCTTTTGATTCATTGGATGTACCGTTTGCACTACATCAATGATATGCTTTTGATACATTGGATGTACCGTTTGCACTACATCAATGTCTTTGCTTTTGTTACATTGGATGTACCGTTTGCACTACATCAATGATATGCTTTTGATACATTGGGTGTACCGTTTGCACTACATCAATGTCTTGGCCATCCTTTTCTTGTGATTTCTGGATTTCGTGTGTTGAATTCTAGAATTTATGTTTCATCAACTTTTACGATTGACATTGATATATATGTCATTTATTGTGGCTTGTTGAATGAAATTAGGAGTATGACATTCCTTTTTATCTTTGAGAAGATCTTTACGATATTGATTAATCTCTTATTGATTTTTTCAATTAGTTATTTATCACAGCTTGGCATTGTGATTATTGTGTGTTTAGTCATATCTCTTATTCTATATCATTTCTTCTGATATTTATAGCTAGACTGATCCGTTTATTATTTTCTTCTTAAATAATACTCAGGTCAGACCGAGATGATACAGGTGCTTATATTTGACTTCTCTTCTGGGGTTATCATATGATCTTTTGGCTAACTACTTAGATTAGTAGTTTATTTTGTTGTATACACTTGAGATATGGACTCATAGATGTATTCTTTTGTATAGCACGTGTTGTTACTCTTTTGTATTATTGTGGATCTTTTTGACCACTACTCTGATATACACTTTCATGTGTTAGTTATATATTCATATCTTCTTCCGCCTTTGTGATATGAATTGTCTGTGACTGATTTATGTTATGTTTATTTCTATATTTGTTTCCGAAGATATTATAGCCACTGTGTAGTAGCTTTGAGTTTGTGTCGGTAGGTCGGATTTCCCTCTTGATAAAGAAATGCATGTTATACTATCCGACATATCGATGCCCGCGCAAAGAAATTACACGGATGGTCGCTCCTCAACAGCCTTATTCTCCGTGCTAGTTGATAGCATTACTCCGTAGTGTTCTTGGCTAGCGTGGGTATAGAGGTGGGGCGTCACACACCGTATAGGGCAGTACGCTGTTCATTTTTACCAGATCGAAAATCATCTCGTTCATAAAGAATCAAATATCGGAAGAAAAGAAATGATGTGAAATCGAATAGAATGAATCACGCCTCTCCCTCTCTCTTTCAATATTCAGTTGAACCCACGAATCTATTCGACCGAAAAAAAGAAAAGAAAACCAATCTCAGACCGGAAGCGCGATGTCGACTGGAGTTCTAGCGAGGTGAGGTAGTATAAATCGAGGCTCGAACGGCGAAGGAAGGGATTTTCATCGTGCCTTGGCACGCTGGGAGGCTAGCCGTGGGGAGCTTGGGTCGTCTAGGAAATAGGGGAGGCAAGGTGTTTGGTTGTTAGGTGGAGTTGTAGCGTTCGAGGGTGATGGGGAGGGATCGCAGTAGATACTGTTGTAACGACCCGTAAATTTTAGTGGTTCTATTTATTCAATTAACTGAATTTTTGTGAAATTTTAAATAATAATACTTTGAAATTTTATTATTCGGAATACGTCTTCTTAAACATAGCAACTGGTAAATTTTCATCCGATAATATGGAAGTTTATTTTTTATGTATTTTTTTTTAAATTCAAATCAGTTAAATTTGATGATAATAAAACGTTTTTCAAACTTGAATATTTTTACACAATAAATGTGTAAATCATCTTTTGAGTGAGACGTCATCTTTGGTTTCTCCAAATTTTGACTGTTATTGCTCCGTCTATCTTATTTTCGGCAAAATAACAGCATTTTCGGTGCCTGTTATCGACTTTTGATAGGATGATCGTACCACTGATATCTGCATACCGTTTTGATTGTCTCGTGGTGTTGATCTCTATGGTATATTTAATTGTCAAATTCAAAATCCGATGTGCGGAGAAATCTGCAAAAAGCCTAGCGTATCGATTCCCTATTTGGACCTGTGTCCTTTCATTGCTCCCTGAGATAACGCATAGCCATAAGCAATTATCATTTCAAATTTTTACCCTTTCTATTCCCAATGTTTAACGAAATGTGCTGGTTCCCAAAATTCACATTCCTTTCTTCCTCTAGCAATTCATTCTTTGAAAAAGAAAATAAATATATGCGATCTGCATATAACAAAGAAAGAAAAGAAAAAAAGATTTTGTTGTCTCCTTCATTCGAGCCTCTTCTCCCCTTCTTACATCCTTTCAGCAAACCGCGTGAAGCATGTTCCCGTCGGTCCACCATGCCGACCTCGTCATCGACCACTGTCACCTCACCGTGTACCCAAGCCACCAATAACCACCACCGAGACCCCCTAGCCCACCATCTTCCTTCTTTTTTTCCAGCTACCGTGTGTTTGCCTCCGCCATCAAACCCAAACCAAGTGGTAGCCATTTAACCCCTCCGCCTCTTCACATGGCAGCCATGCCACTACCCGACACCGCGTACGTCCTCTGACTACCACAAACCTCTGCCACCTTCGCCCTTCTTTTCCAACTTGAGTAGCCTAATGGCCTTGCTTCACTGACCTGCTCAAATGTATACATACCTTTTTAAGTATTTATTTAATATGTGTTTTATATAGTTATATATGGGCTGCAATATTAATAAAGATTATGTTTTGATATAAATGGTCTATGTCGGTTGTAGATATGTTGGATTTTATATATAAAAGTCATGTTATTGTTTTAATATATATATATATATATGATATTTTGAAAGGAATAAAATATAAAATACGTATTTTGCAATGTTATTGAGTATCTATATAAGTTATGTTCTTATAGTACATATATAAGAATGTGAAGGTGGTAGTTTATATATATATATATATATATATATATATATATATATATGATTGTTGTTCGACTATATTTATATTCTTGCTTTTGGATCACATATAGTATAAAATATTGTTGTCAACGTATAAACTTATTTATTAGCTTTCGATAAAAAACTGTTTGTTTAAAACTATATGTTAGTTTACATAGAATTTTATTTATTTGTGTTACCTGTTTATGAAAGTTTATGTAGGTATGTACATATCAAGCTATTGATATTTATTATAAGTATATATACTACTTTTCCTATGACTTGTTTTTACTGAGCATATAAAAATTTATTGTAGTATTATATATATATATAGTCTGTTACATTTGTTATATTGGTTATATAAGGAAAATTGGGTACAGTGCAATTTGCAATGGTTATATATGCAGTAATGTATAGATTAAATATGTATATTTTTCAAAGATTTGTTTATGGATTTACGTGTATTATATATATGTTATGGTACTCTTGACTTATAAAGTAATGATAGCATATGTATGTGTTCAACCTTATTTAAATATTGCTTTATGCATATTGTTTAAGTATTGTTTTGAAATTATAAAATATTTTGACTTTAAATTTTATGTGTTTAAGGATAATAATTTCTAATTTTATATGTGTATAAAATATTTTATTCTAATATGTGTTTAAATTTATTATTGATGTTAAATAATAATAATAATATTAATATATTCTGTATATATATCTGGATGATTCTGATTCTTTTTCATCGTTTTTCCATTTATCAGCTTTGTCCGTCGTGCTTGTTTTCTTCATTGAATCGTGTCCATCATGTTGCTTTGGAATTCATGCTTAGGTTGGTAAACTCATTTCAGTGTCATATCTCTCTAGCCTCGAAAGGTGAGAAATCACTCACGATTTACATTCTTATATTTATTAAATTTGATTTCAATTAAAACGACGATTGGAATATGCTGCTGTTAGTTATTTACATTGCTATATATATATATATATATATGATATTATCTATATCCGTTCACCTATGACATCTAACATCATTATCTGTTATTTATATTGACGATATATGCCTGTTATTTATTATCATATCTGTTATCACTCTGCAAGTTCCCTGTTAGTATAGAATTCACTATGGGTTATTATGATACATACCTGAACGATCTGTACAATAGGAGAAAATTGTTATGGGTTGAAATGATAGACCCAAGCGATTTTCACTTGAATTGAATTTGGGATTGCGGGTTGAAATGATGTATACATGTATATATATATAAATTGTAGATTGAAATGATAAATACCCGTATCACTTGACCATAGGATACAAAATTATATACAGACACCGTTGGTCTATATATGAATATTTTGAAAATGATTTCTATGGTTTTGGAAAGAAATATATGGTTTAATAAATATGGATTTAAAGATATTATATAAATGTATTTTTATAAAGGCTTAAATTTTAGATTCTTAAAATTTTATGCTTTGAATTTTTTAAAGTTATAAACTACTTTTGAATGTTTTAATTTTAAGATTTTACTTATAAAGTTTTACTACCTTAAATACGTCTAAATTAGTGTTAATATCAAATAGATTTAATAATAAGCCTTAATTTAATAAAGTTTGATTCAATTAATATATAATATGTTTAAGTATTTATTTAAATTTACATTTTAAAATAGATTTTATAATGATTTTTGTAAGTTAAGGTTAGGAAGATAGATTTGAAATTGATTTAAAATGGTATTTAATCAAGAATTTATTTAATTAAATCGATTTGGAACTTATGGAATTTGAAATTTTTAAAGGATATGATTTTATAACTTGATTTTGGTTTAAGGTGATTTAAATGAATATATCAAGTTTAAATAAATTGATGGAATATTCAGTTATTTGAAATTTGAGTTTTATTTAAATGATATTGGATTTAGTAAGTAAATAATTCAAAAATATATAATAGTAAAGTGAATTTGATATATATATATATATATATATATATGGAATTATATAATCTAATTTTTAAATGTTTGAATATTTAAAGCTTTGAAATATATTGAAATTGAAATGGCTTATTGAGAAACTGAAATGAATTGAAATTGATAATTTGAGATTGGGTTAAATTTGAATTTTGGAATTCGAGTTGATTTGGAATCGATTTGTGAAATTTGAGGAAGCTATTTATTTTATAAAGTATTTTAAATTATATTTATAATTATTTATATATTTTACTTTATAAATTATTTTCATATAAACCATTTTTAATATAAACTATTTTTATATATTTACTATTTTATTATAAATTATTTTAACTTATAACCATTTTATATAAACTATTTTATTTTATAAACTATTTTATTATATATATTATTATTAATATCTAAACTGTTTAAAGGAAAGTGTTATGGTTTTCCAAAGTATTATGATTTTCAAGTGTTATGATTTCGAAGTGTTATGATTTCTGAAGTGTTATAATTTCAAGTGTTCTGGTTTTGAAAGTGTTATAACTTTGGAAGTGCTATGATTTTGGAAATGAATATATTTAAAGTAAAATGATATCTTGATAATATAGTTTTGAAATGGAAACGATATCATATTGATATGGTTTTTGAAATGGAAATGATATTTTGGTTTTGGAGAATAAACTATTTTGAAATGACCATGGTATTATAATAATGTTTGGTTGTTAAAGAGACCGGGATCAAATATTGTCGTACTCTCTGCCAATACCGAAAACCACTTTAACAACCGAGTATGTGGTGGAGATTCTAGAATATAGTAGGATGGTGGCGACGATCCTATATAAGGTATATACGTGAACCCGACTCCCGTGAGTTGGCATAAGGTGGCTACAACAGGAGCAATCGAACGGGCCAATGAGGTAGCTCCTCTGATCGGACACACTCCTTCGATGTCATTCTATTACTTTATGATTGATTTGGTGCGCACCTTTGATTTTTGATTTTTGATTTTGGAAGTGTGGCTCGAGGTGGGTGGTAGTGGCTGCTGTGCATTACCAGTAGTCCGGAAGTGCAATTGGTATATCTACCCTGACATTGCCTAGTTGTGCCATGTCACCTACCCTAGCGTGCCTTATATGAGTTGATTTGTGTCGTACCTATGGAGTTTCCTCTAGTAGCCTCGCGATCTAGAGGTATTACGGTAATGTATAGACTATCGGCAAAAATGTGTTAAGGGGGATATAGGTAACGCCTTAACGCTATTTTTAAATAGTTTACTTTACTTTAGACATTATTATAATAGCGTATATTACTACATAGTAGATAGTTTAACTGATCTTTAGGGGATGGTTATCCCAAACATCCCTTGAGTTACTTGTATTTCAGTTGTTAATTCACTTGAGTTGGATTTATTGATATAGGAATGTTAATCCTGACTCGAGTGTTTTGTGTTTTGCTTTACGCTGGGGTCAAACTGAGTGATACAACTTTTGAGACTCGTCTTTGGAGTTGGAGCTTCATTAGAGATCCATCTACATCTTTTTAGCTTGTAGTTATTCAGTTGATTCCAGTGATGTATTCTGATCTTGTATTTGACTATTGTATTTGAAACTTCTATTATATCTTATTTACTCTGTTATAAATATGGTAGCTTCATGAACTACTATTCTTTGTTTCCGCTACATTATTGATATATTACTCTGTGTCTGTGATTCTGTGATTTGTTTATTTACTGTATATGCCGAGCTTTGCCAAATATAAATTAACAACTTGATATTTTAAGAAATTCAATTCCGACATATGTGGATGTGAATGGTTGAAAATTTTAGGATGTTACAGCTGTGAGGAGGCTGGAGGCGAGGCAGTGGAAGATTTGCATCGATGGGGGGCTAGCTATCGAACGCGACTTCGATCCTCTGTAGTCGAACGCGACTTCATCAAGTTGAGATGGCAATGAGTTTTTAAATGGGTATCATTATTTTAATGGTGTGTAGTTGAATTAGTAAATTTACTTATTGAATTGAAAATCTTATAAAATTCGATATTCATTATACAAGGTTTAAAAATCGGAATGGACTGCAAATAAAAATCAAAGGTGAGAATTTCTCACTCAGTCGGGATGCCATATTTAAAATTTAAAAGTTTAAAATTAAAAATATTGGATGTTTGATTGATTAATAAATTTATAATTACATAGGGATGTCTATAATATATATAGTAGTATATATTAGTATTGGAGTGATATTCCCGCACATTATAGCGGATAAGATCCTATGTGCCCTGCATAATAGTGGATGACCCTACATACCGCGATATCCTCCTCGAAGTGGGATTGGTATTTTTTTGTTTTTTTATCGTCTAACATCTGTGGATGCAGGGAAAACAGGTTGGAGGGATCCAACTGAATTGCCTAAATATGTTATTATTTTTCATATATATAAAATGTTGGATTATTGTGTGTTGTAAATTTTTAAGACTTATAATGACATGGAAATTACTTTTTGTTATATTAAATACCATAAATATTATTTTAAATTCCTAAGGAGTGAAAGGGAGATTTTTAAGTTAAATATATATATATATATATATATATATATCGAAATTTAGGCTATATAAAAGGAGACTAATTTGAACAAGCAAAATTGATTTTTGGTCATTTAAAATAATGCGGGAAAATATTTTGAATAGAGAATTTGAAATAAGTTATGGAAAGGAATTTTTAAAAGCAGGATTTAAAAAGGATATTCGGAAAGATATAGAAAGAAGTTGGAATCGATATTAAAAATAGATGGGCAAAAATAAATGGATTTCTAAAGGAATTGAATTTATAAAATGAAACTAAAAAAGATGAAATTATTTTTAGATAACTCAAAGAAGTTATAAAAATTTATAAATTAAGTTTATAAATGAGGGAATGTGATATTGGAAGATAAATTTGGGATATAAATTTACGGAAAGAATTTATATTGGAACATGGAAATAGAGTGAGAAAAATAGTAGATACTATTTTTAAACTTAAAGATGGTTAAGGAGACTCGAATGAGAGTGATGTGATAAAAATCGAGACGAGTTATAAATTGAAATTTTGGTTACCCGGATTTAAAAATCTTTTTTTATAAATAAGTTAAGTTTTAAGTTTTAAAAAAGAAATTTTATTTATTAAACTATGAAATTATAGAGTTAGTTGGTATTGAAATATTTCAGAAGTGAATTTTAAATACTTAATACTTATTTTAACAAAATAATAATGTTTAAATCTGTATTGAAAAGTGTTGTTGTAAGAAAGTGTTTTCAATATTTTAAATAATTATTTGAATATGTCCTAAAAATAAATTATTAATGTTTTCTTTTAGATACTTATTTTGATTTACATATGTGTATATATATAGTTTAAGAGGGTTTAAAATTTATTTATAAATCTTCTCGAGAGTTGGAAGGGTCATTTAATAGATGGGACTTATAAGAGAATTCTCAAACAGAAATTTGGGGAAAATAGGGAAATTTTCGAAGAAATTGGATAAGTGAATTTTGAAAATAAAATAGAATTTATAAAAGAGTAGAAAGGGAAATTGGAATTATAAATAGGCACATTGGCCTTGGAAATATAAAAGGAAAATTTATTAAAGAATTCCAGATTTGTAGAATTTTTTATAAACTAGTCAAGGAATTTGCAAATAAAATCTGCAAATGTTTTTGAGAAAAAGAAATAAGAAGTAAAAGGAGTATTTTCTAAATGTTGAATGTAAAATGAAGAGGGGAAAATATTCTAAGTATTGGGGAGAGGTTGCAAATGTTCCGTTAAAAATATAAGTATTTGAAGATTGTTTTCAAATGTTGAAGAACTGGAAGTAATATCTTATAAAGATATTATGAAATAAATTTTAGGAAATCTATAATAGGGCCTGATGATTGCTCTTGGATATTTATTGATAGTTAAATAACCAACTATCAATTTTGGCTAATTTCGTTAATTGTTTTGAAGAGACACGAATCGGATTTAATTATCCGAAAACCACTTCGATTCGGTTTGAATGTTATGGGTGAATGCCATGAAGATAATGAAGACGGGGATTCGGCTTGTCCAGACCCAAGACAACTTGTATGGACGAATGCTATCAGAACATCGTCATTGGAGGACGATGAGAATTCTAAGTAAAATTTTGTTCTTGAAAGGTAACTATAGCCTTGAACCTCATCAACTGGGAATGACTAAAATAGGGGTGATGCGGCAAGGCTAAGTGGGTCACAACCAAGTAGGGTATGTTATCACCTTACTAAATGTCCTTGAAAACCTATTATTTATGGATATGGTTGTGCATAGAAGGAGCGCTCGATACTAAGGGGTGGGTACACCCGGGGTGATAACCTATTCGATATATCTAGGTTAGGGGTAGGCCGGTCTTGTGTAGCAAGGGATCCCGGCATGGTCCTTGGTACATTGTTCTAGAGGTGTATTGTGGTAGGCGCTACCCCAGTGGCCCAGTCAGTCGTTGGAATCCATTCTGAAATATGAGCTTGCGGTTATGTTTGTAGAATCTATTATGTCGAAATTTAATTAATGTAACAATTTCAGTTATTGAATAACTATTTGTATTTAGACGCTATTATAACATCAGAGGGTATTCATAAAAAAAAATGGTTATCATAAGGTAAAAACCCGTCGTGTTTATGTGTGGCGCGGTCTTACGAGATACCTATGTTTTTCAAAGGATTTTTGATAACTTTAATAATTCAAATTGAGTGTGTTTTCTCTTGCTGGTTTTCCAGACTGACTCGGGTGTTATTTTATTATAATGCTCGAGTTAGACCGAGTATTACTGATTCAAGTTGGGATGCTATGGAGCTCAAGAGGTGAGCTGGAGGAGTTTAGACATATATCACGTACTTGATTTGTATGTTCGCCGTGTGAGGACAAGTTATTAAACTTTCCAGATTAATGTATTGAATTGTTGTGCTCTGATAATGGTATGTATTAAACAGTTACAGATTCTTTTGTATAAAAATCTACTGTTATGTTCATATTTTGTTCCACTGCGATTGTGAGATTCTGTTTTGTTGTTTCCTATTTTTATTCTTCCTTTTTCTTCTTCACTCCTAATGAACTGGTATTTTCGGCACTCGACTGCTCGGCATTTTATACAGTGGACGTATTGATGTTGATTTTCGTAGGTCAAAAATCCAAGTCCGTTACAGTTGGTATCAGAGCTGAAGGTTAAGAATGAACCTGGGCTTTGGCGGGGATTACTCATTAGAGATGGAGTTGGTAGTACTCTAGAATGAGTTTGAGTGTATTAATAGATATGAGTGCGTATTTTTTAGTTAATATAAAATGTTTTATATTGTGTTGGTTGATTTATTGAGTGGCTTATGAACTCTAGTCGACACAATCCGTATAATTGTAACGATAGGGGTTTCTAAACACTTGAATAGAGTAATCCGATACAGTATTATTTTGGAATGGGGTAAGTAAAATAATTTTACCCAAATCATATTTTGATAGAAAATAAATAATTTTATGAAATTATTATACATATTTGGAGTGTTTGGATGATAATATATAATCAAACAAGATTATAAAATAAAGTATAACTATAAATTATACGAATGGATTATGATTAAAATTGAATTTAAACCAAAATCTGGAATTTAAAAATCCCAGAAAATTAGGAAAAAGAAAAAAATATTTTTTAAAAGTGCTATGGAAAAATAATAGTAATATTATTTTGTAGATATTTTTGGAAGAAAATGGTTTAAAATGGATTTTGGAAGAGATATAGCGTTAAGCTCACTTAGTCGTTGGTAAATAATTCTCATGATGATCGCGACATCATCGGTGTTGATTTTTGAGTTTCTAAGTGATAGTGCTACCATAGTAAATTAATATGGAAATTTTTGTTTTGGTAAACAATGGTTGTTTTTGGAAAATTCCGAGGAAACTGTTTTGGAAAAAAATTAAGTGGATTTTTGGAAATCAAAGGAAATGGTTTGTTAAACAGAGTTATACACACACACACACACACACACACATATTATTTATGATTATTTGAATAAGAACCGGGTGTTTAAATTCTGAATTTTTTTTGAAGAAACCTGGAAAATATGGACTTCAAGATGGAATAAAAATTTAACTTGTGTAAGTTAAATAAATTGGATTTGTGAAAGAAAATTTGATGGAATTGGGATTAACTTAAGCAAGAGTTAAGGAAATTAAAATTTAATAAAGTGATCATCATAAGTAAGATGAAATGAATGGAATGTAATGAATTAACTACATATAAAGTAGATATGAATGTATAAGTGAATGGAGCAATTAAATATAAATAAGGAAGTATGGAGGAATTTGAAGTTGGAATCAAACTCTTACTTGATTGAATTGAAATAAATGGTATGGATAAAAATTTAACGTAAGCTAAGTAAAATAAAGTTTAGTTGGATTAGAAATAATATCGAATTATAGTAAATATAAATTGTGAGTGGCAGAATAATTATATACTATAAGTTATAAAATTTAAATGGAACAAAATTTGAGTGAAAAATTGAAATCATGGATAAATAAATTTGAATAGCTTATAAATTTGAAAATTTACGGAATAAGTATATATTTAATCCTTGAAGTGATGGATAATCCTTAGTTAAAAATAAAATGTGAGAAAATAAGTTGTGTAACTTATAAAAATTGGAAAGTGAAATAAAAAGCCAAAAATAAAAATGGTTTGATATTTTAGTAAAGAAATAAAAAAAAATCCAAACCTGGATTTTAAAATAAATATGAACTCAAGTGGATTAAATAGAGTGATTTTTTAAATAAAAAAATTAGATATTGAATTATAATGTGGAAATGGACTAATTAGATAATAGTTAGTTAATTGGTTATAAATTGGATTTGAACTGGGTTGAATAAACTTGGATTGTGAGTTAAAAATGAAAATAATTTTAAATGGTGATAACTCAAGTTATAAATAAATTCAATTGAAGTGTAAATAAATTGATATGGCTTGGGATTTAAATAAATGGATTTGAGTATGAAATTAAAATTGAAGTGGATTAAATGAAGGAACTAATTAATTAATTACTGAATGAAATGGAAGTTGGTTGAAACAAAAATAAACTTAAATTATTAGGTTTAAATAATTGGAATTAAACAAAATTAACTTAAGTTGATATTTGAGTGGAAGCTTGACTCAAATAAATTTGTGAAATGGTATTTAATTGAAGTAGCGAGAATGGTCCCTAGCTTAATAAAATGAATCTGAATGAAATGTAAGTGAAGTGATTGTGAACAAACCTGAAATAGAATAGAATTAAATATAAATTGATTTGGAATCATTTAAAATAGTTATAAACTGAAATGGTTATTTTATTAAATGAATAGCACCAAATTCGCATAGAAAATTATTGTTCGGTGCAAACAGAAGTATATAAAATTCTATGAATTAATAGAAGTGAAATAAATTGGTTTTTAAATCAATTTGGAATGGAGATGTATTATTTGATATAAATATGAATTAAATGCATGAAAGGTGAGTTGTAAATCGTTTAAATTGAATGAAATAGGATATGAATCGAGTGGAAGCAATTAAATTAGTAATGAAACCTTGGAATTGCTTATAAATCTTTGTTTGGCATGTTGTATATGAAATTCATGTGTTTAATTGGTTAATTGAATGAAATATTATTGAACTTTCATATTTTGATACTTAGGTGGTTTAAAATTGAGTAAGCACATGTAACCGGAGGCTGTCAGACAAGATTTTGGTTGCGTATTTTGCATATGAAGTAAATTGCTTGCTTAAAAATGCAAAAATAAAGGTACGTTTTTGGATTAAACACAGCAAATATAAAAATATTGATATGTATTTTTTGTTTTCCGACCATGTGGATCGATGTATATATATTTATCTCTCTTGTCAAATTGCAAAAGGTCCTCCATAGTAAGGGGACTTTGCCAAAATAATTCGGGAATTTAAGGTGTTTGAAATTTTTTGAAATTTTTTTGCTAACGGAAATCAATTTCGAATTTGTAATCGAAATAAAGGATATTGGTTTGGAATGAAGAACTAATTGTTTGGTAGAAAACTAAGAGATTTGAAAAGTGGAAGGTCAAGTTAGCTAAGTGGGTTTTAATCAGTAATGGTTTTGGAGCATTTTCTTGCCTTAGCAATTTCGGGGACAAAATTCTTTTAGGGGGGAAGGAATATAATGACCTGGATTTTTGACATTTGACTTGGAATATTTAAAATGGTTTTAAATATTAAATTTTAATTTATAGATTGATTTTGAATATGAAAATTTGGTTTTCATTTATGAAATAAATTTAGAATTTAAATATAGCAATATATTGAATAATTTAATTATTGAATTTTAAAGTGGAATATGGGTTAAATTATTGTACCTTGAGTTTCAAGCTCGATAAAAATTATTTAAAGGCTTATAAAATTTATATTTATAACAATGAAGATAATAAAAGTTTCAAAATTGAATTTAAAAGTGATCTGTTCAATTTTAAAAGTAATTTGTTCAAACAGAACTTTAAAATAGTGATCCGGGGCACAGTCTCGGAATTCAACAAACCAATTCCATTGGACCCGTAATTATGTATTATTATCGAATTTCAAATTTCATAGCATTTGGAGTTATCACATGGCCATACAGTATAGAAACACACTGAAATTAATATCGAAAATTTAATATAATAATAGGGTCCAAAAAGCTATCTTCTCCGTACGATCAAATTAGGACTCGAAACCTTAGGGGTATAACATTATGAACGCCTAGCTTCACGCCTCAATAGGGGTTTGAAATTTAAGGTTATCAGAATCAAGATATTTTAAAAATTAAACTAAAAAAAATCATCCAGTCAAGCTTTCCTTTCACTGTACACATTACCATTCAAACATGCCACTATATAGGGTACGAAGCCACCTTTCTTCACCTTTACATCGCGTATGCTATTTATTTTTTTCAAATCAAGAATCATCTCATTCATAAGGAATCAAATAAAAAGAAATAAAGCAAAATCAAATAGAATGAATCTCACTTCTCCCCTTCTCTTTCAATATTCAGTTCAATCCATGAACCAATTCGAACGGAAAAAAAACAAGAATAAAACCAATCTCAAATTGAAAGTGCAATGTTGGCTGGAGTTCTAGCGAGGTGAGGTAGTACAAATCGAGGCTCGAACGACAAAGGAAGGGATTTTCATCGCACCTTGGTACGCTGGGAGGCTAACTATAGGGAGCTCGATTCAGTGAGGAAATGGAAGAGGCAAGATGTTTGGTTGTTAGGTGGAGTTGCGGCGTTCGGGGGTGATGGGGAAGGGTCGCCGAAGGTGCTATGGGGAGGCCGGAGGCACGGCGGTGGAAGTTTGCATTGATGGGGGCTGGCTATCGAACGCGACTTCGATCCTCTGTAGTCAAACGCGACTTCATCAAGTTGAGATGGCAGTGAATTTTAGTTAGGTAAGTTTATTTTAATGGTGTGTAGTTGAATTAGTAAATTTACTTATTGAATTGAAAATCTTATAAAATTCGAAATTCGTTTGTACGAGGTTTAAAAATCGGGAAATCAAGTCGAAAATCGGAATGGACTGCAAATAAAAATCAAATGTGAGAATTTCTCACTCATTCGAGATGCCATATTTAAAATTTAAATGATTAAAATTAAAAATATTGGATGCTTGATTGATCGATAAATTTATAATTATATAGGGATGTCTATAATATGTATAGTAGTATATATATATATTAGTATTGGAGTGATATTCTCGCACATTATAGCGGATGAGACGCTATGCTCCCCGCATAATAGCAGATGACCCCATATGCCACGATATCCATCTCGAAGTGGGGTTGGTATTTTTTTGTATTTGTGTTGTCTAACATCTACGGACGCAGGGAAAACAAGTCGAAGGGATCCAACTGGATTGCTCAAATATGTTATTATTTTTCATATATATAAAATGTTGGATTATTGTGTGTTGTAAATTTTTAAGAGTTATAATGATACGGAAATTAATTTTTGGTATATTAAATACCATAAATATTATTTTAAATTTCTAAGCAATGAAAGGGAGATTTTTAAGTTAAAAATATATATATCGAAATTTGGGCTATCTAAAAGGACACTGATTTGAACAAGCAAAAATTGATATTTGGTCATTCAAAATAATGTGGGAAAATATTTGGAATAGAGAATTTAAAATAAATTATAGAAAAGAACTTTTAAAAGTAGGATTTAAAAAGGATATTCGAAAAGATATAGAAAGAAGTTGGAACGATATTAAATATAGATTGGCAAAAATAAATGGGTTCTAAAGGAATTGAATTTATAAAGAAATTTAAAAAAATGAGATTATTTTAGATAACTCAAAGGAGTTTAAAAAATTTATAAACGAAGTTTATAAACGAGGGAAAGTGATATCGGATGATAAATTTGGGATATAAATTTATAGAAAGAATTATATTGGAATATGGAAATAGGGTAAGAAAAATAGTAGATGCTATTTTTAAAAGTGAAGATGGTTAAGGAGATCCGAATGGGAGTGATGTGACAAAAATTGAGAGGGATTATAAATTGAAGATTTGGTTACCTAGATTTAAAAATCTATTTTTATAAATAAGTTAGGTTTTAAATTTTAAAAAGGAAATTTTTATTTATTAAACTATGAAATTTTAAAGTTAGTTAGTATTGAAATATTTCGGAAGTGAATTTTTAAATACTTAATACTTATTTTAACAAAATCCAAATGTTTAAATCTATTTTGAAAAGTGATGTTATAAGAAAGTGTTTTCAAAATTTTAAATAATTATTTGAATATGTCTTAAAAATAAATTATTGTTATTTTCTTTTAGATACTTATTTTTATTCACATATGTATATATATAGAGTTTGAGAGAGTTTAAAATTTATTTATAAATCTTCTCGAGAGTTGAAAGGGTCATTTAATAGATAAGACTTACAAGATAATTCTCAAACTAAAATCGGGAAAAATAGGGTAATTTCCGAAGAAATTAGATAAAAGTGAATTTCGAAAATAAAATACACTACAAGAAAATGTGAATTTAGTAGCATTAAATAGTAGCGTTCGAACATCAAATGCAACTGTTTTACCAATGCCAATTCAATTATAGCGGTGTACTTTAAGATACTTCGGTGGTATATTTCTAGGCGGGCTTTGTTTTCACTTCCCGCATGTAGTAACATCTTATTTTCATTCTCTACTCCTCATACTGAATAAAAACCTTAAACAAAATTTAGCTAATCTCAACTCCTCTTCTCAAATCTCAAACATATTTTTTAACAAAGATCGTCACAACCAACAAAGCAAAACTAGATTGTTGTATGTTAAAATCGTCGTTATTGGGGATCACATCAACATCTATATTGCACACCACCACCAACCATCGTTAGGGTTCACTAATTGTTGGTGCTTCTCCAGGTATTAACCGATATATAATCTGATTGGTATTCAGATATTCATAGATTTGTAACTGTATTCTTCAATGGTAATCTAATCTAGGTATTCAATTTGATTTCGGTATCCAATTCTCTTCATTTCCTTAAATCGAAATCAATGTTAGGTGGTTGCGTCTTGTACGGAAAGGATGCATGAGACAGCAGTCGAAATCTAGGGTTCTGTTGTTTTACCATATGCAATTCAGGTAATGTAATTTTTTTTTAAATTTCAAAACTATTTTTTATGAGGTTCAAAAATATATTTATGATATTAGAATTGAGATCCATCTAGTTAATAGAGATTGGTTGATTGTGCTTGAAGAGTTCACTATAATGATAAATAATGGAAGTAACAAAGTGGTTGAAAACAACTTGACATGTTTAGATGTACAAAATGGAAGGGAAAGCACATTGAGTCATATGTCAATCTGATGCTATTATATCTTCATAGCTAAAGTATTATTAAGTTGACCTTGCTTCAAACATTTTTATATCCAAGTTTATAAAAATTTAAATCCATATGTATGACAGTTTGAATTTGGTCCATACTGTTTCATTTATAAATTTATTGTAAAATATATTGACAAAATGTTAGTTAGGGTTGCCTAAGCAAATCACTGTAAAGTAGTTGATAATTTTCAAATATGAAGTTGTTTGAGTTTGTGAGATAATTTAGGTCGATTGATTGAGTCAAGAGTACTCTTCTTGTTGAGTAAGTTGACTATGAATATGGCAAAACTAACAAATTTATTGTTGGTAGTTTGACTATGTTATTTATGTATGAAGTACATGGTCACATGTCAATATTATATTAATAATTTCAACAAATATGAATTATTATTGTATGAAACAAAACATAGCAGTTAAGTGAAAATTGTTCTTATTTGCGAGTATGTTTACTATTTTCAAACGTGTGACCTTTAGATAAATATTTTAGGTTAAATTAAGAGTAGCTGTCAAATTTAATATACAGTGATTTCTTAATTTCTGGCTTTCTTAATGCCAATAGCTTATACAAAACAATAAACAAACTTTAACCAGAAGATATCTTGATATATGAATGTATCATAGGATACTTGATGACTAGAATAAGCCTGTGGTAAAAGTATATATTTTATATTTTCGAATTGATCTAAGGAAATACAAGATATATCATCAACAAACTTTTAGACTAAACAATAATAATTGATAATGATAAAATGCTTTGATTCCTTAGCTTTTACTTTCCTAAAAACTGTAACAATTTAGATTACTTCTCTATAGCATCCATCTTTCTTCATTAATTGGTTGATCAAATTCATAAGTAACAAAGTTTTGCTTCATTAATTATAGATTTTTGATGCCACAGCTTCCTTTATAATATATTTTTAGAGTCAAATTTGTTCTCCGATTTTCTTTCAAGACCTGTATGTTATTTTGTTTGCTTATTATATGCATTGCATCATTCAATTTATTGATATCAGTATAATGGTTTTATGTGATGATGATAATATCACAAAGGTTTGACTTGCTGGTAATGATGCACTACAATGTTAATGTCGATGTCTTGTATGCAGATTTATTTGCATTGTTCAAAGTTTCAAAAAGCAGTTTTCTGTTTTGATTTAGGATCATGTTGTAGAAGGTTTTAGCTTACAGCTTTGACGTCATCCTATTGTTTGGGAAACACCTACATTTGTGTTCTAGCCATAGCCCCCTCTTCCAGTTTCATCATCATCATTTTGATTATCATCTTCTGTTTCCTATTTCAAATCATATTTTAGTTAACTTGTAACCATAAAAAGACGGTTGAACCAGATAAAATCATAGAGAACTGATCTTTATTACACTGTGCAAATATTGCTACATCTAAAGGATCTAAAGGAGACATTTGATGATATCATAAATGATGCAAATACTGATTATTTTTACCTTACGTGCAAGCACATTGGTATCTGGCTTTTGCTTCACCTCTGTAGGTTTTGCTATCGATATACTTTCAACTTCCTACATTTTGTTGTCTCCTGCTTGAGTCTCTACTTCTTTTCCTTCGATTACTCCTTCAAAATTCTCCTCTTCTTTCTCAATCATTTCTGTTTTTGGGATATTTGAAATACTAATTTTAGTAGGTTCATTTATGCTTCTCTTTTCTGACTGCTTTGCATCTGATATGCTATAATTTACATTCTCATCTTTCAAATTTCCATTTTTTGCCACTATTTCTTCTTCTTTAAGTTTAGCATTAACTGTTTCATCATGAAAATTATTTCCCTTTTCTTCAGTCTACGCTTCAGTTAAGTCAGTTATGTCCTCAAATATAGTCTTATCGACTGTTGTCTTTTCACTTATATTCATTGCATGCTTGTGATTCTAGTATATGTATGAAAAATACATAGAATTATGAATGGATTTGGTATTAATATCTTACTCGAGAAAAGAATCTGTAGAGCATTTTTACATATATAATACCCACACATATGAATTTCTTCATATATGTTTGAGTAAAGCTTGAAATAGATAAAACATAAGGAAGATACTTTGATGAAAGCATATGTTCAAGGAACAACCATCAAATGAACCTTCAGATAATTCATTCTGATAAATGTATTGTTTAGAACTATAATAAGTTTAGTGAGTGTGGATAATCACTCAATCAAAAGAACCGACCATCAATTTGTAGAAGCATGAATTATGCAATATTTGGTTGGTCAAAAATGCTTTGAATCTTCAACAATAAAAGTAGTGTTGCTCAAGCTTATGATTCTAGCATTGCCAAGAAATGTTGCTCATCACTTCAATTTGAAGGATGAATGATTAACTTGACAAACACACGAATAGGTTACCTAATTCTTTCATAGCATGATTCCTGGTATCTGATAAGCATTATGTATCATGTAGAAGGTGAAAATATTTGGAATATGTAATGAATGTTTGCTTTTTTAGTATGAATTATACAACAAAAAAACAAGCAACGAAGATCATAGCAGCCAGTGATTACAAATTTACTGATTCAAATAAAATAATAACAACAAGATAAAATTTACTTCTTTAGCAAACACTTCATGATAGTCTATCCAGCTGTACATGTAAGTGCATGCATATACCGATGTTTGTCCTTTTATCATATAAATTATTTGATGAATACATTTCATAATAGTTAATATTCTTTTGTAACTTTTATTTAGGAAGAACCAATAATATTTTGGTTTGGTATAATATCTATTGAGGAATATGCATGGGATGACAAAATGACACCTAATTTAAATGCTTATATTACTGGCGATCAGATCTAAGGTCCCTTTCTTTTGATGGCGTGCTTTATTTTGGTGGGCTCTTTAGCTCTATTTTAAAACATTTGTTATACATAAGGGTGCAATAATTTTCTCTATTATTGGTGTGAACATGCACTTATGCAATGAGAATTGAAACCATGCCAAAAATTATGTAGGAAGAAGTACATGTCTTGTCATAAAGGATGCTTAATTTGATGAGGTTCTGTTCGTGGCTTCGTTACTATTGCTAATATCCAATGCTTCTGGCTTTACCACGGAAAAGAGTAAAAGAAGTTACTACTTTACAAGGCTTTATGGCAAGTGCAGTGCACACACATTTAATTTTTTATTATTATCAAATTATAAAATTTCAACGTAGTTTGATAAAATTAAATTGAAAATATAAGAGAAATTTATAATTTTTCTATTGGAATAGTCGAACCAGTAACCTTATTTACATTTCAAAATAGATATTAATTTTTTTTATGGGACCCAAATTCCAACTCCTTTGCATACATGAGTATTTTTGGAACTTCGTAGTTGGACCAAAAGATTTTGTTTTTGTTTCAACTATAAATAAAGATATGATGTGTTAGATAAGTCAGTTACACCATCTAGCATAATTAAAAAGTATTCCAGCATGTCAAATAATTGGATCTCTAATTTTCACATGTAACATTTGATTAACCCAATTTGATATTAATCTAGCATTCAAATAGTGGAATAATAGTTCTATCTTCTGCCGCATATACACACACACACACACACACACACACACACATATGATTCGCCATAGGTATACAACAAAAAATTTAATCTATTTACTTCAGATTTTTGTTTATCTTGTACTGTAATGCCTAATCATATAGAAATAAGATATGCATCAAATAGTGGAATATTATAGTTTTAACTCTTAGTAGTGAATTCGTTTTTTGATGTCTCAATCAAAGAATTTTATCTCGAGCAATGGGCCATTTAGATTTAGATATAGCAACTGCCATGTCATCTTCTGATTTAATTCACAGAACATACATATTGAATTGATTATCTTCAAATACAACATTCTTTTCGTATAATGAGCTAATTCACAGTCCACACATTTAATCAAAGGCGGCAATTTCTGTACTGTAAGTTAAAAATCTGATTCATAAATTCAAATTTATTTCAGCATGACATAATTTATTTAATCATTTAGCAAAGTCACATAAAGGTGGACGTTTTAAGTTTTTCATGTATCAGAACAAAAACTTACGAAATTATAACATGTGAGGTTAATCCATAATAGATTATCATCTTTCCATTCTTTAAAAAATAACTAATAAAAATCTAATGGGTCGTTATATAACACTAAAATACAATCAAAATTTGAAAAATGAATATTCATTTCAAGACCGACCAAAAAGTATTCTTGCTGCCATCTTCCTATTGAACCAATAGAAGTAGGCAGTAAATATCAAGCTGCCCAATTTGAATCAAAATAGTTGAAAATGAAAGGTTTATGTTCATTTACTGTAGCATGTAGAATTGAACTATGAGCAAGTTATATGAGATATTTTGGATGCTTTCACTTCATTCTTACCCAAATTATATTATATGATAATCTATAAGAATAAAATATCAGAAAACCAAACCTTTTTGGCCCAACAATTCAATTGTTTTTTTTGCCTGTCTGTAAATGTAACGGTGAATATGCAATCCACGCAAAAAAAATTCATTATTTCAGTTTTAAAACATATGATTAGTTTGGTGAAGGATTCATTGATTGCTTCTCTTTTACTATGTCATGATATTTTTTGCCCTGAGCGAGAGGCAAACATTGTATTTTTCTTTCATTAAGTATATAATTTCATAATTATGATGCTTTAATAACTAGAAGTGGTAATTAAAAATTTAAACCAGAAAAATACTAATAATAAGAATTCTGCAGTGCATGTGGATATGCAAGTAGAACTGAGCTGTACATGTTGAATGGAAAATATAATTCACATGATGATGGCGATTTTATTATTTTTATTCATGGCCTACATGGATCCATTCACGATTGAACTTCTTACATGATATGTTCATTATTATTTGGGTACAGCCTTTGTTTTCCTTTGTTTTCTAAATGAATCTTTGCTTTTAATCTTCTCCTCGCTCGCTTTTTTAATCTACTGAACTTAAGTTTTGATAAATTTTATGTAGGTTCCATGAAGTATTTTCAATTTCCTCTATTGTATTCAACGCCTCAATTTTTTTTGCATAATACTTGACTTAGAGTTGACAATTTTCCTTCATTGAGAAGTTATCTTCATCATAGTGGACTGTTTTCTATGATTGGTAGCTGATAGAAATTTTTTGCAAAGTCTATGTGACTAGGAACTCATCTAAATGCATGAGAAGAGGTGTTAACCTAAACAGTTTTAGGTAGCGTGCTCCAAGATGACCACTATGTGTTAAGCTATTTTACGCATGGCCGGAAGTTGCTACCTGTGGACTCGGGATTGATACATTCAGGGGCTTGTGTATTTCTTAAAGAAGTAGGTTTCATTTGGTTTTAAATTCGGAGAGGCCTGATGGGAGGAAAATGTTGGGTGACTTTGGTCTGAGGGTTAGGCAGTTGAAAGGGAGCTTCATTCTAAGCCTGGGAATTTGAGAAGATGTTTGGAGTGAAGGATGAGTAAGGGTACTTCGGACTGTGTAGCAACAGCTAAAGAGGAGTTTGTTGTGAATGAAGTGGGAATAAGATTAGGTGGGAAACATTATTATGACTGGTTTGGAGCAAACTAGATGATTATGAGATGAGCGACTGCCTTACCCAATATTTTGAAATAATAATAATTATTAGAGGAGCATGGGCTATGTTAAAGCTGTGTACATACATGGGTTTTAGTTTTAGTTGTCATCCATACATAAAGGGACCATCTATTAATATAACAAAGAAGCATGGGATATGTTAAAGTTCCATATTAAGCGACTTTATATGCAACTGACAATTGGTTTCTTCACTATATAACTTTTTACCCTTGTATGTTGATTTTACTTCAGTGTATTAATAAGCTTTCAACAAACTGGCCATGTACCACACGAACTCCATGAAGTACAATTGCCTTCTAACCACTTTGATATAGACAGGTAACAACTCGTATATCAGCTAATCCTCTAGGTGTAATATAAATTCTGCACAGATATGTTTTTATTTATTTTACTTTTTTAGCTTCAAAGAAAAACTATAGTTCTTACATCTTCTTGTTATGTAACACACAATATGTATATATATAATGTGTATGTACGTGTGCGTGTGTAGTTTTGTTAGTAGTTTTCAAATTGGTTCAAATATGAAAAATGTTCCAAAAAGTGGCCAAAATCAGTAGAAAGTTATAATATACACCATGTCATGTATTTATCACTTAGACTGTAATATTAATCCCAAAAATCAATTCATATCCAAACAGGCAAAGAAAAAGAGCAACTATAAGGAGATTTCTTTGACAAAGCAACCATAGAAAACACAAGCACCATAAACATCATAACCATAAATACATGTCCCCAGTACCATCACCATCGACATTTCCCTCTACCATAATGCATACTCGCCATAAATTTAAAGGAACCGTTTTGAATCCTTTGCCCTATATTGATCACCAAAGTATTGCTTACGAGGAACAAGCCTGGGAGTAAACTGATAATTATATTCGCGGTTTCAGTTGGAGTGGCATTTTTTTCTACTCCTGGTTCATATATACTTCTTTATTTCAAGGAAAGACGGAGTTATTGTTGTGCCTAGGAGAACTGGTCTCATGATTAGTTGCAGAAAGCATTTGTAACAGGTTTATTTTTGGTACCTTTTTTTGTTCTTGTGAATGTTCTTAACATAACCGTGGAACTGTCATCGAGCTTTCTTATTTTCTATACTTGGTTATAAGCCATATATTAGACTCCATACTCATTTCTAGTATACATATCCAAACACTGAGGCATAGAACATAGTATGCAGTACACACTTATTGAGGTTATTTGGTATTAATTGTATATATAAACACTTATTGGGATTATTTGGCATTAGTTGTATGTATTCTTGAAAAAATATATACTACTAATTCTTCAAATGATCTTAGTAAGACTAATTGGAATATCTTACACTTAAATGTAGTGCATTTCTACGTACACCCAAAAAGGCACTTACTATAACCTGGGCCAAATTCTTATAAAAGTCTTCTCCACCTTAGATTTAGGCCTTCGGGGTCAACTTGGCAGCTTTTATTAGGAAGGCAAGGGAAAAGACGCTCGAGGGCTTGTTAAGGAAGGTGATAAGGGCTGGGGAGAAAGCAAAAGGATTTTCTTTGGTCATTTAAGTAAGAGAATACATGTTATTACATTTTATCACCATACAATCAAATAATTTATTCTCAAGCTTTCAAAATTCTGAGTTCTTTTAAAAAATAGTAAAATCAAATACACGAGTAATGTATTATTATTAATTATTTCCTTTCAATTGGGTAAAAGGAATTTGGAAAATTAAGCACATGTTGATTTTCTAGAGCAGGGAAAAGTTAGTATTAAATGGGGTTTAATACAGATAATATTCGTTGCAACTTATTTTATATTTTTTACAGTGGTAGTTGGTAGCTCAAAGTCTTCAGGATTAAAAATGCATGAATTTGCATATTGGTAGCATATGCATAATAACTTGTTCTGATGATTCCTGTAGTAAAATGGCTTACAAATATTTATAATCGCAGGCGTGCCTTCTTTGAAACTCTCAGAACTTGAATGGGCATGTGAAGATTTTAGTAATGTAGTGGGGTCTTTATCAGACTGCATTTTGTACAAAGGAACTTTATCCGCTAGAGTTGAAATAGTTGTTACCTCCTGTATGATTACTTCTGCCAAAGACTGGTCAGACTAATATCATGACATGAGCTATGAATTGTTGTGAACTTGATTGCTTGATTGTTTATATGCCTGTTTGAGTAATAATCCATTAATATTATTTGAATGTTACTTGATAATTCATGGAAAATTCTTATCGTTGATTATCATCCTTGTTTACATGTCATTAGCTTTTCCAGAGTGATGGCCATAAGCAACAATGGACATGACTTCAATTGTTATATGTATTAAGATATTTGTTAGTACTGGTTGTATAAACTTGTTTGTGAATGCTTGTCGTATGTGAATATGCTCATTTTGTTAAATAAATATTATCTAAATGGTTATGGATATTATACTTATGTGATTAACATGTTCTCAATTATTTGCATATAATGTTTATATGATTGGTTGATTATTGGTTTGAATATGGTAATTATATTGATTTTAATATGACTATTACATAACGGTTGCTGGAAATGATATAAGCCATTAGCAGTACATAGTAGCATTTAAAATATGCAACAAAACAATCAATACCTTTTAGTAGCGTTTTTAAAATGCTACAGAACCAAATGTAAAATACCACCTGAATTTATAGTGGCATAAAATGAATGCAAAGAAACGTTTTTAGTTGCATAAAATAAACGCTGCAGAAAATCTTTAGTAGGGTTTAAAATGCAGTTGCATGGAAACATTTTGTAGCGTTTACTAAAACGCAACCAAAAAATCATACTTTAGTTGCACGACCTGTAGTAGTGTTCTTTAAAATGCTACTAAAAGTTTTAGTAGCGTTTTTTCAATGCTATTAAAGGTCGTTTCTGGTGTAGTGATAGAATCTAGAAAAGAAGTAGAAAGGGAAATTGGAACTATAAATAGGCATATTTGGCCTTGGAAATATAATAGGGAAATTTATTAAGGAATTCTGGATTTGTAGAATTCATTATAAACTAGTCAAGGAATTTACAAATAAAATTTGTAAATGTTTTTGAGAAAAAGAAATAGGAAGTAAAAGGAGTATTTTTTAAATGTTGAATGTAAAGCGAAGAGGGGAAAATATTCTATGTATTGGGGGGAGGTTGTAAATGTCCTGTTAAAAATATAAATATTTGAAATCTGTTTTCAAATGTTGAAGAACTGTTTTCAAATGTTGAAGAACTAGAAGTAATATCTTATAAAGGTATTTTGAAATAAATTTTGGGGAATTTATAATAAGGCCTGATGATTGCTTTTTGATGTTTATTGATAGTTAAATAACCGACTATCAATTTTGGCAAATTTCATTAATCGTTTCGAAGAGACCGAGATTGGATTTAATTATCCGAGACCACTTCGATCCGGTTTGAACATTACAGATGAATACCGTGAAGATAATGAAGACAATGATTCAGTTTGTCGAGAACTAGGACAACTTGTATGGACGAATGCTATCAGAACATCGTCAATGGAGGACGATGAGCATTCTAAGTAAAAAATTATTCCTAAAAGGTAACGCTTAACTTCGAGCTTCATCAACCTAGAATGACTAAAACAGAGAAGATGCAGCAAGGCTAAGTGGGTCACACCCAAGTAGGGTATGTTATCACCTTTCTAGATGTCCTCGGAAACCTATTATTTATGGATATGGTTGTGCATGGAAGGAGCGCTCGATATTAAGGGTGGGAACACCCGAGGTGATAACATATTTGGTCTATCCAGGTTAGGATAGGCCCGTCTGGTATAGCAGGGATCCCAACGTGGTTCTCGGTACATTGTTCTAAAGATGTACCGTGGTAGACGGTACCCCCGGTGGACCAATCATTCGTTGAAATCCATTTTCCAATACGAGCTTGCGGTTTTGTTTGTAGAACCTAGTATGCTGGAAAAAATTAATGTAACAATTTCAACTATTTGAATAAGTATTTGTATTTAGACACTGTTATAATATCAGAGGATTTTCATAAAAATTGTTTTGGTTATCGTAAGGTAAAAACCCGTCGTGTTTATATATGGCTCGATCTTAACAGATTCCTTTGTTTTTCAAAAGGATTTTTGATAACTTTAATAATTCAAATTGAATGTATTTTCTCACGTTGGTTTTGCAGACCTATTCGGGGGTTATTTTATTATAATGCTCGAATCAGACCAAGTATTACAGATTTAAGTTAGGATGTTATGGAGCTCAGGAGGCGAGCTGGAGGAGTTCAGACGTATATCACGTACTTGATTTGTATTTCCGCAGTGTGAGGACAAGTTATTAAACTGTCCAGATTGATGTATTGGACTGCTGTACTCTGATAGTGTATGTACTAAACAGTTACAGATTCTTTTGTATAAAAATCTGTTGTTATATATTATATTTTGTTCCACTGCGATTGTGAGATTTTGTTTTGTTGTTTCCTATTTTTCTTCTTCCTTTTTCTTCTTCACTCTTAATGAACTGGTATTTCCAGCACTTGACTGCTCGGCACTTTATATAGTGGGCGTATTGATGTCAATTTTCGAGTTTCGAAAATCTTGGTCCGTTACAGATTTCAAATGAAAGATTAAAGTAAAATGTAATCTTGTCGTCCATTAGACACTATCATGGTTGGAGATTTATTTGTTCTAAAGTATAGTGATGACCAACTTAAAAAATTAACACATAAGAATCATTATGCCATTTTCAACAAATACTGATTGCATTATTCAGATTGTACATAGTTATAACAAGACCATGGCTGAAGTCAAACATGATTATGAGAATATTGTTGAATCATTCTAAAATAATGTATAAAAAAATTATTGTATTATTCAGGTTTTACATTGCTATAACTATATGTTGATGTTTTTAGATTTTATTAACTGCATTGAGCATGATTCTATGTTTGCTGTTAAATCATTATGGTTTATGTAAAATGTAGTTAAAAATTACACCAACTAAATACATAAGTGAAACGCACTTAAAAGTTGCACCACTTAAACGCATTTTTTAGCTGCATATGTTATATGCAGCTAAAAATTGCACCAACTAAATGTGTTTTTTTAGCCGCATATGTTATATGCAGTTAAAAATTGTATTTAACGGTTGTAATTTTTACTGCATTCCACATATGTAATTAACAAATACACTCAAACGAAGCAATAAATTCATAAGTGAATACAGTTAAGAATACAATGATTAGTAATAATTGCAAATATGTATAGATTACTTCTAATAATTTCACAGATTTAAGTAATTACTCTAATTTTTAAGAATAATTGCAGCGTTATCTGCAAACATTCAAAATCTCTCCATAAAAATAAGCAAATATTTACTTAAAAATTCTTACATTTTCAACTGAAAATATTTGTTGATAAAAGAGTATATATGATACATTTAACCACTTCAACGAACACTTATCAAATATGCAATTAAAAAACACATAAATTTTTAACTGCATAATTGAAACGCAGTTAAAATTGAACTATTAAAGTGTATTTTTTAACTGCATATATGATATGAAGTTAAAAACTGCAAATAGCACATGAAATCGTTAATTGCAAACAACATCTGTAGTTAAGAAATGTACTTAAATGCTGCAGTTATCTTGAATAATTACAGAAAAATGGAATTATTTTGAATAGTTGTTTATTTATTAGCAATTATTCATTTAAAACAAATTACATTCTTTAGCATATGTTTGCAATTCTTTCAATTCAAAAAACTCTTGAAACTCCAACATACATTATTACATTTCTCACTGAAAACTATTGATAATATTTAAAGACTTCTAACAAAAGAACATCAATATTGTCAAAAAAAATTACAATTTTTAAGAATAATTGCAGAGTTATCCGCAAACATTCAAAATCTCTTCATAAAATAAACAAATATTTATTTAAAAAATTCTTGCATTTCCAGCTGAAAATATTTGCTAATAAAAGAGTATATATGGTACATTTAACTACTTTAATGAACACTCATCAAATATGCAGTTTAAAAACCCATAAACTTTTAACTATATAATTGAAATGCAGTTAAAATTGAACTATTAAAGTGTATTTTATAACTGCATATAGATATGCAGTTAAACATTGCAACTAACAGATGAAGTCTTTAACTGCAAACAACATATGTAGTTAAGAAATGTACTTAAATGCGGCAACTATTTTGAATAATCACAGAAAAATACAATTATTTTGTATAACTACTTACTTATTAGCAATTATTCACTTAAAACAATTTACGTTCTTCAACACGTGTAAGCAATTATTTCAATTTAAAAAACTCTTCAAACTTCAACATACATCATTACATTTGTCAGACTTTTAACAAAAGAAATAGCAACATTGTCAAAAATTTCTGCAATTTTTAAGAATACTTGCAGCGTCATCTACAAGCATTCAAAATCTCTTCATAAAAATAAGCAAATATTTACTTAAAAATTCTTACATTTTCAATTGAAAATATTTGCTGATAAAAGAGCATATATGATACCTTTAACCACTTCAATGAACACTCATCAAATATGCAGTTAAAAAACCCATAATTTTTTAATTCCATAATTGAAATGCAGTTAAAATTGAACCATTAAAGTGTATTTCATAACTGTATATATAATACACAATTAAAAAAACCCATAAATTTTTAACTGCATAATTGAAATGCAGTTAAAATTGAACGATTAAAGTGTATTTTATAACTGCATATATGATATGTAATTACAAATAACACATGAAATCTTTAACTGCAAACAACATATGTAATTAAGAAATGTACTTAAGCGCTGCAATTATTTTGAATATTTACAGAAAAATGGAATTATTTTGAATAATTGCTTACTTATTAGCAATTATTCACTTAAAACGATTTACATTCTTAGCACATGTATGCAATTATTTCAATTCAAAGAACTCTTGAAACTCAAACATACATTATTACATTTCTCACTGAAAAACATTGATAATATTTAAAGACTTTAACAAAAAAACATCGATGTTGTTAAAAATTTCTACGATTTTTAAGAATAATTGCAGAGTTATTTGCAAACATTCAAAATCTCTTATACTTAAAAAATTTACATTTCCAACTGAAAATATTTGCTGATAAAAGAGCATATAACTACAAAGAAGTCTACAATTACTTACATAATAATACAAAAATTGAACCTCTTAATCCATTAAAAAACTTTAATTCATTTATAGTAATTGTGGTAAAACCTGTCATTATTAACAAATCAAAATACAACATATACAATCACACTGAAATGAATAAGATCAGACTTCTTATTATCAACACACATAAAATTCTAAAATAATTCTCGATAACTGCTGAAAAATACACATTTATTTAAATAACTAAAGATTTTGATAAATACAGTTATGAACGCAATTACTTGCAATAATTGCAACAGTGTATGCAGATATTTTACTTAACTGCATACAACTCTGCATTTGCATGCAAGATTAAAAATAAAATTTCTTTCAACATAAAACATCATATTATTCGAATCACTTAATATAACTTATACTTGCTATGCATAATTATACAAAAAACATTGCTAAATTATCAACAAATTGCCCAAAAAAAATACAAAGTCGATTGAAAATTAAATCAAGCTTTTACCTGCAAGATGATGAAGCCATAATGAGTCGCAACAAAAAAATCGAACAGTAGATCAAATTAAATTTGATTTCCTTTCGAAAATTTCAAATCTTGATCGCCAATAAAATCACACGAGAATAGTGAAATAAACAAGAGTAATTAGGGAAACAAAATATTTGAAATAAAAAAATAGGTATCGGATTTACAAGTTTAAAAGGGACATGGACCAAATTTTCACGTGATTTTATCTACTAATTTATTTAAAAGATCATATGAAATAACAATTTAATATTTAAAAAGTTATATACATAGGTATTTTGGAAAGTTCAGTCGGACCAAAAGATTGTCATCTATTTCAACTGTTAATAAATATATTATTTCATATTTCATCTTTTGTGAATATTTAATGTGCTTAAAAATAAAACAAGAGTTTTTATTTATAGGATCAAAATAGCGTGATGCGCATAAGTTTCTCCAGAAAATATCGTCATCTTTGCATTTAGGTCACCGCTAGTACAAAAGGAAATAGGAAACACACACAATGAAAACATGGAGCATCAGGCACAAGTTCATATTGAATTTTATCCTTTTTCGACCCATACCGCAATATCAATCATAAGTCATTAATCAGGAACGACATGTCCAGCAATTCCAAAATGGTTATATATATGGAAGGAAAAAAAAAACCAATATGCAAACCTTCAATTCCAATGCATAGAGATTAACATGAAAGACCAAAACCAAAGCAAATCACTTGACAATCCACAATGTTCATATCATAACATTGATAGCATCATTCAGGATTCAACAACGCAACTTATTACCAACAAAAAGCAAAACACAGAACATTTGTACGCACATGGTAAACAAACACAAAACACTTAAATAAAAACTGGAAAAAGCAGAGACCGTCAAAGTTCAAGCAGTAACAGCAGCCTTATGTTGCTGAACCTTCCTCTCCAACTCTTGTTTATCAGCTCCAACAATTTCATCAATGACAGCACCATCCTTGATAAACTTAAAGGTAGGCATTGCCCTTACATTGTATTCAGAAGCAATCTCCTGTAATGACAAAAACAAAACAAAATTGTAAAATGATTAATACTCGATAGGATATAGAGAAAATATGATACAGTTGAGTGTTAGAATGGGACATACTCTCTGGTTATCAACATCGACCTTTAGGAAGAGAACATCAGTGTGCTTCTCAGACAACTCAGCAAAGAAAGGGGCAATGGCTCGGCAGGGTGGGCACCATGTAGCAGTAAAGTCGACTACCACCTAATGATGTGGTCATGGAGCATAATATATACATTAGTATGATATAGGTATAGCTTTTTATGTCTTAACTCTAATTATCTATAAATCTTTCAGCAAATTGTATACAAATCCTTAACAGCTGTTTAGGTAAAACTTGATCCTAGTTTGAATAACCCAAGACGGTATGAAATACTAGCTAAGCATTTGCATTTTTATTAATAGTTAGAATCAAGGTTCGAATACCGGTTTCCGTTTTCGTTCCGGTCATCTGAAAAATTCAAAATTTCGGTCCCGTTTCGGGATTTCCAAAAATTCCGTTTTAAATCCGGTTTGTGAATTCCGGTACATTTTGTTATAAATACGCCAACAAATATGCAATACTGATAGTCAATTACACTAAATTATTAAGTGACATAGAAGTTACAAAACATACAACATAAAAATTTAATACCAAAAGCTATTTATCTGATCGTCATATAAATTTATTAAAAAAAGTCAGTGTCCACTAAGAGATTCGTATAAGTTTATGAAAAATGAACCTTGATGGCACATTCTAAAGTTGTGAATTAATATAATCAACGGAAGCAAAGAGCTATGCTTGAAGAAGTATTAGCTCCTCCAAAACTACAGAAGCAAAGACAAAAGCATAAAAAAAACGATAACCAACTATGACTCCTCTGATCATTACATTTAATGTAAGATGTACAAACAATCACAGTTCATAAGACAACATGATTAAGGTGACTTTGGATTTCCACCTAAGTGAAATAACCAAGGTTTCAAATTCCGGTTTTCGGTTCTGTTTCGGTCATTAGAAGTTTTTCAAATTTGGGTTTCGTTTCGGAAATTTAGGAGATTCCATTTTAATTCTGGTTCTGAATTTCATCACTATTCGAACAATGTTTTTATATAAATAGATAAATAAATGTTACAAATTTACATTTAGAATGAACAAAACAAATCATTAATTCAATGTATTTTATTTTATACCATATTTACAAAACAATAAAATAGCAAGGGGCTAAAGAGAAAGCCCAAACTGAAGTAATTAAGCATTGCTAAAAAAATAACTTATTAATGTTAATGTCCAAGTAGATTAAATTTTTATCCTTAAATCAAAGAATTTCTTTTGAAAAACACAAATTATTTCTTTTGAAAAACACAATTCAGTTGTTTGTTTATATTAAGCAACTAGCAAAAAGATAAATAATGAGACCAACACATCTTCAACATACTGGCCCATAAGCCCTTGGAGCTGCTGCTTTTCTCCTAACCCTCCAACTCATCATTTTCCCTTAATCCTCCAAGTCATCTTCCCTGAGCTCTTTTTACGCCTTCTTCTTCTTACTTGAATACAAAGGCTAAAAAAAACTTTGGATCCTTAAATTGCTTGATCTTCAATTCTTAATTTCCATGCTCAGGTAATAGTGTTTTCTTCTTCTTATATTCTTTTTCACCGAAAAATTATTCCTATTTCTAAATCAAATCCATCCTTTCTTTTGTTCCATTAAAGTTTTCTGAATCAGTAAATCATCTGTCTTACAACTTCGGTTAGGTTTTTATTTTTTGCTTTCAGATCCGGAATCGGAACTTTAGGTGAATTTCGTTCCGGTCATCGCCGGAACTGAGACAAGATGGTCGGAATTCCAGCATGCCGGCCGGAACTTCGAACCATGGTTAGAATACAAAGTGATGTTCCCAAAAATATCCACATTACATAGAGATGAGATCACAAAGGTTCGAACCCTGGGAATAACAAAAATCAACTTTTATCTTCATCAGTAAAGTTTGGAACTTAGTATTTGCAAATAGAAGTAAATTTGATCCAATCATAAACATTATTTGTTAAGTATCATATCATATGGCAATCGGTTTTTTTTTCTCGTACATAGTGTTTTTGAAAAAACAATGAAAATAACAGCTAAAAATTAAGATTTATATGTTGTCGTTTTACACTTTTCAATGTAAAATCCAATATTTTGAAATCATTCTAACTATATATTATTTATAGTTTTTTTTATCAAAGTAAAAAAAGACCAAAATTACATGTAAAAGTTTGATTACTTTGATTAAATATGTATCGCGTTCAATATATTATATTTAAAGATATGTAAAAGTACTCGCAGTCTAATAGAAAATACACATTTCTCAATCTCATTCGTAAAAGATTTCCAAACAATCTTTTGTTTCATTAATCGAGCATCAATGACAAATTATGAGCTAAACCTAAACAATGGACATTAATTGTTAAACTAAATAGTCTGATATGCTACTTCAAAATACACTTTGAATATGTGTTCAATTCCGTCATACATAATATTTTTGCTACAGAAGTTTATAGACCGAAAGAAGAGAACAGTAGAACTATTTAATATACATTGAAGCACCATACTATGCTTATACGAAACTTCTATATCAGTTTTACATATATTGAACTGATATTATGATGCTAGCAGTTGTTATTTAAGTTTTTGAATTTTAAATTGTAAATTTTTATCTTTTACGCATGCAGCAACAGAGCATGCTCCATTTGTACCAATTATTGCATCTTTCACACGAACAATTAGACCTGTCAACGGATACTTTCGGATGCGGATGGTGCCGCATCCGCATCCGCGGATATGGATGGATATCGGATGATTATCCTATCCGCTAACGGCCGATAAATCAAGAAATATAAATGGAAAATTTTAGTTTAACATAAACTTTACGACCATTTCGGTCCGGTTCCGACGATGACCGGACCGAAATTTGAGTGTAAATTCGTTTCTGGTAGCAAAACGGAAAAAAAGACAATTAAAGCCCTAAATACATGAGAAGAGGGAGGATGAGAGAGGCATCAAACTGAGGGCGGCGCGATTTTGTGCTATCTTTGATTTGTTGACTAGGGTTTTCTCAAAGCAGCGGTAGTTTTGATTTGGACGGGCCTTGTTTTTTTGGGCTTGATTCTTTTCTTTTATATGTATTTGTTTATAAGGGGCTTTGCACGAAAGGTCACTATTTCTGATGTTGTTATAAGAAAAGTCCATATAGAAATAATTATGTAAATTAAGTCTCTATTTTTTCTAAATCAGAAAGTGCAAATTAGCTTGTACTTTTTAAAATTTTCAAAATAAAAAAGCGCAAACTAGCTTGCGTTTTCCTGATAGAAAGCGAAATTTGAAAACAAAAATTCAAAATAGAAAAGCACAAACTAGTTTGCGCTTTTCAAAAATTTCAAAACCAAAAAGCGCAAACTAGCTTGCGCTTTCTTGATAGAAAGTGTAAGATAATTTGCGCTTGTCAAAATTTTCAAAATTTCGAAAAAACTTTCAGAAACAGAAAAGTGCAAGTTACATTGCATTTTCCGTCAGATAAGTGCAAGACACCTTGCGTTTTTTATTTTTTAAAAATAGGAACAAATTTATATATTCATTTCCGCAGGGACTTTTCCTGTAACAACATCAAAAACAGGGACTTGCGACTCTTTTCTTGTATTTATAAATGTTGTTTGATTAATATATATTAATAATTAGTTTAGATTAGAATCATATATTTTTTAGGCTGATTTCTTCACTTAGTGTAATTTTTTTTAATAATTTAAGTATTTTTTTATGCAAATCCCCACGATGCTCAAAAAATGAAGAAAATAATAATTAAAATTCTTATGAAGCTTTAAAAACAATTTTTCTTGCAGTTGGATTCTTTACATGTTGTATATCTTTGCATCAAAGTAAATCTTTTTTAGTAACTGGAAGAATTTATGGCGTAATTGTGAAAAACGTACCAGAATTATCAAACCGGAAATAAAACGGAATATTCGAAATTTGCGAAACGAAACCGAAATATCAAAGTTTCTCAATGCCCGGAACGGAAAGCGGAATTTTGAACCTTGGTTTGGACAATATTATCCTTTGGTTTTATTTTTGGCAATAGAAATCATCAAATTAAATGTGGTTTTTTAAACATAACTATTGTAAGAGATCAATCTACCTAATAAAGTTATTCATATAGGTGACAACATACTTAATGAGTTGTGCATCTAGTTTCATGAAATCATTTTTTTTTGTAACACGAGGAGGCTTTATAAACTAAATCTATATCTATAATATATGATAAAAGAATTAATTCAGTTTAAACGCAACGAACAATTTCCTTTTTGTAAATGGTAACTCTATGAAATTGAGAAAACTAAAGTCTAGTCCTCTTTTTCTATGACTCACGTTAAAAAATTTGAAAACATAAATGGTAGTAGGAAATTAGCACCTTTTCACTATCATTTTTTTTGAAGATTTATGATCTATCAATTTGCAGCTGCCATTATCAGGTTCAAATTACACATTTATTTAGGAAGAAAAATATTAAAGTTATTTTTGGTACAATTTTTTATTCGGCAATCAGACACAACAAAAAAACAAAAAAAAAGGCAGTAATTTACCCTTACCAATCACTCCTGAATCTTACTACACTCAAACAGGCATTTAGTACCAATTAGGGTTTTTTCCGGCCCTTTTAAATCTCAGTATAGAAGTGGGGAATCCCTACGGCAGCTAAAGTATTCATCGACATCAACATAAGCACTGCCTCCATAGATCAGTTTATGGGTATTCATGTTTATCTCCAACGCCAGAAAGTATATAAAAAGGGTAAGTAGGACAAACCAATTTCAAACAGTTGTATTAAGCAATAGTTCGGATACGAGAAAATAAGAACGATCTGCTAAGCGAGCGACCGAATTTTGAGGCTTTGCATGAAAATATGAAAATTAAAGTGGGTTAACAGTAAATTCATGACTACTGAGTGAAATGATTAAATCGAAACAGGATCTGGTAAAATGGGCCACAAACGACGCCATTATATTACAGATCTGAATATTCATAATCAAAAGAAACAAACAGTAGATTCATTACTCTTGCAAAAATAAAAGCTGAATAGGGTTTAGATTATTACAAGCTTGTTAGACTGCTTAGCCTCCTGTAACTTCTGATCCCATTCGCCTCTGTTCTGAATGCTGTGCACCATTTTTTTTTTCTCTTTAATTAAATTGACAATTGACTATAGAGATTTCCAAGTGTTGTGTCGCCCAGGGCAAAAAGAAAAAATAAATTTCAAATTCTGTTGTAGTTTGCGTTGAAAATGAAGTTGACATGGGCTTCAGCCCAGCCCAAAAAATATGCTCTTGTTTTACTCAATGGTTTATAAACAAGAAACGAATTACAGTTCTCTATTTTTGATGTTGTTATAAGAAAGTCCCTGTATATATAAGTATGTAAATTTAGTTCCTGTTTTTTTATAAAAATAGAAAACGCAAGATGCTTTTTACTTTTCTAACAGAAAATGCAAGCTAACTTGCAACTTTTATCAGCTTGCGCTTTTTTATTTTGAAACTTTTTAAAAATTTTGAAATTTTAAAAAAATTTAAATTTTTGAAAAGTACAAGTTAACTTGCACTTTTATAAGAAAAGCGAAAGATAGTTTCGCTTTCTGATTTACAAAAAACAGAGACTTAATTTACATATTTATTATCACAGGGACTTTTCTTACAACAATCTCGAAAATAGGGACTTTCGGTGCAAAGTCTCCAATGCAGTCGGTGGTCTTTTGTTTTATCCACTATGATTTAACTTGTACATACGTAACATATCCGTCTCTCCAGGGCCGGTCATGAACTTCGTAAGGCTCAAAGCAGATTGTTATTGGAGTCCAACAAAAGGTAATTGCAATAGGCCCAAAGTAGCGAAGGTTTAATTCAGTGAATAAATGCAAAAGCAGGACTAGATCATATAACACACGTTTTTTTACATATCTATGCACTACGCACACTTTTCCTCCTACAAGCTCATAGTTTAACTTCTACTTTCAACTTAAAAAAAATGGTACATTAATTCTTCTGAAATCGTTATTATTTAGGGCCCGTTTGGCAAACAAAAGCAAAATAACTTTTGCTTATTTCAAAAGTTCTTTTGCTTTTAGAAAGTTAAAACGTAAAAAGGTATATTTGAAAAACGTTTGACATGCAAGCGAAAAGTGGAAAAAAAGGTTAAAAATTCAAATTTGAAAATTCAAATTGTAAAATTTCAAACTTGAAAATTTTAAATTTCGAAATTTTAAAATTTTTAAAAATTCGAAAAGATCAAAGTTTTGAAATTCGAAAATTTAAAGTTCAAAAATTTGAAATTTCAAATTTTGAAATTTGAAATTTTGATTAGAAATTTGAATTTTGAAATTTTGAAATTTTAAAATCTTAATTTTGAATTATGAAATTTTGAAATTGGAATTTTGAAATTTTGAATTTTGAAAATTTAAAATTTTGAAATTTGAAAATTTAAAATTTTGGGATGTGAAATTTGAAATTTGAAATTTTGAAATTGGAATTTTGAAATTTTAAAATCTTGACATTTAAATTTTAAATTTCGGATATTTAAATTTGAAAATTTGAAAATTTTGAAATTTGAAAGCTGACATTTTGAGATTTGAAAGTTGACATTTTGAAATTTGAAATTTGTTTCGAAATTTGAAATTTTGATTTTTGAAATTCTGAAATTTTTAAATTTTGAATTCTGAAATTTTTAAATTTTGAATTCTGAAATTTTGAAATTAGAATTTTGAAATTGTGAACTTTAAAGTTTGAAAATTTTGAAATTTGAAATTCTGAAATTTTAAATTTTGAATTTTGAAATTTTCTACTTTTGGAATTTTGAAATTTGAAATTTTGAAATTCTTAAATTGTGAAATTTGAAATTTGAATTTTTTAAATTTTATGCTTTTGGAATCTTGAAATTTGAAATTCTTAAAATTTGAAAATTTGAAATTTGAACTTTGAAATTTGAAATTCGAATTTTTTTGGAATTTTTTGAAAATAATTTTTTTAGAACTTTTCATATAAAAATCGACTTATGTAAGTCGAAAAGCAAAAAGAATTGCTTTTGAAATAAGTTGAAAAGTTACTATTAAAAGTTGGTAGGAATTAATTTAAAGCACAAAGATTTGTATATTTTTTAGCTCAAGGGCACGACCTCAATATTTTTACCATAAGGACAAACATTCTTCTAAAAATTATTCATAAGGACAAACATTTTTCAAAATTATTCATAAGGACAACAAAACTGCTACCGAGCTAAAACTGATACCTAAAAACTGCTACCGATAACTACAAACTGATACCTAAAAACTGCTATCAATAACTAAAAACTGATACCTACAGAAAGTTGTCCTTCAGAATAAAATATTGAAGGTCTGTCCTTGAGGCTAAAAAGCTGTGAAATTTTGTCCTTGACAATAATTTCCTGATTTTGTTTATCCATATTGACTTTTTAACCTTTGCTTTTTATAAGCAAAAAAGCAACTTATTTATTGCCATCCAAACAGCCACTTAGTAATTATGATTGTGATCTACGTTAAAACAAATTGTGAAAAGAACCAATGTTATAAGTTGGTCCACCTCACGGATAATTCTTGGGCCCACCCTGCTTGATGCATGCATTGCTTTGGATAATGCAAGAGGTTTTATCGGTTTAGTTATAGTGTATGAACAAGCCTAACCACGTTTGTACCGAAAAATGAAAATTATAATAAAACTCAAAGAAAGCATTTATATTGTTTGCTAAAAGAAAAGAATAGGCAAACAGCTCCAACCAATTCATTGTCGAACCTTGTATACAGAATGTATGAGATAGTTATTTTATACGTGATTTAATTGTTTTCAAGAGAGCGGATTATGGGCACGATGAATATAAAAGAAAATATAGTAAAGCAAATTACACCACCATATGCGAGAGGGTGCCTGCATTCACAATCCATTTTCTTTAATTCCCTTATAGATTTGGTATACAATGATTTCAGTATAGAATACAATGGTCTAATGCTCAAAGAAAGACAAAAATAGCTTCTGAAAATCCTATTCAACTAACTCGATACGACTATTTTCTCTCTCTTCAGAATTGTACCTCGTTATTGTTGTAAGCTCGAGTATTTATAAAAGTGAATACATAGGGAGGCTAGGCCAATCAAATAGGTAATTTCTCTATATAGTCTGCTAGCTTCGGTTCTCTCCTTATACGAAAAGTGCAATCCAAAATTTCTTTATATAGAAGACTGAATTGAAAATTTTCATATAAGCCACATTTGGTCCGGTTCGCCAACATGTGCTCAGTAGCATCGTGTCCGGTATGTGAGCATGGTTAGGATTTTGGCAACCTTCAACATTTGAGTTAAAGTATAGCGGTTGATACTACTAGATCTAGTAGCCAACCCCCGAACAAGAATTTATATTCGATGGTGGCACCACGTACCAAGAATTCTTGTTCAGTAGTTGAACTACCAGACAAAAATTGTCCGGTAGTGACACTATCGACCAAGCAATGATGATTGATTTGAGGCTAAACCAACTCATTCTTTAAACAAGTTTCATTGTTTCTTCTTTATTTCTCTTCTCGCTATTTTACGACCTCCTTGCCTTCATGCCTTTGGTCCTTGGTCAAGTGGTGACACTCTTATTACTGACATTTTAGTTGATATAGCTTAGAATGCTAATTAAACTACTTCACCATTTCACTTAATAATTATTTTTCATTTTCTTATACTTAGCTCTTAGATTGTCAATGTTTACTAATTGTAATAGCAAAAACTAATTTAATAAATTCTGCGAATGAAAATGAAAAGAATCTTATTATTTCTATTTTATGAGCACTTTATTCAGCACGCGCATTGCATGTGCATAAAAAGAATAACTTCGAATGAAATACATATTCAATTGAAATAATCAAAATTTAATATACAGTTTTGGTCGTTTCTAGTTCGGAAAAAAAAAACTATAATTAGGAATAATTTTATAAAATTAAATTTTAGATTAACATACTGTAGAACTCTTACACGTACACGAGTATACGTGTATAAATATATAATTTTAGTTTTCTTTTATACGAATTTGAACTCCTTTAAGTATGAGAAAAACCAAACAATTATATAAAAATTTACTTGCACACACAAGTATGCATGTACAAATATATAATTTTAATTTTCTTTTGTACTAATTTTAAATCTTTTAAGCATAAGGAAAAAAACTATTATGCATAATTTTACTTAAGAAAATAAATATATATACATATTGTAACAATCCGTATTTAACGTATCGAATGATCGTAAAATATTAATATTATTTTCGTATTAGGTCGTATGACTCTATAACTTCGGGGAATGACTACTACAGTCATTTTCTTTCCTTAGAATTTTCGTTGAATTTTCTGTAATGAATTCGACTCGGCAAAATCTTGTATGGCTTATAACATTTTTTAGGAGCCGAATTGGTATTTGAAACCACTTACATTAGATCGGGATGATGATTTCCCTTTCCGTAAAGTGGTTGTACTAGAAAAACGATCTTACTGTTGGGAAGATATGGTAATTTGAAGTTCCATTTGATTTGAACAGCTTAATGGATAATTAGCAAGTTACTAGTTAGGTAAAAGCCCATTTCGGGATTAGCATGAGATTAGGGTTGATGAGATTTTTCTCCATCACTTCACTCTTTCCAAAAATAGAGAGAATCCCCCATTAACCATCTTCGTAGCCAAAACGTTACCATAATCCTTGCTTTATTTAGCCTAGATGTGATCCTTAGAAGGATATTTGCTAGATTAACATCATGTATTGAAGATTGGCTGTTGGTGATCATCTTCGAACTGTTGATTCGCTCTTGGATTTCGAACTTATTTGGATTGCCTAGGATTGCTTTGGATTTAAGTGACTGGTTTTAAGCCACTACTCACTAATTATCCATTATTAGATGTTTAATGATGTTTTTAAATTTTGAAATACGTTATAAACCATTCTAAACACCATATGTAAATTTCAACAATTTGGAGAAGTTTTATAAATTCATGTTCTTATGGATCTCATGAGTTCTTATGGATGCTGCCTTTAGACTTAGGCTTTGTTTAGATGTGTATAGATGTACGTTTGTTAGGATAGACTATATATGATGCTTGCTTGAATATATGTTGGCTGAATAGTTGACAATGTCAATCGAAGGGTGATTTAGTTATAGGATTAAGTTGGGGATCGTTGCTTATGGATCGGTGGCGATCCATAGGACTTGGTCCAAACTGCATGTGATCGATATTGGGCGTCAAGGAAGGTCCTTTAATGCTACTTTTCAATTTTCAAGTATTTTAAAGTTCGTATGCTTGAGATATTGATGGATCGGTGGTGACTTTGAAGCTATGGATTGATGGAGGATTTCTATGTGGCGTGCTCGAGCTAAGGGATGGATCACTTCAAGTTATGATTTGGATCGCTGATGCAAGTGCATGGATCGCGTTGAAGTAGGGAATCTCCTAAGGACGGTTCAATGGCAAGTTGTGCTTCGGACTAGGAGGAGAATTGTTTCAGGGCTTGCTTTGAGCCAGAGGTTTGTTCACTAAGGCATAGATTAGTGGAGTAAACGAGGTGGGATTTCGGATAACACAGGGTTCGGTGGTCAGGGATTGGTACTGATCTCCGAAGCACTGATCGATGGAGGTCATGATTTGTTGGAGGATGATATCACATGGAGAAGCATGGTATAGTTTAGTGTAAGTGTGGGGTCAGTGGTGACGGTTCGGGGTTGTATGGATCAGTGGTGGAAGTTAATGAATCGGCCTAAAGTTTTCCTTAGGCTTGCTTCAAGATGTGATGATGTTTGGCTCGTTTTTTGGGTATGTGATAGCTCAAACTCGAGACGAGCCAAATATGGCTAAGTATAGGAATTGGTGCCGAACTTTAGGTTAGTTAGCAATTTCCAATGGCGACGATACGTGATTCATCTGTGTTCCATAATGAGGGGAGATGGCTTTGATGATGAATGGTTTTGATGATGGATAATTGTACTCTGATGTGTAGAGTAAGTGATTATGAGTCATATTGAGGGGACTATTAGAATGAAGTTATGAGACATATGACGATATTCTACAATTAATGATGGTTGTCTAGAGTAGTTTTCGATTATAGTGACATCATGACGGGAATCGTTTCTAGGATAAGCTCTGCTATTGATGATGTGTGCAAAGGGATCGATAATACTCAAAGGTTTAAAGAGTACTCGTAAAGTAGGGTTAATATATGGTACCTGTTTGAGCCATGACGTGCACGAATCTCCATAACAGGTGATCGGATCACCATGATAGGCGGTCTTTACCTTGGATCAGCCATGATGGGCGATCTAGTTCCTATCCTACTGGTGGTATAGATTCGAGTACCGAGGAACCGAGATGTTGAGTAGTCTTTGACCATGATGGTTCATTCGAATTATCACCTATCCAACGCACTGGTTTAAATAATGTGAGGATGGATGATGGATGCTATGTTTTTTTGATTGATTATCACAGTACAGATGTCACTTGATGCCTATGTTATTGATGTATATATTCGGACACCCCTCAGAACTTTGATGTATAGTACGCCCATGATGACTATGATGTAGAGTAGCGTATATTTTGTATATGTGCTAACTTTGTGAATGCAGGGATAGGTCAAGTATGATCCTTTACACCATTTGTCCTATTTTAGTGGTATATTAGTATTTAGAGAATTAATACTGCTCACACCAGACAGTTGGCTGACATTAGTTTTATGCTTTGCTTCCTATTACGTTGGTCCTCTTAAATGAGTGGATTAGCGGTATCAGGTTTAGTAAGCGCGTGGAGCTAGACATGTGGCATACAAGAGGATATTCTCTAGTATACTACATTTATTATGATTTGTTATTCCACCATGCAACACTATGGAGCTTGCTTGTGCTATTATATATTTAGAGAGTTGCCTATTATGAGTTATTATTTCATATATAACTCTATCACTTATGTGGTATACTGTATGGATCTGCGCACTCTGACTCAGCGGTTCATTCATGTGTTTATTGTCTTACATGTTTTATATTTGAGATTGCTTTTATTTTTTATTCGATGCATTGTGAGATATACGATAAGTTCTATGATATTTTATTTACTTTACAACCCTTGACTATCATCTTGCATCGGCAGGACATAGTTATTATGCACTATAAAGGTATGTCGGATGCCAGAGGTATAGACGGTCATTGCATTTGATATCAGAGCTAATGTTGTGTTATTTAACATAAGGGGCATCGTGATCCGGTAGAGATGGATAGGAGTACTCACCGTAGACTGGATCGAGAGTGTATATACATATGGCAGCGTGTACTTGACTATGTAGTATATAAGTTGCACTGCATACATGAGCACAACTTAAGTAGAATTTCCTATAAAGAGACTAATCGTCCTTATTACAGATTGAAGGATGAGTCGTCAAACAAGGAATGCTGCTAGGAGCTCTATTTCGAGAGCCGCAAGAAGGAGATGGCTTGGGAACTGCTAATTCTGATTTGCAGATCATGTCAATACCATAATGCAGAACATGCAACAAAATGCTCAAGTAGTCGCTCTAAATATTTCCGCGACGGTGGTGCTCTAGTGTAGGCGCCTAGAGCCAATTTTTCCAAGCTGAAACAAGACTTTACTTGTCTTGGTGTCAAACCATTCCAAGGAACGGAGTCGGCGATGGAAGTGCAGGATTGTCTTGATACCTGCGAGAGGATCTTCGATGACTTAGAGCTAAATGATGCTATGAAGAGGCGGTTGGCTTCCTGACAGCTTCAGAGGGGATTAATAAACTGATGGAATGATGTGAGGGTCGCTACTCGCAAGGACCAGTTCAAAGCCAGGTTCAAAGAGAAGTTTATACTGGCAGCCCAGGAGTCGGTCTTGATCTGTAAGTTTGCAAATCTAAAGCAAGGAAATATGAATATCTTCGAGTACGTTGCTGAGTTTGACGTCTTGTCAAAATATAGGATGTTCTTTATAAACACTCCATTAAAGAAGAACGAGAAGTTCATCATCGACTTAGATGCTCACTAAGGAGAGAGCTTATAGGCTACATTGACGATACTTTCGAGATGATAGTCGAAAAGTCCCCGAGGCATGAGAGTCTTTATCCAAAGCCGAAAGCTATTGTTCCCAAAGATGATACAAAAAGGTAATTGGGTGGGGGAGGAAAAAAGAAGTGGATTAATAAGAAGAACCTGTTTTAGGACAAAAGGCGACCAAAAGAAGAGCATTCCAACTCCAACTTGCTACGGCTTTTAGAGAAGGGTCACTATATTTGAGACTACAAAGCTAAGAGGATGAAATGCTACAACTACAACAAGCTTAGGCATATTTAAAAGGACTTTCTAGAGCCATTGAAGCAGAATTAGAGCATGAAGTTATATACTATGAATGTCGTTTCGACTTCCTCGAATGCTCCATCGGCGAAAGAGAAAGGAAATGCATCATTATTCAAGATATGCTTTCCATTTATGATGTTCATGTATGACTTTTATTTGATACTGGGTTTCACATTCTTTCATATTGAGTGACTTAGTAGATAGATTAGGATTGAGACCCGAAATTGTTGACCGACCTTCGATTGTGGCGAACCCTGTTGGAGGCTCTACAAGCGTGGATATGGTCTGTCGTGGTTTGGTCTTATTGAGTCATGGATGTTATTTTACTTGTGATTTCTTTGTTTTGGGATTCATTTGTTTTGGTATTATTCCGAAGATGGACTGGTTTCATAGACATGGAGTAATGGTGGATTGTAAAAAGTAATTGGTAGCGATAGGGGTAGATGACGGGTGGACTATAGTGTCATGCCGCCTATCAGATGATGAGGTTATGTTAGCTTTTTATACTCGCTCCATATCCTACGTAAGAGTTGTTATCAGTGCACATTGCTAGTGTAACACTCCGTAAAAATTAATAAAAAATTAATTAGTTAAAAAAGATAAGGCTAAAAAAGAAAATTTTATAAGTGTCGGAATTAACCATGAAAAATGGGTTCTTTCTTTCATGACAATTTTCTGATCAATTTTCATACAAATTTTTTGAAATTGGAGCTTAAACAAGGAAGTTATTGAGTTTGAAGTTTTCAGATTCAAATTAGTTTAAATGGAGTTCAAATTTAAATAAATAATTAATACTTAAGTTTGAAATTAAAATATTAACGGTAATTAGATTTGGGGTTAAGTAAACATTTAAATAAAAGTTAACATTAAATATTAATTAAGGAATTAATTAATCAAATAATGACAAACAAAAATACGATCCCAAAATAAGATGATCGATCGATCTCTACCTAGTGTCGGTCGACCGCCTAGGTAGGATCGGTCGATCGGTAATAGTGGCGGCGGCTAGGGTTTTTAACATCATGAATGGTTTAAATTATATTATTCCAACTTAAATCGACTGGTTCTAGTGCTTTCTAACCACTATAAACAAGATCCCAACCCCTTCACTTTTATTCATAAATTATTTGGGAACTAAACGAAACTTTATCGGCCTCTCTTTCCTTTAAAGTTTCAGAAAATTCTCTAAGGTTTCAGGTAAGAAATTTTAGCTGTTTAATATTAAATTTCTAATTCTATTCTCATCTAATCCCTAACTTTTCGAATCTAATTCACATACAATTCTCTTGTTGTATATTTTTAAAAGGAGAGATCTACAAGAGATTAAACGGGCATAAACAAATCCAAAAGGAAGAGCTAAGGATTTTTGTGAGTGGAAATCTTAGTTTTTTCTTATTTTTGTAATTGCGTACTATAACTTGGATTTGATATATGCCTTGCGGAATTTTATTCATGAAAACATCAAACTAAAACCCCAAAATTCCCCTAAAGTGAAATGTCAGTTCTTACGCTAGAATCTTTATTATTCTATATTAAAATAGCGGAATTGTATAGTTATTGCAATTTTATTATTTTACATTTTATTCCACTTCTCATCTTTTTCTTTAGATCTGATTAATGGTTTTGAAAAGAAATAAGTTAGGAAATACTGTATAAGGTATCGATTCTCTTTATTTATAGTTTACACTATCTATTCTTGTACTTTAATTGGAAATCTCCCTTTTCATTTATATATGTAGAAGTCGATCTGAATTGTAAATTCTATTAATATTGGTTCCACTATTTTAGTATAAAATAAGTTAGGTATTGATTCTATTTTTATAAAAGTCTGTTGAATTGAGAATGTTGGATATATCATATGTCTATTGATACGAAATTGAACTTGTATAAATTTGAAATTTTGATATTTAAACAGTTAGCATGGCGCGTAACCTTTGCATGCTTAGAAATATTTAGCACATAATTACACACACATTAGCACATAAATAATGTACAATTAATAAAGTACTAATTGTGTAGCAAATAGGTTATTAATTAATATTAAATCCCTGGTAGGAAAGAAGTGAGATACTTAAGGATAGTAATATTATTGAATGCGGTGAAGTATATGGTAGTATGTTAGGTGAGTGAATATTATGAGTAAGTTATAGGGATGCAAAGTCAATCAAAAGCACACGGAAGTCAGCCCAGCCCAGCTAATTTGGCTACAAGAAGTGTGACATTGGTGCTAATGTGAGACATCACTTATAGCAAGTACCATGGAGGACACAAGGTTAGTCCTAAATTATGTAGGGTATACCTGCCGAGCTAATCTTGTAACCAGTACCAACAAATAGTCGGACTAATGTGAGACGTCACAGTTTGGGTTACAGATATAATACGTAGGACTTGCTTTGGGGTCGGGGGTAGTAAGTGGCCGATTGAGGGCCCGCTTACTCCTTGTTTAAAGAGTATTAAATGGTCAAGGTTAGCGATTAGGCATGATAGTAGATATCTTGAGAAGGGTCCGCTTTGAGTTTGAGTTATTATGTTGCTATTATAGGGTCCGCCACTACTATATAGAAGTATTAAATGGACTGAGGAGATTCCATGCGATGTTAGTGATAGACTTAAGGGTATGCTTAGGGGCAACTATGTAATTTGTTACATATATCTAACTCGATAATCAATCTTACTCAAAATAAAAGGTATTTTATTTATATTATATACTTGATATAATGTGTTATATTAATTAATTAATTTAATTTAATTAATAGTGTATTTAATAGAATATCCATAAATGATGCATGTTGTGATAGTAGTTACAAAGTGTTGTAATCGTGAGTAATTTATCACAATGAAAATAAATATACCATTTTAAATGTTCCTAGTCAATATGCATCAAGACTGGATATTGATGTATCCGTTGAGGCTAGAGTACATAACCCTTCAAATGTTGGGCAGCGTACTACTCATGGCTGCTAGGGATACCTAGAGTAATGGTAATTATTGGATAATTATGAACGTCTCACTCAATAGTTTTCTGTAAGTTAATATGATTAAGGTCAAACAGAAAATAACGATGTGACTGATATATATAATTCTCTAGACTTGAGAACACTGTGGATGTTTAATATGAAAGCACCACTTTGATTATAGTCAAATCGTGACATGGCATCCATCGAGTGACTATAGTTAGTTCGAGTTGACGCATTGGAAGTTAAGTACCATTCAAGAGAGGATTCGTCTTCTTAGTTATATAGGATTAGTATCACGGTCAACTCAAGGCATCTCAAAGTCAAAGCCTCTGGCCAGAGAATTTTGATTAATAATAATTGTTATTGTTGAACCAAGGACTTTGTGTTTGGACTATAGAGTTGGATATGGATATTATTGGAATTTTTACCATTACTAAATTCCATAAGGCAAAAGTGGTTTAATTTTGACGAAGAGAATTAGTGTAAAATAAATATCATAATCAGATAACGCTTAATAATGTAAAATTGGATTTTACAAAAAGTAAGCAAGCGATAACTTTGGCCAAAATGTCACACCACATACTAAGTGACGTGTGAACGTTAACGCTCGAATAATTCAATGTTGATCGCTGACCAAATTTACACCTGACGAGTCACACAACAAATATAATGAATTCTCTTTAGACCAAACAATTTAATTATTTTATAATTGTTATAAATTAGTTAATTAATTAATATTTATGAAATATTGATTATAAAATTTTGAATATTATTTGAGAAATAAATATTATTGTATATTTATAATAATTATAAATATAAATCGATCGATATGCCATATCGATAAGCAATTAAATTAAATTTAATTAATAATATTTATTTGGGTTTAAAATGGGTTTAAAGCCTATGAAAGGGGCCAAAAATTTCAACCAAAAAGATGTAGGGTGGCTAAAAAATGGGCTAGGGGTATTTTAGTGGATGGCTCAAATTTAGGGAGAATGAGTAAGAATCACATATCTGATTCACCTTTCTCTCTATTCCTTCCACTCTAAAAGAAATCATAACCCCTAATGCATCTGAGGCTTTTTGGCCGCTATTTTCATCTTCTTGCTTGCCAATCTCATCTATACAAAGCTCCATTAAATCCCATCTCAAATCAATTTCAAATCAACAATAACTGGATAGTCAATAATCTATAATTCAATGATTAGCAGTCTGTCGAATTGGAAAGAATTCTAAGGTGGGATATTCATCATTGCAAGATGTACTTCAGGGCATAGTTTTGGTATGTTTTCTTATTACATATAACTTATAATTCATATATAATATTCCGTTGCTTGTACAAATATATCATATTTATATGTTAGTTTAGTGAGCTTCTTATATGTATAAATGTTGTCACATATTGAATGGTTACATATATTTATTTAGCTTTGATGTATACACAGCTAAAATTATTTATTTTAATTTATATATATGTATGTATATTTATTAATTATTATATTTATATTAAAAAGTCATATTGCACAAATATAAGTAACTTATAATTCATTATGTCACTATATCATGTTAAAAATTGATATAATATTTTATATTTGCAAATTTATAGCAATTAATTTAGGTAACAACAAAATATTTTTTAATTAATTACTATTTTTAATATTATTTAAATCGAAATAAAGATTATATAACTGATATAAAATAATATATGACTCGAAAATTATACTTTAAATTTCATAAAAAATTTCCAACATGATATTAACTTTTGGCCATAATTCCAGAGTATAAAAATAAAATTTATTATTTTTAAAAATCATTTATAATAAATGTCGAAAATAATTTCAACTCAAAAAATTCTAGAAAATTTTCCATGATCTCTTGTATTTGAATTAAAAAAAATCTAAAACTTGAAAAATATATTAAGAAATTATTTTTAATATTATTTTAATGTTTTTTGGCTAATAAATTTATATATAAATAATTTAATGGTATAAAATAATATTAAAATATTTTTATGCTATGTATTAGATCTGGATGCTATAAGATATATATATGTATATGTATAATTTTAATTAATTTTATAATTGATATAATTATATAAAATAAATATATATTTAAATACAAACGTTTATAAATATTTTTAATTATTACAAATATAATAATAAATAAATACACACACAAAGATACATACGTACGTACATACATACATACATACATACATACATATTAATTTTATTGCTATAAAACATATATGCATAAAAACAAATTTGCATAATATATATATCATTCGCCAAATAATTATCTAATTTAATAAATACATACATACATATATATATATATATATTTCACATTTATGTAATATATTATATATATATATGTGTGTGTAAATATTTATATTGGTTTTACACTCATTTTAAAATAACAAGTTTGTGTGTGTATGCTTGTATTCACACACACATACATATGTTTAAACAACATATAATACATACAAGATGAGCTAGTATGTCCGTTGCGATGCAAATCCTAATATTTATATACGGACGTATTATACCTTGCACGGATTGTTATGTTATACATGCATACACATATGCATATGTACATGATATATATATATGTGTATCATTATGCTTAATTTAAAATATAAATTAAAACTAAAATTATTAATTAATGAAATAAATATTTTATTTAAATGAAATTTAGAAATATTATAAATAAATTAAACTTCATAGGCCCAATACTGATCATATAGTGTAAAAAATTTGAAATTCACCATATCTTCAGCTACGGGCTACCTAGTTCTAACAATGGTAACATAGCCCAATAGCCAATGCGGTCTAAATTAGCCATGTTTGGATTAACTATTAAGCTCACCGTCCAAAGATTGTTCCTAATATTGAAAAAAACCCAATTTGAATTGGGCATTGGGCCAATTTCAAAAAAATTGAAATTAAAAATAAAAATTTTAATTTTAAAAGTTGAATTTGAAATAAATTTATCATTATAACTATATGATATCACTCAATATTATAAATGTTATAATATAAATTTTCAAATTGTTTTAAAAACTAAAAATATAATATTTTAAATTTAATATGTATACATATTATAATATAATGAAAATTTACAAAATGTTTGAAAATAATTCAAATTAATTTTGAAATTTTTAAAATTTTATTAATAATATTAATAAATTAATTAAATAATTTAATTAATTAATAAGCATATACATGTATTATAATGTGATATGTGCTACGTTGTTTTAAATTGTTTAAAATGACATAAGTATACATGTTTGTGTATGAATTGAATTATAAAATTAATGTAATTTAGTTAAATAGTTTAATTAAATAATTAATTAAAAGATTAATTGATTGAATAATATGCACTATACATGATATACATGTTATACTAAAATAGTTATGGTATATAACAATTATTAGATATAAATGTTATATTAACGTAAAATTAATTAAAATGTTAATTAATTAAATAAGATTTAATTAATAAAATGTTATACATAAGACCCTTATATAAGTAATATAAAAGTTATATATAATAATAAAACTTTTATAATATGATTGCATAAACTAAACATGGAACATTAAAGAAACCCTAAATAGACTAAAGGGATATATACATATGTATACCATGTTTCAGATGTGTTCGGCACTTGAATCACGAGGGCATTTCATAAGAAATTTGTTATTTCATAAGTTGATATCACTTAATATAATATATTAAAGATTATGAATCTTCAATATAGTACTGTCCTCTCCTATATATATGCATATATGTTAAAAAATTACTTGAATACTTCTTAGTTGTTGAGCAGACTCAAGCTAGGGATGTTTTGTATAGTATAATTAATATATTGAATAGACGTGGTAAGATAACTATATGTATTTGTTGAGCAGACTCAAGGTACATATATTATACTTAGGCCATCGCAATATGGTAGGTACGAGTGAATAATTTCATTTTGATTTGTTGAGCAGACTTAAGGTTGAAGTGGAATCGGCACAAGTTATCAAAGGGTTAGGAGTTGTTTATTATACAACCTATAAGGAGTTATCCATCGTCCATGGAACTATGACTTGTTGAGCAGACTCAAGGTCATAACTCCAAGATGGATGAGTCCTAACACTCATTAGTGAAATTAAAAAACTTCAATGTTTCAACTTAAGGTTTGGTGGAATATAAAAGACTAGTGGAGGCCTTGTTAGAAAAATGAAATGATAACATTTAAACTTTCTAATATTTTAAGAACATATACTAATGCTACAATAATCTATAATGATAAATCTGTGCATTCCATTTATAAAACATTTATTAATTAAGATATAAAAACCAACTGAGTTGAAAATTGACAAATAAAAATATAGCATATAATTATTATTTAATGCTTATTGCATGTTAACATTTCAACATCCATGGAAGCTTCAGAGTTTACAACTAATTTCATAATTTGGTCCCTTACGTTTTTATATGGTTGAGACCGTGTATTGAATTCTATGAATTTTGAACTCTAAATGCAATACAAGATTATGGATATTTGAATCATATATCATCACATGTAAATGTTATTTGGGGAACGGTCACACTTTATAATTTATGATATATCGACGAAGTTGGTTCATTCAAAAATAAGCTAATAAACAGTACTGTGAGATCGAGTATTCAATTTAATTAATTATGAAAGGATCGTATTACGTTAAATGTAACACTAGACCAAAACTATAAGATTGGTCCTAGAACTCAATCGCTGAAATGACAGTTTGATCAGTTTACGTAAAACACAACATATTTGATGTTTTTAAAAATTAAATATCATCGAATGCGCTTAGTAAGTTACGAAATTATAGAAATTGTTTTCTTTCGAAAGGTTTGACCGTTTGAAAGGAAAATGAATGTATAAGAGTAGATGTAATTTAACCTACAGTTGAGATGAAGAGAGCGAATAGTCACTTCTATTTCATAAAGAAACATTAGAACAAGAATTGTAATAATAATAATTAATACTTAACATTGGAATAAGAAATATGTTTTATATTTCAAAATGTATTTTCATACAAAAAATTATTTTCTATGAGATTTATTTCTTTGAGTTCAAGATACTTGATCGAAGAACTCTCTGCTATAATAGTTACAATATATGAAATAAATAATCAATATTAAGTGCATGACGGACCTTCAAATTTAGTACACTACTATAGTAATGGTGGAAATAGCGGGAGCATGTCATATAGCACTTATTGATTGCATTAACTATTACATTTAAATGTTATTTGGGGAACGGTCACACTTTATAATGTATGATATATCGACGAAGTTGGTTCATTCAAAAATAAGCTAGTAAACAGTATTGTGAGATCGAGTATTCAATTTAATTAATTATGAAAGGATCGTATTATGTTAAATGTAACACTAGACCAAAACTATAAGATTGGTCCTAGAAATCAATCGCTGAAATGTCAGTTTGACCAGTTTACGTAAAACACAACATATTTGATGTTTTTAAAAGTTAAATATCATCGAATGCGCTTAGTAAGTTACGAAATTATAGAAATTGTTTTCTTTTGAAAGGTTTGACCGTTTGAAAGGAAAATGAATGTATAAGAGTAGATGTAATTTAACCTACAGTTGAGATGAAGAGAGCGAATAGTCACTTCTATTTCATAAAGAAACATTAAAACAAGAATTGTAATAATAATAATTGATACTTAACATTGGAATAAGAAATATGTTTTATATTTCAAAATGTATTTTCACACAGAAAATTGTTTTCTATGAGATTTATTTCTTTGAGTTCAAGATACTTGATCGAAGAACTCTCTGCTATAATAGTTACAATATATAAAATAAATAATCAATATTAAATGCATGACGGACCTTCAAATTTAGTACACTACTATAGTAATGGTGGAGATAGCGGGAGCATTCATGTCATATAGCACTTATTGATTGCATTAAATTGCTAAAACTGTTTTTGTAACATACCGAACAATATTTACGAAATAATGACAAGTTTTCAGTGTCGACTGAAAATAGACATAGTTATATTTTAGGGTGAATATTATGAATATTCATGATGAAATTAAACTACAATACGTTATTTGTTTACATAATAAAAGCAATGCATTGGAAAGTACAGAAGTATCTAAAATTATTTACAATTATTTTGTAATTATAGACTAAGCTGTATCTTTGAGAAATAATTTTACTGTAAGATTATGAAGAATGTGATACTAGTTAATTAAATTTCAAACAATTAAGGGTTATGCCTCCATTTAGTAGGAGCATCATAAGAGTTAATGAAATCTTTGGATTGATACATATAGATGTATGCAATCAAAAGTCTATTGATACCAAAACGGTTCTATGTACTTCGTCATATTCACCAATGAGTTATCACTAACATGGACATGTGTATTTGATACGCTTGTAAAAGTCTATGTAAGCCCATAAAATATACAACAGGAATAAATAATGTAACATGTGATGGAAATGATTCGATTTGATCGAATGGTTGAGTATATTGGAAAGTGTTTCGAAAACGTACCTAAAAATGAATAAAGATTCAATCTCAAAAGTCACATCATTATGTGATACACAATGATGTATCTATAAAGAGTAATTGAACTTTGTTAGACAAAGTACGATTAATTGTGAGTGAAGTTGAGTTAATTTCTTTTTGCAAGGTTATGTACTTAAGAGTTGTAAATAAGGTTATTTGTATTTCATCTAAATTATAGTTTACAATATCACATAAGATAAGGGCTTATAAGAAATCCCGACATATCCTAGACCAATGAACTAGCAGATTGTGCGAATCGAAAGTCCGCACATAATAACTGTTCGTGAGGGAACTTGTATGAATCATCCCAAAAGGAGTTTGGAAGGACTGACATTGGATGACATATTTATGTTTTGAGTATAAGTTTTTATAAACTAAAACTAAATCAATTTTATGTAAAAGGAAATTCATAAAGTGTTTATGAATACTCATTCTATTGCATTGAGAAATAATTGTTATTTCAAGAAATACTAACTTCATAGTGAAGGAATTTCTTTGAGACATTATTTGAAGTAAAATGGAATTGGATATGATCCAAAGATAAAACTGATAACATGAGATGAAATGAAGTTAACTAACCTAATTGAACATATCACATTAGAGTATCTGATAAGTATTCTCATACATTAAAGAGAAACTATGAGTTTCTTTTTAATGTCGAAGATATAAAATCCTCGATTGTTTAATTAAACCATTAAAAGCGTTGACTCTATGATGTGGTATGATGCACAGATCCAAATAGATTCCAAGCACCTTATCAGAATATGATTTTGGTAGATGTACCTGAAAGGGATATGAGCCATCGGTCGTGTATGTGTCTTTAAGAGCAAGACTAATGCAGTCGGAATATACTAAGCAACATTGATAAGAATGACATCACAAATTTTAATCATTGGAATTAGTGTAGTAGATTTGATATTCAATGTGCTCAAGTTAATTTGGATTTACTCACAAAATTCTCACTTAGCATGAATTTATGTTTGGTATGTATGTATTGAAACGAAAAATTCTAAATAATGATTTAGAGTAAGCTATTAACACATAATAACCAAAATGTCTTGAAGTCAGTGGGAGAGATACTAAGTCTGTGAGTCTTTGGATATGATCGAAGAAATGATAGAAAGTATCGGTTTATAAGCATCATAATTTAGAAGTATTTTGATAGAAATATCAAACAGTTTGATTATTCATCAAAATGTAGAGGAAATTTGTGTGTTCATAAGAAAGAACGTTAGAAGGTACATGGATATTTTTAAACTACAAGTAAACAACACATTGTTGGTTTTAACGATATAGTTGTATTAAAACCAGCCTTAGTTGTTTTAATACTTAACGTTGGGTTGTAAATAATATCTTTTATAGTGAGTATAAAATATATTAGGGACATCTCAAATCGATATGCAAAGACACTTTATTAAATTTTTTAATATGGAACATGTGAGATGAATTCCTTATGCATGACAATAGGAATTATCATTCATGTTAGTTGTCTATAATATCGTGATTTATGTATGTATTTGATTCATGAAGCAAATATCAAATTCAAATTGATTTCACTAAATTGTTATTTGAAATTTTCTCGTGTATTAGAGAGATGTTTACAGAAACAACAAACCCCTATGAAGGAGTATTTGGACTTAAACTTCATAAGTGATACCGAGCATAATACGTCAATAATAAATTCAAGTTGAGAAACTTTAAATCGAAAATGTTTCAAATGAAAGACTGCAACCGATTCAATGAAAAAGACCAATATCGCCTTGAATAGGCAGCTAAAGAAACGTATATAAATATAAATGCATAAATTTATAACTGAGATGATGGTGGTTCCAAATGTTGAGAATCCTTCAACATTATGATAACAGTGTCACTAAATAGTTCATAACAGAACTTAAAGCCAACTGGAAGTCGAGTGACATACCCTGAATTATTTCACATGATAAAGGTAGTTTATTAGCATCGAAGAGTTGATTGACATAGAAGATATTGAAACATAATAGCATACATGTTCACTGAGGGACTGACCTAATCAGTTTTGAGGAAATCAATTGGATAATTTGGAATAAGATTTCATAATTGACTTCAAATGCAAGTGGAATATTGATAGAGTTATAGGTATGCCATAGGGGCAATTATGTAATCTATTACATATATCTAACTCGATAACCAATCTTGTTCGAAATAAAAGGTGTTTTTCATATTATATACCTGGTGTAATGTGTTATATCGATTAATTTAATTAAAATTACATTTAATAGAAAATCCATAACGATGTACTTTTTAAAGTAGTTACACAATGTTGTGAATGTGAGTAATTTATCACAATGAAAATAAATATACCATTTTAAATATTCCTAGTCAAGATACATCGAGACTGGATATCGATGTATCCATTAAGACTAGAGTATGTAACGCTCTTCATATATTGGACAGCGTATTACTAATGGCTACTGGGGATATCTAGAGTTTATGTACTAATAGTTATTGGAATGAATCACTCGATAGTTTTTTGTTAGTTTATATATCTAAGGTCAAATAAAAAACATCAATGTGACTGATTTAAACAGTTCTCTCGACTTGAGAATACTATGGATCTTCAATATGAACGCTCCTCTTTGATTATAGTCAAGTCATGACATGACATCCATTGAGTAAGTATAGTTGGATCGAGTGAAAGTATTGGAAGTGAAGCACTGTCCAAGAGAGGATTCGTTTCTTCGATTATATGGTTAGTATCACGGTCAACTCAAGTTAACTCAAAGTCAAAGTCACCGACCATAGCATTTTGGTTAATAATAATTGTTATTATTGAACCAAGGACCTTATGTTTGGACTATAGAGTTGAATAAAAACATTATTGAAAATTTGACCATTACCAAATTTTATAAGTCCAAAGTGACGTATTTTTTATGAAGAGAATTAATGTAAAATAAATGTTACAATCGGATAACGCTTAATAACATAAAATTGGATTTTACCGAAACTAAGTAAGTGATAATTTTGTCTAAATGTCACACCACCTGCTAAGTAACGTGTGAACGTTAACATTTAAATAGTTCGATGTTAGCGTTGACCAAATTTATACTTGACAAGTCATACAACTGATATTATGAATTCTCTTTAGACCAAATGATTTAATTAGTTTATAATTGTTATAAATTAATTAAATTAATTAATATTTATGAAATATTAATTATAAAATTTCGAATATGATTTGAGGAATAAATAATATTATATATTTATGATGGTTATAAATATAAATCGATCAATATGCGATATGGATAAGGAATTAAATTAGATTTAATCAATAATATTTTTTTGGGCTTAAAATGGGTTTAAAGCCCATGAAAGGGGATGGAAATTTCAACCAAAAAGATGTTGGTGTGGCTAAAAAAAGGCTAGGGGTACTTTAGATGGATGGCACAGATTTAGGGAGAATGGATAAGAGATTTGATCTGCTATTCTCTCTATTCTTCCACTGCAAAAGAACTCATAACCCTAAATTATTTGAGACTTTTTGGCCACCGTTTTCATCTTCTTGCTGGCCAATTCCATCTACACAAAGCTCATCTTAGATCAATTTCAAATCAACAACTATTAGATAGCCAACTGTCTACAATTCAAAGATTAACAGTCTGCTGAATTGAGATGAGTTCTAGGAAGGAATATTCATTATAGCAAGGTGAACATCAAGACATATATGTTTTCTTATTTCACATAACTTATAATTCAAGTATAATATTCCATTGCTTATACGTATATATATCATATTTATATTGTTAGTTAGGCGAGATTCCTATATGTATGAATGTTGTCACATATTGAATGGTCGTGTGTATGTATATATATTAAAAAACAATTTTTATTTAGATCTGATCTGATGTATACACAGCTGAAATTATTTATTTTAATATATATATATATATATAATATTTATATTAATAAGTCATACTGCACAAATTTAAATAATCTATAATTCATTGTGTTACCATATCATGTTAAAAATTGATCTAATATTTTATATATGTAAATTTACACCAAATATAATTTTAGGTAACAAGAAAATATTTTTTGCAATTATTTACTAGTATTTAAATCAAAATAAATGTTACATAATTAATATAAATAATATATGCGTCTAAAATTATATTTAAATTCTGTAAACATTTTATGTCATTATTTAAAATTTCGATCAAAATTCCAGAATTTAAAAATCAAATTTGTTACTTTAAAAAATCATTTATAATAACGACTAAAATTAATTAAATAATAAATAATATAATTTCAACTTAGAAAATTATGAATTTTTTTTCATGAACTTATAACATCCTATTCGAATTTCAAAAAAATTAAAATTCAAGAAATATGTTATGAAATTACTTTTAATATTATTTTACTATTTTTTAGCTAATAAATTATATATAAATAAATTAATAACATAAAATTGTAATAAAATATATTTTATACTCCATATTAGATCTGAAATTCTATAAGATATATTAATATATTAATACATTTAATTTTAATTAATGTTATAATCGATATAACTATATAATATAAATATATATATTTAAATACATACATTTATAAATAGTTTTAGTCATTACAAATATAATTATAAATAATCACATACACACACATATATTAATTCTATTACTGTAAAACATACATTTATACAATTTTGCATAATTTATATATATATAATCATTCATCAAATTATTTTCTAATTTAAATATACAAATACAGATACATACATACATACATACATTGTAACAACCCGCATATTTATCGATTTTGTATTTAAATATTTTATCGATACTCGGAATTTAGTCCGAAAAGCTACTTTTTGTATATGGTCGAATTAGGACTCGGGACCACTCCCATTGAGTTCAAAATGACGTTTGCGATCTTTTTAAGTGTAAACTTTGATATGTTTGGAGATAGTAGAATTTTGCTACTTTTTCACTTAGGGCTTTGGTTTGGGCTGAGCCCATTAACCCCACTTTTGTATTCAGTCCCAACCCTCTCCTCTTCATTCACTTCCTTTCTATTTTTCCTAATACTCAAGCTTTTATAACAATGGAGAGTGGAAGAGGAAATTAAAACTCCAAGCCCTAGTCTTTATTAGCAAATCCAACTTCTAGCTCCAAATTCAAGAGAACCCATTGGTAAGCCTTCTCTTCATCTTCTCCAACTCCTTGTCTCTTGAATTTCAGAAAATTCCTAAACCTAATTTGGGAAATGTTTCTCTTTTAAGCTTAGATTCAAGCTTCTTGTGTTGAGATTGAAGTGTGGTTGATTCTCCTTATCTTCAAGCTTCTCATTCATTGTTTTTGGGTTGGTGAGATTTTTATCTCACATCTTAGTTTATAACTATCTTCGATTGTTAGGTATGAATTCCTAACACTTATTCGTGTGCATTTGCTTTTGGTTTGGATTGATTTGGTGAATATTCCAATTTTTGGTGTTTTGGGTTTAATTCTTTAAAAAACATAGCTTTGATGTTCAAAGGTGTTTTTGGTGATGCAACGAAGAGCTCATAGGGCCGTGTAGTCGATAGGCTTAAATCCTTAGTGCCGATGCTCGAGTGGTTGCAAATTGGTCGTGATTGGCCATTGTATTCGATGGGCTAGGAAGGGACTGGGAACATGTCCGGCCGACCGAGCTCTGCTGTCGGCCGACCGACCTGCTTCCAAAGTGCAAAGCACTTCTCTACCTCGGGGTTTGGTCGACCGACTGTAGAGCACAGTCGACCGACCTGCTTCCCGAGAATTTTTGTAGAACAGGGTCCGGTCGACCGACCTCTGTAGCCGGCCGACCGACCTGTTGCTGTTTTGCCTATTTCCCCTATTTTGCGTGGTTTCCAAATTTAATCGATTCGTGTTATTTCCCTATTTGTTGTTATCATTTGTTATTAACTTTGGTGACTTCTTTTCTTCGGGAATTTTTTTGGAATATCCGTTTTGATGGATTCGGTATCGATTTCTTTGGATTTTCATTCACGTCTTCGAATGTGAATTTTAGTGATTGATTGTTCCTACAATCTTCTTTGTGATTTGTCACTTTAAAAATATAAAGGTTTTCTATACTAGTAGTAAATATCAAAACTCTTTCTTCAAATGATTTCAACACTATTTTATTACAAAGCTCGTTTTCTTAAACCATTTTCCAATCTATTAGTATATACAAATCTTTTCCTCACTCGGATGAGAAATCTAATTAAACGACTTAGTAAAACAAGTGGTATGAAACGCTTGCGTTTACTTCGTCGGTTAATTCTTGGACTTGTTCGATTGAATCTCTTGTGACAATTTTCAAGTGGAGATCTACAATTTGTTCGTAAATGTTTAAGTTAAGCTAGTGGTTATGGGACATGAAGCTAAGCTCATATATTTACAAGCTTACTGTAATTGACACTTCTCTTGATCATGACGATCATTTTAAAATTTAGACTAGCAATTGTGCGATGCTCTTTGTTTGCGGGGTTAGACTTGACCCCGTTTCTGTGTGATTTCGACTCACACATGTGGGGTAGCTCCCCATGGCCTTCGGGCCATTCGTGTGTCAAAAATTAATGGCTAGCTACCATGAGATAGCTTCTCGTTCGTGTGATACATATGTTGGTGAATTTTAATGCTCCCGTTCGTGTGATAGGCCTCCCCCCTTTTTGTGATTTCTGGATTTCGTGTGTTGAATTCTGGAATTTATGCTTCACCAATTTTAGTGATTTGCATTGATATGATTTGTCAATTTTTGTGCATTGGTGAATTCGTGTGTCATTGACTTTTTGTGAATACAAGTTTTGGGTATGAAACCCTTTTTGGACCTTTGTGAAGATTTTTGTGATATTGATTAATCTCATGTTGAGTTTCAATTGCATACTTATAGTAGTATGCCATTATGGATATTATATGTTTATGCCATATCTTTTATTCTATATCATGTTATCTGATATTTATAGCTAGACTGATCCGTTTATTATTTTTTTATTAAATAATACTCGGGTCAGACCGAGATGTTACAGGTGCTTCAGCTTGACTTCTCACTTGGGATTGATTTCTCTGACTTTTGGCTAACTACTTAGATTAGTAGTTTATTTTATTGTATACACTTGAGATATGGACTCATAGTTGTATTCTTTTGTATAGCACGTGTTGCTATTCTTTTGTATTATTGTGGATCTTCTTGACTACTACTCTGATGAACACTTTTATGTGTTATATATATTCATATCTTCTTCCGCCTTTGTGATATGAATTATCTGTGACCGATTTGTGTTATGCTTATTTCTATATTTGTTTTCGAAGATTATTATAGCCACTGTGTAGTAGCTTTGTGTTTGTATCGGTATGTCGGATTTCCTCTTGAAATAAAATGCATGTTATACTATCTGACATATCGGTGCTCGCGCAAAGCAATTACACGGATGGTCGCTCCTCAACGGCCTTATTCTCCTTGCTAGTTGACAGCATTACACTGTAGTGTTCTTGGCTAGCGTGGGTATAAAGGTGGGGCGTCACATACATACATATATAATATTTCACATTTATGTAACACATATTATGTATATGCAAATATTTATATTGTATTAATACTCATTTTAAAATAACAAGTTTGTATGTGTGTATAAACACACACACACATACATATATTTGGATAGTGTATAATACATATAAGAATAGCTGGCATGTCTATTGCGATACAAATCCCAGCATTTATAGACGGACATATTATACCTTGCATGGATTGTTATGTTACACATGCACACACATACACATATGTACATCATACATATGTATACCATTATTCTTAATTTAAAATATAAGTTAAATAAAATTCAACATACTAATTATAATTTAAATGAAATAAAGATTTCATTTAGATTAAATTTTGAAATATTCTGTGTAAATTAGACTTCATAGGACCTATAAATATCCTATAGAGTAAAAAAATTAAAATCCATATATATTTTCCATTGCGGGTTGGCTCAGTGCCAACGGTTACCTAGATAGTATCGAAGAAGAGTCTGCCTTGGGATACGTAGTAAATAATGAGGACTTCCTAAAATAAGGTATTAAATGGTCAGAGTCTACTTATTTCCCATTTAAAAGGAATTAAGTGACTTTGGTACCACCTCTTAAATTCGGTAGATGCATGGGACTGGGAATGGCGTTTGTCCTATAGCTGAAGATGGGTTAGTAAGTTAGATTGGAATAGGTATAAGTTATAGAGTTGGACTTACAATTAGAGAAATTTACATAGAATATAATTAGTATGTGTATGACATATTCTTACCTAAATTATACTTCCCAAGTACTAATTTAGAAAGACTCGAGATTTTTATTTGCCAAACATTATTGTTCTAACCCCTCCTCATTATAATACAGGTAAGAGAAGACGATGCTCATTTCGAAGATCGTGGCAGAGATGGAGACTTATGGAAATTATTTATCTACCTGCTTTTATTGTTCTTTTATTTCCGATGTACCTAGTTGTACGTGATGATGTACTTTGTGATATTGCGCAACAAATATTTCACGTTGTTACATGGCATTATGTTGTATCTGACAATTGAATTTTAAATAAATGGGTCTTGTTTCTGATATTATATTTATTCTTTGTTGTGAGATTCTAAATGTATAGATAGATAGCTCTGTATATTGTTCTCAGTATCAATTTTACCAACCAACAGCTAGCTTTGGAATGAGCCTAAGGTTTAATGGGCATTTTTTAGGTCGAAAATTAGGCTCGTTTCGAGGTTAATTGTTACATCTAAGGAGTATACAGACATATTTGAGGAGGTGAGCCAACTTCCACCACATAGGGAGACCGGGTTCTATATTGATTTAGTTAAATATGCCAGACTGATAGTGATGTTGTTGAGGAGGATGTCACCTAGAGAGAAAACAGAGCTCGAGATGCAAGTGAATGACCTATTGCGATGAGGGTTCATTCGTAAGAAAATTTCTGAGTGGGAAGCACCCTTAGTATTTGACCCAAAGGCTGATCATTCCCTTAGACCATATGTTGACTACCGTGAGCTGAATAAAGTGATGAAAAAGAACAAGTATCCACTTCCACATATTGATGGCTTATTCGATCATCTTCATAGTGCTAAACTATTTTCTTAATTGGATCATATGATGTGATTTCACCAACTAAGAGTAGCGAGGTAGAGTGTGTCGATTACAACATTTCGTACGCCGTATGCTTTCTATGAGTGGTTGATTATACCTTTTGGACTAACCAATGCAGCGATATACTTTGTTGATCTCACGAGCCATGTTTTCAGGGTCAGCTAAAATAAATTTGTGCTTGTGTTCATTGATAATATTCTTGTTTACTCACGGACAGAGGAAGAACACAAGGCACATTTAAGGATCCTGCTTTGAAGTGTTGAGAGGGCACTGAATGAAAACAAGGTTTTCAAAGTGTCACTTCTAGAAAGGAGAAGTGAGAATCTTGGGTCCTGTTCTAAACAGGTCATTGCCATGTATCCTGCAAAAGTTGCAGCAGTCCAAGATTGGACTAGACCCTTAGAAGCTCCTTGGGATTAGTTGAATATTATAGAAGATACATCAGGGATTCTCTAAAGTAGTGGCACCATTGATTCAGTTGACGAAAAAGAATCAAACTTTTACTTATGACACGAGATATGAGCATGCATTTGTGGGTTTGAAAATAAAGTTGACAAGTGCATCGGTATTGACCATGTCGAGCGAAATAAAGAGATGATGGTATATACTTATGCTTATGGTACCAGATTGGGCACGGTATTGATGCAAAGAGGCAAAGTTATTGCATATGCTAGTCGACAACTGAAGCTACATGAGAAGAAATACCTAACCCATGATTTAGAGTTAGCATCCATTGTGTATGCATTGAAGATTCAGAGGCACTATCTCTTGGAAGAGAGGTTTGAGCTGTTCACCGACCATAAATCATTGAAGTGCCTCTTTTCGCAGAAGGATCTTAACCTCCGCCAACAGCGATGGTTAGATTTCCTAGCCTCCTACGACTTTGACTTTCATATACAATAAGTAAGGTAATGTAGTTGCTGATGCCTTAAGTAGAAGGCATGCCAGCTTGGGAGCTATGTTCCTAGAGTGCACATAGTGAGAGTATATTTCTTATTATGATTTCCGACCGAGATGCAAGCTAAATCCATAGATATTGGAAAGCTTGACTATTAGGCCTACTATGATTGAGCGGGTTGGTGCTAGTCAGAAGCACGATGCCATATTAACCGGGATCATTGCTAAGATTGACGCTAGGGTAAAATCTGAGTAGATGAGACAGTATGGACTTGACCGAGACCGCTAGCTCTACAGAGATGGGAGATTGTTCGTTCCTAATGTCGATGGGTTAAGGGATAAGGTGCTATGAGAGTGCCATCATTCGAGGTTGACTATTCATCCCGACATAATAAGATGTACCGTGATATTAGGAGACCTTCTATTAGAAAGGGATTAAGAAAGATGTTGGGACATTCATCTCGAAGTGCACGAACTACCAGTTGGTTAAGGCAGAGAGAAGAGGCCTAATGGTTTAATGCAACCGCTAGAAGTTTTCGAGTGGAAATGGGAACAAGCATTGATGGATTTCATTGATGGACCACTGACGATCGAGTAGGGTACGATACCATTTGGGTCATAGTCGATCGATTGACCAAGAGTGCAAGATTTATACCTATCAAGTCAAGCAGTGTGGCAGCCAAAATGGCTGAATTGTATGTAAAATGTATAGTATGATTCCTTGATGTACCGAATAGCATTATGAGTGACCTAGACCTGTTGTTCACAAGTGGGTTTTGGAAGAGCTTACTGGAGACGTCAGGGACAAATCTGCATCTAAGCATAGCTTATCACTCTCAAACTGACGACCAAACCGAGATGTGAATTGTATCATAGAGGGTCTCTTGGAGGCTTGTGTAATCAACTTTGAAGGATCGTGGGATGATCACTTACATCTTGTTGAATTCACATACAACAACCATTGTCAGTCCAACATCGTTATGGCACCATTTGAGGCATTGTATGGCCGACCATGCAATGTTCTTTCTTGTTGGTGGAAAGTGGGAAAGAAACTAATACTTGGACCAGATATGATTAGAGAAACCTCGAAGAAGATAGAGATCATCCGACAATGGATGAAAGTTGCTCAAGACAAACGAAAGAGCTGGGCCAATAAGAGACATAGAGAGCTAGAGTTCCCTGTCGGCAATATGGTATTCGTCAAGATTTCTTAGTTTAAGAATGTAATTCGGTTTACTAGTAAAGGGAAGTTGGCACGGTTTACTAGTAAAGGGAAGTTGGCACCGAGATTTATGGGTCCTTTTTCGCTACTAGAGAGGATTAGGAACCTTGCTTACAAAGTCAACTTACCTCAAAGAATGACGGGAGTGCACAATGTGTTCCATATAGAGAAATTTGTGCATGACTCAAGCGTAATTATCACATCAGATAAAATAGATGATACCGAGATTGAACCAGAGGCATCGAGACCTTGTAGGCCTATTTATATCATCAGACATGATATGAAGCAACTAATGAGGAAGACGGTGAAATTGATAAAATGAAGCGAAAACAAAGGCGATTGCACTTGGAAGACGGAGAAGAGCATCAGGATAGCTTATTCAAAGCTCTTTACTTTTGAGACTTTTTATTTATCGCTTTCAATTTCAATTATGATATCATGAAGTATATACCGTAGTATATTGTCCTTCATGTTAGCGTAGTTTTGGATGTTTCCTCTTCCATTTGCTGTTGTGTTTGCATGTTTAGTGTGTGATGGTGGCCTATACTTGTATATAGTTGTTAGGTATGCAGGATGGCACTGCTGATTTTGTTTGGGATTTCAGGGACGAAATTCCTAAAAGGCAGAGAAAGCAATGGTCCGTATATTACAGATCAAAGGATCGTAAATATTAATATTATATTTATATTTGGTCGCATGATTCTATAACTTCGGGGAATGACTATTATGGCCATTTCCTTTTCTTAGAATTTTCACTGAATTTTTTATGATCATTTTGACCCTGTGAAATATTGTATGGCCTCTAACTTTTGATAGGAGCCGGTTTATGGTCCGAAACCAATTCCATTAGATCAGGATAATAGTTTATTTTCCTATAGAGTGGTTGTAATATAAAAACACTCACTGTTAGAGAGATATGACTGTTTGAAGTTTCATTTGATTTTAAACAGCGTAATGGGCAATTATAAAGTTAATGGTTAGGCCCAAAGCCCATTTTCGGATTAGCATGAGGTTAAGGCAGATGGAACTTTTTTCCATCACTTCACTCTTCCCAAAATAGAGAGAATGCCCCATTAACCATCTTCTTAGCCAAAAAATTTCCCCAATCCTTACTTTAATTGGCTTGAATGAATCACTAGAAGGAGATTTGCGAGATTAGCACCTTGGATTAAAGATTGGTTGTCGGAAATCATCTTGGAGCTGCTGATCGACTCTTAGACTTCGAGCTTATTTGGAATGCTTAAGATTGCTTTGGATTTAAGTGAGTGGTTTTAAGCCTCTACTCACTAATTAGCCTTTATTAGACGTTTAATGATGTTTTTAAATGATTTTCAATATGTTTTAAGCCCTTTTAAACAATATGTGTAAATTTCAAGTAATTTGGATAAGTTTTATAAATTCATATCTTATGGATCTCATATGTTCTTATGGATACTGCTCTTAGACTTAGGCTTTATTTTGATGTGTATGGATGTATGTTTGTTAGATAGGCTATATATGATGCTTGCTTGAATACATGTTGGTTGAATGGTTGAAAATGCCAATCGAAGGGAGATTTAGTTATAAGAATAAGTTAGGAATCAGTGCTTATGGATCGATGATGATCCATAGGACTTGGTCCAAACTACATGTGATCAATATGGGGTGACAAGGAAGGCCCCATAATACTATGTTTTAAGTTTTGAGTTGTTTGGAGTTCGTACGCTCAAGACATTGGTGGCTCGGTGGTGACTTGAAGCTGTGGATCGATGGAGGATTTCTTCGAGGCATGCTCGAGCTAAGGGATGGATCGCTTCGAGTTATGCTTTGGATCGTTGGTGCAAGTGCATGGATCACATTGAAGTGAAGAGGCTCCAAGGGAGTTCAGTGGCGAGTTGTGCTTTGGGTAGGAGGAAAATCACTTGGGGGCTTGCTTCGAGCTATGGATGCATTCATTTCTACATGAGCTAAGGTAAGGATTTTGGCCAAGGCAGAATTCGATGGTTAGGGATCGTTACTGATCCCTGAGTCACCGATCATTAGAGATTATGCTTCGTTGGAGGTGGATATCACATGGAAAAGCATGGCCTAAAGTGTAGGGTGAGTAGTGACAATTGGGGGTTGTATGGATCAATGGTGGAAGTTTACGAGGATGCCGTGAGTTTTCCCTATGCTTGCTTCGAGATGTGATGAAGTTTGGCTCGAGTTTTGGGTGTATGATATCTTAAAATCGAGACGAGCTAAATACTTAGCTACATATAGCCAAGTATAGGGATGGTGCCAAAACCTATGTTCGGTGGCGATTTTCGACGACGACGACATGTGATTGGTTTGTGATGATTCCATGATGGGAGGAGATGGCTTTGATGATGGATAGATGCACTCTAATGCGCAAGGTATATGAATATGAGTCGTATTGAAAGGACTATTAAAGGAAGTTATGGGACGTATGATGATATTCTACGACAAATAATGGTTATCTAGAGTAGTTCCCAACCGCACTGACTTCATGATGGGAGTCGTCGGAATAGTTTCAGGATGAGCTTTGCTATTGGTGATGCATGCAAGGGATTGATGGTACTTGAAGGTTCAAAGAGTACTCGTAAAGAAGGGGTAATATATGGTATTTATTTAAGCCATGACGGGCTCTGATCTCTATGGCTAGTGATCTGTTCTCCATGACGGGTGATCTTTACACTGGATCAGCTATGACGAGCATTCTAGTTTCTAGCCTACTGAGTGGCATGGATTCGAGTACTGAGAAACTGAGTAGTTGAGTAGTCTTTGACCATGACGAGTCATTCGAGTTATCACGTATCCAGTACACTAAGTAAGTGAATGCGAGGATGGAAGATGGATGTTATATTTATTTGATTGCTTATCACCTTAGGGATGTCACCTGATACCGATAGTATTGATGTAAATATTCAATCACCCCTTAGTACTTTGTTGTATAGTAGACCCGTGATGACTATGATGTAGAGTAGTATATATTTTGTATATGTGTTAACTTTGTACATGCAGGGCCATGCCAGGTATGATCTTTCATAGTATTTATCCTATTTTAGTAGTATATAGTATTTAGAGATTTACTTTCGCCCATACTAGACGGTTGTCTGACCTAGGATTTTATGTTTTTCATCCTCTTGCTCTGGATGTTCTTAAATGAGTAGATTATGAATATCAGGTCGGGTGAGCACATAGAGCTGGACAGGTGGTGAGCAGGAGGCTATACACTCGTATTACTACATTTATTATGATTTGCTATTTCGTTGTGCGCACTATGGAGCATACTAGTTTTATTATATATTTAGAGACAATTATCTATTATGAGTTATTGTTTAACGTATAACTCGATCACTTATGTTGTATACCGTATGGATCTATGCACTTTGGTTATGTTGTTCATTTAATTATTTACTATATCGCCTGTTTTATATTTGAGATTTTTACTATTATATTTTATTCGATGTGCTATGAGATATACATCGGTTTTTATGATGTTTTATTTACTTTATAATCATTGACTATCGTCCTGCATCGGCCGGGCACCGTTGAAGTGCACTATGCATGTATATTGGGTGCTTAAGGTGTAGGACGGTCGTTACTGTAAGATCGATTTCACCCTAGAGGAGGGGTGAATAGGGTGATGTTGTGAATTACAAAAATTAATTGCGGAAGCTTATAAAATTATTTCATCACAGATAAATCAGAATTATAGCAGCACAGATAATAGCAGAATAATAAATGCAGAAATAGAACGACACAGAATTTACTCAGCTTCGGCAAAACCCTGCCTACGTGTTGTCCCCAAGGTTTCTACTAGAAATTAAGTAGTCACACGCTTACACACGTGAACTCATGACACCCGCTACTGACCAACCTAACTCTACGCTCAAAACCCTGCCACAACTCAGCCACTGAGTTGCGAATTCTCAAACTACACCACGTAGTTTGTCCCCTAGTCACACGACTAGAAATTACAATGGTTTAAAAAGGAAAAATACAATTTAAAACACAATTAAAATAAAAACCCTAATTTTTAACTATTAAGCCTTATAATTTAAACAAGGCCTGCCATCATGTTCTTTGTACATATGGTGGTTGATCATCCTGTAGCATATCTCTGTTTCATTTTTGTTTTTGTTCATTCTGGCCGTCATGTTTACTGTCCCTTATACTTGGTGTATCATATGTATTAGTGTATTGGCTTCAAGTTGAGTTGCAGACTTGAGTCTGTTGTATTTCATGTTGCCTTAACTACACTATCTTCATATATTTAAAACAATGTGTGTACTGTGCCTTGGTCTTTGTTGCTGTGTTGCTATATCTTTGAATCTAGTTAGATGGTACTGTCCTGTTGAGCTTGTTTTGGTACAACTGCCCTTGTGCACTTGTGTTGTTTGGATCTGGCCATTGGTTGAAGTTTGTTTTGTATGCTGTCTTGATGTTTCAGCTGCCATCATGTACATGCTGAGTCTCATGACATTGTCTGATATGCATTTGCTTGATGGTCTGAATAGACTGTCTAATCTTTCACTTGAGACTGTATGTAGCTGTCTTGACCACTTGATTGCATTTGAATTTATTTTTCGAATTACATTTGAGTTGAATCCAGCTTATAGCTCGGATTTGACCTTGTGCTGAAAGTTGTGACATTATTTTATTGCACTTGAGTTGAATCTGGTATTTTGGGTTTGACCTGTGCTCACCTGTCCCTGTAATTTTATCAAGTGTATATATCGGTGTGCACGGCCTTGTCGCATATACAGTGATACATTGTGTATGTCACAAGCTGTTCGTGTATGATGAATTCAAAGTTAAATGATGACGAACAACCCAAACAACTGAGGCAAATATTATTTTCAACATCCATATTTTATTTTATACTGCAAAAATATTTCCTTTTCAATTTTACTGCATCAATATTTATTTTTGCAGATTACTCAAATGCTGGATTCAATTTGAAGTGAAGTTGAAGATAAAATATGAGTTGAGTGAATGAGTGATATGTAGTGAGGTCAAATGTAAATGTGAATCGTGATGTAATCAAAATTGTACTGTAATTGAAATTGTATATATATAGTGAGAGCTTGAACTTTGTACTATTCAAAGATTGTAATAAATATTTTTTTGAATAAACTTTCTGTTTGAATTCAAATTCTGTGTTATTTATTTTTATTCAGAAAATATTTATTTAATCTATGAAAAATAAGATAGTACATTAACAAATACATTTAAACGAATATATATATATATGTTTATTATCATCAAACAAAAATCATACAATTGCATATTCAACAATCTCCCCCTTTTGATGATAACGAGCATATATTTAAGATTTTGAATATGTTAAATGTATTTGATCATTGATATACTCTAATTTCTCCACCTATTTAAATGATTCCTCACTACACAAAGCTCCCCCTACATATATGCATACAATTAAAAATATGCAAATGAGCCTAGATGCAAATGGAAAATATTTGACCTTTGCTTGATTTTATTTGACAAAATCTTAACTTTTGTCTCCCCCTTTTGTTATCAACAAAAGAGTAATAATGTTAGAGAAAATAGAGATAAAGTGATCGACATTAATCCAACATTAAAACTCAATTGAATATAAATATTAAATTTCAATCAAAAATCAGACAAAAAATCATAAATACTTTGTTAGGCGCTTATTCCACTATTAGAATGATGGGAATGATGTCGTCATATAAAACCATACAGTTGTGTCTATTTGTGGTATATTTGTATCAGGAATTTGAATATCTACTAAGCATGCATAACCGTTAGGACTTTTAAATGAGATTAGTAGTATTCCAATTTTATTTTAAAAAAAATGAATTCAAGTATCTTCTAACCACGCATAACCGTGAAGACTTTTAAATGTGATTAGAATCAACTTGTTTATTTTAAAAATCAATTTTGATATGCGTTCCATACATGCATAACCGTGAGGACTTTTAAATGAGCATGGAAGCAAATAACAAATTCCAAGTAATTCACCCATGCATAACCATAAGGACTTTTAAATGAGAGTGAATACTTTGGATTTTATTTTATTTTATTATTATTTTATCTACTATATATTTTTTAATTTTAAAAAATGTAAAATGAAAAACGAATGATTCCTGTTTAAAGTACCACATATTGACAAACTATATTGAATTTTGATGAGTGATGGTTGTTAGAAATATGATAGAAATAGAGATGGTCATGGAATTTTTACCAACAAAAAGTTTTATAACTCTTGTTTAAATTTCTAAAGAAATTCGCTAATTATACCATCTCGAGTCATAATATATGATAAATATCAACACTCATCACTTTTTCAATCACTATCTATCTTTTCGATAATTATTAGGGAGTCAGATTAGTCAAAGTGGTCATTTAAAATCAAATTCAAAAATAATTATGAAATCGATTTTTCAAAATGACTGATCTGAAAACATGGTCAAAAATGATTTTCTCGAAGGGGTTATATGAGAAAGTTTCTGCTATTTGAAAATTATTTGAAATAAAAAATATGCAGATATTTTCTTTGAAAAACGATGCAGTTACTAAATGTCTCAGCAAATCACGTTTCACTAGTAATTTTTCAATCAAGTAGATTACCTGTGTAATCTGCATTTGAATTTCTTTTTCACTCAAAATTATCACTAATTGAATTTGATAGATCAGACCATGAAGTGGGCAACAAAAATTTCAAAATCAATTTTAACAGCTTTTTATATGACATTCTCTTGAATTTGAATTGAAACTGTGTAAATAATCAAAAACCGTGAATATAGAGTCAGCCGTGAAATAATCAAATCTATTATCATCCAATAAAACACTATTATTAATCCAAACTAATATACATGAAGTAATTCAAAGACTCTAGAGATTTTTATAGTGTTATAGGCATAAGAGTATAATTGACCAACAATTTGGAATAAGTCAGAATCAAAAACATCACTATTTCAACATCACATTATTGGCTGATTTAACTCAAATTATGGTGCAGATTATCACATTTAATATATTGTTAAAATAAATATACCATTACCAGTTTTACCTTTATGATATTTTTCATTGTTGTCTATTGTGATTCTGTTACCTTTATACTAGGCTAAGGAACTTTTCTTTGTCGCTCGTTGTGTCCTTGTAACAGCCAGAATCCAAGTAACACTATTGTTGTTCCTTAGCCTGCCACCACACCTACACGATGAAAGATTTTTGTGACCTATTTGTTTTTATAGGTCCATGATTGTTAGTGGCATAATATTTAGAAAAATAATTTTGTGGAGACCCAAAACTATTTATATATGTTTCCTTCAGCACTCAATTTTTTTTAACTTTGAGTATAACAACCCTGACTCGACCTTCGAAAATCAGCACTGAATACGACATTCATATTCAAATGCCGCAGATCCAAACGTCGAATCTGGTTCGCCGAAGCTTATAACACATCAAGTATAACAACACAGCAGAAGAAAGAAATGAATATTATATACAACTCCAATGAATACAATATCCAATGATACACAACAATGATATCAAAATGATACAAGAATATCAGAGACAATAAACAACAGCGGAAAACAAATAGCAAAAGAGATAACTCCAATCAACAACAATAACTCTAACTCCAAAAGCACCAATCCAGCAATACCTCGAACCACCATCAAGTTGCACCAAGCTAAGCAAGTCTCGTCCGTGAATCCGAAGACTCCAAAGAATTCCAAAGGGAACGCTAAAGGGTATCAAATCGATATCTACCATCTGACTATCTAAAAACCCCAACTCCAGGCCGCCCGTGTGGAAAATTGTGGGCACCTAGAGTTTAGGAAGGGAACAATAAACTCCGGGTCAGTCATGGGACTGGTATGTGCAAACAAAAACATTTTATCTTTAAAACAAACAAAAGATTTTATAATTGAAATCCGCAATGCTTTTTGAAAAATGAAACTACCATAAGGCCTCCCGCCACACACACCATGCAAACGCAGAATTGGAGAAGATTTCTCCTTATGATAGACAAACATGCTTGATACACGAAAACCATTTTGATATTATTATTAGTGCATAGTGGAAAACATTTCGAAAGTATAATATTAATCTTAGCCAGCATAAAACATTTGGTCGTATGCCTACTATACCTACCATGTTCAATAGTAGGTTACCACCACATTCCATGGTAGGTTATACAACTAAAACCATACATGGCGCATATTATTTCTTTGGATTTTCAACAAACGGTCAGGCCAAGGAACTTCCCATTTCCACATGGGTACGCCTCTGGAGGGACGCCCCGAGAACCATCTCTCAGTTCTCTGCCAACACAAGGCTGGTGTACCCCCTGCCCGGGAGTATTACCTAAGATATTCCATTCCCGGTCGTTACCAACCTATATCTGAGCGCTCGATACCAACAACCACAAAGTAATGTATTTGCAGTAACTACATAGGTTAAATATCTGGGCTCCATACCATGATATCATCTCTATCCAGAAGAAATGGACATACCCTAGGGGCACGACCCCTGAAACCTTGTTGCATCTTTCCTGTTTCGACCATTTCCGGGGTGTGAGGTCCTGATGCAGTCTCATCCACAAAGCTACGCTTTTCACAAAGTCTTGCTTTGATCAACAAATGATCAGCAGCACTTCGTATGCCACATTACCCAATTGGAAATGTATCACTAGTAACCATCAACTACATAACCTCTGAGCTCGTACATCTCAGAGAAGAGTGTTAAGCTAAGAGAATAAATTTCCGTCACCAAACAGAAATGTATTTGATAGAAACCAGCTTTACATCTCAAAGTGTAACGTCAGACACACATCCATACAAGTCTGTTATGGGTTCGAACAGAACCGAAGGCACTTCCGAAGAAGTCCTTGCAAATCCGGATAATTCCTAATCACGTCCGGACTCCCCTCACAATGGGTGCTCAAATCTCTATACTGGGGATCGACCGATGCAGAGACATTCGACAAGAAATCCTTTCGTTTTCGAAAATAACCGGTCTTCACCACCGGTCTTCAATTTCTATCAATAACGTCGCATCATTATTCGGAATGGGTTATACGACACAAGGTCCTCTTCAGGCTAAACCGAATAATGAGCGCAATATTTAAAAACATATGGATATTGGATCTCAGTTAAGTCACAACTTATTACCCAAAACTTTTCTTTCAAATGGTTAAACAAATTACCATTTACAAATCTTTTTGAACAAAAGATTCACTTCACAAAGTTTACCAATCTTTCACAAAGATTCATTAATATCTTTCCAATTCAAATCTTTTATACAAAAGATACGCTTTTCAGATCCCTTTTTAATTTGAAAACAAACTTCACCAATCTTTAACAAAGATTCATTCATAGCTTTTCAAAACGATTTCCCTTTTAAATTGGATTAACTCATCCAATCAAAGATTCAATTCATAGCTTTCAAAAATCTTTTACAAAGATTCATTCATAACTTTCAAAGCCATTCTATTTCAAACTTGAAATATTTTCATCATAATTTGGAAATTCTTTCCTTATATAAAAGCTATTATTATTTGAAATCACTTGTTTCCGTTTCGGAAAACCCAATTATATTTGCACGAGTTAAGGCCTTTCAAATATGAACTTGGGTTAAATTCAAACTTTCAAAACCCTACTTTTAAAATGGTTTAAAAAACCCGTATAAACACATTTATAACTTGTATAACCTTTTTACATCATAAATACCAGATATAGAATTAATTTTAGATATTAAATTCCAATTTAAATCAAATTATTCAAATTTCAAATCTTCATTAAGTTATTCAAAATAACTTTCATTTTTAAAACACCTTTTCAAAAAAAATCCGCTTTAAACCCAATCCATTTCCAAAACCATTTGGATCTAAAATTTCAAATTCAAAACTATTTTAAAAATCTGTGACTTAATCGATTTCCACGTGCAATCCATATTTGTGTGTGTATAGTGTAGTCTAGGGGTTTTACACAATGGTGCAACAACATTAATCACACCACAGATTCAATCATAACAATGTCGATAAGTGGTATATCCTATAGCGCTTATCTGTATACACAGAATCACAGATAGAAAATATGAATGCATTATAAATAAATAAATTACATTCATCACAAAGCATCACACAATAGAGATGGCATAGCAATTCACAGCATTCAATAGAATACAACCATCCATACATAAGATTAATTGATCATTTGATTAATTTAAAACCAGATTAAACACTAATTCTGGTTGATTAACATTAATTAATTACAGTTTATGTTTATTAATTACCCTTTAATTATTTGTTAATTAACCTCAATTTATAAATTAATTAATCCTTTAACTATTAATTAATCAACCTTAATTAATGAATTAATTAACCTTTACTAATTAATTTTAAATCAAATTTTGATTAACAAATTAATCAATCTTTAATCATTAGATAATTAACTCTTTATTTTAAATAATTAACCTTTAATTATTCAATTATCTTTAATTAATTATCTTTAATTAATTAATTAACCCCTCAATTAATCATCGTTAAATCATTAAATGATTATCCTTTTATTAATTGTGCTTAATTAATTATATTGATTAACTACTCCATAATTTATCATCATTTCTTAATCCTCTTCATAAATTAATTAAAAATTCAATTTTAAACCTTTAAGTTCATCCATAATCAAAACATCGTTTTAAAATAAACCACTTATCCCTTTAAAGTATTATTTAAATAATCCTTGAAAATTAAGTTATCATATGAACTAACTTAAAATCCTTTAAGTTGATTTAAAACCATCATCTTTTAAATTAAATAAACTTATGAATTTATTTTAAACAATCAGGCATTAAACATTTTAGCTTAATTTATAAAAGACCTTAACTTACTCTATATTTAGTATAAAACTTTTTTTATCATTGACTAAGAAAGGATTTAAAATTCATTTTACTACAGTTTCAAAACCTGGAAAAACATGTTTCTATTGCAATTTGAAAACCTTGAAACCTTATCATAAGAAACCCAATATTAAAAATCCGAGCCACGATTAACATTCCTTCGAGTATGACTTCGAGCCATCCGCGACCCAGTATGCTTCGAGAAAATCCACGAATTCCCCGAGTCGCCACCCTTGAGTTCCCCTTCGTCTTCGTCTTCCCCCAAATACTGCTTCAAACCCAGGTGCACCAATACGAACCGTGCACGTGCACCTTCACTTCGACCATCACTGGTCATCGCCGAGTCCCCTAACAGGTCACCTACGACCCCAGCAACAACTCCGACCACCCAATTCACCTAATTTCGCCATCATTCGAAATTTGGCAATTTCGACTCATACTGAAACAAAACCAATCGCCAGTAAACCACTAGTATTCGCCAACCACGACCCCAGAACCACTGCGAACCTAGCCGAAGCTTCGCCACACTTCGACGATCCACCTCCCCCCATCGCGATCGCCCAGAATTTCCTGTTGACGACGCAAACTCTCCAAACCCAACGTTGACTAAGTAAGGTCATTAAACCCTAATTCTAGGTCGTCCGGCCTCCACATACATCGAGAACACCTCCGGCCATTTTTCCCGAGACTGTGCATCGTCAAACTGCCTCCAGTAGCGGCCACGACTCCCCTAGCTCACGTGATCACCTTAATTTGCAAGAAATCCATTTTCAGTTCAACTTGGTTTTCCTCATCAAATATCAATCTAAAAATTCTAAATTGATTATCAAAAATCATGATTCTGAAATACAAATTTATTCATATAATCAAAACCCAAAATTAAATTACTTGATTTTTCTACTTTAGGTTGGTCATCACTGACATTTTCTTTTTATGGAATTTTTACCAACTGTTTTTATCTGGAAATATTTTTTTAAAATTCGAATTTAAGTATCCTTAACAATTTCTCTTTAAAGGTTAAGGTTTAAAACAGCTTGTATATTTAGATTTGAATTTTTTTTGTAGAAAATCCTGTTATTCAATTTACAACAGAGAGCAGTCACATATATATGCATAAACACATATTCACATATATACTTTTAATTTCATACCTAAACAAACATTCAAGCATCACATAATGGATTTAAGAATTATAGCAATGCATCAGATTCATCAAACAACTGTTTTAAACTTATAAATTTTGTTATTTTCAGGATGTAGGATGTTTATAGAGATTTAAAACTGGGGTTCTCTGATTTTTTTGAACTGGAATCATTTATATATATGTAGACATGCAAGCATTATACAAGCTAGACAATTCACATGCAACAGATTTACTTTACTTAAATCTTTAAGAAAAGTATTTACTCATAGGCAATTCAAAACAAAGAAAGTGAAGTTTGCTCACCTGTTGGTTGAAGGGAACAAAGACAGTGAACCTGATCTGGATCCTGTTTTGTTAACTTGAACTGTTTCTTGTTGTATCAGGTTCTTTATTTTTTTTCTTTGATTTTCCACAAATTTGCTTCTGATCTGGATTAACTTTGAATCTGCATTTTTAATTTCCAGGTGAAAGCTTTTGCATTCTTGAATTTTAAACTGCCATTTCTTCCTTTTGTTTTCATTCTGTTTTCCAGATCTTTGAAATACTTCTGGGTATTGAATCAGGTTTTGATTCTTTTTGCTTTTGTTTTCATCTGGTTTTATTTCCTTGTTTTCTTCTAGGTTTTGAAATTGTTTTTGATTTGATTTTTGAGTTTCCAGGTTGCACTTTTGAACACTTGAATTTGGTTTTGATTTCTTTTGAATTTTCTTTTCATATTTTGGTTTTAAGATAGTCTTGTTCGAGATTTTTCTTTTTGAATTGTTTTGAATGTTTCAGATTTGAGAAACTGTTTTATTAAATTCAAATCATAAATGCCACTTGTCAAATTAGTTGTAAATTAAATGAACACTTGTTCATTACCTATCTCCTCTTGCCTACACTTGTTAATGTATGAATTCTCAAGTTTACAAATGTTAATTCAAAATGTATTCTTTTTATATTTGTATTTTTGTATTAATTATTGTGTGTGTATATATATATATATATATATATACACACAAATTTGATTTTATCACATGTAACTTTTAAAAGAAAAATGTTTATTAAATCCTTTTAATATATTTATTCATTTTAAAATAAAAGGTGCTTTAAATTCTTTTATCAAATTCATATTCAATTTTAAAACTTTTATTAATTCTTGTTTCACATCATTCATACATTATACATACATTGTTCAACTATCTATACTTATACATCCTCAAAGAAAAATGTTCTCGAACTAAATTACACTTTAAAAATTAATCATATATATGTATTTCTTATTTTATTTTCAAAAGATAATTTCAATTACTTATACAAATTAAAGAAAAATGATTTGAAATTAAATTATACATTACTAATAAATATTTATAAGTTAGTAAATAAATTCTTATTTTCAATACATTTATATTTTTAAACTTAAGATGTTAAACTTATTAACAAATACTTATTTTAAAATTTTCATTTTAAAATTAAATAATCATACTTATTAAATTTTTATTTCAAATATGAAATTTTCTTTAAGTCCAGTTTCAATGTATTTTTTTATATTCCATTTATCATCTATTCCTTTAAAGTTCAAATCAAATTCTTATTTATAACAAACACATATCCTATTTATCTTTGAAATATAAAGTTTGATATATCCAATATTTATTTATAAAAACTTAATCTTAAATTTCATTTATAATCTTTTGATATATTTATTCAAATCTTCAAATTACTCAATAATTAAATTTATAAATCAAAATATTATTTTATTTTGAAAAAAAACACTATTTAATTCACCAATTAATTTCAAAAATTAATTCAATTATCAAATTAGACTTGCTCAAAATTCGAGAATGTTACAATGAGAGATTTTATATTTGCGCCTTTTGGAACCCAAATTGGTATAGTTTTCACGTGTTTGGGTCTATACCAACAACTATTGTGATTGTGTCCATATTTTCTACAAATTGTGCACATAGAATTTACTTGATTAATTTTGATTTTAACTTTTTCAGATTGATTATATCCAAGTCCTTGTCTAACTGTATTAACAATTTGCTTCCCTAATAGCATATTCAATGATTTTCCACTTTTTGAAAATTTATCTAAAGTCGTTGATAATTGTTGGACTTGTGTTTTGCGAGATTCATTTTCGTTTAATAATTGTGTGCTAATAGAATTCTCTCTCCTAGTATTTTCACTCTCTTTTAAAATCAGAATTTCATTTTCAAGTGATTTTATATTAACTTCTGATTTTTTAATTTCTTCTTCGAATGTTGGACACTTATCGCACTTAGAGATCTTATTTTGATAGTTTTTAACTAATTGTTCAAGTTGTTCATTTAGTTCAATCGAACTATATCTTTGTGATTCAATTTTAGCATATTTCTCCCTAAGTCGTTCAAAACAGTCATTTACTTCGTGGAAATATATAAGTAGTTGTAAGTGAGTGAGTTTTGATACCTCGCTTGGCTCGTCATCGTTGCTATCAGTTATATTACCTTAAAGGCACATATCTGCTTTCTCACTCTCACTGCTAGTACTTTGATTATCTTCATCACTTATATTCCACGTGGCTGCAAAACTTCTCCTTTTTTTTTCTTTTCAAAGTCGCATCGATTTTGAGGACAACTGGGATGGATATGTCCGGGTTGGTTGCACTTGTGACAGATGATTTTACGTTCTTCTGAGTAGTCTAGTGCTTTGGCTATTCTGCTTTTCAATTTTTGAATTCGAACTGGATTTTCGTATTTGTAATTCTACCTTTTGAATTTCTTTATTAACAGCTCCAATTCTGTTGCTCCATCATCATCATCATCACCATCACTTTCTGTTGTTCCTTTAAGAGCTATTGATTTCTTTCGAGTGTCACCTCCTTCACGCTCTTCCTTGAATTTCATTTCTAGCTCATAAGTGGTGAGATTTCCGATGAGTTCTTCAACTTTCATCTATTTTAAATCTTTTGGTTCTTGAATGGCAGTCACTTTGGCTTCAAAACTTCGTGGAAGGACTCTGAGGATTTTTCGGACTATCTCCAACTCTGTGTATGATTTTCCGAGAGCTTTTGATTTGTATACGACATTGGAAAGTCGTCCATACATCTCTTTGATATTTTCTTTCTTCGCCATTGTGAAGTTCTCATATTCGCTGCTTAGCATGGCAAGACGAGATTCTTTGACTTGAGATGTTCCTTCGTGAGTCACTTCTAGTGTGTGCAATATTTCCTGCGCAGTTAGACAATGTGAGACACGATTAAATTCAAATTAATCTAATGAACAGATAATAGAATTCATAGCTTCAGCTTTAGCATTTTGTAATTTATTTTCTAGTTCTGTCCATTGATCCTTTGGTTTATCTATTTCCTGATTATCTACAGTTATAGTTGGTGCTCTATAACCTGTCTCAACAATATTCCAAGCGTCAATGGTTTTCAGAAAAACTTCCATCCTATTTTTCCAGTAAGCATATTCACCATTGAACATTGGTGGTCTAACTATGGATTAACCCTCAGGAAAAGCAGTATTAAAAGAAGCCATTTTAAAAATTCAACTTTTTAAAACAAAAATTGGTTTTTGAAAAACGATTTTTTTAAAAACAAAAGTTGACTTCTATTCCTAGCTCTGATACCACTTGTAGGATCGATTTCACCCTAGAGGGGGAGGTGAATAGGGTGATGCTATGGATTATAAAAATTAATTGCGGAAGCTTATAAAATTATTTCATCACAAATACATCAGAATTATAGCAGCACAGATAATAGCAGAATAATAAATGCAGAAATAGAACGACACAGAATTTACCCAGCTTCGGCAAAACCCTGCCTACGTGCTTCCCCAAGGTTTCTACTAGAAATTAAGTAGTCACATGCTTACACATGTAAACTCGCGACACCTGCTACTGACTAACCTAACTCTACGCTGAAAACCCTGCCACAACTCAGCCACCGAGTTGCGAATTCTCAAACTACGCCACGTAGTTTGTCCCCTAGTCACACGTCTAGAAATTACAATGGTTTAAAAAGGAAAAATACAATTTAGAACACAATTAAAATAAAAACCCTAATTTTTAACTATTAAGCCTTATAATTTAAACAAGGCCGGCCCTCCTTTATTTCGTTTTGCTCGATTCCTTGCTTTGAAAATGGCGGCCTGTTCTCATCTTGCAAATTACGGCTTTGTTCCTTCTTCGTTCCAAATTAGGATTATTGATGAAATTGAAGCGCCGCTTCGAGTTGTTCGATCGAAACAGATGATTTGATCGTTGCTTTCTTTTTCGATCAGATGTTACTTTGATTTGCAGACAGCAACTTCAAATTTACGAGTTCGGCTGAATGCTATGGTATGTGATTTCGTTTATATTTATTCTTATTTATATCCTCGAACTCGATTGCATATGCCGATGATGATTGTGGGTTTTTATATGGATTCGATCTCCTTGTTTTTCGTTCGTCTGATTTTTTTCAATACTGTGCTTCGGCCATTAGATTATGTGTGGATGATGATGATTTCTCTGACTTAATCAAATTCGTATAAATTGATACTTGCTTCTCACGGCTCCAATTATGAACTGTTCGATTTTTTTGACTTGTTCATTTTTAATTGCCACGGCTTGATGATTTATGAGTTGGTTCGAACTTGTTGCCTTGGTCATCACGGCAACGACTCTAGTTTGAAATATGTAAAATTAAATTTGATCGATTTGCGGCTTGATGGTCATATCCACTTGCTGTTGGCCTTCATGTGCCCAGTTGATGATTTTCTAGCTTAACTTTAATTTTGTTTCATGTCTTCACCTGACTTCGACATCTTTGTGTATTGGCTTCGGCCATTATGCACTTGATTTACTTGCGGCCTTGACTTTGTTATACTCTGCATATATTCTCTGATGTTGTCACTGCATACAAGTATATTTGTTCGAACTAGCTGTGTCACTTGCTGTATATCATTATTTTGAAACTGCTATTACATTTGAATCTCTGACATTTTTAAAAATTGACTTTAAAAAATTGTCTTTGACTTGTTTCACTTGGATTTGTGTTCGCACTGCATATATATGTGCTAGTTGCTGTGCACATTGTTCATTGTCCTATGCCATTTGTAGTTGTATTTGGTTGCTCATGTATATTCCACTGTACATCACTTCACATGGCTTTGCATATTTGTACATGTCTTCGATTATGGTGTATGCCTATAGTTTTGGCCTTTGTTTGCACTGCTTCTCAGTTTTATATGTTGGTGACATTTGCTTCTACACTGTGCCTTGTTCTTTGTTGTAACTGGACTTGTACTTGTATAGAGCTTTGTTGTGTACTCGAGTTTACATTGTCATGTTGCATTGAGTTTGATCATCCATTATAGCTTGTCCAGTTCTTTGTACATATGGTGGCTGATCATCCTGTAGCATATCTCTGTTTCATTTTTGTTTTTGTTCATTCTGGCCGTCATGTTTACTGTCCCTTGTACTTGGTGTATCATATGTATTAGTGTATCGGCTTCAAGTTGAGTTGCAGACTTGAGTCTGTTGTATTTCGTTTTGCCTTAACTACACTATCTTTATATATTTAAAACTGTGTGTGTACTGTGCCTTGGTCTTTGTTGCCGTGTTGCCATATCCTTGAATCTGGTTAGATGGTACTGTCCTGTTGATCTTGTTTTGGTACAACTGCCCTTGTGCACTTGTGTTTTTTGGATCTGGTCATTGATTGAAGTTTGTTTTGTATGCTGTCTTGATGTTTCAGCTGCCATCATGTACATGTCGAGTCTCGTGACATTGTCTGATATGCATTTGATTGATGGTCTGAATGGACTGTCTAATCTTTCACTTGAGACTATATGTAGCTATCTTGACCACTTGATTGCATTTGAATTTGTTTTTCGAATTACACCTGAGTTGAATCCAGCTTGTAGCTTGGATTTGACCTTGTGCTGAAAGTTGTGACATTATTTTATTGCACTTGAGTTGAATCCGGTATTTTGGGTTTGACCTGTGCTCACCTGTCCCTGCAATTTTATCAAGTGTATATATCGATGTGCACGGCCTTGTGGTATATACAGTGATACATTGTGTATGTCACAAGCTGTTCGTGTATGATGAATTCAAAGTTAAATTATGACGAACAACCCAAATAACTGAGGCAAATATTATTTTCAACATCCACATTTTATTTTATACTGCAAAAATATTTCCTTTTCAATTTTACTGCGTCAATATTTATTTTTGCAGATTGTTCAATTGCTGGATTCAATTTAAAGTGAAGTTGAAGATAAAGTACGAGTTGAGTAAATGAGTGATATGTAGTGAGGTCAAAAGTAAATGTGAATCGTGATGTAATCAAAATTGTACTGTAATTGAAATTGTATATATATATAGTGAGAGCTTGAACTTTGTACTATTCAAAGATTGTAATAAATATTAGTTTGAATAAAATTTCTGTTTGAATTCAAATTTTGTGTTATTTATTTTTATTCAGCAAATATTTATTTAATCTATGAAAAATAAAATAGTACATTAACAAATACACTTAAACGAATATATATATATATATATATATGTTTATTATCATCAAACAAAAATCATATAATTGCATATTCAACAGTTACACACACAAATGATTACGCGAGCTAATTATTAATTTTTAAATATTTAGAAAAAATATTTTTTATTCACAACATAAGCTAAAAATTAAAATTATACAAAAATTGAAATAAAGAGTGCATCCAATATAAAAATAAATATGTGTACAGATTTATTGATTCTTAGAAGAGAAAAACAATCTAAAAATTGAAAGATAGAAAGAAATGTACGAAAGAATGTCATCATTGAGATTAGAACCACGACGTTATACTAAATTTTTGTCATAAACGAGATTCGAACTCGTAACCTCACATAACCTATCTTTGTAAAGGTAATTTTGGAACTTCACGGTCGAACCAAAAAATTGTTATTTTTTTTCAACCACATGTTCCAATTAAAATATGTTTCGATTCATGGTTTTTTTTGAATAAAGGTTAATAATGGCCGAAGGCCCAAAATAAGTAAACCGGGTAAATCTTACCCGTATTTACGATGTGACAACAAATAAAAAAACAAAACCTAGCCGCAAACGAGTCATACTCTCTTTCATCCATAAACAAAAAAAAAAGGCAGAACCCTAGCAATATAGGGCTTCGATTCAGAGGCGATTTACCCCATTTCTCAGGTAAATCTGTAATTTTTACCCATGAAGGCTTCCAATCGTTACTTTGTTGAGATTATCCCTCTAATTGTAGATCCAAGGTGATAAATTTAGAATGATTCAATAGCTTTCGTTCGTCAATGATGAGCTTCACTTGCTCTTGAAACTTATCCCTTTGACATGCTCTCGAAACTTGCATCTTTCGAACTTGTTATTCCCTATTCTTCTTAATTGTAATTAAAATGAGTTATCTTTGGAGTTTTTTGATAAATCGTATTCCTTTGAGGATGTCTTCATTTGAACTCGAGACTTACTGCTTTCGTCATTTTCCCGTACAGATAAGTGACAAATGCAGTTGTTAAGTTTACTTCTGTAATAGCTATTACTTAGTCTCTAATTATTGATATCAAATTGCAAAATTATTTTTTGATGCAGAAACCAGGTGTCGTCAAGTCTCGAAATTTGACGCGTGGTAGTTCATGCTTAAATGAGGTAAAAAAGGAATTATTTTTGTTATAATAATAATTATTATTCAAATCACATAAATCTAATGCATTAACACTTCCCTTGCATGATAAATTTTTCTTCTTCATATAACTCATCATTTGACATTCGGATTAGGTGAGTGATGTTAATCTAAGGCGAATCAAGCGAACTGTGATGTCAAGTATTCTTTGTCCACGAAAGAAACTGAAAACTTATTTTTTGATTACTTCTCTATTTTTATTCATTTTGACGTAGAGATAAAGATGGCCAAGTGCATCGAAGCCATCTTGTTACTTGGTACTAACGTACTCTTCGTACCTAATGCACTCAATAATAATGCCACAAAAACTATTGCACAATAATAAAACAATTGTCGCAACAGGGATTCCAAGAAATAGGATTCCATGCTATAATTACCAAGAAACACATGAGAGGACAACAATAGGCTGCTGTACTTGCATGATACAATCACCTACAAAACACCTCATACTCACTGTGCATACTCATCCAAGCACGCACAATGTACACTTCATCCTCTTTATGTCTACTCCTATCCCTCTGCATGGCTTTCTCTCTGCTCCATTTTACCAAAGCTCATAACCAGGAATGCGTTTACGTCCACAATTATGCACCCTACCCTACGGTATCCACACCATCATGGAATGACAATGTCGAAATCTACACTCGATCATACACTAATCATCAAAGGCACAGAGATCTGATACCCGTTCTTCATAAATGTGTTGTTCCTACTTATGTAGGAAATCAAATCAAGAGCTGTACTGGTCCTGATTACCGTGTAGGAGTTGAAATTAATCCTAAGACCTGCGTGCCTGAAAACAGGTACTGTAACTATAATGGTTGCTGTGGTGCACCCGACCTAGTATATAAAGAGAGTAACCAATACCGTCATGAGGTGAGGACTGATCTTTCTGTTAGCACTGCTGGTGATGTGTATGCCACATGCAACTATTAGCTGAAACATTCCATGAATGCAGCAAGTAGCGTTACTTGCTTCTATCCTATTCATTTTGTTCCCATCCATAGATGTTATGCCCATGAATAAATTGCGTTGTTTCCTCGTCATATCAACCTAAAAAAAATGCTGTACTTGTAACATTTCATGTATGTGGGGACTGCTGTCATATTTTTCTTTTTCTCTGTTAAGCAACGGAAAAAATAGTTTCAGAACATCAAATGCCTAATGTTAAATGAGGACCGTGAAATCTATAGAATAACTCATGTTGTTCGCGAATAAATCCATTCCATAGGAAAAAGGCAAATAAATTGGTTTCAAACCAAGGTTCCACATTCCGTCCGGACTGCCGGAACTCCGGCCATCTTGGCCCGGTTCCGGCGATGACCGGAACGGAATCGTCGAAAAAACCCGTTCCGTCATTAGCAGCAAAAAAAAAAAACTGTCACGAAAAATTCAAAAAATAAAAAACTGTCAAAAAAACTGTAAAAAGAATCATCAGTAAAATACAGCAAAGTAAAAACCGAACAAAACAAAGCAACTTTAAATCATATCATCCATAAATCAAGCATCTTAGCAGGCTTCAATCAATTCAAGTTTAACATTTTGCGCAAAAAATCAGACAACAAATCACGGTCTCAACTTTCAAACTTGCAAAGGAATCAAATATTTAGCTATAAAAAAGCATAACAATCTCAGAATAATACACAAAAACTCACTAATTCGAAGCCGTGAGCAACCGATACTCTGGAAGAAGGCATTTGATTCTGGAATTCGCAGCCGTGTGGAAAGCTTCGATCAAATTAAGCACGCGACTTGAAGCAAGTATTCATTTTTTTTTTTTTTTTTCCTTTTTCGCATATGGTGTCTGGAAACGTGAATTGAATAGGAGTGAATTGAATAGAAGGCTTCGAACGGTAAAAACTTAGGGCAAATGATTTGGGGATAAGTAATGAAGTGGGTTGGGCTTTAAAGTTTGATTAATTGGCTGTTGGATTAGTTAACTAAAATATGACTAACGGAAGATTGAAAAAATGTGGGTTTTTATAACTACAGTATATGACTAAGAGGAGAATTTATTAACTAACCCTTAGTCAATGCGTTAGACAAGCAAAGTTGCTCGTGTCATTTTTTTGTGCAAAAATATTCTTAAATAATAAATGAATTTTAAGAATGCATTAGACAGCAAAGTTGCTCTTGTCATTATTAACTAACCCACATGCTTCTCAATGATCATTTGCATGTGTAGACTGGATAAATGCATACAAACATGGGTCTGAAAGGAAAGAAACATAATTTTGTATCCTGTTAAGCAAATGAAGTTTCATGAATTAGTTTGAATATACTACATCACTTGCAGTACACCCATGTTTTGAATATGTCATATGAGCATATGTTTTGAATAATGTAAGTTTCTGGTCTATAGACGTGAATGTAAGTTTTCATGTGCATGTTTACTTTTAATTCGAATAATTCAAAACATACATGTAACTCGATTATTTTATATAATGTTCATTGGTTTTTATTATAAACTTTTTATTTAATTGAAGTTGATATTAACAAATTTATGTTTGTATAATTTTTGTTTATTATTTAGGTGCTTGAATATGGCAAATCGTGATATTGTCTGAAATTACTGTACGGCAGTCAGATCAATAAAAAGAAAACGAAGTACAATTATTGTCATAAAGAAATTTCTGGTGGAGGTGTAACACGTATGAAAGAACATTTGGCAGCAATGGCTGGCGATGTTGCACCATGTCCAAATGTTCCTAAAGAAGTCAGAAAACTGATACGGGAACATCTAATCAAAAAAGAGAAACGAACGAAGCCAGGGGAAGCTTGAAAAACAACGCGTGCAAGAAGAATTGATGAGCATGCCCGAACAACAAAATTCAGACGTTGGAAGTGATGGAAATGAAGATGATAGAGATATTCAACATGCCTTTCAAGCAAGCAAAGAATCTTATGTTAGTGATGAAAGACGACATTCAGGCGTAGGATCCAGCGGAGTAAAGCGCACCGATCGTTCTAAATCCTTAAGAGTGGATAATGATTTTGAGATACGTGCAGCTTTTAGAATAGATTCATATGTTCAATCACGAGGAGGTAGATCTTAACCTTCAATTAAAACTGCAATAAACGGCATTAAAGATGCCAAAAAACATATTGGACGTGCAATATCTAATTTTTTTTTATTTTAACCATATTGCCCATAATGCTGCAAGTAGTCCTTATTATCAAACAATGGTTGATGCCATTGCAAAAGCTGGTCCTGGAGTCAAACCACCCACTCCAGGGGAACTTTCGAAAACTTATTTAGATTTAGAGTGCGCTGAAATCAAACAACATATTCCCCAACTGCTCAAAAGAAAGCGGACGCCTTTAATTCTGCGTCAATGTTGCAGTAGAACAGAAACTGCGCACTTGCTATTATTTTCAAACTGGTAAAACTTTCATTATAATTGTAACATAAGAAATTCCGTGGAGAAGCATGGGGAAGGCGTTGGCAGTTCTCAATATTTCCTACGTGTGTCGGTTGAAATGTTTAAAAATTGTTAAACGTAATCAGTGAAAGTCATTAACTTTATCCCAACCATTCGTTTCCCGCGAATAAAAAAAACCTAGATCTGAATCGCTCTCGTCGCTCTCCCTTCACGTCTGCCTCCGCGCCGCCGCTACCTGCCACCGTGCCGCCACTACCTGCCTCCGCGCTGCCACTACCTGCCTCCGCGCCGCCGCTTCCCATACCTACATCCGTGCCTTCAATCGAGTGAGCGTAGTTTGGAACCAAGGGTTTTCAGAGGCTGCCTTTGCTTCTTCCTTATTACTCGCACAAAATCTGGTATGTCACTTAAGATTGGAACGATCCATCTGTGCCTTTGATCTTGTGTACATTTTATATTTTCAGTTTTCGTTTATTAACATGACAATAAGGTAACAAATATTTGGCGATTAATCTACTTGACTTAAGATTAGTGAAAAATAATATAACGAATATTTCATTAGGTACATATGTGTGGAATCCATTCATGACTATATAATCCATTTAGGAATATAACGATTTACCGTTTTTTCTGTTTTGTAGATGATCTTTGAGCTGACTTAGATAAGTTAACTGGTATGAGCATGGAGAAGGATACAAATTTATTATTTTTGTTTAACTAAATATGAGCATGGAGATTAGTTACCTGGTATAAACATACTGCCAGACCGGCCCTAGGGTGAGGCTGCCAAGGCAGCCGCCTAGGGCAACGGACAGGGGAGGGGCAACAAATTAGGGGAAAGCAGCAGTAGGAGATTATATGTGATTAATAAAATTCATTCAAATTTGAACTGAAATTGTGTTATGTTCAAGTGGTAAGTTGTTTCAGCTACCTTCATAGACGCCAGGGTTCAATTCTTACACAGTATGTTCCAGAGTGGCTATTTATGATTTTTTATGTGTAATGCACAACTAGTCTTGAGTAATTGACTTCTACTATAATCACTCTAAATGTAGCATACACTTTTGCTCTCATCATAGAATGAGTTGCTAATAGAATGAGTTGCTAAAACATATGTCAGTGTTGTACTTACATCATTTTTCTACTTCATCAATATCGGGAGAGTTTGAAGCAAGGATGAATGTATTAATGTAAGAAACCGGATAAAATATTCATGCTGATAAGGTGCACACTGCAATAAGAGCATGATAAGAGTTTAATATTGCCGCAAACTGAACCAACTCCTGCCGAGCTGAAATGCAGGCGTATGTACTAAGTTTTTTTTACATAGACATGCAATGATGTGTATTATGTATATACTATCGAAATGCAATTCTTCTAATCATTTTAGTGTTTTGGAGCAACACAAAATGAGGACCGTAAAAATCATACTGAGAAGAACCTAGCTTTAGATCATGCTTGGCTTGCTACCTCACAATTGTCCAAATTAACATAGCATGGTTGTTATTTTCTGGCAGCATATGCCTTCATGTACATAAAAGTAAAACTTCTAAAAAAACTTAAAGGCAACAAAATGACAAAAATTTCATGTTTGTCTTGGGCAACCGAAACCTTTGGGCCTGCCATCTCTGTTTTGTTGAATGCATACCATCATTTCAGTTTTGTTAAAAAACATGTCTGAGTAGCAGTAATACAAGTAAGATGCACTAGATATGCTAACATACAAATTTATTATGGACTTACTTTTCCATTGCTCTGCCCAATTTCAAGTACTTTGATATCAGTATCAATGGATTCAGAGATATTCGTCCATAGGGCTTGTACTAAAAAATATTGCATATCAAAGGGTATCTAGCAGTAATTATGATTTGCTTCTATTAATGCTTTGAAGCATAAACTATGTAAAGAGTTTTGACCGTACTCAAGAAGTTGTACCATGTGAAATATACATATTTAATCAATGAAAGTTATACATAAATAATGTTTTCATGATTTCCATAGTTCGTGTAAAATTTGGAAGAATAATACAAAACAAGTACTACATAGTCAGAAAAAAATATTAAACTGTCGAGTGTTGGAAAATGTATATGAGAACATTCAAAATTGAACATCAACCAAAGTCTTAAACATAAAAGACAAATGATGCCGGATATATGTCTAAAGAAGCTACAATTCTTAATGTATCATAATTGAACAACAGATAACACTACACTCAAAATAATGGAAATTTTAGATACTTTACAGAATAAAACTAAAAACAACAACATGTTTCTTCTTCTTTTACCTGATGGTTTGACATATACAATGCAAAAATTGTAATTTCCACATCAAATTCTTATTACAGCTCATGGGTATTATAAATATTTCCTCACCGATCAATGTTTAAATAATAATAATAATGTGAACTAGTGTTAATTGATTATGTTACTCCTCGAAAAGTTTACTTTCAATTAACAGACAATAAGCGTTGTTGTTAAAAGAAAGTCTTTTGAACTTTTTAAGATTCGTTTTAAGGATATATTCTATTAAATTATACAAGTTCATTTTTTTGACTTTTATCCCTTCTCCAGAGTTGTTCCCACTTTAGATAGAGATGGCACAGCTCTTTCAGATAATGTTTTAAAATTATATAAAATAACTAAAATAAATTGAAAAAATATATTATTATTTTGATTTTGAAAATATTAATTTTATTCAACCTTAGTCTAACCGTCGTAAAATTTTCAATTGGCAAAACGAGCCGTTTTTCGGAGGGAAATTTTAAATAAAATTGCATGTAAGCAATTAAGTTAAATTCTTTAACCCTCTCTTAAACAACCACAAAAAAGAAACAAAAATCCTTTCTTAGATTTCAAACGATCGCTGTAGAGGAAAAAGACGAACATACACTTGTTGGAATTCATAATAATTTTGTCAAGCACAAAATAAATTATGGAATCATACTTACTTTGGTAAATGTATATGTTTCACACATCAATTGTGTACTTCATAAATAATCAAATAAACTTAGACAAGAAACCCTAAATATATTCCATATCAGCGATCATTAAGAGAGCTAGTGTTCTCTATTTTTATTTACTATGCGTGCCAATAAAAAAATAGCATGTGAATATATACATACTAGTAACTACCATAACTCTTCTATTAACAGATTATGGAACTCTTCATGCTTTACGTTTTCTTGTTCTTTTTTAGTAGTGTGAACTTGTGTCAATAGATTATGAAACACTATCATCAATACTTTACCTTTCAATAGACAATAAAAATTGCGGTTAAACCAAAGTATAATTAACTTATAATATTCATTTGATAAAATCTATTTTATTGTATAAGATAAGAAGTTCAATATTTTGGCTTTTTATCTTTATTTTCCTCGATTTTTATCACTCTAAATAAAGATCTTAGCTGTTTTAAATACAATTTTACAGTTATATAAAAATAAGTAATATAATAATGGAATTAAAATTTTCAATCACCAAAATGAGTCTATTTTTTTATAGGAATTTACTAAACAAATATTAGTACAAGCGCTTAAGTTAATTTTTTAAAATTCTCTTCTAACAAGCACTGCCTTTGCAAGGGCAATGCACATGCACTGCCTTTGCAAGGGCAGTGCAACATCACCAATATTTGTAGCACATTAGTGTTACTAATTGGTCAATGTTGATCTCAATGCTTCTTAATTTTTTTTAATTTGACCCAAAACATGTAAAGAAATTTGTGTTGTGTTCATGTATTGAGATGAAGAATGAAATGCATGACCTTTTTTCTTGTCCTCAAGATAAAATAAAATTACATCAAATTGTTTTGTAAATGGTTAACACAATCACAATGTGATTTAACTTATAAGAAACGTTGATAAAGAAAGGAAGAACATGTAGAACTGATAATACAAAATAATCTCTTTTATTAATTAAATTAAACAAAAGTGGATGAATATTTATATGAATATCATTATTGGATAATATCAGTAATGTCATTGGGTAGCACAATACATGATGAAACCATTAGAGGTTTATATACATCTGAAGCTAGATACTTCCAGCTTTACCGTTGAGGTTAAGAGGAGGTCAAAAGTCTAGCAAAAAAGGGAAAGAAACAATGTGGGAATCAAATATATAAGTACTATAACAATAAGAAACTTATAGGTTTATTTAAACCTATTAAGACATTTAGCTTGTATGCCGTAGTCCCAACCAAGAAGTTCTCCATTAGCATCTCTCAACTGTTTACTGAAAACATAAGAAAATGAAATTATTAAAACAATTTTAATTAGTCCTTGATCGTTTTCTTAAATATAACATTTTCTTGTAGTGAAAACAATGAAATAACTATAATACATATAATCATATTCTAAGTACTCAACTAACTTATCTTCATTATGCAGTACAAGATGGAACATTTGAAAGTCCGTCGAGCTTGGATGTACAAAAATTTAGGGCGTAGAGGAACAATTCCATTTCAGTTTTAAAGAGGTTTAACTAAGTTCATGCTAGGGATATCATCCAATGAGACAAACATGACAAAAATCCATTGTCCTTGTAAGAAGTGTAAAGCACAAAACATCATTCTTATGAAGTTGTTCAAAGGCATTTGACTAAAAATGATTTTATGGATATCAATTATAGGTAGAGTGAAGAGTAAGTAAAATTTATAATCTTTTGAATTATCGTATATGTTAATAATGCAGTAAAGGATTAATATAATTTGTGCATTAACAGTTAGGAATTCGCGAATAGCGCCTCGACGTCTCGTATTATATCTACTATGCTTAAGGCCCGTATAACATCATTTTGGCCTTGTTTTAATGTGGTTCCTGCTAATATTAATGATCATTGATTTGAAGAGTTTAAGGTAAAATAATTTTGAATTTCACGATGTTAAAATATGTTAGTCCATCCATGATTAAGTTTTTCAGTTCATTTAATCTACTCCCAAATTCTTGTGTAGACATTGTACTCTTGGGATCCTACCACTTCTTTTGTTGATGTCAGACGATTATGAGATCAAAAGTGCTCTTTGAAGTATAGGTGGATTGTTGGATACATGAAAATGTATAAAAAGAAGAATGCTTGTATAACAGATGAGGTATGGCAACAGTTTTTAGCCCATTGGGAGAGGAAGGATGTGAAGGAGCTTGCTCAAAAGAACTCAATCGTTCGCAATAGCAATTCAAGGCCACATAGATGTGGTTCTAAATCAATGACACAATGGATTAACGATATGGTGATTGTTTAAGTTATTTAATAATACTAATATACAATTCAAATAAGCACACGATAAGTTATTTTTATTTTTCACGAGAAAGAACAGGGTCGAACACCGATATACATGCAGGTGTACATTCGAACACATTACGTTGAGAAACCTGACGGTTCTGTAGATGGCGAATGGATTGATGAGTAATCAGAACAATTTGTTGTATGTAATCAATAAAAATTCTGAATTTTAATTTACAAATTCCAAACTATGTTATGTGTACAATACCTAACTTTTTATGTAAATTACATGCCAAATACAATGAGCGAGTTGCTCAAATGACCGAGAGTAAGGGTCGGGAGCTCTTTCACGACGAGCTAAACCTTCTGTACATGCGGCTTATTGGAGAAGGTGAGACGTCCGCTTCCTCAAGAAGCATGCGAAGGCCTATTACTGGCAATATTCCTGGGATAATGACTCAAAACTTAATTAGTACTTTTGTTTTACAGTTAGATGAATAAAAGGACATGTGCTCAAGAAGCACCCATAGGTAACTTAATTACTAATGACTCAAGAAACACCCAGCACTGCCTTTACGAGGCAAACAGTGCTGCATGGTTGTAATGCCTTTGCAAAGGTAGTGCACATGCACTGCCGTTCCTAAGCCAGGGCACAACACTGCCTAAGAAAGTGCATCTTCCTTTGCAAAGGCAGTGCACCTGCCTTTGCTGTGCACTGCCTAAGACAGTTCAGATTTTCTTAATCTAGCTTCCTCATCCTTCAACGTCACTTATTCGAGGAGATGATGGACCAAAACTAATGGATACGGTTGAAAATGGATCTAACCCAGTTTATCGTTGAATCTTACATCAAGAAAACACCAAACACAAACCACTACAATACCATTCAAACCCAACTTCATATTATAACATAAGAAGTATCAAAATAAATTTCAACAAACATGTAATTACAATAATACAGGTTTCTCTAAATCTAAGGTAAGGCAAAGAGACAGAACTTGAAAAATAGTCCCAGTTCAAGAGAATTAGTCCTTCCATAGATGAAATACAGTTAAGTGCCCGTTTAACTAAGATGAAAACTTGCTAGGGTGGAGCCATTTATAGCAGAAAGCGGTTTCCTTCACTTCTGACATAATAATTGGAAACCACTGATTTAGCTTTATATAAATACAAAGGCGAAAGATACGCATTTTCACGTCTATTAAATTTAAGAATTAGTTGTCCCTAAACTCTGTCAAACCGCCTTCTGTCCTTTCTCTGCTGAACTAAAAACTTGAATAGTTAAAAATTCAAGAAAGAATCTTCTCAAAATGCAGGAGCAAACGACTGTTTGTCGACGGTGTTCTTTAACCCTTTGTTTCAAATCTAGATGTAAGGGTCATATATGTTTTCAATATAAATGACCTTGATAATTTGGAGCTTTGTAATAGCAAGGGTAGCCTCTACCTAAGGCTGTGCACGACACTGCCTTTCTGCCTAAGGCAGTGCAATAACATTGCCTTTGCAAAGGCAGTGTTGGAGTACTTGGTGCAGCGCTGCCCTTGCAGTGCACCCTTGTAAAGGCAATGCACCATCCACTTAGTGCACTGCCTTTGCAAAGGCAATGCAGAACAAATTTGAAAGCAATTAAAACTGTAATCGTGCTTTTTAGGCTTAATTTGTAATTGAACCATGCAAATTTGTTCTTAGGAATTAAAAGTCGAATCGTTATACATTTTGGTAATTTGATTAAATAATTTATATGCAGAGACAATACATATACTGCTAGGTTTGGAGTTTCACATGACGAAGAGAGAAATTGAGTAGGAAGTAGAAGAGTTAAGAAGTAAAAATCAAGAAATGAATGTCATGATTAACAAACTACAAGGGGATTTATGTTCCATGCGGGAGGAGATGAAATCCGTGCAGGAGTTTATACGGGAGTTGAGGCCGGAGCAAGGATCGAAGATATGACCAACTTCGTGAGTTATTACTACTTTGGTTGTGGGTTTGATGTTCTATTTTTATAACGTACATTGTATGATGTTTGAATTAGATGAAATAACTATATTGGAATTATGCAGCAACTTTATTTTGTTTTTATTGGACATGATGTTTTAAATACATTCTGTAACAAGTTTACGGTAATTTGACCATGATATGCATTCTACATTAATGTTTTTAATGAGATATATAGTTACGATTTTTGCATGTGGTTATATAATATATTTAATGTTTTATGTTGTTGATGTTCGATTTTATTAGATTTTATTGTGATATGTGAGGTAGATGAATGTGAATACAATATGATCGTATTGAATTTTGGTGTATGGTGGCGCAAGGAAGGCGTATGGAACTCGTAAGAAAAAATCCAATTTTTGCAGTTGTAAAAAGAAGAAGGATAGGCATAGGGAATGCGTATAGACGAAGAGGTAAGGAAGGCGTATGGAATGTGGCATAGGGAATGCGTATGATGTAGCGTAGGGAACTTGTATGGAAGTAGGCGTAGGTAGCGCGTATGGAATGTGACGTAGGTAATGCGTATGAAATTTGGCGTAAGTAATGCGTAAGAAATATGGCATTGAAAATGCGTATAGAATGTGGTGTAGGGAATGCGTAGGTAAATGACGTAGGGAAGCCGTAGGAAATTTTTGCTAGGGCTGTCAATGGGTCGGGTCGGGTTTGGGTCGGGTCAAGTCGGGTTCGGGTTGATTTTAAATGGGTCGGGTCAACCCGTTTATTAAACGGGTCGAAAACGCTCAACCCGAACCCGACCCGTTTATAAACGGGTTGACCCGACCCAACCCGTGTAACCCGATTATAAATGGGTCGGGTCGGGTCGGGTCGTAAATGGGTCAGGTCAACCCGTATAAGGTGTAAACGGGTCGGGTCAACCCGTATAAGGTGTAAACGGGTCGTAAATGGGTCGGAACGGGTCGTAAACGGGTCGGGTCAACCCGTATAACCCGTATAAGGTACAAACGGGTCATAAATGGGTCAGAGCGGGTCGTAAACGGGTCAGCTTAACCTATATACTCTATAAACGGGTTGTTAACGGGTCAGTTTCGGGTTGGCGGGTCAACCCGAAACCCACCCGTTTATAAACGGGTCAAATTCGGGTTGACCCGAAAATGACCCGCCAATTAAATGGGTCGGGTTAACCTGCTAATTTCCGTGCGGGTTTCGGGTCGTGTTTCGGATCGTGTAGGAAATTGACAGCCCTAATTTTTGCGATACATTGTTTTCCGACTTCTTTTTTGGTATAGAGGTGGCATAAGGAAATTCGCTTTCCTGCGCCGTACGCCAAATTGGCATAGGGAATCCGGATTTCTTTTGTAGTGCTTTTTTCGAACTAAGTAGAGCTTAATTGCTGATAATGTAAACATAAGTTTATTCTCATCACTTGCCATCGGCATCCACGTTCTAAAAATTAAATATATAGGGAACTGACGAATAACCATTATTTATTGAAACTACATTAAGATTTATTCATGTGTTATGGAGAAGAAAAGAAGACGCAGACCGAAGATGAGCCTTTTCTACATTAATCTTGAACATTTGTTCAGCCAACTATTATGAAATCATTGTTCAACAGAAATGATGATAGAATCTCATCCAGAACCTACATAAAGCATAAAGCTAAAAACCATTAAACTTACCCTAGGAAATTTAATCATAATAAATCGACACAATATATCAATTAGTTTACCTTAAAAAATGTTTCTGGTAACTTAACTATTACCGTTATGCAATGACAAATGGCAACATGATTAATAATTCTAAATAATTAAGAGTCTCGACTCAAACTAACCAATCGTAAAGACTGTAAATAGTACATATATAAAGAGATTAATAATGTCAATTGCTCTGTTAATATGATTTATCCTGCAGCTTATGTAGATGCTTGTTGTAACTTATCTTGATCAACATCCATGCCATCAAATAATGGATGCTCACTAAAAACATGGATGCATCGTCTTCCACATATAAAGAGAAAATATGATGCATACAGCTAATGCAACCAACTATCCATTTAGTCATAAACAGTACCTGTAGTACGACAAACTAGAAACAAAAATTAAATAAAATGTAGAAACAACTACCCAAATTCCACATGCTACTAAAATATAATAACCATAGGGAACATATACACAGTGCATGGGATAAAAGAAACCGAAGAGAAAAACTTATAAAAAGGAAAGAACAACTCTATTGAAACGTATATAATCAATTTCATAAATGGGAAATTTTCATTTTTTTCAAAGCTTTAGGAACAATTCGGTAATTATTCAAATAAACTACTCCTTATAACATAATTAATAACGAGAATAATTACTATTAATATTCAAAATGAAGTTTCTTCAAGTGATAACACTTAAAAAATAACGATATTAAGATTTCACAATGCTAACGTAATCACAATTTATGCATCAAATAGCACATCTAGAAATAGAAAAATGCATCAATAGTATGATAGTATATTTAATGAAAAAAACCATCAACCCTAGTAACACATAATCGGTAGCTATTTTTGGATGATAAGTAAGATGAATAAACAGTGAATGATAATACAACACAATTAGATTGTATGATGGAGTTACTTTGTCAAATTTCACTTTCAGTTTGTTTTTGTAACAGATAATTATGTGTTATATGTTGTTAGAAATGATTCAGGACAATATGCATATATGTTATGATCAAATAAAAGATAAATTTACCTCACAAAATTTGGAAGAAACCAATTGTTGATGTAATTGTTGCATGATCCCTTATGTTTCATACTGGTGATTTCAGAATATAGGACCGAGTAAAACAATGAGAGAAGCTTTTATACAAATGTAATAAGGATTTCGGGGGTATTTCGGTCATTTTGCTCCTGAATGATCCTGTATATATGCTACATAGAATGTATCAATACGTTGTACCCTATTATTACATTCTCCTGTCAAATAAAGATTTCTTTCTTGGTGTAATATATAGTAATCTACAAATAAAAATTTGAATTTCTCAATTATGTAAATATAAAATTCATTTTTGAACTACCCATACATAATTTTAGAAAGAATATTACCAGGACAAGAATTTTGTTAAAATATGAAAGTGTTTTCTGTGTGTACGTATATGTACATATACTACTTACTGCAAACTAAAAAATATTACTCCATATTAGATCATTTGATTTTTTTGTTCAAATGTTGTAAAAACCAATTTTGGTACATCAAGGTTGCAACCCATTAGTAACTACATCATCAAAACATGAATTTTTTAAAGGTAAACGAGTGATCCTCCATTGGAGAAGAGCGCTCATACCGCCAATACATGAAATTGAATTATAATTTCAAATAATGATAAAATATAGTTGAGCATACAATATTACTTTTTTTATAAACATATAATAAAATCATAATGGTTGTTGTTAAGCATGTAAGTGCAAATATCAATCACATTTTCTCTAGGCGAGTTCCTCAAAATCAATACTCTTGGCCTTGTAATTTTTATTAGTATGTTGAATATCATCAAACCGGAGTGAATTTTTTTTACAAATCTTGTGTAAATTCATTTTTATTTCATAAACTAAAGTAAATATAACTAAGAAAATTTTTGCTTACCGATGCCATCATGGTCATGAATCAAAATGACTTGAAAAGGATTATGCTTAATAGTTATTGAAAGGAAATAAGAAGTTTCAAAAAAATGAAATTTACTTGATAATTGATGTTGTTGGCTTGTAACAACCTGCATATTTTACGATTTATATATTTAAATGTTTTATTTAAATATTACATCGTTAGTTGAATTTAAAGTCCGGAATGTGACTTTTTGTAAACAGTCGAATCCGGACTCAAGACCACTTCCATTAAGTTTAAAATGACGTTTACAACTTGTTTAAGTATGAACATCGATATATTTGGAGTTGATTAGGATTTTGGTATTTTCATTTGGGCTTTGGGTTGGGTTCTAGGCCATTAACCCAATAAGCTAACCCAAACTCTTTTACTAAATACCCTAGCTCCTCTCCCTTTCATTCATTCTACTTATAATAATTCCTAACACTCAAGCTAAATGAAAAATGGGGGGAAAAGAGGAGATTAGAAATTCCTAAGCCCTAATTTCTCTTAGGAATTCAAATTCAAATTCTAAAATCAAGGAGAAACTTAGGTAAGCATCATCATCGTCTTCTCCATCTTATCCATCTCAATCCCTCTTCAATTATTAATTTTTCTTATAACCCAACTTAGGAAAAACTTTGCATTTGATAATAGATTGAAGATTCTAGAGGTGTAATGAAGAGGAATTGACCTTGCTTTGTTTTAGAGTTTCTCATTCGTTGTATTTAAGTTTAAAGATGAGTTCTTAAACTAACATCTACGTCTATAGTTTTCATTGTTGTTAGGTATGAATTCCTAACATCTATTTCATGTTTAATTGCTTTTGATTTTAATTGGTTTGGTGAATTTCTCAATTTTTGGTTTTGAAGTCAAAATTTATGAAAATCTTACTATAAATGTTTGGACATGTTATTTGTGGTGTATCAAAGAGCCTATTGGGATGGAATGTTCTTGGCATAAATCTCTAGTTTCCATCGCTCGTCCGATCGCTTTCGAACTGATTTTTCCATAATTGACATAGGAAAATTCTGCTCAGGCCTAGGCAACCAGACGTCTGGTTGAAAATTTTGACACGTCTGGTAGGGGGTTCTGGAAAATTATAAAAAACGAAAAGATAAAACAAAATTCTAGAGCTCAGGAGCAGACGTCTGGTTAAACCCAACCAGACGTCTGGGAGGCTTCGGGGAATAAAAAGAAAAAGGAGAAAAGAATTATAAGTTTCAAGGACCCAGGGCCAGACGTTTGGCTAAACCTACCAGACGTCTGGTTTTATGAAATTTTGCCTATTTTTCCTGTTTTTGAGTGGATTTTCAATTTTAGCGAGTTTTGTTGATCTAGTTAGTTGTTGTCATTTATTATCGACTTTAACGACTTCTTTTCTGGATTTTTGGGAATATCCATTTAACGGATTTGATATCAATTTTCATGGTTTTAATTCACTTCGTTGAATGTGCATTTTTGGTGATAGATTGTTTTTTCAATCGTCTCTATGATTTGTCACTTTAAAATAAAAAGGTTTTATATTAGTAGTAAATACTCAAACTCTTTCACAAAAATGATTTTAACATTACTTTTAATACAAAGCTCGTTTTTTTAAAATCGTTTTCCAATCTATAGGTATATACAAACCTTTACCTCATTTGTATAAGAAATCTAATTAAACGACTTAGCAAAATAAGTGGTATGAAATGCTTGCATTTACTTCGTCGGTTAATTCTTGGACTTATTCGATTGAAATCTCGTGACAATCTTCGAGTGGAATTCTACAGTTTATTCGTAAACATTTAAGTTAAGCCAGTAGTTATAGGACATAAAGCTAAACACATTTATTTACTAGCTTAGTGTAATTTACACTTCTTTTTTTATTAATGATGATCGTTTAGTATTTTCGAATGGGAAATCTACAATTTGTTTGTAAATAGTTAAGTTAAGCCAATGGTTATGGGAGATGAAGCAAAACTCATTTATTTACTAACTTGTGTAATTTTCACTTATTCGGTGGAACTTCAGCTTAATTTGGTGGGGTAGAGACCCATGGTCTTTTACCATTCGCGGTGCAATCGGTTCAATGAGTCGTTGCATAAGGCGTATCTTTTTAGGTGCGTAGATGTTCGGCTCAATAAGTCTGTGCATGGAGCGTGTCTTTTTAGGCGTGTCGATGTTTGGCTGTGCATGTGGCATATCTTTTTAGGTGCGTCGATGTTCGGCTCATTTTATGGGTTAGCGACCCATGAGATAGCGTCTCCTTTGTAATACACGTGTTGATGAGTTTTCATGCTCCCGTTTGTGATAGGCCTCCCCTTTTTATGTTTTCTGAATTTTCAATTATGAATTTCTGGAATTTATGTTTCATCAAATTTTTTTGTGATTTGCATTGATATGTTTTGTCAATATTTGAAGTTTGGTGAATAAGAAAAAGAATATGATATTCTTGTTGGATATTTGAGGAGATTTGAAATATTACATGAGTTTCATTGTTATCAAATATATACTTGTCACAGTATGACATTATTGTTATCATATATTTTTGTCATATCTCTTATCCTATTTTATCTTATATGATATTTATAGCTAGACTAATCCGTTTATTATTTTTCTTCTTAAATAATACTCGGGTCAAACCGAGGTATTTCAAGTACTTCCACTTGACTTCTTAACAGGGACTAACTTCTGACTTTTGGCTAAATATTATAGCTTAGTAGTTTTTTGTTTTGTTTTTATGCATTCGAAATAGAGACTCCTTGATGTATACTTATTCTTTTGTCTACCATTTGTACCTATTATTTTTTGATGTAGTGAATCTTGTATGATCACTACTTTGATGTTCATTCTATGTGTTATATTCCTATCTGAATCCGCCTTAGTTATATGAATATCTGTGACTGATTTTATGTTATGCTTATTTTATATTTGTTTCCAAAGGCCACATAACTACTGTGTAGTAGCTTTGAGTTTGTATTTGATACGTCATATTTCCTCTTGAAATGAGATGCAAGACCTTCTATCTGGCATATCGGTACTCACACAAATCAATCAAATAGATGGTCACTCCTCAACAATCTTATTCATTGTGCTAGTTGGTGGCATTACTCTGTAGTGTACTTGGCTAGTGTGGGTATAGAGGTGGGGCGTCACATGGCTATTAACCAAATATAAGACAACAATTTTTTTTTTAGAAAAAATCAGAATAGTAATTACTTTAATTTTGTCTATATAATACGAGTAAGTCAGTAAGCCTCGAAAATCAAAATCAAAGTAGCAATTACTTCATTATGCTTATCATAATTTAGAAAACAAAAATTCAAAAGTCAAAACCATATTAGAGTTTCATTGTAAAATTAAACTTCATTTTGAGCGAATAAAGGGTTTAATATCAAAATGAAGTAAATAATTCTATAATTGTTATAATATATGTAAATATAAAAATGAATATGATTTTGTGTTTTTCTATTTAGTCCCACATCATGGGATATGTTCCATCTCATGCCCCAAGTCTTATATATAAATGAGCCTATGTAATGTAATTGTATTAATCAATCTTATGAAACTGATATAAGTATGAAAAACATTTTCTCCTTTTTCTAATGGCTTCTTATCTCCTTTTAGTTTATAACACGTTATCAGCACGAAGCTCTTATAAATCTTCTAAAGGGTAAGCTATCTTTCCGATTTAATTGATCAAATCTTTCAGATCTCATTCTATTAATTTTTTTTCCCTTTCAGATCTCATTGTATTATTTGATCTAATTATTCGGATCTGATTATATTTGTACATCTTATTTTTTGTCCATGTATTTCAGATCTTGTTTTGTTGTAGATCTTATTTTTTAATTCTAATTTTTCAGATATCTTGTTGATTTTACTATCATGTTCGTATGATATATATTTTTAGATCTGTAGATTTTAATCATCAGATCTCTTATTTAATTGTCATTTATGTATATCCATTTTTTGTGATATTTTTAAATTTGATCCGAGACTAAAGTTGTTCCATATACTAAGATGTAATTTCTGACCTTGTTCTGTTAATTTTCTTTTTAGATTTTATCTAACATAGATCTAATTTTCCAGATATACATACATACATACATACATATACATACATACATATATATAGATATATATATATATATATATATATATTACCTCATAGATCTTGCTCTATTAATCTTATCATTTTATTATAGATCTAAACTTTTAGATCTCATTCCATTGTTGGGTGAGAAAAAAAAGGTTTTCATTTTGAATTTTTTTGTTTGGATTTCAGTTTGAATGAGAACTGCAGAAATAATTTTACCACATGATTTATATTTCCAGAAGAAATATTTCACTGTTTCTTAGAGAAACAAATATAAGGTTAATACGTATCTAGAAGATCGTATTATGTCTATATGAAAGAATAAGAACCTGAAGTTCATATGTGCGAAGGTGAAAGATTAAAGTTTTCATAAGCTGAAATAAAGCCATGAAAATAAATATAAGCGAGCAATTCCATAAGAAGATGTTGATATGTCCAGAAGACATAACATAAAAATAATATGTTGAAATAACATTAGAAATGTGGTAAATGCTATTTCATTCTCATGTTCGAATACAATTATGAAGAGTCCTCTTGTTTCATTGTATTTATTTAATATTGGAGACCAGAAGTTATCAAACAAAAATTATGCATATAAGTTTGCATTCCTAAAAAAAGGTTTATATATCAAAACTCAAATACATAAATTTGAGATGTGAAGCTTTGAATTATTAGAAAAGCTAATTCAGATTATGGTAAATTCCAATTGCAATCAAACCTGAAGTTTGATGATGAAAATCAAGTTGTACCATTTAGGGTCTAAAGTACTAAACAAAGACTTTATCTTAAAGTAAAATTGGAGCCTGAAGTTCTAAAAATATTTGTCAATGGTATTAACTACTAAACCAAATTAATATATAGAAATCTATTGACTCCATATGTGGTGATAATAATAATAATAAAATCTTTAGAAAAGATTTATCGATATATTTGGTACTTTTACTTAACCAAATAAATACATAGAAATATACCTACTCTCCTACTCTCTTTCTTTTTAATAGAAAACAAGGTATTCTAATAGGAAGTTTATTTCCTAATTTTTTCCCTTCTTCCATGCATCCAATCATTTCTTTCAAAAGGTAAAATATAATAGATCAAGTTACTTTCCTTTGGCTCATCAAGTAAGTATTTTGGATTCTTCATAAAATGAATGTTAATATCTATACACACAGAAATAATGTTATAGTATATATAAAACTCATTCATCTTTCCTCTTTCAGCAAAGAGGTATTCCAATGTTTACTATTTTATACGCTGAATCTTTTACCTACTATTGTCATGTCACAAAAATATACTTATTGATGTTATCAATAGCTGTAACTTATACAACATACTTTTTAGTTGCAAAGTCAAACTATTTTGTTTTTCATGATATTATTCATACACTATGTGATGTACAAATTTCCTCTCTCTGTTTAGCTTACAATATGTAAATAACCATATATATTAATTCATATATTAATCAGTAGCAATTAATAAATCATTAAGTAAAATTAATTGATTAATGAGAATGGTCCATGAAAGATGCGTATGAATACTTCATACATTTATTCTTCTTTCATATCTCTTATTGTTGACAAGGATCATAACGTACATACATGGTATCCAATTGTTATGAATTAATAAATGGTATTTAATACTACATATTCATATTCTTAAATTTTCTTATATTGTGAAAGTAAACATAATCAAGTCAGCACAATCTTTGATTATAATTCATCCCTTCTCCACCAATCAATCCATATAAAGGCCTTTCCATATTTTCAAGGATAGTTTTGCATTTTCAAGGAAAGTAATGAATGCAATTAATGAGATTGGATCTAGAGCTATCAAAAGGGATGTAAATAAGAAATTATAGTCGCTTTTATAGATTATATTTGGTTGTCTTTTACTATTTTGCATTAATGTTTTTATTCTTTCACTGTAACTACTATCAGATATGGTTTCTTATTTTATGAAATGCATTGATTATAAAACCATGAACAATATTTTGATGCTTATGCATTTTTATTTCCACTTATAGTTGGTAATATCATAAACATAGCCAAGCTTGAATTTAAAGCTTTGGACTTATTAGAAGATAAATTTTTGTCATAGATATTGGATGTTGACATCCAATTACAATCTCGTTGCTTGGAAAATGCCATAAAAATGATAATCCAATAGGATAAAACAACGGCTCTTATATTTTTAAGGTGGCAGGACAAACTTAAAATAAAACATTTAACTGAAAAAGATCATCTTTACCTATGGAACTCCCTGAAGGAGCGTTATGACCACCAAAATATGGTCACACTTCTAAACAATTGACACGAGTGGTTGAACTTGAAGTTTCAAGTCTTTAAATCTATTAGGAAGTACAATTCCTCTATATTTAGAATTACTTCTAAACTAAAATTATGTGAAAGGATTGTCTAGTAATACTAACTCGAAGTTAGATCATTTCTTCGAAGTTGATGAAGGAAACTTCATTAGTGATGAAAATCTAAGTGCAATAATAAATGATATGGTCGAATTGATCGATAGTAGCAGCCTGAAGTCTGCTATGTGGATTTTATTTTATTTCAGTTCAATAAATCAGTTAGAAGTTGGTGCTTGTATGTTTTTCCTTTCATAACTAAATGAAATAATGTACTGATAATGTTGGATTTAATCAGTAGTCTATTTTAAATTTTGGAAAGTACTAGCATTTATTTATGCTTATAAATTTAGTAGTTGACTAATTATATTGTATTTGGTTCTTAAGATATGGACCATCAATATTTGAGTGATAATATACGCCTACTAGATTGTGCAACTACTCACATTATTTTGAAAAATCAGAAGTTCTTTCTCTGAACTATCTAAAAATATTTAGCTAAAAATTTCAACTATAGCAATCTGCTAATATAGTTGAAGGGTCCGGAAGAGCCCATATAGTATTACCAAATGGTACATATATCTTAATTCAAAATACATTATACTCAAGCAAATTTAAAAGAAATTTGTTGAGTTTTGATGATATATGAATGAATGGCTACCATACTGGAACTATAATGAAAACGTCAAAGAATACCTTTGCGTTTTTCTAAAATTGAAAGCCAAAAGCTTATTTTAGAAAAAGTTGGTACAATTTCAATTGGATTATATTTTATGAAATTTGACATAATTGAATCCCATATTTAAACATGAGCTAGAAGCTCACAAATATCACTTGAATGCATCTTATCAATTGATAAATGAATTATCCTCCTATTATTAATATGTATGGTGTATTTGCTAGTAGCAATATGATAATGGATCAAAATGAGAATCCATAGATGATTATTATTTAATGTGACAATGTTCCTGCACATTGAGGGGGAGGATAAAGGGATACAAGTTCATTTTGGATCATCAATGTCAAATATTTGTTAACATGTATAATGATGCAAAATATTAAGTAACTTGAATAAATTACTAATAATATCCCTAGTAGACTTTCTCCAATATAGATTTGAATCCCTGAAGGATCAAAATGTGTAAACCACATCTGAAATATGGTACAAAAGTTAGTTTAAAATACTTTTGGACTAAGTAATAAAGATGCCAAATAAAAGATGTGAGTGTTCTTGAAGAAACACTTAAGAGTGCTCTTGAAGAGACTAATGACATGATTGTCAAATTATCCTAGAAGTGGTTTAGGTACCTAAAAAATGATAATTAATGAGATCTCAATAAATCATGTATAGGACTGACAAGAAATAATCATCGATGATAAATTTGTAAAAAATAAAGCGCTTATGTTTATAAATAAATTAAGGATTTTTAATTAGGGGAAAACATGACTGGCTATCATGAATTCTTTACTAATAGAGAAATATGGACTAGTCCGTAAAGTAGCAAAAGTACTTGAAATGCTTAATATACCCCAAAGGTATAAATATGGTTTAAATCATATAAATGATGAAAGTACACAAATTCCTGAAGAATATAAATAACTTTGGTGGTTATAAAGAAGGAAAAGAACAAGGAGCATAGATTACAACCTACTTTTAAGTATTGTTGTAATGAAAATCTTGATATAATTCATGATGAGTAGATTACTTCCTATTTTTAAGTATCGGTGTAATGAAACTCTTAATATCCATTGAAATGATAGTTGCGATATGCAAATACTTATTAAAGTATACAAATTTCTGAAGGATATGTATAACTTTTGCAGTTATAAAGAATGCAAAAGACGTGAAGTGTAGATTACAAATTTCTTCTAAGTATTGTTGTAATGAAAATCTTGATATACTTCAAGATGAGTAGATTACTTTTTGCTTTCTCGTAATGTTGTAATGAAAATTTTAATATTCATGAAAGATGTATAGTTGCAATGCGCAAAACTAATTTGAAGCACAAAAATGAAAGCACATGAAGCGTTTTTCATAAAAGTAGCATACAAAATGCATAAAATGAAAACCATATTTGGAATAAACAATCTTAGAAAATTTGATTGTATCAAAGGAAACTATTAATAAATTGTATTATTAATGAGATTCATATTTATAGATCCAGAAGTATCTATAACCAATTTGAGTTATCGAAAGACGAATATGAATTCAGAGGAAAATTTTAAATCAGGGGGAGCATCTATAAGTATTTTATAATGCACTCTTTTTCATTAACTAAGATTTTTCCCACTGGGTTTTTATTAGTAAGGTTTTAATGAGGCATTATCTTGGTCTAGAAGTATCAACTCCCCAGTAACATTTGAAAATAAGTTACAATGTACTCTTTTCCCTTATTTAAGATTTTTCCCACTGGATTTTTCTTACTAAGGTCTTTAACGAGGCATTGTCTTGATCTAGAAGAATCAAACGTTTTTTCAAGAAATAACATATCAAATATGTTATTTAAGTTAAATTGTATTTTTATCCTTGACTAAGGTTTTTCCCATCGGGTTTTCCTTTGTAAGGTTTTTAATGAAGTATTATATTGATCCAGAAGTATCAAACTCTATTTGATTCTATAAATTATTGAATATCTCATACTATATTGTACTCTTTTCCTTCGCTAAGATTTTTCCATGGGGTTTTTCTTAGTAAGGTTTTAATGAGGCATTAGTTTGATTCTGAAGTATCAAACTTCATTTGAAGGAATGAGAGAATAAGATATGTCATTGCACTCTTTTTTTTTCCTTCACTAAGATTTTTCCCATTGGGTTTTTCTTAGTAAGGGTTTTAATGAGGCACTATATTGATCCCGAAATATCAAACTCTTAAAAGGAATATCATTGATGATATCTGTGATTTCAAGTTGCACTCTTTTTCTGTTCAAGGTTTTTATATTAGGTTTTTCTAGCAGAGCTTTTTAATGAGGCAACATACAATATTCATAACGATTGAATGAATGTATGAAAGAAACATAATAATGAGGGGGAGCAATTGTCATGGATGCTTCAAAAGAAACAATTTCTAGCAACCATATGAGCACCCAAGATTTCAAAGATGCATATTCAAGGGGGAGTGTTATAATATATGTAAATATAAAAGTGAATATGCTTTTATGTTTTTCTATTTAGTCCCACATCATGGGATACGTTCCATCTCATGCTCTAATGCCTATATATAAAGGAGCATATGTAATGTAATTGTATTAATCAATCTTATGTAACTGATATCAGTATGAATAACATTTTCTCCTCTTTTCTAATGGCATCTTATCTCCTTTTAGTTTATAACAATAATAGGATATTCAATGTTTAATAAATTTAGTCAACTTTCCATTTGGTATGAATTTTTCGATCGCGTAGGAGAGCTTTCAACGTTTGTTTGTTTCATGCATGTTCATCAAGTGGTAAGCACAATACTTCTCACTCTTCGTATCTTCCTTCTTTAATGGGAGGGGGAAAATCTTGGTAATAGAGGTCATCATGAGTTTCCATGAATATCTGAATCAAGCTTTGATCGAGTGGGGTAAGGTCCTAATGATGCTTCAGCTTCTTCCAAAACCCACAATCTTGGGTAACCGGTAGGGCTCTCTTGTTGGAAGAAACAAACTTTCATATTTCAACAATTTGATGGAGAGAACCCTAACTTCATTACTCAAGGCCTTAACAATCTTTCGAAGCTAGGTTGACTCGTGGAGCGATTCTTAGAGATATTCCAAAGCTTCGCGATCTGAGAAGCTTGTAGGTTCATAAGCAGGATCATACTCTTAGCTATTCTCCTTCTCCGAAATGAGGGTGGCCAATCTTTCATTTTTATCTTTTTCAATAAGTTGAATGCGAAGGTTGAGGGGTAGTTCCAAGGTGATTCCTTTGTTTTTGGAACCTGACATAATTGGTTGGAATGCTCTGTTAGGTCTTTGAAAGGGAACAAAGTGTAAAGGTTCGAGGCCCTTCTTCTAGTGCCAAAAACATTAGTGTAGAATTTCATCAACACTAACACCCCGAGGTCCGAAGGTGTTTCTCTAGAAGTCGAATGGAATATTAAACCTAAAAAGAGGTTGCCGAGACGTGATGCAACTTAGTCTTGAATTTGAGATGTTGAACCGTAGAGTAACATAGTATATGCAAAGAAGGCAAAGTGAAAAAAGTAGATCACCCCGAGGCTTTTATAGTGGTTCGGGCTGAAAGTCCGTACATCAATTGTCCATTCATTATTTAATTAATCTTATATAGTCAAGAGGTTTATTACATTGAATTTAATCGTTTTTCCATTAATGAGTTTTGAATAGAGCTCTAATATATGAAAGTACTATTTTAACCCTTTTCGGTACTTCTGTGCCTCTCCAAAAGATCCTTTATGTCTTGGGATTGTCGCTTATTTGTAGCCAATATGCCATGGTGCTATTGGTGAAAGGCCTTCTATTTGGATTGATGACCTGGCTTGCTATGTGCGGTATAGATTTGAACGCTTGTCATCATCTGATTGAAAATACTTTAACGTGGATTGCTGATGTGGCCCTTTTATATATATAGCCTCTTTGATTCTTTTCATATATCTCGATTGTTGATCTTAGTCTAGGGCTATCTAAGCCATTGATTGCGATTCTTGTTGAAATTCCCTTGGCTTCGGCAGTTGCCGCTCTCGGCTGAGTTTTTTGTTCTAGCTGGGCAACGGTCCTGATTCTTAGTTGAAATTTATACTCTTGCCTTTGGATAACATGCTTTAGGCTAATGAGTCTAGTGTTTAAACTCTAGTTAGAAACTAAACAATGGGTCTCGAAATTATGAGCCAAAGAACTTTCTTCCCAAATGGTTGTAGTTTGTACTTTACAGAAATTATGGTGTAACAACCAGCGCATAGCCATATATGTACCCCGATACAAGGCAGTGGGGACAAGGCCATGCTTAGTGCAGTGAGCCGCACAACATGATTTCCTATAAGAGTGCTATCCACGAGCAAAGGATAATGGAATAAATATCACAATGGCTTTCTATACCACCATGTTTTACTAGTCCGTTTATTTAGTGCACTCATAAATCATACTCGCTTCATCATAATATTTTATCTCATGAGTCATAGGAGTAAGTAGAAAAATATTACCGAATGTCCCATACCAATTAGAATTACTAATCAGTTTACTCAAACTCCTTGCAATCTAGAATTTCACACAATATTAATCTATATAATGAGTCTAAAGAATAACTGGAGAAATATTACTGAAAGTCTCATGCACTACACCAAAAAAGGGCCTTTACTAGAGTTGAAAAATGCTACCAAAACTTTTAGTAGTTGTTAACTCGCATTTTGACCCGGCTATATCAAACTGGTTGAACAAGTTATATTCAGCTGCTATCAAGGCGATGAGTCCAAACCCATGGTTGTGGGGTCCAAACATCGAGTAAGGATTATAATGACCCACCAATTTATCACTTTGATAAATTTAATTTATTTTTAATTAAAGTTGATAATACAGCTAATATCATTTCAAGTAATGATAAGTAATAGTAAACTTATTTTGAATAAATATTTACGAGAGTATTTTCTTCAATGAATTTATGTCGATTTCGGCATCGTATTTAAATATAGATTTATTTAAATTTAATCAAGATTTAATGATTTAATAGTTGTTTTAATTATTCAAGTAATGATGATGATTCATTTTGAATAGTTATGAAGTGAAAATAAATCATTTACAATAGTTTATAAAGATATATATTTGATTTGAAAATATAAGGAAAATCAATATTGCTTTATCGGTATAATAGCAATTTTTGTAAATAATTTTTTATGACATTTTTAATTCAAACGTAACCATTTTAATTCATTTAAAATAATAAGAATTTTTTTTAATTTTTTTACAAATATATGTATTTTAAAGTATAAGTGAAAATGTGATCGATAATCGGTTCTTCGGATTTCAACGTTAACGAAAGTTATTCAAAGATGTTCGAGTTTTATGTACCTACATATACATACGTATGTATGTTGCATACACGTGATAACATGTATATAAACATACATATATAAATATAGTTATGTATAATAAATATAATATAAAATAAATAATTTATTTTAACGATTTCTTACTCTTTAAGCATAAAGAAGTCAACATATGTATCCATGAGAGGATGGAAGTGATGTGCACATTGGGGAGGGGCCTTTTGCCATGCATTGTGAAGGGAGGTAGTGTGTTGGAAAAGCCTAGAAATAGTGACAAAAGTGATGTGCACATGTCTTCTTTTATACTCTTTCTTTTTTCTATAACTACCATACCATCTTCTCTTCCTTTTCGTTCCTTTTCTTCATAATTTTCATGCTTTAGCCTCCACTTTAATGGCTTCCATCCTAAAAGAAATAATGTACAAATTTATTTCAAAAAAAGAAATTAAGTCATAGTACATAGTTTTATATAGTTAAACACCTCAAAACAAACACGAATCTCCATCTCTCCACCTCTTAAACCCAAAACACTACTATTCATCACCCTAGTCCATGAGCTCCTCGTCTTCACCACCATAAGCCGTGAGCACCAATGCTTGGCCGAGCCATTTTAGGGATCCAAGCTTGATTTCGTAGAGTTTTCATTTCGAGATAGCGAAACTATAGCCGTTTTAAAACTAATTCGAAGAAAAATGAAGGTGAGAACTCCTAAACTACTATATTATATTTTGAATGATGGTATGATATTTGAAAATGGATGCTTAACATGTTTTGATCATCAAGTTTGGTTGTTTTCATATGAATGTTGAATATATATGCAAGTCATGAATATACACGTCGATAAACACAAAAGGAAATCACTTTCCTTGAATTAATGAAATGGTGTATACGGAAGTATTAAACCTCTTAAAATGGTTTAAAATGTATTTAAAATGTTTTACAGACATTTATAAGTGTTTTTGTGAAGTTTGGAAAGAAATGGAAAATTTATTTAAAAACAACCACGTCGCGTAACAATAGTTCGCGATTTCGTACTATAAAAGTCAAACAAGTGTAAAAGTTGGAACATAGCTCGAAATTCTTTGAGATAAGAATTTTCCAAACTATTATATCCATAGTTTTCCAACAAAGAAGGAAATTCAAGATTTCGATAAGTAGATTTTGAAATATGAGTAAAACAAGTTTTTGAAAAATCTAGAATTTGCAGCTCAGAATCCAAAACTGGATTTCATTGAAAATGATGTTTTAAAATTGTTTAAAAATATGGAAAAAAATATTATAAATGTTTTAAATTGTATTAAAAGTGATTGGAGTAATAAAAATTAATTTTTAAATAATAAAAAGTCGTTCTGATCAATATTGCTTAAAAAGCACTTTCCAAAGCACTTTTCTATAACTTTTGAAATATAGTTTTAAACTTAATAGTTCCTTTTTCAAATCTTTTAATTGAATGTTTTAATAATGATTTGGAGGTTTTCTATCTTATTGAAGAAAGTATAAAAAATTTAATTAAGGAAAAAGCTATTAGAAATAGTGGTTTAATCTTGGCTCTAAAAGCCGACAAGTAGATTGGATTTTTCTATTCGTGAGATTCAGATGTGAGGTGCTTAAACTAAGGAGATGTTCAGGAGAAACTAGTGCCCTGGCTCACCTACCCTCGTTCCTAGGCGAGGGGTAGATAAGGACAAAAGTCAAAAACGAGTTAAGTATAAAAGATTTAATTTTCCAAATTTAAATACAACTTGGATTTTATAGAGATGATCTTCTTGTACTCGATGTTAAAGCCCGAAGAGGCAGCTCATACTATTCATGGAATTTAAAAGGTGATTTCGGCATTATTCCATCTATAGTATATGTTGAATATGGGGATTGATATTAAGTGGAATTAAATGATTTCTATAAATTTTTCTCATTTGATATTTATTGATTTTGAATTGGCATCTTATATAACATGGTTTTAAATCAATTAAAATTGAGAGTTTTAAATTAAGAAATATTTTTTAAGATTTAAAAGAAATGATTTTGAATTAGGCTATGTTTAAAAAGGGTTTTAAGTAATCAAAGATTTGATAAGAGAGCCATGATAGTTCCGTATATACCGAAAAGACTATTTTAGTAATATATATCTTCGAGGGAGATTTTTGATAAAAAGAACTCAATCAATTAATGAATGATTCTCTATTCACAAAACCTCTTTTTATTGATGATTGGGTTCAAAGCAACCAGGGTTGGATCTAGGGAAATTACAATCTGAAAACCACTTCGAACCAATGTACGCATTCAAAAAATAAAGATCTAATAGAGAGAATGAAGAATAAAGACCAACGATTTTCAGGATGAAAGGACTGCTATTGCTAATTCTGGTTAGCTCCCAAATAGTAAAGTTGCAATGGTCCCTTCATTTCTGAAATTCTTTTGGTTGCAAGGACTTCTTGCTGCTAACCCTAGGGTTAATTCCCAACAAGATGTGGTAGAAGTGTCCCTTCGGTTAAGTTCAATACCAGAATGAACTTGTATGAATGGATGTTTGACATTACATTCTTGAGATTTACATCGCTGACTTTTATTAACGTACATCTATATGGTGGTGGAGAAGGCAACTTCTTTTAGCTTAACACCCTTCTTTGAGATGTATAAGCTCGAAGGTTGTATGCTTTTGGAAGTCAACAAGTGACCGATGGGATGGTAGTGTGGAATTCAAGGGAAGATGATGTGCTATATGAAGAGGTGATCGTTACCCCAAGCCTCACACCCGAAAATAACCGAAATAAGGTAGATGCGGTAAGGCTATGTGGTTCACAACCATTAATGTATGATTATCCCCTTTTAGATATATTTCTTCCCTCAATGATGTTCAGGATGCAAGTTATTGTGGATGTATGCTACGAGGATCCTCGGATAGGTAGGTAACGACCGGGGTGATAACATATTTGGTACTATCTAAGGAAAGGTAGGCCGATCTTGTGTTGGTAGAGGTGTAGATGTTCTGGTTACCTCGGTACATTCCTCTAGAGATTTACTGCCGGAAGGTAGTCCCTTCATCCGGTCATTTGTATGGAATCCATTCTCCAATAAATGCCTACCTGTTTGTTTGTGGAACTTGCATTTATGGCTAGTATTGTTGGAATTTAATCAATGTAATAATTTTGGCTAAGATTGATAAGTTTACTTGCAATTGTTTTCAAAGATATATCATTAAAAATAATATCAATTATTTTGACATAAAATGTTTTGGTTATCATAAGGTAAAAACCCATTCCATGTTTATGTGCGGTGTGGTCTTATGAAATACCCTTTTGTTTTCATAACACGTATTTTGAGTTCTCACACCTGTCACATGACTGACCCAGAGTTTATTTTCCTTATTCTTAAACTCTAGGTGTCCATATTTTCCCCAGCAGCGTAGTAGTCAGTTTTAGCTTAGAAGAAGCATGATGGACCTCGAAGCATGGAGTCGAAGATTTACTGAAGATTTCGTCTATTTAGACCACATTCTGTACTATAGTATTCTGTTTTTGTAAGATAGGGTTTACAACCATCCATGTTTTACCCTGATAAGTGTATTTTAATGTCCGCTGTAAAGTTTATTTGTCGAAATAATATATGTGAGATTCTGTTCTGTCTTATTTTTCTTTCTTACCCTTGAGGATCCCCTTCTCTGGCACTTGGATTTGCGGCACATGAATACCGAGGATGTATTTGTGTCAATTTCTAGGATTCGAAGAAACGGGTCATCACAACATGGTATCAGAGCTTAGGTTGAGCTAATACCGGCGCCTGATAGGAGTAAAAGACTCATTAGAGATATGGTTAGTAATACCCTAGGATGAGTAGCCCATTAGAGATAGGTTTAGTAATGCCCTAGAATGAGTTTTTAGAGTGTGTTGTCTATGTTTATGAGCGTGTATTTGTTAATAAAATATACAAATGAATTCGGTTTTATATAAAATCATTTTTCCTAAGAATATATATATATATATATTTGAAAATAATAGAATATTTTGGTAAAATTTTCAAAGGATTTTCGAAATAATAAAATATATTATACAAAGAATTTTAAAAGCTATCTTTAGAAATAAATCTCGAAACACTTTCTAAGTATTGATCCAACCTCTCTACCTAAGAATATGCTAGCAATTGCCTACTACTCGTGTCTAAAAGAATAATTGTTTATCTTGTAGAAACCATATGGAAGAAGTTATGTGAAAGAGGAATCCTCTAGGGCAAATTGGAGCGAAAAGGATAACCTTATATTTCTCTCTAGCGATGAAGAGGAATAGCCAGTACCTCCTCATAGCAATGGTTGATCTTCGATTAGGGAAGACTATGCCCCGATACTAGTAGGGATGAAAATGGGTACCCTCTTGTTGGATTTCTTATACCATCCCCAACTCTAGAAATAATTATAATCTCCAACGACGACGAATTCGGGCTAGCCTCAGAGGGAAATTGGATAGAGGATCCTGCTAGTTCCATCTTGGAACCCATAGAGGAGGATGAACCAATGGAAGAGGAATCAAAACCTGTAGAAGAGGAGGTAGAACCAATAGAGGAGGATGAACCAATGGAAGAGGAATCAAAACCTGTAGAAGAGGAGGTAGAACCAATAGAGGAGGAATATGAGCCAATAGAAGACCTGAACGGTATCATGTCGAGCGAGTGCAGCAATGTGATAATGGGATATGAGTGGGGAAAATGTTATATAGCAGAAGGCATCGTGAAATTCACCTATAGAGTGGAGCGCTATAGGAAGCCATAATAAGGAGACCGCAGAAGAAGAAGAGGAGCAAGGAGTTGGAGTATTTGAAAATCCATGGGAAGAAAATGTGCAAGAATTAGAGGAGTCGGAAGAAGGAGGAATCATACCAGCAGTACCAGTAGGCTTGGGACTTGTCCCATGGAATCAGTCATTGTTACCCTAGGGAATTGAAGAAGCACAAGAGGCCGATGATGAGTTGGACAGTCAAGAAGAGGGAGAAGGGGAGGTGATGATTGATTTGGGATGTTGCAGTCCACCTTTGTCTTCGGACTCAGAAGAGTAGGAATAGAAACTAGGAAGTAAGTATATATGGGTAGTGCATTTTGTTTTGATGTAGTATTTTGAGTTGTAATGGTTTAGTGAGGAGAGGGGAGTCTTCTTTTGTGATGACCCAGAATTTTCGAGCATTTAAAATCGGTATATTTAATTGATTTTAATATTTAAAAGTAAAATTTTAACGTGAATTCAAATATCACTAATTATTGATAATTAAATTATTAAATTAAATAATTTGAAGTTGGATAAAATATTGAATCTGGAATTCTAAGCCTATTAAAAATAATTTGAAGGCTTGTAGAATTTATATTGATAACACTGAAGATAATAGAAGTTGTAAAATTGAAATTAACAGTGGTTTGTTCAGTTTTAAAATTTTAAAGTTTAAGTTGAATTTAAAAATAGCCTTCCGAGGCACAGTCTCGGAATTCGACGAAACCTGTTTCATTGGATCCGTAATATTGTATTATTATCGGATTTTAATTTTCGTAGTAATTGGAGCAGCTGTGTGAGCGTACGGTATATAAACGCGTTGAACTTTGTTTTGAAACTAATTTAAATTTAAATAAAATATATTGCTTTTCTTTTATCCGACAATAAGTACAACCCGCTACCCTTGTGTCTCTTTCGTACCCCCTTCTTTTCTCTTTCCCCTTCTCTAATCTCCGTTCAAACGCATGCTATAAAAAAATAAATATAATAATGGCCGATCAAAAAAAATCGCAACTCCTTCTAATATAACTTAAAATCAAAAACCCTTTTTGTTCTCCCCCATTCCTTTTAGAATTCATGAAATTGTTTCATATGAAATCATCGCTTCCTTCAATTATAAATTCCCTGACCTAATCGAAGAAACCTAGGGCAAGCTCGAGCTCGCGAGCGCGAAGCCGCCAACGTCGATTCGATGGTAGTGCCGATTTGGGGATTATCGTGTTTTATGGAGATTCATGTGGGTTGTGTTGTCGGCAGCGATCGCGTTTGGTAAGAAGGGGTCGAAGCGGCTGCTACGTGGGGAGGTTGGAAGGCGCGCGATGGTCTCTGTAGCACGGTGAGGCGGTACGGTTGCTCAGCTACGGTTTGTAAGTCGCGGCATAGTGATGCTCGTGGGTCGCGGCGGTGAACGGGAGGGAAGCTCGTCGGCGAGTGGGGTTCGGGAGAAGGGTAGGTAGCAGGTTGCGGTGAAGGGGGGAATTGTAACGATCTCGATTTAATAACGAATTTAAATTTATAATTTAAATTGAATTTTGGGTTAATTTATGGAATTATTTGAAATTTTCAAACTAATGTATTTTAAAAAGAAAATTGATTTGAAACTCAAGAATGAATATTTTCAATTGAATTGAAAAATAAAATAAAATGTCTTTGCAAATGAATTCTTATTTTAAATAAAATTTGTCATTTCAAATTTATTTATAGATAATAGATATGTGTGTTTTGAAAGAAACTATGATTTATAAAATTCAAAAAAATGAAGTCTTTCAAAAAAAAAAAAAAAAAAAAAATGAACTTTATAAGTATATAAGTATATAAGTAAAACCAAAGCAACATCATCTATGAACAAAGGAAAGATAAAAATTTAAACAAATGCAAGGCTAAGATCAAAAATACAATATAAATATATACTATATATGAGCACAAACACAACAAGCTAACAAAGTACAAAGAAAATTAACAAAATCAATACAGCCACCAAGTATACAATATGCAGGTAAAAACAAACAAAACATATATATGAAGATAATTGTAAAAGAGGACATAGGCAATTAATGCAAGATGTCCTTAGCCATAATATATTATCTATCAGCCGAGACAAGTGAGTAGTAAGGCAAAACTGTGTAAAATAGAATATGAAAACATAAGGACCAAAGCAATAAATGCATTAACCAGCAAAGCATGAAAAAAAATCTCTGTTGATTGTACTAAAGAAATTAAATAATAACATCCCTGTAAAACTTTGTTTCCTATATATCTCATCTTCATCAGTTCGTCCATAAGCTAAGAAAAAAAGGTCTGAAGCAATATCATTTAAACTATAAACAAAACTTCAATTTAAACAAACTAGTTTTTCAACACTGGGAGAAGAAAAAAGAAACACAAAGCAAGTTCAAACCTGCAAATCAAAACCAGGCCTCTGTCTTCAACATGAAGGTGAGCAAACTTCACCCTCATTATTTTTGAAGAGAGTAAACTAAATTTTTAAAAGTTTTTAAGTTAATTTAAATGGTTCAACTTCATTGGATACACTGATTTGTATATGATTTAGTTTGCATATGTTTTGAGATACTCTGTGTTCTCTGAAATTTGGTACAGGTTTCATATTTGGGTCTAGACTTAAAGTTATTCTTATTTAAATCTTTGATAAACTTTGATTTCTCAATAAAACAAGATGCTAAACTTAAACTAACATTTTTAAAGGTTGGTTACAACCATTTTCATCAAGTACTTCACTGTAACATTGATGTACAGCTAAACCAAGTGAAAATTTGTAATATTTGATTGTAGCAAAATATTGATTCAAGATTATATATTCAATTCATGCTGCAAAATATGATTTTTAAAACAAAAATCAAGATTTATAGATTGATATTCAAAGAGCGGTTTGGAATTAAACTAAATTTGCATTTCTTCCTATTTCAAGCGATCGATTCTATTTTATTTTATGAAACTTGGATTGAAGCAAGCTTATCCATCCCTGATCTCGAGAAAAATGTCAAACATTTTTTCTATTTAGTGGATTGAGAGGACGATGTGATTTTAGGGTTTCAACCCCTGTTTTAAACGCAAATGGGAAACTGATGGCCGCGGTTTCATCGAGGCGTCGAGTTCGATCGCACCTAGGGGAAACGCTTCGTGGATGAGTGGTGAGGGTTTGGACTTGAAGGCAGGGTGACCGGAGGTCGAGGTCGCCGTCGTGAGGTTGATTAGGCAATTCGTTTGATTCTCCAGGTTGAGCTCGATAGCTCTTTTCTATTTCAGGGTGGTTCCGGTGATGCTGGGTAGTCGATGGAGTTGAGGGGGTCGTAGGTGTTGTGTCGAAGGCCAAGGCGATGGTCAGAAGTAGCTTGGGTGGTCGTGCACGTGCACGCGTCACGTCGCGTATCTGGGTGATGCATTTGGGAAGAAAGAAGGGTACAGGGGCAATGGGTTCCAGCTGGGTTTACCTGATGCTTTTGTTTAACTTAAAAACTTAAGCAAGCTAAAATAAAAATAAAAATAAAGGGAAAGAACAGGGAGAGATTTGAGGGGGTATAGAATGGTAACTCGAAGTATAACTCGAGTTTTTAATAAGGGAGAACCCGATGCTTCTACTTTCAAAACGACAGTATTTAACACAACAATGAAGTTAAGCAAACTTATGTTTTATCAGGATTTAAGCATGGCAAAAGTAAATAAATGTTAAACAAATTAAGTTAAAACTTTATACAAGTTTAATTGTTTAGTTAAGGTATAACAATGTTTTAAAACTCTTAACTAACATTTTAATTAAGCAATTAGTTTAAGTAAGTTTAAAATTAATTAACGGTTAAAGTTTTATAGTTCATATTAATTTGACTTTCAAGGTTTAAAGAAAATTTCTTTGAAAAATGTAAATATGTGAATAATTAATATTAATTGATTATTTTCTGAAAGTAATTAGAATAAAAGAATTTTATCAGTAATGAATTAAGTAATTTAATTATGAATTAATAGTTAATCTATTAAGGAATTTAATTAAGAATAAAAAAAAAATTGATCAACTAAGTAGTTAATGGTAGATAGATAGGTAATTAAAGTTATAAATTAATGATTAATTAAACAAGGTTAAGTAATTAATTCTCAAGTAATCGATTTTAATTTGAATTAATTACAATGAGAATTTAAGATGATTGCTTGTGGATTTCGTAAGTAGGATATCTGATTTGTTGTATAATGAATTGATATTCCTGTTTATAAATTGTGATGCTATGAGATGTGGATTAATCTGTGCTAGATTTTGATTGGTGATTTTATTCTATATTGATGAGAAAACCCTTAGCCCGTAAAACAGCATTTGAAGTTCGATGCGACAGGGATTCGGATTTTAGTTGGTTATCCGAAACCCACATCGAATTTTAATGACGAATCTCTGTGATTGATATTTATGAATCTGTGAATGAAGATAAGCGTTATGAATTTTACCGCTTATCGTTATTGATTAAATCTGTGATTATTAATGTTGTTGCACTATTGTGTAAAACCCCTGGGCCACACTATACACACACAAATATGGATTTCACGTGGAAATCGGTTAAGTCACAGATTTTATAAATAAGTTTGAATTTGAATTTTTAAATTCAAATAGTTTTGGAAATAAATTAAGTCTATTATGAAAAGCTTTTGAAAAGCTGTTTTAAGAATAAAAGTCATTTTGAATAACTAATAAAGATTTGGAATTTGAAGAATCGGATTTAAATTGAAATTCAAAAATCTGAAATTGAAATCTATATTCAATACTTATGATTTAAAAAGGACTTTACAAGTTATACGGGTTTAAACCGTTTTTAAGCGTTTATTTGGAAATTTGAATTAAACCAAAGATTGTAACTTGTATAAATGAAATCGGGGTTTTCCCGAAAATAAAACTTTTGTTTCTAAGTGATAAAAAGCTTTCGTATGAGTAATGAACTTCCAATTTATATTAAAGGGATTTCAAGTTTGAATTGAAAAAGATTTTTCAAATTATGGACGAATCTTTGGAAACAAGTTTTGAAAGCTACGAGATAAATCTTGATTTAAAGATTAATGAGTTAATTCAATTGAAACGGAAATTGTTTTGAAATCCGTAAATGGATCTTTGTGAAACTGAATGAACTTTGTGAAATAAATCTTTTGTTTAAAAGATTTGAAAATGGTAAATTGGTTAAACCATTTGAAATAAAAGTTTTGAATTATTAAGTTGTGACTTAATTGAAATCCCATATCCATATGTTTTAAATGTTGCGCTCACTATTCGGTTTATCCGGGAGAGGACCTTTATGTCATATATCCCATTCCGAATATGTGATACGTCGTTATGGATAGCATTTGAAGACCGGTGGTGAAGACCGGGTATTTGCAAGAACGATATGATGACCTATCGATTGTCTCTGCACCGAGTAGCTACGGTATAGAGATTCCCTAAGTGATGGGAAGTCCGATCGGGATTGTGAATACCCGGATTGCAAGGGCTTCTTTGGAAGTGCCTTCGGTTCTGTTCGAACCCGAAACAGACTTGTATGGATTGTGTGTCTGACATTACATTTTGAGATATAAAGCAGATTTCTTTCAAATGCATTTCTGTTGGTGGCGGAGAATTTATTCTCTTAGCTTTACACCCTTCTCTGAGACGTACGAGCTCAGAGGTTATGTAGTTGAAGGTTATCAGCGATATATTCCCAATTTGGTAATGTGACATGCTAAGTGTTGCTGTGTAATGATCATTGTTTGATCATTTGTGATAGGATCATTTGTTTGATCATTTATCTTTGTGATCATTACTTTGATCATTTGTTGACCCAAAGCATGGCTTTGTACCAAAGCGTAGCTTTGTGGACGAGACTTCGTCGAGCGTCACAAATCGGTAATGGTCAAAACAGGAATCGTGCGACAAGGTTTCAGGGGTAGCTCCCCTAGGGTATGACCATTCCTTCTGGAAAAGGGTAGTATCATGGTATGGAGCCCAGATACTTACTCATGTGGACACACTATATTTATTTATGTGTGATGTTGGATTAGAGGTACCTCGTTTAAAGGTCCCAAAGGACCGGGGGTGGCATATCTGAGGGTTTATAATATCCCTTGGGAAAAGGGGTTCCCGGCCTTGTTTGGCAGAGAACGGTTTGGTTCTCGGGGCGTCCCGCCAGAGGCGTTCCCATGTGGCAATAGGAAGTTCCTTAGCCTGACCATTTATTGAAAAAATCCAAAGAAACAATACGCGCCTTGTACGGTTTTAGTTGTATAACCTGCCATGGAATGTGGCGGTAACCTGCTATTGAACATGGTAGCTATAGTAGGCATAGTTCGAAATGTCTATGCTGGCTAAGATTTATATTCTACTTTCGAAATGTTTTCTGCACTGTGCACTTATAATAATAATATCAAAGAAATTTGCGTATCAAGCATGTTTGACTATCATAAGAAGAAATCTCCTCCAATTCTGCGTTTGCATTATGTGTGTGGCGGGAGGTCTTATGGTAGTTTCATTTTCCAAAAGCATTGTGATTTAGAAATTTAAATATTTGATTGTTTTTAAAAGACCAAATGTTTTTGTTTGCTCATACCAGTCCCACGACTGACCTGGAGTTTATTGTTCCTTTCCTAAACTCTGGGTGCCCAAAATTTTCCACACGGGCAGTCTAGAGTTTATTTTTCAGATAGTTAGGTTCAGTAGATTATCTGGAGCTAGTTCAGTCTCTGGATCACACCGGACTTGCTTATCTTTGTGCATTGTGATGCTGGGTCGAGCTGCTTCTGTTGGAGTTCTCTTATGGAGATTATCTTGAAGATTATCCGCTGCTGATGTTGTTTATTTTCTTTTCCGCTACTATTTCTTGTATTAGATCTCTGATGTATATTGATATCTATTGGATCATCTGTTGTATCAGATATTGTATCAAAGCTGTATATAAATATATTATTCTATTTTTTTTTCCGCTGTGTTGTTTACTTAATGTTGTTATAAGCTCCGGCGACTCGGATTTGAACGATCGAATCTGCGGCATTCGAATACGATATGAAGTATGGATGTCGATTTTCGAGCGGGAAAAATCCGAATCGTTACAAGTGGTATCAGAGCTAAGGTTAAACTTTAGCTCAGGAGTATAACACATTAAGTAGCTCATTAGAGATAGGGTGAAGCAAACCCTAGAATGAGTATCCCTAAGATATCCATTCGAATGCCTCAGTAAATTCTCTTACTATCCACCACTACTAAGTACGAGTGCAAGAAGAGAACGAGATAGGGGACAGAGAAATACGACTATAAATGGTCAATTTCTTGCAGCAGTGGAAACAATCTTATCTCTATCAATCTCTTTTGTTCAGCGTCTCTTCTCAATTCTTTGATAGATCCTGGTAGATCCAGGAAGGAAATTCGATATATTAATATGGGACATAAACTCCAATTTAGCCAGAATTGTTGGTTTGGATGAATTGGTTGCTTTGGTTGTTATGGTTGATAAGTATACTTTAGTTTTAAACAAAAGAAAGTTTTGAAAGTGTATCCATATCGGTCTATTTCACTGGGTTCTGATATAATCTACGAACGGTTAGTTATCCCTTCGGACTAACCAATGCCCCTGTACACTTCGTAGATCAAATAACCCAATTGTTTCGTAGTTGATGGAGTTTGTTCTTATATCTATTGTTGATAATTCTGATTTGGTAAGCCAAATGCAGAATTGATATCCAGTTTGATCTGGAAAGATATTTCTCTATCTTTCATCTATCTTTGTTATCTCCTTGGCGAATTTCGAGGACGAAATTCTTTTTAAGGGGGGAAGTCTGTAACGATCCCGATTTAATAACAAATTTAAATTTATAATTTAAATTGAATTTTGGGTTAAATTATGGAATTATTTGAAATTTTCAAACTAATGTATTTTAAAAAGAAAATTGATTTGAAACTCAAGAATGAATATTTTCAATTGAATTGAAAAATAAAATAAAATGTCTTTGCAAATGAATTCTTATTTTAAATAAAATTTGTCGTTTCAAATTTATTTATAGATAATAGATATGTGTGTTTTGAAAGAAACTATGATTTATAAAATTCAAAAAAATGAAGTCTTTCAAAAAAAATAAAATAAAAAATAAAATGAACTTTATAAGTATATAAGTATATAAGTAAAACCAAAGCAACATCATCTATGAACGAAGGAAAGATAAAAATTTAAACAAATGCAAGGCTAAGATCAAAAATAAAATATAAATATATACTAGATATGAGCACAAACACAACAAGCTAACAAAGTACAAAGAAAATTAACAAAATCACTGCAGCCACCAAATATACAATATGCAGGTATGAACAAACAAAACATATATATGAAGATAATTGTAAAAGAGGACATAAGCAATTAATGCAAGATGTCCTTAGCCATAATATATTATCTATCAGCCGAGACAAGTGAGTAGTAAGGCAAAACTGTGTAAAATAGAATATGAAAACACAAGGACCAAAGCAATAAATGCATTAACCAGCAAAGCATGAAAAAAATCTCTGTTGATTGTACTAAAGAAATTAAATAATAACATCCCTGTAAAACTGTTTCCTATATATCTCATCTTCATCAGTTCGTCCATAAGCTAAGAAAAAAAGGTCTGAAGCAATATCATTTAAACTATAAACAAAACTTCAATTTAAACAAACCAGTTTTTCAACACTGGAAGAAAAAAAGAAAGAAAGACAAAGCAAGTTCAAACCTACAAATCAAAACCAGGCCTCTGTCTTCAACATGAAGGTGAGCAAACTTCACCCTCATTATTTTTGAATTGAGTAAACTAAATTTTTAAATTTTTTTAAGTTAATTTAAATGGTTCAACTTCATTGGATACACTGATTTGTATATGATTTAGTTTGCATATGTTTTGAGATACTCTGTGTTCTCTGAAATTTGGTACAGGTTTCATATTTGGGTCTAGACTTAAAGTTATTCTTATTTAAATCTTTGATAAACTTTGATTTCTCAATAAAACAAGATGCTAAACTTAAACTAACATTTTTAAAGGTTGGTTACAACCATTTTCATCAAGTACTTCACTGTAACATTGATGTACAGCTAAACCAAGTGAAAATTTGTAATATTTGATTGTAGCAAAATATTGATTCAAGATTATATATTCAATTCATGCTGCAAAATATGATTTTTAAAACAAAAATCAAGATTTATAGATTGATATTCAAAGAGCAGTTTGGAATTAAACTAAATTTGCATTTCTTCCTATTTCAAGCGATCGATTCTATTTTAATTTATGAAACTTGGATTGAAGCAAGCTTATCCATCCCTGATCTCGAGAAAAATGTCAAACATTTTTTCTATTTAGTGGATTGAGAGGACGATGTGATTTTAGGGTTTCAACCCCTGTTTTAAACGCAAATGGGAAATTGATGGCCGCGGTTTCATCGAGGCGTCGAGTTCGATCGCACCTAGGGGAAGCGCTTCGTGGATGAGTGGTGAGGGTTTGGACTTGAAGGCAGGGTGACCGGAGGTCGAGGTTGCCGTCGCGAGGTTGATTAGGCAATTCGTTTGATTCTCCAGGTTGAGCTCGATAGCTCTTTTCTATTTCAGGGTGGTTCCGGTGATACTGGGTAGTCGATGGAGTTGAGGGGGTCGTAGGTGTTGTGTCGAAGGCCAAGGCGATGGTCAGAAGTAGCTTGGGTGGTCGTGCACGTGCATGCGTCACGTCGCGTATATGGATGATGCATTTGGGAAGAAAGAAGGGTACATTGGCAATGGGTGTTCGCATGTTCCAGCTGGGTTTACCTGATGCTTTTGTTTAACTTAAAAACTTAAGCAAGCTAAAAAAAATAAAAAAATAAAGGGAAAGAACAGGGAGAGATTTGAGGGGGTATAGAATGGTAACTCGAAGTATAACTCGAGTTTTTAATAAGGGAGCACCCGATGCTTCTACTTTCAAAACGGCAGTATTTAACACAACAATGAAGTTAAGCAAACTTATGTTTTATCAGGATTTAAGCATGGCAAAAGTAAATAAATGTTAAACAAATTAAGTTAAAACTTTATACAAGTTTAATTGTTTAGTTAATGTATAATAATGTTTTAAAACTCTTAACTAATATTTTAATTAAGCAATTAGTTTAAGTAAGTTTAAATTTAATTAACGGTTAAAGTTTTATAGTTCATATTAAATTGACTTTCAAGGTTTAAAGAAAATTTCTTTGAAAAATGTAAATATGTGAATAATTAATATTAATTGATTATTTTCTGAAAGTAATTAGAATAAAAGAATTTTATCAGTAATGAATTAAGTAATTTAATTATGAATTAATAGTTAATCAATTAAGGAATTTAATTAAGAATAAAAAAAAATTGATCAACTAAGTAGTTAATGGTAGATAGATAGGTAATTAAAGTTATAAATTAATGATTAATTAAACAAGGTTAAGTAATTAATTCTCAAGTAATCGATTTTAATTTGAATTAATTACAATGAGAATTTAAGATGATTGCTTGTGGATTTCGTAAGTAGGATATCTGATTTGTTGTATAATGAATTGATATTCCTGTTTATAAATTGTGATGCTATGAGATGTGGATTACTCTGTGCTAGATTTTGATTGGTGATTTTATTCTATATTGATGAGAAAACCCTTAGCCCGTAAAACGGCATTTGAAGTTCGATGCGACAGGGATTCAGATTTCAGTTGGTTATCCGAAACCCACATCGAATTTTAATGACGAATCTCTGTGATTGATATTTATGAATCTGTGAATGAAGATAAGCGTTATGAATTTTATCGCTTATCGTTATTGATTAAATCTGTGATTATTAATGTTGTTGCACTATTGTGTAAAACCCCTGGGCCACACTATACACACACAAATATGGATTTCACGTGGAAATCGGTTAAGTCACAGATTTTATAAATAAGTTTGAATTTGAATTTTTAAATTCAAATAGTTTTGGAAATAAATTAAGTCTATTATGAAAAGCTTTTGAAAAGCTGTTTTAAGAATAAAAGTCATTTTGAATAACTAATAAAGATTTGGAATTTGAAGAATCGGATTTAAATTGAAATTCAAAAATCTGAAATTGAAATCTATATTCAATACTTATGATTTAAAAAGGACTTTACAAGTTATACGGGTTTAAACCGTTTTTAAGCGTTGATTTGGAAATTTGAATTAAACCAAAGATTGTAACTTGTATAAATGAAATCGGGGTTTTCCCGAAAATAAAACTTTTGTTTCTAAGTGATAAAAAGCTTTCGTATGAGTAATGAACTTCCAATTTATATTAAAGGGATTTCAAGTTTGAATTGAAAAAGATTTTTCAAATTATGGACGAATCTTTGGAAACAAGTTTTGAAAGCTACGAGATAAATCTTGATTTAAAGATTAATGAGTTAATTCAATTGAAACGGAAATTGTTTTGAAATCCGTAAATGGATCTTTGTGAAACTGAATGAACTTTGTGAAATAAATCTTTTGTTTAAAAGATTTGAAAATGGTAAATTGGTTAAACCATTTGAAAGAAAAGTTTTGAATTATTAAGTTGTGACTTAATTGAAATCCCATATCCATATGTTTTAAATGTTGCGCTCACTATTCGGTTTAGCCGGGAGAGGACCTTTATGTCATATATCCCATTCCGAATATGTGATACGTCGTTATGGATAGCATTTGAAGACCGGTGGTGAAGATCGGGTATTTGCAAGAACGATAGGATGACCTATCGATTGTCTCTGCACCGAGTAGCTACGGTATAGAGATTCCCTAAGTGATGGGAAGTCCGATCGGGATTGTGAATACCCGGATTGCAAGGGCTTCTTTGGAAGTGCCTTCGGTTCTGTTCGTACCCGGAACAGACTTGTATGGATTGTGTGTCTGACATTACATTTTGAGATATAAAGCAGATTTCTTTCAAATGCATTTCTGTTGGTGGCGGAGAATTTATTCTCTTAGCTTTACACCCTTCTCTGAGACGTACGAGCTCAGAGGTTATGTAGTTGAAGGTTATCAGCGATATATTCCCAATTTGGTAATGTGACATGCTAAGTGTTGCTGTGTAATGATCATTGTTTGATCATTTGTGATAGGATCATTTGTTTGATCATTTATCTTTGTGATCATTACTTTGATCATTTGTTGACCCAAAACATGGCTTTGTACCAAAGCGTAGCTTTGTGGACGAGACTTCGTCGAGCCTCACAAATCGGTAATGGTCGAAACAGGAATCGTGCGGCAAGGTTTCAGGGGTAGCTCCCCTAGGGTATGACCATTCCTTCTGGAAAAGGGTAGTATCATGGTATGGATCCCAGATACTTACTCATGTGGACACATTATATTTATTTATGTGTGATGTTGGATTAGAGGTACCTCGTTTAAAGGTCCCAAAGGACCGGGGGTGGTATATCTGAGGGTTTATAATATCCCTTGGGAAAAGGGGTTCCCGGCCTTGTTTGGCAGAGAACGGTTTGGTTCTCGGGGCGTCCCGCCAGAGGCGTTCCCATGTGGCAATAGAAAGTTCCTTAGCCTGACCATTTGTTGGAAAAATCCAAAGAAACAATACGCGCCTTGTACGGTTTTAGTTGTATAACCTTCCATGGAATGTGGCGGTAACCTGCTATTGAACATGGTAGCTATAGTAGGCATAGTTCGAAATGTCTATGCTGACTAAGATTTATATTCTACTTTCGAAATGTTTTCTGCACTGTGCACTTATAATAATAATATCAAAGAAATTTGCGTATCAAGCATGTTTGACTATCATAAGAAGAAATCTCCTCCAATTCTGCGTTTGCATTATGTGTGTGGCGGGAGGTCTTATGGTAGTTTCATTTTCCAAAAGCATTGCGATTTAGAAATTTAAATCTTTGATTGTTTTTAAAAGACCAAATGTTTTTGATTGCTCATACCAGTCCCACGACTGACCTGGAGTTTATTGTTCCTTTCCTAAACTCTGGGTGCCCAAAATTTTCCACACGGGCAGTCTAGAGTTTATTTTTCAGATAGTTAGGTTCAGTAGATTATCTGGAGCTAGTTCAGTCTCTGGATCACACCGGACTTGCTTATCTTTGTGCATTGTGATGCTGGGTCGAGCTGCTTCTGTTGGAGTTCTCTTATGGAGATTATCTTGAAGATTATCCGCTGCTGTGTTGTTTATTTTCTTTTCCGCTGCTATTTCTTGTATTAGATCTCTGATGTATATTGATATCTATTGGATCATCTGTTGTATCAGATATTGTATCAAAGCTGTATATCAATATATTATTCTATTTTTTTTCCGCTGTGTTGTTTACTTAATGTTGTTATAAGCTCCGGCGAATCGGATTTGAACGAACGAATCTGCGGCATTCGAATACGATATGAAGTATGGATGTCGATTTTCGAGCGGGCAAAATCCGAATCGTTACAGGAATCCATTCCTTATTTTCGTTCGACCTGGAGATGTCGAAGTTCGTACTGGGAAGAGGTATTTTTTTTCTCTGATTGGAATTATTTGATATTCTGGAAAATAAAATATTTTTTTACAGTAAGGTTTAAAATGAAAATTTCTGTGTATACCTATATTTATGTAGATGAAAGAAAATTTATTTTTACTGTAAGTATATAAAGACAATTCTGTTTTAGTTAATGGAAATGTATATACGTATACGGTTAAAAATAGAATATGTATATATATTGATAGATTAGTAAATATGTATATAGATAAGGTTTGAAGATATAGAGATTTTGAATGTTGAAGTTATATAAAAATCAGATTTTTAACCCATGCAGATTATTTTTATAGGTGTAATTTCAAAGGAAATAAATATACACATTTTCATTGACCATTTTATTTCAAATAATTTAAGTGATTAATTTGTTAAATTAAATTACTCGTTTAAAACCAAATTATCGGTTTAAATTTAATAAGTGATAATTAACTGTTCGATCAACTCAAATATTAATAGAATCCTATAATGCTTATACAAGGTCAAAATAATGGAAACAAGCCCGGTTGGATCGGATAGCAAACTCAATCAAAGGTGAGTTAATCTCACTCAGTTAAACTTAAATTTAAATGATTAAATTTAAATAATTGTTTTAATGGTTGAATTGATTAATGTGCTATAGTATGATATTTTGGAATTGGAATATTATATTGTGCTAACGTCTGTGATGCAGGGAAAACAGGTTGGAGGGATCCAACTGGATCCCTCAACATTTATTTAAATTATTTAGTACCCTCTGTTGTGATTATTTTATATTCCGTGATGAATATTATTGACAATTGTAATATTGGATGTTATGGTTTACCTGAATATGTTCCGGTGCACTAATTTATCAAGATATCTAGAATTGGATTTTGGAAATAAAATGAAGAGAATTTGTAAGTGAAATAATTATAGAGAATTTAAATAAATTAGGAATGAATTGGATAAGAATAATAATAGTTTTACATTCTAATAAATAAATTCCTTATATGGAAGGGAAATTTTGAATAAACAGAAGATTAATGATTTTTTATACTTCAGTACGATTAAAACATTTATTTAAAATTTAAGATTTAAATTATTTAAGAAGAATAAAGAAGAAACTGGGAAAATCTGAAATTGGTATATTTCAGTTAAAATATTTTAAATCAAACGGAAAATAATAACAATAATAATAAGTCCATAACTAATGAATTTTGAAATGAATTGAGTAATTAAAGAAACTTATTTCAAATAAAATAAATTGGAAATCAATTTGGGGAAAATTGATTCAAGTGATTGAAGTTGGAATTTTCTTTTGATAGCCAAGAACATGTTTTTAAAAGTAAATTTTTAAATATAAATTAAATGTTTTAAAGTTGTTTTTAAAGAAAGCAAGTTTTGTAAATTTATTATTTCTAATATTTAAAGTCTAAAGTAAGTATTTTCCTTTAATCTATTTTAGCAGTAATTATTAAGAAGTAACTTTGTATTTTGTTTAAAAAAAAATAGAAATCCAGTTTTATATTTCATTAAGTAACTTTATTTTCAAATGTTTATATAGTATGTATTTTTAGTAAATTATTGAAGTAGTTTTAACTTAAATGTTTAAAAGTAAATTCCAAAGTAAGTATTTTGTTTAATCTATTATCGTAATAATTATTTAAAGAATGATTTGGTATTTTGTTTAAAGAAGAAAATCTAATGTATAGTTATAAGGTAACCTTATTTTAGTTATTTCTAAAGTATTAAAGTAATTTTTTCTAAATTAAACGTTAGATATATTTTACAATATAGTGTTTTTAAATTATTTAAAAATCTAAAGTTTTGTGCTTGGTGATTCCAGTGGAAATGGAAATACTCGGAATTTATTCTGAGAAAAGGAAGATAGTTTGAAAACTGTTTTCAAAAGGGTTTGAAAGTGAAAATATATCTTGTAAAGATATTTTGAGATAAATAAATAATTTGGAAAATTATTTATTGGTTGACGGTTGTTTGTGAATATTAATTGATAGTTAAATCACCGACTATCAATATTGGACAAATGCGCTGATCGTTTCGAAGAGACCGGGATCGAGATTTATTTCTCGAAAACCACTTCGACTCGGTTTGTACGTTTCGTGGAAACGAGTTTGGATTCGAAGATGGAGCAGTGAAGTGCAAGGGCTAGTCGCTACTAATCCTGAGGATATTTCCAAAATGGATGTAGTAGGAATAGTGCCTTCGGTTCCGTTCGAACCCGGGACGGACTTGTATGGATGAATGCTTGTGAAACATCATCAGGTGGACGATGGGCATTCTAAGGGATATGTTCTAAAAAGGTAACGCTTAGCATCAAGCCTTATCAAATGGGAATGACTGAAAATCAGGGGTTATGCAACAAGGCTAGGTGGGTAGCACCCAAGCAGGGTGAGGTCATCCCTGTCTAGATGTCCCTTTTTATTTCGGCTTAGTGGGCGGTTGCTGATCCCAACCGCGGGGTGATCTCATTCGGGATTATCCAGTAAGGGGTAGTCCCGGTCTTGTGTTGCAGGGGAGCGGGCGTACTCCTCGGTACTGTGATCTAGGCCACGTACTGTGACAGATGGTACCCCAGTGCCTAGTCATTAGTTGGAAATCCATTCTCCCTACGAGCCTTGTACGAGTTTTGTTTGTACTACCCACTCTGTGACTAGTAGCTGAAATTTAATAATGTAACAATTTCGGCTATTTTATAAGTATTTGTATATAGACCCTATTATAATATCAGAGGATTTCTATAAAAATTGTTTTAGCTATCATAAGGTAAGAACCCGACATGTTTATTTGTGGCGTGGTCTTACGAAATGCCTTTGTTTTCAAAGGATTTTTGAAACTTTAATAATCAATTGAGTGTGATTTTCTCAAACTGGTATTCCAGACTGACTCGGGTATTATTTAACTGTAATGCTCAGGTCAGACCGAGTATTATAGGATACATGATATGATGCTATGGAGCTCAGGAGATGAGCAGGATGATGATACGTACTCCCGTACTTGTTTATATATATATATTCCGCTGTGTTGAGTTGTTGTGTATCCATTTGTATGATATTGATGTTGAGCTGTGATTGATGTATTCTGATGATGATGTAATATATATATACAGATAAATTTGATTTTGTGTAAAGATCATTTATTATCTATTATATTTTATTCCGCTGCGATGGTTAGATTCTGTTGTTGTTTTCTATTTTCTCGTCTTCTACCTCTTCTTCTTTAACCCAAATGGTTCGTATTTCTGTACAACTTGAGTTGATTTAGGTAGAATAGTGCTGACTCAAGGGGTAAGGTTTTGCGGGCCGTTACACTTGGTATCAGAGCTTAGGTTGGTGAGAACCATGGCTCTGGTGGAAATTACTCATTTGAACTAGAGTCCATAGTACTCTAGAATGAGTTTGAGCGTATTAATAGATATGAGCGTGTATTTGTTAGTGAATACACATTGTTTTAATATTGTGTTGATTGGTTTATTGAGTGGCATATGAACCTTCGTCGGCACAGTCTGTACAACTGTATCGAAGGGGTTTCTAAACACCTGAATAGAACAATCGACACTGTATTGTTTTAATGTGGGTAAATGAAATAATTTTACCCAAAATATATTTTTGATATAAAGAAAGTTTTGTAACTATTTTAGCTAATATATGCTTGCTTGGATGTTAGGAAGAATAATATTAAAGTATTATCATTGTTAAGTGAAAATTTGACTAAAAATGGAAAATATAACCAAAGTTTAAGAGAATAAATTCATTATAAAATGAAATTTATAAATATGAATTATAAATGTAATTTATGAATTGAATTATAATCAAACGGGAAACTATGCAAATGAATTATAGTTAAATTTGATTTAAGCAGGATTTGGAAATTTAAAATTCCGGAGAATTTGGACGTGTTTGTTGAAGTGTTTTGAAAATAAATGATAACATCATTGTTTTGGAGGTATTTCTGAAAGGAAATGTGTTTTGAATGGATTTTGAAAGTGATATAGCATTGAAATCACTTGGATTATTGGGAAATAATTCTGATGATGACGGCCGCATCATCAGTATTCATTTTCGAATTTCTAAGTGACGGATCGCTGCCAAAAATTTATTTGTTCAGAAAAGCTATTTGTTTTTGAAATTTCAAAGAAAATTTGTTGGGAGTAAAACCAGGATTGGTTTGACTTTTGAGAAATGTGATTTGAGCTGTTGGAGATTTCAAAATGATTGGAAACCAAAAGCCGGGTGTTTGAAAATCCTGATGAGATAGGATGTAAGCTTATAAATTGAGATGATTTTTAAATCAGAAAGGAAATATAAGATTTGAATGTTGGAAATTTAAATTTAAAGTGAAAAGTTAAAAATGAAATTAACTTGGATTGGGGAATAAAAATTTGACTGGATCGAAATTAATTGGATAGGCTGAAAATAATATCCAGTTGTATTCGAATTAAGTTGAAATCGAATTGAGATTAAATAAATCCGATTTTAAAATAAAATTGAATTGGAATAAAAATTCAATTGAGTTATTGAATGAAATTAGATTCTTACCTGAATAAATGGAAAATAAATTGGTTAAGGATTGGATTGAAGTAAATAAATTAGAATAACTTATAAAAGAATCAGAATTAAAAATCCATAGAGTAAAATATGCTTGGATTTTACATAAATGTAAAACTCGAGTTAAAAATAAAAGATGAATATATTTAAGCCTTGAATGAATGAAATGCATGGAATAAAATATGATTGGGTTATAAATAAGCGTAAGGCTTGAGATGAAAATAAAGGAAGAATATATTCAAGCCTATAATGGATGGAAATGTGTAAAATAATAAGTTATGACTTATAAATTGAAAATGGGATAGAAAATCCAAAATAAATATTGTTTGATGAATTGAAAAATAAAAAGAAGATCAAAAATTAAATTATAAAATAAATTGAACTTAAGAAAATTAAATGAAGGGATATTTGGAATTAAAAATCAAGTATTGAATTATAAATAGGGGAGAACTAATTTGTTAATAAGTTAGTTAATGAAATGTTAAATAAAGCTGAATTGTGAATTAATAATGAAGATTGGAAATAAAACTCAAGTTATAAATCCAATTCGACTTGAATTGTTAGTGATGTAAATGAAATTGAATTGTGGGTTAATAAAACTGGATGGTAAATTAAAAGATAATAGTGGAATCAGAACTTGAGTTATAAATAAAAATTTGACTTGAAGTGTTAACAAATTGAATATAGTTGGGAATGTGTCGAATAAAGAAAAATGAAAATTGGATTAAAATGGTAATGGTTTGTATTGCGAATAAAATCCAAATATGTGGAAATAAGTTGGAAATAGCCTTGTAATCAGTAGAATGAATTGAATCTGGAAAAGTTAAATTTTATAATAACTAATCAAATAAAACTGTAGATTTAAAATGAGATTTGATTGTGATAGAATCAAGTTGGATAGAAAAGAAAGCTTACTTGCAAAGCGAAAATTCATAATGGATCGAGTGGATAAACTAATTTTATTGAATTAATAAATGGATAGAATAAATAAGAATCAAATGGATGATGGAAATAGAATTTGTCGTAAAAAGAAATGGAAATGAACTTAGGTTATCGACTTAAGTGTTGAATGAAAGCCAAACTCAAAATGAAGTGTGGTTTAAATGAGTTGAGAAATAGTTAGAAATAGTTATTGAATGAGATATCCTGGATTGTTTTCGAGCTAAATAAAATAGTTTGGAATAAAAAAATATGGAATGAATTGTAAATGAATGGATAGTGAATGGATTTTAAGCAGAATGTGTCGAGCTAGATCAAATGGTTTTGAATGGAACCTGTTTGAATAATGAAACTAGTTTGGTTAATAAAATGAAAAGCAAGTGAATGGATTCAAATTTAAAATGCAATGGAAACGAGAATATATGGATTGTGAATAAATTTAAAAATGGAATAGAATTAAGTATAAATTGAGTTGAAATCAATTTAAATTGGTTATAAAACATAAATACTTATTTATTCACATAAATCTCGTCAAATTGCATAGAATAAATTATCATAGAATAAATTATCGTTGGATGTAAATGGAAGTGATTAAAATTCTATGTATTGATAAGAGTAAAATAAATTGATTTTGAGAGCAATTGAATTAAATATGAGTTCAGTTTGCTTAAAAATAAATTAAATGTAAGTTTGTGAGTTGTTAACCATTCGGATTAAGTGAAATGATATGTGATTGGTTGTAAGCAATTAAAATTTATGTTGGAATATTTAAATTGCTTGTAAAAAAGTGTTTAATGGGCATTTCTTTTATAATTCATGTGTTTAACTATTGCAAATAAGTGAAATGTTGTCAAACTTCAATTATATGGAACTTCATGTTTAAATTGAGTAAGTACAGGTACCTGGAAGCCGTGTGGCTAGATTTTGGGCACGCTAACTGCTAAATAAATAAGCCGCTTGCTTAAAAATGCTAAATAAGGTACGCCTACGCAATAAAATTAGGAAATATGAACTGTTTTTGGTTTTTCCGACCGTGTGGGTCGATGTATACATATTTATCTCTTTTGTCAAATTGCAAAAGCTCCTCCGTACAAAGGAGACTTTGCCAAAAAAATTCAAAAATTTTGGGAGTTAGAAATTTTTCAAAAATTTTAGAAATTTTTGTTAACGACAAATGTTTTCAAATTGGAATTTGAAATAAATTTGTAAATGAAACTAATTTAAAGTAATGATATGAATTAGTTATTAATGAAAAATAAAATTTAAATATTAAGAGTTAAAGACAAATTGAATTCATACGGAAATGAAAGGATCAATTTGAATAGAAATAGATATAAACTAAAATGGTAAGGTGAAAATAAATATAAGAAACATATAAATTGCTTATACTAAACTTAAGACAGAAATGGTGAGTTCTTAATTGGAAATTGATCTTTAAATATATTCTAGGTTAATTTTTGGAATGGATAAATATTGACATTTCGTAAGGAAGTTGATAAAATGTTTTTGGAATATTGTGATTGGATACTAGTACCAAGCAGGATATGCAGGTATTATAAAGGGAAAAGAGAATTGGTTTTGATTTCCGATGATAAAAATTGAAATGCTCGACAAAAAGGTATGTGTTTAAATTTCTATGAAATTTGATTGGGTTTTTGGATCTAGCCACTTGGCCTTTTGTTTTCTTTTGGAATTTGGGAGCCCGTAGAGGCCTTTTGTAGTTGTACCGAGCTAGCCGCGCGAAGGAGATGCTGGCGAAATTTTTAGGAAATTTTGAGAGTTAGAAATTTTTTGAGAAAATTTGGATAAGTCGAAATTGGTTTTAAAATTTAAAACTTAAATGATTGGGTAAATAGGATTGTTTGAAAATTATGGGGGAGTTTGAGAAGTTAGTAAGAATGATAGTGGGTCTATAATAAAAAAGATATGTTATGGCAAGTTAATTAAACTGTTTGGTTTTGGGAAATAGGAAACGGGAATTGGACCATTCTTCCTAACTAGTAATTTCGAGGACGAAATTCTATTAAGGGGGGAGGAATGTGACGACCCGAAATTTTCGAGCATTTAAAATCGGAATATTTAATTGATTTTAATATTTAAAAGTAAAATTTTAACTTGAATTCAAATATCACTAATTATTGATAATTAAATTATTAAATTAAATAATTTGAAGTTGGATAAAATATTGAATCTGGAATTCTAAGCCTATTAAAAATAATTTGAAGGCTTGTAGAATTTATATTGATAACACTGAAGATAATAGAAGTTGTAAAATTGAAATTAACAGTGGTTTGTTCAGTTTTAAAATTTTAAAGTTTAAGTTGAATTTAAAAATAGCCTTCCCGGGCACAGTCTCGGAATTCGACGAAACCTATTTCATTGGATCCGTAATATTGTATTATTATCGGATTTCAATTTTCGTAGTAATTGGAGCAGTTGTGTGAGCGTATGATATATAAACACATTGAACTTTGTTTTGAAACAAATCTAAATTTAAATAAAATATATTGCTTTTCTTTTATCTGACAATAAGTACAACCCGCTGCCCTTATGTCTCCTTCATACCCCCTTCTTTTCTCTTTCCCCTTCTCTAATCTCCGTTCGAACGCATGCTATAAAAATAATAATATAATAATGGCCGATCAAACAAAATCACAGCTCCTTCTAATATAACTTAAAATCAAAAACCCTTTTCGTTCTCCCCCATTCCTTTTGGAATTCATGAAATTGTTTCATATGAAATCATCGCTTCCTTCAATTATAAATTCCTTGACCTAATCGAAGAAACCCAGGGCAAGCTCGAGCTCGCGAGCGCGAGGCCGCCAACGTCGATTCGATGGTAGAGCCGATTTGGGGATTATCGTGTTTTATGGAGATTCGTGTGGGTTGTGTTGTCGGCAGCGATCGCGTTTGGTAAGAAGGGGTCGAAGCGGCTGCTACGTGGGGAGGTTGGAAGGCGCGCGATGGTCTCTGTAGCACGGTGAGCGGTATGGTTGCTCAGCTAGGATTTGTAAGTTGCGGCGGTGAACGGGAGGGAAGCTCGTCGGTGAGTGGGGTTCGCGAGAAGGGTAGGTAGCTGGTTGTGGTGAAGGGGGGAACCCATTCCTTATTTTCGTTCGACCTGGAGATGTCGAAATTCGTACTGGTAAGAGGTATTTTTTTCTTCTCTGATTGGAATTATTTGATATTCTGGAAAATAAAATATTTTTTTACAGTAAGGTTTAAAATGAAAATTTCTGTATATACCTATATTTATGTAGATGAAAGAAAATTTATTTTTACTGTAAGTATATAAAGACAATTCTATTTTAGTTAATGGAAATATATATACGTATACGGTTAAAAACAGAATATGTATATATATTGATAAATTAGTAAATATGTATATAGATAAGGTTTGAAGATATAGAGATTTTGAATGTTGAAGTTATATAAAAATCTGATTTTTAACCCATGTAGATTATTTTTATAGGTGTAATTTCAAAGGAAATAAATATACACGTTTTCATTGACCAGTTTATTTCAAATAATTTAAGTGATTAATTTGTTAAATTAAATTATTCGTTTAAAACCAAATTATCGGTTTAAATTTAATAAGTGATAATTAACTGTTCGATCAATTCAAATATTAATAGAATCCTATAATGCTTATACAAGGTCAAAATAATGGAAACAAGCCGGGTTGGATCGGATAGCAAACTAAATCCAAGGTGAGTTAATCTCACTCGGTTAAACTTAAATTTAAATGATTAAATTTAAATAATTGTTTGAATGGTTGAATTGATTAATGTGTTATAGTATGATATTTTGGAATTGGAATATTATATTGTGCTAACGTCTGTGATGTAGGGAAAACAGGTTGGAGGGATCCAACTGGATCCCTCAACATTTATTTAAATTATTTAGTACCCTCTGTTGTGATTATTTTATATTCCGTGATGAATATTATTGACAATTGTAATATTGGATGTTATGGTTTACCTGAATATGTTCCGGTGCACTAATTTATCAAGATATATAGAATTGGATTTTGGAAATAAAATGAAGAGAATTTGTAAGTGAAATAATTATAGAGAATTTAAATAAATTAGGAATGAATTGGATAAGAATAATAATAGATTTACATTCTAATAAATAAATTCCTTATATGGAAGGGAAATTTTGAATAAACAGAAGATTAATGATTTTTTATACTTCAGTACGATTAAAACATTTATTTAAAATTTAAGATTTAAATTATTTAAGAAGAATAAAGAAGAAACTGGGAAAATCTGAAATTGGTATATTTCAGTTAAAATATTTTAAATCAAACGGAAAATAATAACAATAATAATAAGTCCATAACTAATGAATTTTGAAATGAATTGAGTAATTAAAGAAACTTATTTCAAATAAAATAAATTGGAAATCAATTTGGGGAAAATTGATTCAAGTGATTGAAGTTGGAATTTTCTTTTGATAGCCAAGAACATGTTTTTAAAAGTAAATTTTTAAATATAAATTAAATGTTTTAAAGTTGTTTTTAAAGAAAGCAAGTTTTGTAAATTTATTATTTCTAATATTTAAAGTCTAAAGTAAGTATTTTCCTTTAATCTATTTTAGCAGTAATTATTAAGAAGTAACTTTGTATTTTGTTTTAAAAAAAATAGAAATCCAGTTTTATATTTCATTAAGTAACTTTATTTTCAAATGTTTATATAGTATGTATTTTTAGTAAATTATTGAAGTAGTTTTAACTTAAATGTTTAAAAGTAAATTCCAAAGTAAGTATTTTGTTTAATCTATTATCGTAATAATTATTTAAAGAATGATTTGGTATTTTGTTTAAAGAAGAAAATCTAATGTATAGTTATAACGTAACCTTATTTTAGTTATTTCTAAGTATTATTATAAATTAAGTATTAAAGTAAATTTTTCTAAATTAAACGTTAAATATATTTTACAATAAAGTGTTTTTAAATTATTTTAAAAATCTAAAGTTTTGTGCTTGGTGATTCCAGTGGAAATGGAAATACTCGGAATTTATTCTGGGAAAAGGAAGATAGTTCAAAAACTATATTCAAAAGGGTTTGAAAGTGAAAATATATCTTGTAAAGATATTTTGAGATAAATAAATAATTTGGGAAATTATTTATTGGTTGATGGTTGTTTGTGAATATTAATTGATAGTTAAATCACCGACTATCAATATTGGACAAATGCGCTGATCGTTTCGAAGAGACCAGGATCGAGATTTATTTCTCGAAAACCACTTCGATTCGGTTTGTACGTTTCGTGGAAACGAGTTTGGATTCGAAGATGGAGCAGTGAAGTGCAAGGGCTAGTCGCTACTAATCCTGAGGATATTTCCAAAATGAATGTAGTAGGAATAGTGCCTTCGGTTCCGTTCGAACCCGGGACGGACTTGTATGGATGAATGCTTGTGAAACATCGTCAGGTGGACGATGGGAATTCTAAGGATATGTTCTAAAAAGGTAACGCTAGGCCTCAAGCCTCATCAAATGGGAATGACTGAAAATCAGGGGTTATGCAGCAAGGCTAGGTGGGTAGCACCCAAGCAGGGTGAGGTCATCCCTGTCTAGATGTCCCTTTTTATTTCGGCTTAGTGGGCGGTTGCTGATCCCAACCGCGGGATGATCTCATCGGGATTATCCAGTAAGGGGTAGTCCCGGTCTTGTGTTGCAGGGGAGCGGGCGTACTCCTCGGTACAGTGATCTAGGCCACGTACTGTGATAGGTGGTACCCCAGTGCCTAGTCATTAGTTGGAAATCCATTCTCCCTACGAGCCTTGTACGAGTTTTGTTTGTATTACCCACTCTGTGGCTAGTAGCTGGAATTTAATAATGTAACAATTTCGGCTATTTTATAAGTATATGTATATAGACCCTATTATAATATCAGAGGATTTCTATAAAAATTGTTTTAGCTATCGTAAGGTAAAAATCCGACATGTTTATTTGTGGCGTGGTCTTAAGAAATGCCTTTGTTTTCAAAGGATTTTTGAAACTTTAATAATCAATTGAGTGTGATTTTCTCACGCTGGTATTCCAGACTGACTCGGGTATTATTTAACTGTAATGCTTGGGTCAGACCGAGTATTATAGGATACAGGATATGATGCTGTGGAGCTCAGGAGACGAGCAGGATGACGATACATACTCCCGTACTTGGTTATATATATATATATATATATATTTCGCTGTGTTGAGTTGTTGTGTATCCATTTGTATTGTGACGACCTCCCATGACTCCTGCCCTAGATAAGGAGATAGTGCGCTGTAAAGTGTGCCAGGCCGTCATGGACGATCATCGAGGTAAGGTAAAACAAAAGAACTCTATCGTATTACTCACAACGCATGGACAAAATACAATAGAAAATATACATAGTGAAGCTCCATATAACAGAATCTCATCATATAAACTCTAATAGTTTGATACAACAATCAGCAAAGTCAATACATCAAGCCTCACTACATATCACTCAGAGAATATACAAACAACGGAACACCCAGTACATATAGTAATAAAACAATATGCAAAAGCCTCCAGCTCGTCTTTGTCATCAACAGCGTTGACCACTAAGAACAGCACCTGTCACCTGCTACCTAGTCTGCCCATCCCAACATGGATGAATAGCCCAAGGTAATAAGAGTTAAACATAAAACCTTGAGTCAGACAAAAGTCTTAGTGAGCAGTAAATCAACTATCAAACATACCAAAAGAGCATAAAGGGTAAAAGGAATAGGAACCCAACCATCCCACTCCACCTCTTTCTACAGTGATAGCCCCCAGACACATTAAGCAGAAGTAAACATAGCAATTCAGACATTCAAAGCAAAGTAATTATCACTCGAGTCAAGGTCGGTGTTTTCCAAGTACAAACCTCCAAGGCCTAAATCAAGATCAGATAAGCACCCTGAAAACATCGCTCATGACCCAAGCGACGATACAACCAAACATCCAAACATCCATGACCCTGGCTATCACTGTTATCATTGCCTTGATTTCATCGTTAATTGAATGACCATCTCATTATCTCTTCCATCCGCCAAGGGCTAATGGTAACCCCGGTTCTAGACATAACTCCGCACGTCGTCGCAGCCCGTGCCTAGGACTATCGAATCTGCCCAGAGTACTAGCACGTTGTCGCAGCCCGTGCCTGGAACGTCATCGCAGCCCGTCCCAACGTACTCTTGCTTTGAGCATGCTAGAACCTTCAATAACGATGAAATCTCAGCCTCCTAGTCATCCTCCTCGACGACTGTTCTCATACTAGCTCAAGCGCCTTTCGAGCCAACCATTATCCACAAACTCGAACCACATCATCGAGTATCATCATGCTTGGGATGATCCCGTCTGGATTAAACCAAGGCTTTCTCACATCTTACTTTGCTTCTTCGCATCATAGCAAAGTTCCATCTCAACATCACGGTTTGCCTCATCGCATCATGGCAAAGTCTCATCTCAACATCATCATCAAGTCTATCCATATGAGCTTCAACATCCGCTTCATATGTCACAAGCAGCTTTCCTTATTCAAGAGCCTTTCCACTTAGCTTTTGAATCATCTTCGACCAACTTGTCCAAATCAAGTTATCAATCAACTAATCCATCAAATCAAACATTAATCCAAGTAATCAATCATTCAAACAAGATCTAAATAAACAATTACAACAATAATGGCAATTTCGTAAATAAAGAGTCCAAATCTAACATGCATTCTAACAAGCATGAATTATGAACAATATCTCTACAACTTGATGAATGAACTTGCATAAGTGAACATGTAGTAAAATAGATGTCAAATCATCATGAGCAATAGATCTACATGCAGACTTAAGAAAAATGCACGAAATCACTCTCTTTAACACATAAACAAACCATCGATCCAATATACTCCTTTGGGTCCGTGTGAGAGATAACCACCACTCACCAAAACACCTAAACAGCTCAAAAGATAACAACTTCAGATCTGGACAGCGAAGAACTAAGCTTGATCCGGCAAAATCTCGCTTCAATCGATGAAATCTCTCTTTGAAGAATGTAGATCTTCAACTTTGGATCTTGGATCTTCAATCTTGATCTTCAATCTTGGATGGATGTAAGCACTAGATTAGAGTGGAGAAAAGAAGTGAAGAAATGTTGTAGTCGAGCTCTCAAAATGTCAGCACTTCGTCGCTTCAAAATCCGGTGCGAAAAAGTGAAGATAAGTGCCTCTATTTATAGGCTGAAAATCCCTTAAGTTGCCGCCCCTTAAGTCGCCGCCGACCTATCCCATGAGTCGCCCCCGACCTAAGACTCACGACCCATAACCTCAATGACCTAAAACCTAAAGCCTGCGGCATACGACTTAACACTAAGCATAAGCTTCAACGACTTACGACTTAACAGGTCCTACGACCTAACACACACAGGACCAAACGACTCAACACATGCAGTGCCTCGACCTAACGACCTAAGCCCTTAAGTCGTTTGGACGACTTAACGACTTAGCAGATATACGACCTAAGCCATAACACACGTGCGCGACTTACGACCTAACACTAAGTCGCTTGCTACCTTAGGTCGTCTCACGACCTAACTATAACCCGGTACTCACCACTAGGTCGCTAACTCGCTAACTACCTTAAGTCGCTCCATACTTAGGTCGGTCGAAACCTTAAGCCGTTAACCCCTAACCAACCTATCTCCTTAGGTCGTTAACTCGTAAGTCGCTGACTTCTCTTAGGTCGCTAATCACCTTAACTCGTTAACCCGCTAGCTTCCTTAGGTCGTTCCAAAACTCCACCGACCTATCTATCATACGACCTAACTCCCTAGCTCGTGCTACCTCACTAAGTCGCTAGTATCTATAGGTCGGTCCAAATCCTATAGGTCGTTACTTCTATAGGTCGCTCCACTCGACCTAACTCTCACACGACCTAAGCTCCACACGAGCTAATTCTTCACGGGCTAACTCACACATGACCGAGTCTCTCGACGACACTTAATACTAACAACCTAATTATAATTATACTACGATTTATCGACACGTACAGTACAGGTCGTTACATGTATGATATTGATGTTGAGCTGTGATTGATGTATTCTGATGATGATGTTATATATATATATACAGATAAATTTGATTTTGTGTAAAGATCATTTATTATCTATTATATTTTATTCCGCTGCGATGGTTAGATTCTGTTGTTGTTTTCTATTTTCTCTTCTTCTACCTCTTCTTCTTTAACCCAAATGGTTCGTATTTCTGTACAACTTGAGTTGATTTAGGTAGAATAGTGCTGACTCAAGGGGTAAGGATTTGCGGGCCGTTACATCTTTTTGGACCCCTAGTGGTTTAAATGATGTAAGAATGCAAAGGTTTATAATATGACGATTGTCCCAACTTCTTTTATTATTGCAGTAGTACCACTCTTTTAAAATAAAATATTTAAAATTAATAATAAATTGTTTTGGATTTGTTGCAAACGATGTTTTAGCCACATTTATTTTTAAACCTTTAAATAACACTTTGGAAGAAATTTTATGAGTATATTTAGATCTTTAATAATGGGATTTTAAATGATAATAATAAATATTAGAATCTTTTATAAAAAGATTTAAAATATTATAATTAACATATTATAAAGAGAAGTTCATTTTAGCAACGTTTTGGTGGTAATTTTTTTAATCTCTTCGATTATATTTTAAAGTAAGTAAAACTTGTTAAGTAAATTGCGAATATACTTGAAAACTTTTGAATAAGTATATACACACTTTTTAGGTATTAAAACAGGTATGAGTAAAAGGGATATATATATATATATATATATATATATATATATATAGGAAGTTATAATTGGTAAAGGAGTGCTAATTAACAAAGAAAATTTTAACTAATACAAAGATGTTTTCACATTTAACATTGGAAGTTTATGATGATGTATCGATTTAATGAATTATTTTAAAAATAAGTTTTCGAGAAACCATTAAGATATGTTCAGAAACGTATTATAATAAAAAGATATTTATCTTGTGAAAAGAAATATTTTCTTTAAGTTGAAATATTTGGAAATGAAAATGTAAAATGGTTACCTTTATAAAAGATTGAAAAAAGGGATGGAAGTTTATGAAACGTTTTCATAATTTTTTTTGGAAAGGTTAATAAATAAATACGAAGTATATGCATTGTTTCGTCGCACGGTTTAATCTAAGATTCGAGTACAGAACTTTGACGTGTCTTGACATTTATCCCAAAAAGAATTTATCACTCGATTCTTGACGATGAACATTGATGAGGGTTGATGGTTAGATGCCTATCATAGTTAAGAGTTGTGCAAGGAGAACTAAAGTTCATATAAGAAACCCTGGTCAGAGTCTGCACTAAAGGATCGAGGGATCAATACTAGTTCGGAAATGAAGTTGTGAATTCAAATAGAAGACTGAATCAAATATTGTGTACGAATGATTTATATACATCATACGGAGATGAGTTAAAAATAAACATTTTGGGCAAAACCTTTGGATTTTTGTTTTGGGTAATTTCGAGGATGAAATTCTTTTAAGGGTGGGAGTCTGTAATGACCCACCAATTTATTACATTAATAAATTGAATTTATTTTTAATTAAATATGATAATAAAGATAATACCGTTTCAAGTAATGATAAGTAGTAGTAAACTTATATTGAATAAATATTTGCGAGAATATTTTCCTCAAAGAATTTATGTCGATTTAGGCGTCGTATGTAAATATAGATTTATTTAAATTTAATCAAGATTTAATGATTTAATAATTGTTTTAATTATTAAAATAAGGGTGATGATTCATTTTTAATAGTTATGAAGTGAAAATAAATCATTTATAATAGTTTATAAAGATACATATTTAATTTGAAAATATAAGGAAAAATCAATATCGCTTTATCGGTATAATGGCAATTTTGTAAATAATTTTTAATATAAGTTTTTTAATTCAAATGTAATCAATTTAATTCATTTAAAATAATAATAAATTTATTTTTGAATTTTGTTTACAAATATATTTACGTTAAAGTATAAGTGAAAATGTGACCAATAGTTAGTTCTCCGGGTTTCAACGATTTAACGAACAAAAGTTATTCAAAGACGTCCGAGGTGTTATGTACCTACATGTACATACATATATATGTTCTATACACATGATAACATGTATATAAACATACATATATAAATATAACTATGTATAAGAAATATAATATAAAATAAATAATGTATTTTAATGATTTCTTACTCTTTAAGCACAAAGAAGTCAACATATGTATACATGAGAGGATGGAAGTGATGTGCACATTTGGGTGGGGGCCTTTGGCCATGCATTATGAAGGGAGGTAGTATGTTGGAGAAGGCTAGAAATAGTGACAAAAGTGACGTGTATATGTCTCCTTTTATACTCTTCCTTTTTCCTATAGATATCCTACCATCTTCTTTTCCTTTTCATTCATTTTCTTCTTCATAATTTTCAAGCTTTTGCCTCCACTTTCATGGCTTCCATCCTAAAATAAATAATGTCTAAATTTATTTCAAAAAAAAAAGAAATTAAATCATAATGTATGGTTTTACATAGCTAAACACCTCAAAACAAGCTCGAATCTCCATCTCTCCACCTCCTAAACCCAAGATACCACTATTCACCCCCCTAGGCTACAAGCTCCACCTCTTCAGCACTATAAGCCATTAGCACTAATGCTTGGCCGAGCCATTTTAGGGATCCAAGCTCGATTTCATAGAGTTTCATTTCGAGATAGCGGAGTTATATCCGCTTTAAAACTACTACGAAGGAAAATGAAGGTGAGAACTCCTAAACTACTATATTATATTTTGAATGATGATGTTATGTTTGCAAATGGATTTTTAATATGCTTTGATCATCAAGTTTGGTTGTTTTCATATGAATGTTGAATATACATGCAAGCCACGAATATATACGTCGATAAACACAAAAGGAAATCACTTTCCCTGCATTGAGGAAATGGTGTATATGAAAGTATTAAACCTCTTAAAAATGGTTTAAAATGAATTTAAATTGCTTTATAAAAATTTAAAAGTGTTTTGGTGAAGTTTGAAAAGAAATGGAAAATTTTGTTAAAAATAAACGCGTCGCGTAACGGTAGTTCGCAATTTCGGGCTATAAAAGTCAAACAAGTGTAAAAGTAGCTTGAAATTCTTCGAGATAAGAATTTTCTGATCTATTATATTCATAATTTTCCAACGAAGAAGGAAAATCGAGATTTCGATAAGAAGAGTTTGAAATATGAGTAAAACAAGTTTTTGAAAAATCCTTAATTTGTAGTTCGCAATCCAAAACTTGATTTCATTGAAAATAATGTTTTTAAATTGTTTAAAAATATGGTATAAATCTTATAAATGTTTTAAAATGTTTTAAAAGTGATTTAAGTAATAAAAATGAATTTTCAAATAATAAAAAGTTGTTTTGATCAATATAGCTTAAAAACACTTTCCGCAACACTTTTTCCCAGCACTTTTCTATGGCTTTTGATATATAGTTTTAAACTTAACAATTATTTTTCAAATCTTTTATAAATATTTTCAAATGGATAATTAAATGTTTCAATAATGGTTTGAGGTTTTCTAGCTTATTAAAGAAAGTCCAAATAAATGTATTAAAGAAAAAGCTATTATAAATAGTGGTTTAATCTTGACTCTAAAAGCCGACGAGTAGAATGGATTTTCCTATTCGTGAGATCCGGATGTATGGTTGTACCAATCCAGAATTTTAGTCATCCGAAATTGGAATATTTAATTGATTTTAAATATTCGAAAGCTAATTTTTATAAGTTAAATAACTTATATTTCAAATATAATGATTTATTTGATAATTAAATTATTTAATTTAATATTTAAAATGGGTTAAATAATTGAATCTTGAATTTAAAATGAACAAAAATGATTTATAAAGTTGATTTAAATTCTATTTGAATTAGAATGGAGTTAGTGAACTTCTAAATGTGATTTAGAAGTTCTTAAACAGTAATTGGAAATTTATATTTAATTAATGCATAAAAATAGTCATTTTTGACATTGTCTTGGATTTCGACGAAACCAGTTTCATTGGATCCGTAATAGTGAATTATATTATGTTGTTGAATTTTGTGTCCATTGGACTTATTGTTTGATCGTGCGAGTTCAAAACGCAGATAAATTAATTAAAGAAAATTTAATTAAAATTATTTGATTTTGGAAAGTTATTTTCTGTATATGATAGAATTAGCTCCCGATATATATTCCATTGTGTTCGGAATAGAAATAAAACATAAAGAACGCCAAGAGGCACGCTATGTTTGGAGTTCAGAATTTTCACAGATGAATAGCGTCATGAAATCTTCTACAAATAACCCTCAACATTCATTCATTTGTTAACCTAACCCTAGAAATAATTTCCAGCTACCAATTTTTTACTTCCATGTGAAGATCAACATTGATCAGAGCCACTCGAAGCAAAATTAGCCTTCGACTTCAACTAGGCAAATGTAGAGGGCGACGATACGAAGCTAATGTGCAGTTGGATCGACTTATCGTAGCTTGACATGACCAAAAAGTGGACGCATTTGGTGCTGCAGTTTGGGTTTGTCGGACGGGAGGTCACGCTTGCGCATGCACATGCTGATCGTTGGTGCAAACGGAGGTGGTGGTTCTAGTGGCATGTGTGGTCGGAGCTCGACGGAGTTTTCTTGGAGGCGTGTGTTGATCTCGAGGTCGTGTTTAAATATAAAAAAAGAACATGCGTACGTGCGTGAAGCCTGGTGGTGGCGAAGTGCGCCGAGGCGAGCTAGATGGCTAGACGTTGGTCAACAACTGGCGTGGAGGCTGGTGGTGGTTTGAGTGGAGATTCATTTGTTCAAGCATGAGAAAAAAAAAGCTCAAGCGTGTGAAGGAAGCCATAGGAGGCAGGGAATGATAATAAACAGTAAGGCTGAAATTTTAATTAAAGTTTATTTAGTAGATTTTATAATTAGTTACTCGATGCTCATTAATTCATATCTTATTCGTTCAAGGTCCATTTCGGGCATGAAAATTTGCGTTGCGTTCATGTCAGCGAGCACTATGCTATGTAGTTGGATTGGACGAATTCAGAGCTTGTAGGAAATTTGAGTAAAATTGAACGTCCATTTAATTTTAATTCAATCTGTAGCGCTTTGGTGATCTCTAGAATATTTTTGTTAGTAAACACACATCTCTTTTCTGCTTATATTTTGTATAAGTGGGAATAGTTTACTTATGATCTTCGATGTTTGTTTGGATGATATTATATAATATATATATATATATATATATATATATATATATTAGTTGGTTTGGATATTTTCCCCGCCTATTGGTGCGGATGAGACCCTATTGCGTTTCCGTGTATGATGGATAATCCTTTGTATACGAATCATGCCTTGAAGCGGTAGATTTTATTATTTGATTATATGTCGTATGTGATGCAGTGGGACAAGTTGGAGGGATCCAACGGGATTCCTCACCACTGTTGATTTATTTTAATATATATGATGATATATGATGTTATGGATGCCATGATGATGTTTTTGATGTGATTTGACTTATTTAGTGCTATGGTAGCACTGGGCCTTATTTTGATATTTTGGAAATATTGAAATGGGTGATTTTGAACTAAAAGGTTTCGAAGTGATTTTGGAAGTAAATATGTTTTAATGAATTCTGATTTTTTTAAGGGAAAGGAATTTGTCTCTAAATAAATTTTTTTGATTTTTGATATTCTAAAAGCAATATAGTTTTGAGAAATACTATGAAAGATGGATTTTTGAATAAGTTTATATAAAGGGTTTATAAAGGTGATATTTTTATATATATGGAAGTTGATAAAAAATTGAGATTTATAAATGTTGGTAAATGGTTTTGAGGTTGAATTGGTAAATGGATTTCATTGGTAAATTTAGTTTTATAAAAAGATGGATTTATAATTGGAATTTATAAAAGATTTTGAAGTTGTTTTTTAAATGGAATTATAAATGAATTTTATAAATGAGTTTGATTTATGAAGAAATAGCTTAGAAATGAATTTTGATGGTAAAATTAGTTTTATAAAAGAATGGATTTATAAATAGAATTTTGTAAACAAAGGAGTTTGGTAAAATAAAAGTCATATAAAAACGAAAGAATATTTATGAAAGTAGTTTTGTAAATATGGAAGTGATTTATGTTGAAGTTCAAATATGAATTTTTATTTAAAGAAATGTTTGAAAGTGATATTTTGATGAATTTATTGGTTTTAAAAGGTAATTTATATTTTGGAAGTAAAGGTTTGAAGGTAATGGTTTTAAGTGGATTTAGTGGTATTGAGGAATGTTTCAAAATATGATATATGTCGAAAAACATAGATTTCAACATTTATTGTTGTAACACACGTTTTTGAGAAGTAAGGAAGGCTTGTACTATAACACAGTTTGTTATAGTAAATGATTTCCGAAAGGAAATATTTTATATAGTATATGGGATTTATTTATCTATATATTTATTTGCCGAACCCTATACTAATGTTTTCGTTTTAGCGTAACGATGTTTTATGCAACAGTTGTTTTGACACAATAAAGCGTGTTTTGAAAAATATAAAGCTTTTCTAAAATGATTTGTATATATGCTTATACTATGAATATATGTAACGATCCAATTTTTAAGCCAAATTTAATTTAGTAATTTATATAATTTTTAGGATTAATTTGAAAATTTTCAAAACAAATAAGATATATGTTGTTTGTATATATATAAAACTAAATAGTAAATATAATATAACAAATTATATAAACATATTAAAAACATTTAATAACATGCCATATTTAACAAGTGTAAAAATTGTATCATACAGATTAACATGTGTAACATTTATAACGTGCATTAAAACATTTGTAAGTCAATTGAAACATGTAATTACAATTGTCATGTTTGATTAATTATTTTTTATTTTTTAAAATTAAGTAAATAAGATTTATATATATATGTATATATCATTACTCCTTCCTTCTCATTTCTTTGATTTCAAAACCAAACTTGAGAAACTAAAATCTGAAAAATAAACCATAGATAAAAAAATAATAACAAAAGTGAACAAACCTTACAAAATCTCAAAATCTGAAGTAAGCAAGCTAAGATCAGATCAACAATCAAGCAACAAAACAAGATCAAGCTTGAAGTTTTGTAACAACCCTAGATTTTTCATATATTTTAATATTTGACTTTATTTTATTTTGAAATTATTTTTAAACTTGTTTTATTTCAAACATTTCACATTTTTAAATATAAGTGTTGATTATTATGTGAATTATAATTTCAAACGGGTATAAATTGGATATTTTACTGAACGATGAATTTCTGTTCAAACCGGTCAAACTTTGACTTTTAAATTTCAAATTTAAATATTTAGATTCTTAAATTTTATCTTTTATTATGAAAATAGACTTAATAACTTGAATACTGTTTTCGTTTCGTTGAAAACAGATTCAAATTGTGAAAGTTATGTATATTCCAATATTGAGTGTAATCTGCTTTATTTAACAATCCTGTTTATTTTAAATAATATAAACTATATTTTTACTGTCATATTTTATTTTAAAATGTGTCAATATGTCATTATATATATATTTTGTCTTTTAAATTTTATTAAAGTGGTGTTTAAATTTTTCCAAAGTCTATTTTATTTATTTTCTATTTTTAAAGGCTAGTTTCCATTTTTCTGCTATTTTCTTCATTAAATTATATTAATTAATATTTATTTATGTATTTTGTGAAATTAATTTTTATTTTGTATTCTTATCTTTATTTACAAATATTTCTCAAGTACGTAAAAATTTTCCAAACTTCATTGCATTTATTTTCATATTTTCATGACTAGTTTGCAATTTTTGCTGTTTTTATTAATTAAATTATATATATAATTAATATATTTATTTAATTTTGTTTATTTACTATATTTTCGGGTTTTATCTGTAATTATAATTAATTTTTCATTTATTAAAATTTTCAAAAGAAAAAATAATATGAAGAGTTTTAAACCTTTCACTTGCCTTGGTCTTTTCACCTCCTTTACCTTTTCAATTCCAAATAACTCATGCATTAATTTTTGCTGCCCATATCTCCTTTGTTCAGCCGACTTCCTCATCATTTTTCACGAAATTTTTTGTTTCTCAACTCAAAAAAATTCGGCCTCCATCTCCTGAGAAAAAACTTTGGTAAATAATTCTTTGTTTTTCACTTTTCTTCTTTGTTTTCTTATTCTACTTGCACTTGCTTCAACCTTATGTTGTTCGACCTTGCTCCACCATCACCACCACCTTCATCACCACCTTGTCCAGCTGCAAACCACCTCCATCTCCTCTGATCTACCAGGCCATGGCCATCGTTGATGCAAGATCCATACGAAAATGCAAGCAACACTTCCTATATATGCATAACCGAGCTCCTATGGCCTTCACCACTTCACCACACCCCTTAGCCACCTCTTGCATCACTTCCACCATCACCTACCTGACCCAAAGCCACTGTCACACCATCCCCTAGCCTCCAATAGGCCTGGTCATTCCACATAAGGCCATAGTCGTGACTTGTTGTTATATAAAAATGCACCTTTGCCTTGTGTTTGTACATTTATGCCATTAATCACTCAAACAACTTCCATACCTTCACTACCCATGTTAGGCCGAGCATATATGACCCATACCTGACCAAATACATCCCATGGTAGTGACTTATCACCCTATAAGCTGAGCATAGTGATGGTGGAAGCAAGTGCAAGTGTTTGATTAATTGTTGTTCCTTAATTCTGCTGGTTTAATGTCATATTTTGGTTTGAAATTCATGTTATATGCATTGTTTTGTTTCATATGCACAAGACAAATAGCTTTGGCTTTTCCTCACTTGAATCGTAGTCGTGCTTTCGTGCTTTTTGGATCTCTGTTGTGTGTCTGTATTTGCTATCTCCAGCTTGTAGAGGTGAGTAAATCTCACCAGACTAATATGTACTTATGTAGTGATAAACTGACATCACCTGAATCTGTAAATGCATATCATCCTGTTATAACTGCTGTATTATATTCATATGAAGTTCACACCTATGTTTATACTTGTTATACCATATGTTACTTTATTTCATGCTATTCTGTTATTTTCATCAGTTTATCACACTGCAAGTTCCCTGTAGATTAGAATCACTATGGGTTGAAATGATACATACCCGAACGGACTTTAGAATAACAGAAAATCGTTATGGGCTGAAATGATAGGCCTGAATGATTTTCAATTATTTTATCTTACTTGGGATTGCGGGTTTGAAATGATCAAACCCAGTTTCCTTTGTAAATTACGGGTTGAAATGATATATTACCCGTATCACTTCATCTAGGCTTGAAAATGAAATACAGACCCGTTGTTAAAAATGTTTTTCTAAAAATTTTAAATTATTTTAGAAATGTAAATATTATAATATTTTGATTTAAATTTGATTAAAAATGATTTTTGTAAATCATTATTGATTTTCTGGAAATTTATAAGTGAAATAAATAAATGGTAAAGTTAGAAAATCTAAAATGTAAGTTATTTTGGAAACTAGAATTTGGTGATAAATGGAATTTAAATTAAATATGAAAATATGATAAATTTATGATATTTTGAATTAAATGAATTTAAAATGATTTTATAATATATTAATGATTTTTGAATAAAGTTAAAAATGTGAAATGAATGAATATTTAGGTTGAAATTTGAAAATATAACTAAAATTGGAAATTTGTGAGTTTGGCTTAAAAGTGAATGTTAAGTTAAGTAAATAAAAATGAAATTAAGTTATATTTGAAAATTTTAAACTTAAATGTTAAGTTAAATTTAATATAATAAATTTAAAATTTAATGTTGGAATTTAATAAGTGAATTATTATTAAATTTTGATTTTTGAATGGAGATTTAACTTTATAAAATCATGAATATAAGGGTACTTGAATGACTGTTTTAAAAGTAAAATTATATGATTTTATAAGCTAAAAATGATTTAAATAAAAATATAATTGTTTGTGAAATTATATTGAATACTTGAAGTTAATTAACTACATTTCTAAAATGCTATTAATTCTAATGTAAATGATAATACAGCATTTGTAAATGCTGTAGTTGATAATAATGAACCAAATGGCTAAGTTTAATTAAAGGTTATTATAGCATTTTTGTAAATGCTATAATTATTGAATTTAACTAAGTTTTATTTGAAACTAATGTAACCCTATTACAACCTTTTTAAATGCTATCTTTTATTAAATTGAACTGTTTTGAATGTAACTTTCCGTAGCAATTTCTAAATGCTGCGAAAGTTGAATTTTCATCTGTTTTAATAAATTAAGTGGATAAATGAATTTTGAAAGACTAAAATTTTGTAAATTTAATAATTTAATTATTAAATATAATAACTTCATTTTATAATTTAAAATGAAGTAATTTGTTTCAAAATATAAACTATTTTGAAATGTATTTTGTAATGGTATTTAAATTAAATAAAAATGAATGTGGTTTGGAAGATATTATATTTTGATATTATGAAATGGATTTTGAATGATATTGAATTTTGAAATGATATTTTATTTTGAAGTATAAAATACCATTTTGAAAGTTTAACCACGGGATGTATTTAATTCATAGTTTAACTGATTCTTAAAGGATGGGCGATCCCAAGCATCGTTTAAGTTATTGTGCATTCCTACTACAGTTCACTTGAGTTAGTTTACATTATATAAGTATATATTGTCCTGACTCGAGTGTTTTGTGTTTTACTTTACGCTCGGGTCAGCTTGAGTATTTACAGCTTAGCTTTGGGTTTCTTTCTGGAGCTAGGAATTGCTGGAGATTCTGCTTGTCTAGTTATCTATCCCTTCAGTTTCAGTTGTTCTATTTCAGCTTTGGTATTGATAAACTGCTATGTAATTGAGATTTCTATTGCATATGTTTTTCAGACTGATATTATGTATTATGTTTTGAGAGTTTGTTATAGTAGCTTCATGAACTACTATGGTATTTTAATTTCCGCTGCGAGTTATTCTGATATTCTGTGTCTGTGATTCTGTGATTGTATTTCATTTGCTCCAAATTTATTTACAACGCGGTATTTTGAGCAATTCAAGTCCGACATGTGCGGATGCGAATGGCTGAAAATATCGGGTTGTTACAAGTTTCAAGTTCAAGATCAAAGATCAGATCAAAGCAAGATAAATTTCTAAATTTTCAAAAATCAAATCAATTCCAGGTTCCCCGTTCTTTAAAATCAGGTGAGTAAACTTCATTTTTAAACTAGACCCTCTTTATTTTCTCATGTCTGTGATGATGGATGAGAATAATGACTTAGAAATGCTTCGTATGGACGTAGAAATACATTTTGTTTGGGTATACAAATTGAAAACATTGAATGTATGTATGCATGTCTGTGTATATGCATATACATATCTCTGTTATGTTCTATAGGCTCAAGAAACAACATAGATAAATTTATATCTTCCCATCTAAACAGTTTTAAATTATGATCATTAGAGAGAAAATGTTTGCATGGATGTAACTACATTTTTAAAAATAATTTCAAGTAAATATATTCAGTAATTAGTTCAAAAACAAGAAAATATAGTGATGATCATATATAAGTCATAAATCAAATGTATGGATTTCACATTTTAATTACATAATTTGATTCGTATTGAAAAATGGTGATTTTTGATCATCATATCATGATTTTTAGATTAGTATTATTGGGAATTCTCGAGTTGAACGGGATATGCATTTACGTCAAATTCCGACGATCGGCGAAGAGTTGTAGGTCGTGTTTGATGCTGGAGGAGGCTGGAATATTAGGGATCACAGGACAAATGGTGGGTGGATTTATCCACCACCATAGTGGCCGAACGACGTCGAACTATGGTTTTATAGCTAGATTGGTTCGATGATGAAGTCGAGGCAATTACTTGGTCATGGTTGAACCGGAGTTGATCGCAGGTGGGGGAAACGAAGCGTTGGGCAGTGGCGAAGGTTTGAACTTGACGACGTCGTGTTCGGTGGTCGGTGGTGGCATGGCGATGTGGTTTTAGGTGTTCGGGTCTGTTCTAGTGGGATTCATTTGTATTCGATTTCAATATTGTGTTAGATTCGAAGATTTGGGAGGTTAGAATCTCATGCGAGGTCGTTGTCGTCGTGCTTGTGGTAGCGTCGATGGTCGGAGGTGATCAGTTCGCTTGTGCACGTGCATGCATGCATCTATGTATTGGGATTGGTTGCTGTGGGATCTGAGAAGGAAGAAGTAGGCTCGAAGTCATACTCGAGAAGATCACGGGTTTAGCCCGTGAATGATTTTATCAGTAGCAACAGTTTTAAATTTGAAAAACAAAATTAAGTTTAAAAAGAAAGAAAAAAATGACTTGAGGTTTTGCTTGGGAAAAATTTGAAATGGCTCGGGTGGGAAATCGAGTTTATCTCGGGTACATATTGTAACGGTTTTAAATTTTAAAATAAATCAAGTTTTAAAAATTTAAATAAACCAAGTTTTGAACTATTTTCTTAAATAAATTTCTTTTAAATAATTGATGTTTATTTAAATATTTGGATAAGATAAGAGTTGTATAATATATTTTTAACTTGAATTAATTAAGTTAATTTATAAGTTAATGAAAAATTAATTCCAAAGGTTTATTAAATAAGATTTCAAAGAAAAATGGTTTTTCTTAAATAATGTTTTTAATTATTTGTTAACTTAAAAGTCTTAAGTTAATCCATACGTTAATAATAAATTCATTTCAAAGGTTTATTTAATAAGATTTAAATGATGTAATTAATTAAGATAAAGGGGGTTATCTTTAATTAATTAAGGTCTTGATTAATTAAAGAATCATTAATCAATGTAATTTAGAGGTAATTAATTTAATTTATTTGGTGATTAAATTAAATTAGTTAGGAATTAAACAATTGATTAAGATAAAGGTTGATCTTAAAATTAATTAAGATCTTAAAGTAATTGATGGATCATTAATTAGTAATTTAATGACAATTACTTAATGCAATTAGTTAAAGGTTAATTAATTAATTAAAGGTTAATTAGTTAATGTAAGTAATTAAAGGATAATTAATTACTTGAAGGATAATTACTTGATGTAAGTAATTAAAGAGTAATTACTTAATGTAAGTAATTAAAGGATATTTAAATAATTAAAGGTTAATTATTTAATAATTAAAGGTTAATTAATTAATTATCAAAGGCTGATTAATAAATGATTAAAGGATAATTAATTAATCAGTAATTAAGGATGATTAATTAAATTCATTAATTAACTTCATTAATTAATAACAAATGGTTTGTAATTAACTAATGTTAATTAAGCAGGGTTAGGTAATTAATTCACAAGTAATTAATTTATTTGGTTTAAATTAAATAAATCATAAAGTATGTGACAAATTAATCTTGCTTATGGATGATTGGATTATATTGAATGCCTTGAATCGTTTGATATCTCTGATATGTGATGTTCTAGGATATGAAATGCCTGGATTGAACTGTGATAATGTAAGTTGTTTATCTATGATGTATTGCTGTGTGAATGTGAACTTCTGAATTGAATTATAATTGTTTACTTAAACAACTTGGCCTTTAAAACGGCATTTGAATTTGGATGAGACCGGGAATCCTATTCCAAATGGTTATCCAAAAACCACATCGAATCTCAAAGTGGATCTTTTATTTAAAAGATTAAAAATGGAAATTTGTTGTGACTTAACTAAGATCCAAATGTATTCACATGTTTTAAAATAAGCGCTCATTATTTGGATAAGCTGGAGGAGGACATTAAGTCATAAAACCCATTTCGAATAATGATACGACAAATGAGATTGCATTTGAAGACGATGGTCGAAGACCAAGTATTTTCAAAAACAAAAGGATTACCTGTCGATTGTCTCTGCACTGTGTTGCTACGGTATAGAAATTACCCTATGTGATGGGGAGTCCGGACGTGATTAGGGAATATCCGGATTTGCAAGGACTTTTTCCTTAATTGGACGAAGTGCCTTCGGTTCCATTCGGGCCCATGATGGACTTGTATGGATGTATGTCTGATATTACACTTTGAGATATAAAGCTGGTTTCTATCAAATACATTTCTGTTTAGTGGCGAAGAATTTATTCTCTTAGCTTAACACACTTCTCTGAGATGTACGAGCTCAGAGGTTATGTAGTTGATGGTTACTGGTGATATATTCCCAATTTGGTAATGTGGCATGCTAAGCACTGAGCATTGGATGATCAAAGCATGACTTTTGTGTAAAGCGTAGCTTTGTGGGACGAGACTTCATCGAGCCTCACACTCCGAAAATGGTCAAAACAGGAAGGATGCTGCAAGGTTATGGGGGTCGTGCCCCTCAGGTTATGTGCATTTCCTTCTGGATAAAAAGTGGTATCATGGTATGGAGCCTAGATATTTTACTTATGTGGATTTATTGGAATTTGTGTGGCGCCTCGGCAAAGGTCGGTTACGACCGAAGGATGACATACTCATAACAGTTAGTTACCTAGTTACGGAGGTAACCCGGCCTTGTGTTGGTAGAGATCCGGTTAGGTTTCCGGGATGTCCCTCCAGAGGCTTATCCATTCGGATAAGGGAAGTTCCTTAGCCTTGACCATTTGTTGGAAATCTAAACAAAACAACACGAACCCTGTATGATTTTAGTTGTAGAACCTGCCATTTAACATGGTAGTTATAGTGCATACTATAATGGCGTGTATGCTGGCAAAGATTAATATTATACTTTTGATTTTTTTTTTTTAACACTATGCACTAGTAATAGTATCAAAAGGATTTTCACGTATCAAGCATGTTTGACTACTATAAGGATAAACCTTCTCCAAGTGTGTGATTGCATTGTGTGCGTGCCGGGAGACCTTATGGTGGTTTCATTTTCTAAAAAGCATGAACGGATTTCTTTTTATTTCTTTTTGTACAAATAACTGTTTTTATGTTTGCTCACGCCAGTCCCATGACTGACTTGGAGTTATTGTTCCCTTATCTAAACTTTGGGTGCCTATAATTATCCACACGGGCTGCCTAGAGTCAGGTTATTAGTAGGTTCAAGAGCTAAGTCAAAGATAGATGTAGATTTGGAAATCTTTGAAGCCTTTGGTTGCAAAGCCTAGACCGACACATTTTTGATAGCCTTAGTCTTTGTAAGCTTTGGGTTTTTAGATTTTTGCTTTGGATCTTTGCAATGAAGATGCAGTGTGTTGGATTCTCTCTTGGAAGGCCCTGTAGTGTTATCTTTCTGCTGTTATCTTTCCGCTGTTGTGTTGTGTATATTGGGTTTGATATTGTTGTCAAGCTTATTGTAGAATGTTGTATCCATTTGGTGTATCAATGATAATCATTTTGTTTCCGCTGTGTTGTTTTCATCTAATGTGTTATAGCTCCAGCGAACCGGACTCCAACATTTGAATCTCCAGCATTTGAATACGGGTGATTTATTTGGATGCCGATTTTTGAAGGTCGGTTTCCAGGTCGTCACATTTGGTATCCGAGCTGAAGGTTGAGTAAGAACTTTAGCTTTGGAGTATAATTCATTAGGCGACTCATTAGAGATAGGGTTAGAAATGCCCTAGAATGAGTATCCCTAATATATCTTGTCCGTATGCCTAAGTCAATTTAGTGCAAGAAGAGGACAAGGTAGGGGAAGGGGAAGTACCATTACAAATGGTCGATACCCTGCAACAACAGCATTGTGGGAGCATCTCTTCAGATCCAACCCTAGCAAAATCTGGCAGAGTTATATCGGGATTTCTCAAGACTTGGGGTGAAAACCATTCAAAGGTACGGAGACTATTATAGAAGTGCAAGCTTGGATTCGATCTTGTGAAAGGAACAACTTTTCCCATCAACCTCCTTTGATCATCATCCAATTTCAATCCTTTATTGGTTTTTTGGAAGCTCCAGGAAGAAGCTTTGGTATAGTGGGAGATTATTACTTTGGCCGAATAAGAGGACGAGTTTACAAGGGATAAATTCAAGCAAGTATTTGAGCGGTGTTATATGCCTTCCGCTAGTATTTCCAGGATGTATCAAGAAGATTACCTTGTTTCTTATTTATGATAAAATTGGTAGAATTATATTTGACATTGAGCCACGCATAGTTTTATTTCCCAGCAAATTGTAAAGAGTTAAATCTTGAACCCGAATTCCTAGTTGAACCTATTTGTGTGAAAAACCCGTTAGGAGGCCCTGCGAATCTTTGTTTACGTTGTAGAAAGTTTCCTATTTCGTATTCTTATCATCGATTTTCTATCAGCCTTTTTGTTTTTGACTTTAATAAATTTGAGAATTTACTTGGAATGAATTGGTTAACAAAATATGAAGCTAAATTAGATTGTATCAATAGAACGATTTCGGTCAAAACCAAACTTTGGAATTTTGTTGTGATTTCTTGTGAGGATCCAAGCCCAAAGAGGGACAAGCTAATGTATACTTTAGGGTATCCTGACCTGAGTTTAGAATCCATACCTATTATTCGAGAATTCCTTAACGTATTTGAAGAAGTAAAGTCTTTACCAACTTGGTTTCCAATGCTTGTCCAGTTGTGCATGCAAGTCGTAGGATGGTACCATGAGAAAGAGTAGATATAGTTGAGCAAACCTAAGATTTACTGGAGAAAGGATTTATACGACCTAGTCGTTCCAGTTGGGGTTCAGCTGTAGTATTTGTAGCCAAGTTCGATGGATCTTTAAGATTGCGTGTAGATTATCGTTATCTTAATAGGTTAACCTTTAAAGATAAATTTCCTTTGCCCCAAATCGAATGACCTGTTCGATCAATTGCATGGTACTTGATTCTTTTCCAAGATGGACCCAGCCCAAGGATTTCATCAGCTGAGAATTGCGGAAGATTGTACCTGGGAAACTCTAGATAGTGTTAGGAAAGCCTGTCCAGATTTGTGTTAGGATAGTTAGGAATGTTTGTTTGAATGAATTGTTTGCTTTGGTTGTTATTATATGGCTGATATGTATGCTTGGATTGTTTGAAATAAAAGCTTTGGGATTATCTTTTGCTTTCAAATTTCAAGGAATTTTTTTTCAAGGAGGGGAATTTGTAGCGATCCCGTTTCAAAGCCAAATTTAATTTAGTAATTTATACAATTTTTAGGATTAATTTGTGAATTAATTTGAAATTTTCCAAAACAAATAAAATATGCGTTGTTTGTGTATATATATATATAACTAAATAGTAAATATAATATAAAAAATTATATAAACATATTAAAAACATTTAATAACATGCCAAATTTAACAAGTGTAAAAATTATATCATACAAATTAACATGTGTAACATTTATAACATGCATTAAAACATTTGTAAGTTAATTGAAACGTGCAATTACAAGTGTCATGTTTGATTAATTATTTTTTATTTTTTTAAAAGTAAGTAAACAAGATTTTTATATATATCTGTCATTCCTCCTTCCTTCTCATTTCTTTAATAATATTCAAAACCAAACTTGAGAACTAAAATGTGAAAACTAAATCAGAGATAAAAAGTAATAATAACAAAAGTGAACAAACCTTATAAAATCTCAAAATCTGAAGCAAGCAAGCTAAGATCAGATCAGCAATCAAGCAACTAAACAAGATCAAGCTTGCAGTTTCAAGTTTCAGATCAAAGATCAGATTAAAGCAAGATAAATTTCCAGATTTTCAAAAATCAAATTAATTCCAGGCTCTCTGTTCTTTAAAATCAGGTGAGTAAACTTCACTTTTAAACTAGACCCTCTTTATTTTCTTATGTTTGTGATGATGGATGAGAATAATGACTTGGAAATGCTTTGTATGGATGTAGAAATACATTTTGTTTGGGTACACAAATTGAAAACATCGAATGTATGTATGCATGTCTGTGTATATGCATATACCTATCTTTGTTATGTTCTACAGGCTCTAGAAACAACCTAGATAAATTTATATCTTCCCATCTAAATAGTTTTAAGTTATGATCATTAAAGAGAAAATGGTTGCATGGATGTAATTTCATTTTTGAAAATAATTTCAAGTAAATATATGCAGTAATTAGTTCAAAAACTAGAAAATACAGTGATATTCATATATAAGTCAGAAATTAAATGTCTGGATTTCACATTTTAATTACATAATCTGATTCGTATTGAAAAATAGTGATTTTTGATCATCATATCATGATTTTTATATTAGTATTTATTAGGAATTCTCGAGTTGAACGGGATTTGCATTTTCGTCAAATTCCAACGATCAGTGAAGAGTTGTAGGTCATGTTTGATGTTGGAGGAGGTTGGAATATTGGGGATCATAGGAAAAATGGTGGGTGGATTTATCCACCATCATGGTGGTCGAACGACATCGAACTAGGGTTTTATAGCCAGTTTGGGTCGATGATGAAGCCGAGGCAATTACTTGGTCGTGGGTGAACCGGAGTTGATCGCAGGTGGGGGAAACGAAGTGTTGGACAATGGGGAAGGTTTGGACATGACGATGTGGTGTTTGGTGGTCGGTGGTGGCGTGGCTAGGTGGTTTTAGGTGTTATGGTCTATTTCAGTGGGATTCCTTTGTGTTCGATTTCGATTTCATGTTTGATCCGAAGATTTGGGTGGCCGGAATCTCATGTGAGGTTGTCGTTGTCGTGCTGGTGGTACCATCGATGGTCAGAGGTGATCGGTTCTCCCGTGCACGTGCACGCATGCATTTGTGTATCTGGGATTGGTTGCTCTGGGTTCTCATAAGGAAGAAGAAGAAGTAGGCTCGAAGTCGTACTCGAGAAGATCACGGGTTTGGCTCGCGAATGATTTTATCAGTAGCAAAAGTTTTAAATTTGAAAAAAAATAAAGTTTAAAAAGAAAGGAAAAAAATGACTCGGGATTTTGCTCAGGCAAAATTTGAAATGGCTCGGGTGGGAACTCGAGTTTGTCTCGGGTACATATTGTAACGGTTTTGAATTTTAAAATAAATCAAGTTTTTGAAATTTAAATAAACCAAGTTTTGAACTATTTTCTTAAGTAAATTTCTTTTAAATAATTGATGTTTATTTAAAGGTTTGGATAAAATAAGAGTTGTATAATTTATTTTTAACTTGAATTAATTAAGTTAATTTATAAGTTAATGATGAATTAATTCCAAAGGTTTATTAAATAAGATTTTAAGGTTAAATGGTTTATCTTAGATAATGTTTTCAATTATTGGTTAACTTAAAGTCTTAAGTTAATTCATATGTTAATAATAAATTTAGTTCAAAGGTTTATTAAATAAGATTTAAATGATGTAATTAATTAAGATAAAGGGGTTTATCTTTAATTAATTAGGGTCTTGATTAATTAAAGGATCATTAATTAATGTGATTAGTTAAAGGATCATTAATTCATTTATTACGTAGGATTTAGGGGTTATTAATTTAATTTATTTGGTGATTAAATTAAATTAGTTAGGAATAAATAATTGATTAAGATAAATGGTTTATCTTAAAATTAATTAAAATCTTAAAGTAATTGATGGATCATTAATTAGTAATTTAATGACAATTACTTAATGTAATTAGTTAAAGGATAATTAATTAATTAAAAGTTAATTAATTATGTAAGTAATTAAGGGATAATTAATTACTTAAAGGATAGTTACTTGATGTAAGTAATTAAAGGGTAATTACTTAATGTAAGTAATTAAAGGATAATTAAATAATTAAAGGTTAATTAATTAATTATTAAAGGTTGATTAATAAATGATCAAAGGATAATTAATTAATCAGTAATTAAGGATGATTAATTAAATTCATTAATTAATTTCATTAATTAATAACAAATGGTTTGTAATTAATTAATGTTAATTAAGTAGGGTTAGGGAATTAATTCACAAGTAATTAATTTATTTGGTTTAAGTTAAATTAATTATAAATTATGTGATAAATTAATCTTGCTTATGGATGATTGGATTATATTAAATTCCTTGAATCGTTTGGTATCTCTGATATGTGATGTTCTGTGATATGAAATGCCAGGATTGAACTGTGATAATGTAAGTTATTTATCTATAATGTATTGCTGTGTGAATGTGAATTTCTAAATTGAATTGAAATTGTTTACTTAAAAAACTTGGCCTTCAAAAGGGCATTTGAATTTCAATGAGACCGAGAATCAGATTCCAAATGGTTATCCGAAAACCACATCAAATCTTAATGGTGGATCTTTTGTTTAAAAGATTAAAAATAGAAGTTTGTTATGACTTAACTAAGATCCAAATGTATTCACATGTTTTAAAATAAACGCTCATTATTCGGATAAGCCGGGGGAGGACATTAAGCCATAAAACCCATTCCGAATTATGATACGATGAATGGGATTGCATTTGAAGACGGTTGTCGAAGACCAGGTATTTTCGAAAATGAAAGGATTGCCTGTCAATTGCCTCTGCACTGAGTTGCTCCGGTATAGAGATTACGCTATGTGATGGGGAGTCCGAATGTGATTAGGGAATATCCAGATTTGCAAGGACATTTTCCTTAATTGGATGAAGTGCCTTTGGTTCCATTCAAACCAAGGATGGACTTGTATGGATGTAGGTCTGACATTACACTTTGAGATATAAAGCTAATTTCTATCAATTTCATTTCTGTTTGGTGGCGGAGAATTTATTCTCTTAGCTTAACACCCTTCTCTGATACGTACGAGCTCAGAGGTTATGTAGTTGATGGTTACTGGTGATATATTCCCAATTTGGTTATGTGGCATGCTAAGTGATGAGCATTGGATTATGAAAGCGTGGCTTTTGTGTAAAGCGTAGCTTTGTGGGATAAGACTTCATCGAACCTCACACCCCAAAAATTGTCAAAACAGGAAGGATGCAACAAGGCTATGGGGGTCGCGCCCCTCAGGGTATGTGCATTTCCTTCTGGATAAAAAGTGGTATCATGGTATGGAGCCTATATATTTTACTTATGTGGATTAGTTGGAATTTGTGTGGCGCCTCGGTAAAGGTCGGTTACGACCGGGGGATGGCATACTCGTGACAGTTAGTTACCTAGTTACAAAGGTAACCATGCCTTGTGTTGGCAGAGACCCGGTTAGGTTCTCGGGACATCCCTCCAGAGGCATACCTATTCGGATAAAGGAAGTTCCTTAGCCTTGACCATTTGTTGGAAATCCAAACAAAACAATACGAGCCCTGTACGGTTTTAGTTGTAGAACCTGCAATTTAACATGGTAGCTATAGTAGGCATACTATAATGGTACGTATGCTGGTTATGATTAAAGTTATACTTTTGAAATTTTTTTCCACACTATGCACTAATAATAATATTAAAAAAAATTCGCGTATCAAGCATGTTTGACTACTATAAGGAAAAACCTCCCCCAAGTGTGCGATTGCATCGTGTGTGTGTGTGTCGGGAGACCTTATGCTAGTTTCATTTTCTAAAAAGCATGAACGGTTTTCTTTTTATTTCTTTCTGCATAAATAACTATTTTTATGTTTGCTCACATCAGTCCCATGACTTACTCGGAGTTTATTGTTCCCATATCTAAACTCTGGGTGCCCATAATTTTCCACACGTGCATCCTAAAGTCAGGTTATTAGTAGGTTCAGGAGCTAAGTCAGAGATAGATGTAGATTTGGAAATCTTTGAAGCCTTTGGTTGCAAAGCCTAGATCGTCACATTTTTGGTAGCCTTATTCTTTGGAAGCTTTTGATTTTGATCCTTTTGTTTTGGATCTTTGGAATGAAGATGCAGTGTGTTGGATTCTCTCTTGGAAGACCCTGTAGATGTTATCTTTCTTCTATTATTTTTCTGTGTTGTTTTGTTTATATTGGCTATAATATTGTTCTCAAGATTGTTGTAGAATGTTGTATCCATTTGGTGTATCAATGATAATAATTTTGTTTCCACTGTGTTGTTTTCGTCTAATGTGCTATAGCTCCAGCAAACCGGACTCCAACATTTGAATCTCCGCATTTGAATACGGGTGATGTATTTGGATGCCGATTTTCGAAGATCAGGTTATGGGTCGTCATAATATAAGTATATGAAAATATTTTCCAAGTGATGAGATGAAGCGATTTGTTAATATGCTTGTGCCGTTGATATAAGTATATGAAGATATTTTTTAAGTGTTGGAAGTGAAGTGATTTGTGAATATGCTTATATTGTTGATATAAATATATGGAAATGTTTTCCAATATAGAAATATTTGAAATTGTTTTGAGGATATATCTTTTTAAAGATAATTTGAAGCAAATATTTGGAGATTTATCTAATTAATAAATATTATTTAAATGGGCCTAGTGATTTCTAATGGCGCTAGATTTGTTTGCTTGCTTTGATAGTTAAATAACCGACTATCGAATATTTAGCCTATTTATCGTTGTTTGTTCGAAGAGATCGGGGTTGGATTTATCCGAGAACCACTTCAGACCAATTTGTGCTTTCGAAAGTGATGTTTTATGATTATGATTTTGAAGACGGAGATCTTCATGATGAAGGGCTACTTGCCACTAGTCCCTCAAGGTGAAATTTACCATATCATACATTTATGGTGGCAGTAGCACTTCGTTATGAAAATCTACGATATGCAAGGACTTCTCGCTACTAATTTTAGGGGTAATTCCCAACATGGTGTGGTAGGAAAGTGCATTCGGTTTGTCCTGCTCCTGGACAACTTGTATGGATGGATGTCTGACACTGCATTTTTGAGATTGTTTGTTGACTTTTATAAACGTAAATCTGTTTGGTGCCGGAGAAGGCAACTTCTCTTAACTTAACACTCTTTTCTGAGATGTACGATCTCGGAGGTTGTACGTTTGTTAAAGTCAACAGTGATCGAAGGAATGGCAATGTGGCATTTAAAGTGGAATGTGCTATGTGAAATGTAATCGCGACCTTATTCCTCATCACCCGAAATGACAGAATCAGGGAATAAGTAGTAGGGCTATGTGGGTCGCATCCATAAGGATATGGTCATCACCATTCTAGATTACCCTATATATTTAAGTTTGTATGATGTGGCCACAGATAGGTCTACAACGACCGGGGTGATGTCATATTCGGTACTGTCCAGATGGAAAGGGTAGCCGATTCTGTGTTGGTTTAGGCGTTCTGGATCTGGGCCCTAGGTACATTTTTCTAGAGATGTATTGTATGAAAGGTAGTCCCTTACCTTGTCATTTGTATGAAATCCAATCTCCAATGCATGCCTTCCATTTTGTTTGTAGAGCCTAGTATGCTGGAATTTAATAATGGTAACAATTTTGGCTATTTTAATTATTATTTGTATACTAGACTTTAGTATAATACAACATGATTTGATATGAAATGTTTTAGTTATCATAATGTAAAAACCCGTCCGTGTTTATATGCGGGCATGTCTTATGAGATACCCTTGTTTTTGATAAAAGAACGCTTTGGTAACTTTAAAATAAATTCAATTGAGATGTGTTTTCTCATGCAGGTTTACCAGACTAATTCGGGTGTTTTTCCCTTTCAATTTTTAGGTTAGACCGAGTATATCTACATATTTGGATGCTTTGGAGCTTCAGCAACGAGCTGGATATCTTCGGGCATACTCCATGGGTCGTATTCCACATATATGTTTATTTTCCACTGCATTGTTTTTGAATTATCAGCATTTGTGAGGACAGGTTATTATAACTATCTAAGCTAATGATTAGTGATTGATTGTTGTGCTCTGATTCATGTATGTATATTGCATTACAGTTTTTATTTTGTAAAAATTATTGATATAATATTATATGTTTTTCTGTTGCGATTGTGAGATTCTGTAATTGATTTAGTCCTTTTATTTTTTCTTTTGTTTCTTCTTCTCTTTCCTTTTCTTCTATCTTCTCTTTCTTATTCTCTTCTCTCCTTTTCTTTCTCTTTTCTTTTCTTCGCTTTTTTTCTTTTCTCATCTTCTCTTCTTTCTTTCCCATAAAGATCTGGTTTTGCATTCAGTTTGGGTTGGACTTACACGGTTTATTGGCAGCTCGAACTGGGCAGATTTTCGGCCCTTTACAGCTGGTATCAGAGCATAGGATTTCGCTAACACCTAGGCTTTGATGGGTACTCAGTAGATAGGTTCAGTAACAACCTAGTTCGAGTTTGAGCGTATTATATATATGAGCGCGTATTTGTCAGTGATTATAAAATGTTTTATATTGTGTTTACTTATCCATCGAGTAGTTTATGAATTTTGGTCGGTGCATGCGACGCCATGTGATCGATAGGAGTTTCCAAACACTTAAACGAGGCAAGTCGACATAATATTGTTTTAAAATGAGGTAAATTAAATAAATTTACCTAAACTATATTTTATATATGAAGGTATAATTTTGTAGGAAATATTATAATTATATATGGATGTTTGGTTGCTAGTGGATGGTGATACTTGATTATTATCATTCGTTGTTTGTTATTTAATGAAAGCAGCTATTATTATAAATATAAACAAAGATAGATAAATAAGAAATGGCTTTATATAACCCAAAGTGAAATAAGTGAATTATATATAAGTTTATATTTGTAAATGTGATTTATAAATAGAAAAAGGAATTTAAAAATAAATAAATAACATAAAACTCACCTTAGTCGTTGAGAAATAATTCGGGTGATGACTTCAGCTTATCGATACCATTTTTGAATCTCTAAGCGATGAATCATTACCTTTAATGATTTTCTATTGATGTTAGGTTTTGATAAAATAAATTTTTTATTGATCAAACAAGTTTTGATTTTATAAAATTCCAAGTATGATTTGATAAATATATGAAATAAGATTTTGAACTTATAATTTTGAAATAGTATAAATAAGAAATAAGTTGACAACTTATGAATTTAAATTGGATAAATGAAACTAAATTTTAAAATGGTTGAACATTTTTGTTAAGCAAGTAAAAGAAAATTTGAATTTGAGATATGCAAAATAATCAAAGAATGAACTTGAGCAAAGTTAAATAAATGAAGTTGAACAAATTGAGATAGTGTGACGAAGTAAACGAAATGAAGTTTAACTTAAGAAAAGTTAAATGAAAGTGAATTGAATTTGAAATGAATTAGAATTAGAATTTTGAAATGAAGATGAACATAAGTTATAAATGCACTTCAACTTGAGTTGTAAAAAGATGTGAATATATTTTAGAATATTGTTTGATAGAAATTGAATATGAATGTTAAGAAAAGTAAATTTGGTTATGGAACTAAGAAATTGAAGTTTACTTAAGTAGTAAAGAAAAAATAAATATAAGAAGTGTTGTATAAATGTTTATAAACTTAAATAAATGATTTTATGGAATGGTCATTAAGTTTGTTAATATTAAAGAAAATATACTAAATAAATTGTATATAGAATGAAATGTTGTTAAACATGAATTGAATTTGAAGTGAAGATTAATAAGTGAATATTAATGAATTGAACGTAAGTGAAATTAATATGAACAACTAAATTTGATTTTAAAGTGAATGCAGATTAAATGAATGTAAAAGGAATTGAATAAAAATTAAGAACCGGGAATAAAAGAATGAGATATAATAAGAAACCAGTTGGAATTAATATTTAAGTTGTATGTATATTATTTTATTCGCATAACTGTTTGATCAATATTTGGGTATACGATTTCGAGGTGATTTACACCGATCCGAGCTAGGATTTTTTACTCGATTTCTCGAAGGTGAACCCTCGATATGGATTTTTGATAGATCCTGATGTTCTCTATCATAGTCTATGGATATGCAAGGAGGATGATGGTTTTCTAATCAAGGAACCAGGTCTGAGTCCGCACTAGAGTGGTCGTGTGAATGATACTAGTTTAGAAGTGGAATTGTGTGATCAAGTGAGTGTTCAGGTATGGTTTTGTGTGCGGATGATATATGAACATCGTACTGGGGTTAATAAATTAAATGTTGACATTAGAGAATGTAAGTTGTTATAGTCATGAATTAATTGGATGAATATTGATTGTTTGATGGTTGCATTTGTTGCATTTTCTATATTTTCACATGTAGTTTTTGCACTGGTATATAATATATATATATATATATATATATATATATATATATATAAATTGCTTTATACATACTTGTTCTCATTGGTTGTTGAGTTCGTGCTATATTAGTTATATATGCTTGCGAATATAATAAAAGGTACATATCTCGGATTACATATCGTACTTTTATAGTTTTTTTCCCTATGGGATATCTCATCCTCGAAGATGAGATGTATAATTGTGATATATATATATATATATATATATATATATATATATATATATGTTGCAATCGTACTACGATCGAACCACGCAAGGAGACGCTGGCGAAAATTTTCATAAATTTAAGGCGTTAGAAAATTTTGAGAATTTTAGGAAAATATTTTGATTACTAAGTTTGATATTGAGTTATTAGATGAAATGACTTTTGGAAGGGTATTGGTTAATAACTATGAATGAATTTGAAGGCTTAGATAAAGTTTTTATACGAAGTTTAACTAATTGATTTGGAAAAGTTAGAAGGTTTAAATGAGTTTGGTGATCTAGTTTCAACTAATTGTTTTGAAAAGTTAATGGGTTTGTGGAATTTTTTCTTACTTGGTAATTTCGAAGACGAAATTATTTTAAAGAGGAAAAACATATAACTATCTCGAATTTTAGTCATCCGAATGTAATATTTAATTGACTTTAAGTACTCAAAAGTTAATTTTTATAAGTTAAATAACTTATATTTAAAATATAACGATTTATTAGACAATTAAATTATTTAATTTAATATTTGAAATGAGTTAAATAATTGAATCTTGAATTTAAAATGAATTAAAATGATTTATAAAATTGATTTAAATTATATTTGAATTAGAATAGTGTACTTTTAATTGTGATTTAAAAGTAGTTAACCAGAAATTAGAAATTTTATATTTAATTAACGTGTAAAAATAGCTATTTTTGACACTGTCTCGGATTTCGACGAAACCATTTTCATTAGATCCGTAATAGTGAATTATAGTATGCCGTTGAATTTCGTGTCGATTGGACTTATCGATTGATCATGGAGTTCGAAACGCATAGAAATTAATTTAAAAAATTTAATAAAAATAATTTGATTTTGGTAAGCTATCTTCTGAATAAGACGGAATTAGCTCCTAATATATATTCTATTGTGTTCGTAATGAGGGTAAAACATATAGAATGCCAAGCGGCTGCTTCTTTTGCAGTTTGGAATTTTCACAGAAGAATAGTGTTGCGAAATCTTCTATAAATTGCCTACAACATTCATTCATTTGTTAATTGTAACGTCCCGCCTTTTCGCACACTTCAAATCGACACACATGTCGATTCAAACCATACGGAAGGGCGGATTATTATGGGGTAAACAAGAAAAACAGAGAAGAAATAAAACAAAATAGAATCTCACAGCGGAAGGATAAAATATAATAATAAAATATACAGTTCATAAAACTGTTTACAAAACATTTGATTCTTCTATATACAACTAAATATCAGAGTTCACATACCAAAAATATCAATGCAGCGGAATATAGTGCAGTGGAATAAAATAGATAATAGTAATACAAATCTTCGTCTTCGTCCTCCAGAGCTAAATCTCCAAATCCTGAAACGCTCGGACTGACCCGAGCGAATTTGAAAAGACAAAAACATTCGAGTCAGAACTAAAAGATCTTATGTGAGTTAAATTAACAGAAATAAATATGAGTGCAGTAACTCAAGAGATGCTCGGGATTTACATCTCCTAAGGATCCGTTAAACTATTTACTATGTAGTATATTGCGCTATTATAATAGTGTCTAATTGTAAAATAAACTTACTTTTTAATAGCGTTAAGGGGTTACCAATATAGCCCTTAACACAAATAATGCCAATAGTCTATACAGTACCGTAATACCTCCTGATCGGGAGGCTACCAGAGGATACTCCATAGGTACGACACAAATAGAAACTCGTACAAGGCGCGCTAGGGTAGGTGACACGGCACAACTAGGCAATACCAGGGTAGATATACCAATTGCTGTCCGGGCTGATGGAAACGCGCAGCGCGCAGCTACCGCCCACCTCGAAAAAACACCCCCAAAATCAAAAAAATCAATAGTGGCCACCGAATCAATCCAAAGTCAGAGTATAGTATCGAAGGAGTGCGTTCGATCAGAGGAATGACCTCATTGGCCCGAGAATCGCTCCTGTTTTAGCCACCTTATGCCAACTCACGGGAGTCGGGTCCACGTATTTACCTTACAGGAAACGCCTCCACCAACCTACTTCATTTTGGAATCTCCACCGCGTACACGGTTGTTAAAGTGGTTTTTGGAGTTGGCAGAGAGTATGACAACTTCCGATCCCGGTCTCTTCAACAACCAAACGTTATTATAACACCGCGGTCCTTTAAAATAATTTATACTTTCAAAACCAGAATAAAACATCTATTTCAAAATCATATAACTACGATATCATTTATATTTTTAAAACCCCAAATCAATACGACATCATTTAGACCCAAACCAATATAATGTCATTTTTATTTTTCCAATATACATTCTTTTTCAAAATCATAGGGTTTTCAAAGTAAATTATTTAGAAATCAAACTCTTGAATATAATATTTTCAAATTATACTACCTTGAAAATCATAACCTTGAAACAAGTTTCCCTCTCTTAAATGGTTAAATATTAAATTACTTTTATAAAACAAAATAGCTTCTTTACATTTCACAAATCAATTTCAAATATCGATTTAAACTTCCAAATACCATTCTTAATTCTTATGTTTCAAAGCTTTAAATATTTCACAATTTCAAAAACAAACTCATTTGACAAACCCGTATATATCAAATTCAATTACTTATTATTTAGACTTGAAATGTTTACTTAATGAATTCAATATAATTTAAGAAAACCTTTAACTTCACATAACTGGAAAATCTTTCAATTTATTATATATTCATTTAAATCAACCTGATATTCATTTAAATCACTCTACACAAAATCAAGTTATAAAAATCATATCCATTAGAAATTCTAACTTTTTATTTAATTCCAATTTAACAAATTTTAAAAATCGGAAATTACTATATATATAAATAACCTTTATCAAGGACCAAATCAATATCCCATAAACCATATATATAGCTTTGCAAAACCATAGAAAATCATTTCAAAATATTTTTATATATATACCGCGGTGCCTGTATATAATTTTCTATCCTATGGTCAAGTGATACGGATATTTATCATTTCAATCCGCAATTTAAAATAAAATGCGGTTGTATATCATTTCAAACCGCAATCCCGAATGAAATGAAAATGCATGATAAGTTGCAGTTTACATAAGATAGAACACATCATCCATTCAACCAATATCAAACATCAACCAATTTATTTCAATCATCATCAATATATGACATATACAATATAACAGGAAATAAAAGACAGTTATTAACTAACAGTTTATATTCAAAATAAATTTATTAACTGTTTAACTATCAGTTTATATGAAAATAAATAAATTTTTACTGTCAATTTATATGCAATAATCAAATTAATTAACAGTTATATTAAATAAATGCGTTTGAACAGAAATAATGAGTAAAACATGCCAAACAGTCATAAATAAATTTCTACTCTTATCTAAAGTCAAATTAACAAACATAAGAAATTTTAGAAATTGTGAGTGGGTTAAAACACTCACCTTTTGAATTTAAATTGGATTTAAATCCAATTTAAACTCAAAAATTCGACGGACTCCAAATCTTTCCAAACTAGCGTCAACAGATCTAGAAATTTATTACGATCCTAGAAAAAAAAATCGCGTAAATTTGAGGTCGTATGAGAAAGTTACACGCATTAATGGTGATTGAAATTTCAAAAAAAAAGAAAAAAGAAATTATATATCACATCATATATTTTATTTAACTTGCAATGGAATTTTTAGTATTATGTACCTTTTTGCTTAGCCAGATTTGGATCTGAAACTACTTTCTCATTTTGTTTTGTTTCCTTGTTATCTTAATATTTTTTTTATTTTATTTTTAGAGAAAGTTTTGAAGAGAAGATTATATAAATATGGATTTGAAGAAAAAGACACGGAAAGAAGATAAGGTTTAAAAGAGAGAAAAAAATTTAAAGAAGAAGAAGAACAACAACAAAAAAAGAAAAGGAAACTTTGATAAAGAAGAAGATTTGAAGAATAAGATGAAGAAAGAGGAAAAAAAGCTTTGGAAAAAAGAAGAGAAAGGAGATTTGAAGAAGAAACATGAAAAAAGGAAGAAGGAAGGTGAAGAGTGACAAAAATGAAGCTATAGAAGATGAAATTTAAAAAAAATATGAAATGAAGCTACAAGAATGAGGAATGAAACTAGTGAAAAGCTAAATATAAACAAAGTAGGAATTGCAATAAAGTAAAAATATGAACAACCCAATAAAAATGGTAGATATTAAAAGAGGTGAAAGAAAGAAATAAAAATATGAAAAGTATGCAACGTTCATGAAATCAAAAGGCTTTAGACCATGTAAATGGAAATGAGTAATGGAACAAATGAGGAAACAATTAAAAAAACGTGTGACAATTATTAATTAGAAAGGGAATGAATGGGCCAACTCTACTCTATAAACAAACTTTTAGAATTCATATTTCAAAACATTTGTTCACCCAATTAATTTCTTTTTAACCCCAAACATACCAAATTTGACACTCATTAAAGATATAATTACCACAACATAACTAAATTTAAAAAGACCAATTTACATAACGGGGACAGCGGATACATAAATAAAATATGAACCATGATTTAAAAATTCAAATTTAAAAATAACATTTTTCTCAACACGTAATTATGAACTCAATTATTTAATTTATTTTAAATTTCAAGGTTAGTAAAAAAAATCACTTCCGTGCAACCTATGCCTGCCACTAGTACAAAAAGTGCATATTGCTTCGCCTCATTTGCATCAGTTGAAGTAAAAACTGATGCAAATAGAACTATTTGCATCAGTTCTATCTTAATAACCGATGAAATTGGTACGTGGAAAACAATAGGTAATAAAAAAAATCAAATTTGCATCAGTTCTCACCAACAACCGATGCAAATAGTTTTAGTCGCATCGGTTTTAAAGTCAACCGATGCAAATACATGTTGATGACCATATGAAATTTAGGTGGGAAATAATGAAAAATTGGCTCCAAAGTTAACTTTGGACAAACGTACTCCTTCATCCTCAGTAACCCACTCCGAAAAAAAAAAATCTTGGTACTTACCGGCACTTTCAACATTTAATTAATCTTTCTCCACTCAACTGCAGTGATGGATTAATGATCCAAATCTAATCCACCTAGTCAGCAGTAGCTATTGTCATTCTCGTTTAGAGGTACGATGTATTATGGTTTGATGTTGAGATTAATCAGTATTTATCCATCAAAATGTGTTGCGTGTTAGATCTGGTCACTAAACTTGTAATTTTTGACCATAGTTTTTCAGATCGGTTTTCTCTTATATTTTCCGATCTTCGTTTTGTTAGTGTCATATAGTTACGCCATTCTTTGATTTTAGCGCAAAGCTGGTAACAAGTTATATGAATTTTTGCACTAAATCTTGCAAAAAGAAAGCACCTTTCAACTGGGATGTCAATGCAATGCTTATTATTTTTGTTAGTTTACAGAATTAGGACAAACTGAAGAAGATGATTGGACGGAAGAGCATTGGTTCGAAAACATCCCCATTATTCCTCATCCTTTTATCACTAGGTTTCTTCATTGCTACTTACAATATAGTGACATTACTGATTCACAATGATAATCAAGAAACATCTAAGGAGATGCTGGACAATGCTCGCAATTCTATTGAGTTTAGGAGGTCCACAGGGACAAAGAGGGCATTTCATGTTGCGTTAACTGCGACCGATGCACCATATAGCAAGTGGCAATGTAGGATAATGTACTATTGGTATAAGAAGATGAAGGAGATGGAGGGGTCGGAAATGGGAGGGTTTACTAGGGTTTTGCATTAAGGGAAATCAGACGATTTGATGGATAACAGAAGACGAGTGATGAAGTCCATGCTAATATCTTCCCAAATTTGGGATGGTATTGGTAGTGGTTGAAGTAGGCCTTTTGGTGGGGTTGTTTCCGGTTTACTCTGTAAACAAGTGGGGCATTGAGAGTCTGGGACACAAAAATTGTATCGATATTAGGAGCCCTTTCTAATAAAAATTATTGATAATACGAGCTGCTATCCCCTTTATACCTGAGCGAACCCCATATTTTGAACAATGGTAGGCCATAATTATATGGTTCTGAAGCTCAGTATTATGAGAAATTACAATTTGCTTGCGTCTGATGATTAAGCCATCTCTGTAGCTAAATGGAGTGCTATTTGAAGGGTCTGCATCGAACTTGCGAACCAATGCTTGGGCTTTGATGTCAGCAGCTATAACAAGCTGAATGTCCTTGGTGAGATCAAAGTGAGGTATTGAAAATCATAGCAGAAGTGCCTCGGCTATCCATCAGGAGACACCGTCAGTAACCTTGTTGTCAGAGCCGGGGTGGTATTGGATGTAAAGTCAAAGCCCATCAATTTGGTCAGCCATCTCTGTTGCATCGAGGTCTGAATCGTTTGAGTGAGTAGCTCAAGGAGGCTCTGGTGGTCGGTGGCAATGAGGAATTTTCGTCCAAGGAGGTAATGACGCCATTTTTGTACAGCAGAAATGATTGCATACATCTCTCGTTCATAAGTATACACCCTATAATTTTCATTGTTTTTCCAATTGGTGCTTGATTTATCTCTTATGATAATATCTTTTAAGTCGTAAGTTATTTAGGAAGTGACATGGTATCGATTGTGTATATATGAATAGTCAAGTAGTCAAGTGAGTAATTTATTTTACAATGTGATTTGTGCAAAACTAAGCCATATATATGATTTGTATTATATGCAGCCTTGTTTATAATGGTAGTTTTTCTTATAGCTTGAAATTCAGTTGTTGATAATAGTTCTCTGACATGCTCAAAATTCTGTTTTACCTACAGAAAATGATCAAAAGTATAAAGAAGACAATGAACAAGAAGATTTCACTCAATCAAAAAAGACTCGAAGAATCCACATATGCATTCAACGGGTCTAATGCAATGGGAGAGCATATTGAGCCACCTTTGGAAAACACTTACTAGTAAAAATGTTTTTTTTCTAATGTTTTTTAATCGTTGTGTTAACGATTTATGTTGAAATAATTTTTTTCCATTTTTCTCTTACCTATTTCTCTCATCTCACCGGTCTTCGAGAAACTTCAATTCTAGCCAGAGGACATCACTAATTTATACTGTTTTTTATTCCAACTTGCTCATTCATGAACTAAAAGAAGAAATGGTTTTATTTGTGTACTATAGGTTCATTCAATCAAATTATGTGTCTATATTCCATACCCTGGTTGCTTATCAGCAGGTTTGTTTTTTCCATATCTGTTGATTTATCAACTTGTGCACTATGTTTTTATCATCTCTTACACCTTATGTTACCTTTTTGCTCTATAGATTTTGCGTCATCAGATTTGCTCCCTTCTTATGACTTCACTTCGCACAAATATTGAGGTACATGCAAATCATTTTAGAGGTTATGTTCCATATTTGATCCATATACTAATCATCTACTTTAAAAACATTCTCTATCCTCTGTGTTAAACACACTCAGCTGGAAGGTGAATCTGGGGAACCAATCTTTCGTCGTTTAATTCTTCGTTCAGTTGCACATGTTATCAAGTTGTATAGCTTATCCCTTATAACTGAAAGCGAGGCACTTACCTGTTATTCTGAAAGTGACTTTGCTAATCACAAGTTGTGTAATGTTTATAGTATTATTGGATGTCCTGATATTGAATTGCATGCAGTTTTCATGCATTTACTCTCTACTGCTAAATTGAAAGGTGCATCAACCAAACTACTAATTGCTTACTATATTATTCATAACACTCTTAAAGGAAATTAAAGGGGGATATTTTATTTATTTATTATTAAACAGACAGTCAAGTGGGATTGGCTAACACCAAAAGAAAGGTTTTCAATATTCATACCAAGCTGAATACGTATTTCTTTTATATTACTTTAATATAAATTGCATTAAGTTATTATTGTAAAAATGGTTAATTGTTGACGATGTCAAATGGAAAAATATTACACATACATAAAAGGTAACATAATTACTATGTCATAGTTTGCTTAAATTATTATTTTCCTGGCATGCTTCAAATTTTTATCGGTTACTATTACTCAACACGATCAATATATCAGTTACTTAAATTTATTATGTGTAACAGACCTCTTAAAATTTTTAACAGCATAATTACTACACTAAGTAGAGATGAATTGGATTTACCTTCATCTTGATGCCTTCCTAGGTACTTTATCTTTCTGCTTCGCATAAGTTAAATAATCAATCAATTATTGTATCACTTATTGCATTATGGTGTTACGGCTTGCTTTAATTATTAGTTTCATAGCTTGCTTTAAAATTTTAGTTAATTGATTGATCGTATTCACATATTAATGACCCCTCACATAAATATTTAAGAGTACTAAAGACATGTCTCTTGACTAGTAGATTAGCAAACAAAATTAGATTAAAAACATGATTAGATTAGATTAGCAAACAAAATTCAACATCACACGTACAGGGTCTGAACAGCAGTCTCAACAAACTCCATAACTTCGCTTCATTACAACAGCATCATGTACGTCTCCTTATTTCTAATCATGTAGAAAGCTATTCTTAGGATGCTCCAGAATTTTTTGTTGCGATACTTGAAATTTTTGAGAAGGTGGAATGATATAATAGATAGTGCAAATGAGAGATATTTATAGATCAGTCATATGCTAATATCAACAATTAAAGTATGAAGAAAAGATAAAAGGAAGTAGAGTGGTAGGGAGCATTGGCACTAGTTTTTGTTCTGTTCTCAGGACTGGCACCTGCTAATTATTTTCTAACAACTTGCAATAATATGCATATTGAAATATAATTGCGCAATATGGTTTTAAACAAATGATATGCGAAACAGGTTAGCTTGGTGCTGAATATTGAGTAGACTTGCTACTAACTACCAAGCTTAATCAATCAATGATATTAAAATATACATTGTATATTGCTTTTAAGTTTTAATAAGTTATCTATAAACAGTAGATAATACATGTAATATAATTGAGGAGAATTCATACATTTATTTCGTGTTTACGTTAGTGCAAATTTTGTAACGTTTTTTTTATAGAAATATGAAGCTGTTCTATTTGCACTGTTTTCAGAGTAAAAAATATCTCCCAGTAATAGAATACCGTTTTTTGTTCAGTTTTGCACTATTTGATCCTTGTGATTCCAACTTAATCATTGGTTACATAGGAATGAGTTACGAACTTAAACGTGGTTACAATCAACTTTATAAAGTATGAATCATGATTAGGATTTAGTCAATAAAGTTATTCAATTTTATTGTTTTTGGTTCAGAGAAGATAGTTATGTACAACTAAACATGCAGTAGGAATTGGGTTTTGGTGTAGTTTTTTCAAAGTTCAGAGGAAATGGTTGTATGAATTTACTACACATGGATATAATATTAGTTTTTATACTATTTATCCCTGAAATAATTGTATTGTTAGGTTGAGATATGCTTGAGTGACCAGGGAGAGAGAGGATCAGGGATATACGATGTTCTTGTTTCTGTTAGTTACGACAATTCTATTAAGGTGCTATAATTTTTGCTGTTTTTATGTGGTTGAAGTACAGAAGTGTATTCAGGCTTACTTAATCGCGTCTAATGGTTTTGAAACACCCTTTATTTGTGCTACCAGGTATGGGTAGAGGATGGGGATAGTGATGACTGGCATTGTGTACAAACATTAAAAGAAGCTAACATGTTGTTTATAGAAAACTTCACTGTGGGATCTGATTTGTACTTAGATTCTAGTATCTGTTTATTAATCTTCTTTTTTTGCTTGTCAGTGGGGCATACGTCAACAGTATGGTCAGTATCCTTCAATTCAAGTGGAGATAAAATGGTTTCTTGGAGGTTTGTCCATATGTTTATAAGAAACATCATCGATCTTTAACAAAATAAATAATACAATAAATGTAGTGTACAATAAAAACAAAGTAAAAACAGTTTTCATCCAAAATATTACCAAACATCAAAACCACAGTCATGCATTTTTACTAACTTTCATAATAAAATAGTCAAAATTATGTTGGTTTGTTTTTAACGAAATGAATATGGATACCTGTACCAGCCTTTCTGATATTTTATAACTTATAAATAGGGGACCTTTTCATATTTGATTAAAAGGAAAAAGAATACTTTTGAATATAGATGCCAAGGAATAGTTGCATTTATGGTTAGCATTGAAAGCATGTACAGTAAGGATATACGAAATGCTATATGGGGATAATATTATTGCGCATTGCAATATTTTGATGAATAAGAACTATTAAAATTTAATTGCTGGAATCAACATCAATTTTGAAACCTGTTGTATGATGCCAACATGGTTTATTTTTAACGTTGTATATTGTTCCTTGTACAGAACCGGTTGGTTTCAGTGACCCACTTGTCGCTGTTTTACCTTCATTTCATGGAATCCAATGAAGAAAATCAATGTTTCAGTTTTGGCTCTCTGCTGTCTTGTTGAGTATTGTAGCAAGCATAATGTTTTGGTTTGCTTTTTCTAATATTCTACTAATAGTTTTTTGAGATCCTAAAAGCTTAAATGTGAGCTCTTATTTCCTTTGTGTGCACTGTATTTTTGGAAAAATGTTGCAGTAATTCAATTCGGTAATATTTCCCTTTATGACTATTCAATAGATGGAGATGCGGATTATCTGATGGCAGTAACCAGGGTGGTAAGGGGTATGTGCGGGTGATTTGAAGCAGTTTAATGATTGAAAGGAAATGGGATGTTGTGATGGGCTGTTTGGTGAAGAGGTTGTGGGTATTTGTATGGAGTTGCTTGGAGATGTTGCTGTGGAAAGGTGGCTGTTTTTGCAGATGTCGTGAGTTGAGGAGTTTGGTCGGCGATTTGGTGAAGGATGTTGACAAAGCAGGGTTATGCAGTTTGACTGCAGTGAAGTGGTTGAGTGTTTGATGTTGTGGTTTTGAGGGGAGATGTTGTGGTTTTGAGTGATCGAGGAAATGGTGAATGATGCTGTTGATACAGCGCTCGACTCCGAAGACATTGAGGAGGAAACTGAAGAGGAGGTCGAGAAAGTGCTCGCTGCTATTGCAGGTGAAACTGCTTCAGAGCTTCCAGAGGCTGGTAGGAAAGAGAGAATTAAAGAGCCTATTGCTGCTCAAAGAAATCGGAGGTATTTTCATGTTGATCATCTGTAATATGGTTATATATAGGTGTACCGTTTTGCATTTTGCACCCTAATTAATATTTTTGCATTTTATTGTTCTATTTTTAATGCAGCCTGAAGCTATTGCAGAGGCTGTGGATGATGGGGAAATGGATGAGATCAGAGCTCGACTAGCTAAAGTAAGGTCATAGAACAACCTTCAGTTTCTTATAAATATTGATTATGTATATTGACATTTAACATATGGTGTGATATATGTTATATATTTTATGGAAAATTGGCAATTGATCCCAGAGTGTATTAACCTTTGATCATGCTGCCAATGTCTTACCATTTGACCCATGGTTGTTGGCAGGATATTTACCGTAATGTTAACATGACATTGTTGGTCGCATTGTATTTGTCATTTGTATATGTGTGATCTTATGTCATTAATATTTGTTATCTGAAATATCACGTCTTTGCATAGCTAATTTTGCAAAATAATTTGTGCTGTATGGTTTCGTTGTTGATGCAAATGTATTTGTGTTAACCTGCAACGATACACTTTTTATACACGAGCAATATATATATATATATATATATATAGTCTATTTGAGTACTGTAATAATGGTTTCTGAGAATGGCTTTTTTGCATCAGGTATAAATAACTGATGCAATAGAGGGATTAGTTGCATCGGTTGTTATAAAAAACCGATGCAATAGAGGGATTAGTTTGCATCGGTTTTCAACAACAACCTATGCAACAAGTTCCTTTGTTGCATCGGTTTTCATTACAACCGATGCAAAAAGGATCTTTTTGCATCGATTTCAGAACTGATGCAAAAGTGTTAAGCCTGTTGCATCGGTTGCATATGCATCGGTTGTTGAACTGATGCAAAAAGGGGGTAAACAACCGATGCAAATGACCTGTTTTGTAGTAGTGTGCTATTTAACTACCGAAAAATGATGTTTTAAAAATTCAATTTTCTCTTTTTACAACATTATATTTATTATTCAGAATGGAAACGTTCACTTTATTTCCTCAACATTCTTTTATTTTCCTTAAAATGCTTATTCGTTACTTGCAATTCATAAATGTAAACATTCTTATATTCTAAAATGATCAACTTATACAATATTAAATCCATTCTTATATTTCCAAATAATGTACATTCATAATGAAAACATTCTTACATAAATTTTATTAATTGCACTTTGTTTCTTTTCCTTTTTCAATTGAAAGATTTTAATAAATTTATTTCCAATTAATTTAATATTCCACTTCAAAACAGACCCTAATTGATGAAATCAATTAAATAAATACGTGAACACTGTAATCCTTATTTATAGTCAAGCAAACATGTTTATAAAATTACAGTTTCCAACAAGCATTAAATTACATACTAAATAAATCTTTTTCTCTATTCAATTAAATAATCAAATGTTTATTCCATTTAAAAATTTTAAGTAGAAGGATTCCATGTTGGGTTCAAAATCTATTATTTTAATATCCTTGAATTTTAGTTTAATCTCTATAAACGAAATATTTAAACGTTATTTCATTTATTTTGCAATACTTTAATTAAACTAAAATATCGTTTTCTAAACTTAAATCTATGCTCCCATTGATTCATTCAATTTGCACTTATTATGTATTATTTTAACAACTCATTTATAATTTTGAATCTGTTCCCCAAATTTCACATTTCTATCATTATATACATTTGAATTCCATCCTATTTAATATTTCAAATATTACGTCATTATCATTAATGTAATAAATATATTTTTAATTATTGCAATTGATTTTCCGTTATAACTTAATATACTAAATAGGTGGTTAATCTTAAATACTTGTTCTCATTAACGATTTATTTCTACTTACAAATTAATGCAATTATTACCTATTTCCATCTTTATCTCCAATTAACGTAAAATGTGATATTCAAATTCCATAAATTTCAATAGATTTAAATTATCATATCTATGAAGAACATTTACGTTATTCTCCATTTATTATCTTAACTTATTCAACGTAACATTTAATTTATATTTATTGCAATGATTTCCAAATCAATTGAATTGAATTAAATATATATGTATCACTCATAATAACTTGTGGTCACAACTCTTGATCACCATTAATAAGTTTATTATTTACAATCCAATAATCGCCATTCTATATATATATACACGAATTAACTAATTCAATATTTCCATTTCGTTTTCCTATCCTAAATTTATTACTAAGTGTATTTACTCCATTCCAACAAGTTGGAATTCCATTTTTACTATACAATCATTTCCCTATTCACTTTTATTACTAACCCATCATCATTGCATTTATTGTCTTTTATTGATTTAATCAATTTACCCCATATTCCCTTAAATTCATACTAACGAAACATTCAATTCTATTTATCGCATAAACTCCATTTCATAAATCTACCTGCAATTTCTACCTAGAAATAAGGTTACATTTCCGTTGAAAATACATTTACATCTTACGTTACCACATTAATAATTAGTAACGTTTATATCATCAACCATCACTTATGATTAATTAGCGTTTCCTATTTATTTTGTTACATTCACTTATATTCACTTTATGAATAAATTGGTATTCCCTTTAACCTATTAATTACTAACTTTAATTATTGCAATTCATTTATCTAACATAAATTTTGAATCTATTTCCAAATTTTCGTATTTCAATTAATTACACTACAAGAAAATATTCTATTAATAGCAAGCAACGATTGCATGAAAATTCAACTTGCTATGGATAGATAGTTAATGGTCATTTTGATTAAAAAGATAGCTTGCGCTCATGCCATCAATAAACCAAAAGAAAATTTGGCAGTCCAATGTTACATTTCCCTCCTCCTTTTTCCTTTGCCGCCATACATGGCCTCTTTTCATCTTCAATTCCAATTCCAAAATTACGAGACTCCTTCGCTCATGAATCTTCTTTTCACTCACAAATCCCTCTTAAACCACGAATCCCTTCTCACTGCTAAAGCTCAATTTTGCAATCGCTCGATTTTGCAATCGCTCGATTCCTCAGAGCTCGATTTCACGCGATTCCTCGAAGAAGTCAATTCCTTCACAAAGTTGAAGCATGAATCCTCAACGAAGCTGAATTAGGGTTCTTCAAAGAAGGAAAGTTGAATCAGACTTCATGTCATGGTTATTAGCATGTCGCGCTCCAAAGAAGGGAAGCCTATGAGCATTTAGGTTGACGATTCCCTGTCAGTTCCAATTCTCAACATATAAAGGTAGTTCCTAATACTATGTTTTGGATTTTACCCAATTATAATTTGTATTAGTGACCGAACATTCAGATTGTAATTTATAGAACTAATGAATGTAACTAATGCATTTGAAGTCGATTGGGAAGAAACTGTTGAAGAAATGATTCGATGTATCCTGATGAGGGTTCCTAATGCAAAGCCGAGGAAGTGATTCGATGTAGATTTGGCACTTGGTTTATGTGGAACTGGTACCAGATCTGAAGCATAGCATAAACATATTAAGGTTATGTAAATTTCAATTTGACAATGCATAAATATACTTATATATTGAAATCTATTATCATTTAGGCTATGTATGTTGGAGGCGGAAAAAATATTGTGTACTCATGACTTCTGCTTGCATCTGTTGCCTCCCCTCCACCTTTATTTCGTCTATGCTTGTCCAAAAAGGATTTGAACCAGATGCAAAAACAATTGAACTAGCCAAGATTGCTGGAATTGGCAAAATAGAAATAGCAAATGATCCCAAAGAAGCAGTGGAGGGAGCAGGCATATTGTATCCAGATGTCTGGGCTAGTATGGGGCAGAAAGCAGAGGCAGAATTTTAGAAGCATCAATTTCAAGGGTTTCATGTATTTTCTTTTCTTTTACTTATGTGCGTGAATTATTTTTCCTTGTTTGTTATTATACAGACATCACATAAGCATTGATAATCAATAGTTTAATCTGTTGATATTCTGTGGACTTTTGATCGGGTTACCCACGTTAAGAATAATTATGAGTTTGCCAAGAATTGTACTGTTCGAATTGGGTTATTTCGTTCTTTTTTATACGATAACAATAGCCATACATTATCTCTTTTGAATGCACAAGAGCATGAGATGTAGACTGTTTGTCTGCTTCTAAGAATACTTGTTAAATCAAAATCAGACCATCTTAAGCTGGTTCAATTAAGAAAAATATATAATCACTGATGGATATATGACTTAACATAAGAGAGGATACATGAGTTAAATTTTTTTATTATGAGAATTTACTAGGAATCGGTCGAGGTACTTACAGAGATCACCTTTTTGATCAGGCATCATAAGAAGGGTATCATAGTTATTGCGATTTTCCGGCATTCATAAGTATTGAAAGTAACCGACGATACAGAGTGCATATGAAATCATTGTAATAGCCTACTCTTATAATCTATACTGTGATACATTGATGGTTCCATATCCTTGAATCATTGTTTACTCATCGAGTGGATCAGGTTTTTAGTTAATGCTGGATAATTGTGTATAAAACTATGTTCAATGCAATTTGTTTTCTCACTATTACTATGCCTAAATATCTATAGTTCATCATTACGACTGGCATTGTTGATTTTTCTTCTTCTTCTTCTTCTTGTGTTTATCATTTATTACCATCTATACGTATTCTTACCAATAACTATTTTATATAATGCAGCTAACAGGCTTGATTAAGGAATGCTTTTGTACGTATTCTTACCAATAACTTTCTTAAGCAGTGGAAAATTCGTTTGTGGTTCTGTAGGAATATCAAAATTGTGTCAGAAAACTTATGTCATTATTTGGGGTTTATTTATCTCTGGTAAGTGGGTACTTATCACATTTCTTTGCATTGGTTTTGATTTATAATCATACAGTTATGCTTTTTTTTCCTGCGTAGGCATCTGCTTCTGTAGAGGGCGATGAGTTATTTTGGTATACGTATTAGTTTTTGAGCTTCTGTATGTTTGTATTTTTGTTGCATGTGTTATTGCGTGGAGCACGGGTGCTTAATTATTTTCTTCCAAAACTGTTAATAGCTTACCTAACATGTCTGCATATGATAATAGTTAACAATTACACATAAATGAATAACTGAGAAACGATGAGGGGATTTAAGTGTAAGTCTGTTAAACTACAAAGTTCCATATACTAACAATTTTTTTGGTCTAGGATCTGTTTAACTCATTTAATTTCATAAATTTACTTCTTGAATAATTATGAAGAGAATATCTAGGCGTTGGGATATCAAAATCATCATGGATATAATTGGTCATTGGCTAGATTTCATTAATATGGATGGATCAAATTAAATTTAGGCATAGTTATTTTTCTATCATATGTCAATTAAATTTAAAATTATGGAATGTAGGATTTGGAGCAATTGGCAGCTGAACTGAGAATGGACATGGTGCACTCAGTATCGAAGACAGGATGTCATTTGAGCATGAATTTAGGCTTGGTCTAACTATCTGCTGCTCTTCATCATGTTTTCAACACTCCTGAGGATAAGATTATATGGGATGTTGGTCATCAGGTACATAAACAGTGCCATTCAATACAAAAATCTAGTTATGAACTGTACTGAAAATCGTTATCGACAATATTGGTTTGATTAGAAGACAACAAACTATGAATAAAATCACAATTTTGATATACTTTGCTGGTTCTTTTTTTTCAAAATAACTTTATTCTCGTTTTGGACCACTTTGCAAATCTTTATTAAATTTTGAAATCTTTATTAAATTTTCTTTTGATTAATTGTAGAATAAACATGATAAAAAATATATGACAAATGTGATTTATTGGATTGAAGTGAGATAAACGAAGTTATTGCGGAAGGAAAAGAGTTAAGATAGGCTACTTCTGCAAAGCGTAAATTATTTAAAGTAAGTTTTGCTTTTGCAAGGTCCATGTTGCAAATCATATAGCCAATCTCCTGTAGTTGGGTAATAATAGATTGTTTGATACCACGTGTGTTTATAATATTGATAAATATATGACATTTCTGTACATCCAGTATCTATTTCCTTCTCGATTAGGTTTTGATGTTATGATGTGCAAAACCTCAGTTTACAACATGTTTGTGGCCGATCAGTAAGTAAATGTTGAAAATGACCAAATACATTGATTACTAACGTTCATGTCATTTTCACTATTTATTGCTTTTAGAATTATTCCGAATTTTCTTTGCCTTCCATCTCCATCTATTCATGATTTTCAAATTATAGTCTGTAAACATTGAAAGTTATGCTGACATTATTTTTAGTAAGTAAAGCAAATGCTACGTTGGCATTATTTAAGCTACTAAGTTATGTAAACTTTATGTGTATGATTTTTCTTAATTGATCACAACTAATTGGTAACCATCACTTAACATTTATTCAATTTTACCAAATAATTTTTTCATTTCATGTGTTAGTATTTCTTTTCTTAAGTTATGTTTATCAAATCATATTATATTTAAGTTTACACAATAATAGTTCCAAATTAATCGTACCAGAATAACCGTTTCAGTTGTAATATAAATGCTTTAACAATTTTTCATATTCATTTCACTTGCATCAGGTTTATACATGCACACATCATACTCTAATCTGCCTAAAAGTTTTACAATAATGATCTCATACAAATATTTATATGCAGCATAAATGGTGAAAATAACCATTACAGGAAACCAAAGAATCCGTGTTCTCCAGGCAGAGTACCAGTGGATCTTATAGTGGTTCTACTGTTGCAGCTGCTGCTAAGCTCGTGGACATTTCATTAGGTAATATCACCAAACTTACTCTTTTCATTACCTTATAAACAACTAGTGTTTTCCAGCTCATAACAATAGAATTTGTGTACGTTTTCTCACCAAACTTACCGAATGGTTCATGCAGCGATGTCATTGAAATGGCAAGCTATGCTCCACTTTTCGTGAACGTAAATGATCGCCGGTACATACTGGTGTAAATCAGTTGAAATCTGGGACCGTAAATAGCAAGAACAGTAAGGGTATACAGTTGTTGTTTACGTAAAATTAGCGCATAGAATGATTTAGCTGTTAATTTTGAGTATTTTCTTTGTTTGTCGCACATATTTTGTTCCATATTTCGGTATTCATGATAATTTATGTTTACTTTTTATGACTAATAGATGTATGTGCTTTTTGACAGGTGGTGTATGATGCTCAGGGTTTACGCTATGGTGGAAGGCATGAAAAAAAATGTTGCCGCACTCATTCTCCTTCAAATGTATTTTGTGTCGATGTTCTTACATCTTTACTTTTACCATTTATCGTTTTGGTTGGCTATGGTTGTATGGATTGTTACTTTTATTATGTATTGTTTTGGTTAGCTACGATTGTATTAATTGTTACTAATATTTATATGCTTAATATTGTGCATGAAATGCTTTTATTCATATTTTTTTTATGCTTAATTGTTAATATTGTGTGAAATACCGTATATTACATCCTTTTTATATTAATGCTAGGAAAAAAATTGTCATGGCTATACATATTATAGCATTATGCTAGTGCAATAAAAATATTCTGCAACGATTAAACTGTTTTCATGGCAAGTAAATAATGCTATGAAAGACTAAAGTAAACATTCTATAGCGTTTTTACAGCATTTATAGTTGCTATAATAATCAGGCAATGATATTTCTATAGCATTTATAATTGCTATAATAATCAATTTAATAGCAATTCAGAAACGCTATAAGTAACGTCATTTATAGCATGTTTTTTATAGCGATTCTGAGGTTGCTATTATAGATCCCTGACATATTACAACATGTTGATATACAGCGTTTATAAAAACACTATCGTATCCTTTTACAGCGTTTTTTAAACGCTATAAAAAGGTATTTTTCTTGTAGTGTTAACACCTTACAATAGTTTACAAATAAAAGGGATTGTTCTAGTTACATTATTTATTTTCTTGCATTACTTTATTACCTCGGTTTATATTCAATTTCCGTAAATCAATATTTTATTCCATTGACAAATTCAATATTTGCAACAATTTCCACTATTACTATTAATTGCAATATATAATTTGATTTGTAAATTTTAATTACCCTTGATGCATCAAATTTCAATATTTTCTTTCATATAAATTAATAAGATTTTTATTTCTTTCTAAATTTAAAATAAAATCCTATTAATTTAATTCATTTTAAACATCGAATTTACACGGGTCGTTACACTCTCCCCCACTCAAAACTTTTCGTCCCCGAAAAGGAAAAAAAAAGGGAAAAGAAGAATTAAATAACAATACATCTTATTCAAACTATTTAACTTATAAATAATAATTTACTAAATTTATTACCTTAAATAAACCGTAATCCGAAACGTACCTATTTGTCGGGAAATTTATGCTTAATTTATGGAACCAAAAGCAGTAGCAATTGCTTCCATAACCTGCATTACACCTATAAAATCTAAAAGGGTTACAATTTATATAAAGTAAAATATTTAAGTGTTTTCCATCACTAATACAAAACAATACAACAACCATCAATTTTAACAGCAGCATACACGACAAATTCAAAGCAACCATTCAACCAGACAAATAAATAGTCGTTCAGGTTCAAAACCTTTAAATCGTACGGAATGAAGAATAAACCATCAAGTGCATCATTTACTCAACAGTCTAAGATAAACTAAATAGATTATTCATTCACTCCAAATCCAATTTTCAAAGTATTTTACCCAAACAACCATAACCAAACAACAACAATTCAAACAACAATCAACTTAACCTTTTATTAATTTCATACCTTTGTTGTTTAATTTCTCTTTTTATTCATACCACATAAATTTTCCTTTTATAGTTTACATTTATTTCTAACAAACTTTTAATTTCATTTACTCATTTAATGTTTGTTTCAGTATTTTTTTTATACTTATTACTTACAATGTTTCATTTCCATTATCTCAGGTCATGCCAGTTCTTTTTATTTCATTATAATTTTTCGTTCATTTATTGCATGCCCTCATTTATTTACATTTGTTTATCAATAGTATTCATGTCCCGTTTAATTTGTTAGCATTTCTATTTTATTTACTTAAGTTGATATTCATCCATTTGAATTACTTACCTTTAATTATATTCACTTATAGTAAAATTTCATTTGTAACTTAAGTTTATACATTAAATTCTCATTTATAATAGCAAATTCATTGAGTACTTCATTTCCTACTTTTACTTGTACAATTTTCATTACATTTCCTATTTAACATTTCAACTTTTTATATTGGTAAGTTATATATGTTAAAGAAAATGCAAATGAACTTATACAAGTTTTATCTCATCCTTTAATTAAATTTAATGTTCAACAATATTACTCTTTGTTTCATATGTTACAAATTTCAAATTTTCTTTAAATCCATTAATAACTTAGCATTAAATCTCTTACCTAAATTAGAGGTTTCAATTATTAATTACTTACATTTTATTTTACTACAATAATTGAAACAATTAATTAATGGAAATTTAAGAATTAAATACCGGGTTAAATTTCAAATTATTTTAAAATAATAGATAAATATTCTTGCAACTTATATATCTCTAATTATATTTAAACAATTCAAAATTTATATATTTTCAAAAATAAATCTGCAGTAGAACTACTACAATTGCCTTTCCCCTTCGAAACTCGAAAATGAATGTCGATGATGCGTGCACTCATCACCGAAATTATTTTCCAGCAACAGAGAGGAAAGTACAACTTATTTCTTTCCATAATTTCTTTAAAACCATACTTTCAAATTATATTGAAATATTTATATCAGAAAATATTTCTAAATACTGTTATTATACTTCAAAATCCTTTGAAAGCAATTTTTCCAAATCCCGGGCTTAAGTTCTAAAATTTTCAAATTTCATTGAATTTATTTTAAATCTTATTTTACCTATTATTTATAAATTTTATTCCTAACAACCAATATATTGCAACCAAATATCGATACCACTTGAAATTTTTTATTTTATATATAGAAAATATAATAGGCAAAATTATTTCATTCACCTATAATAAAAACAAATATTATGTCGGTTTGTCCTATTAAGTGTTTAGAAATCCCTATTGATGTCACAGCGTCCCATGCACCAACCAGAATTTATAAATACAAAACGGAACAGATTAACACAATATAAAAACCTTTTTATATCACTAACAAATACGCTCTCTCATATATATACACTCAGTGACTCCCATAGGGTATTACTACCCTATTAGTAAAGAGTCAAACCCCACAAAGCTAAGGTTTATCGCTAAACCAAAGCTCTGATACCAGATGTAACGTCTCGCCTTTTCGCACACTTCAAATCGACACACATGTCGATTCAAACCATAAGGAAGGGCGGATTATTATGGGGTAAACAAGAAAAACAGAGAAGAAATAAAACAAAATAGAATCTCACAGCGGAAGGATAAAATATAATAATAAAATATACAATTTATAAAACTGTTTACAAAACATTTGATTCTTCTATATACAACTAAATATCAGAGTTCACATACCAAAAATATCAATGCAGCGGAATACAGTGTAGTGGAATAAAATAGATAATAGTAATACAAATCTTCGTCTTTGTCCTCAGAGCTAAATCTCCAAATCCTGAAACGCTCGGACTGACCCGAGCGAATTTGAAAAGACAAAAACACTCGAGTCAGGACTAAAAGATCTTATGTGAGTTAAATTAACAGAAATAAATATGAGTGCAGTAACTCAAGAGATGCTCGGGATTTACATCTCCTAAGGATCCGTTAAACTATTTACTATGTAGTATATTGCGCTATTATAATAGTGTCTAATTGTAAAATAAACTTACTTTTTAATAGCGTTAAGGGGTTACCCATATAGCCCTTAACACAAATAATGCCAATAGTCTATAAAGTACCGTAATACCTCCTGATCGGGAGGCTATCAGAGGATACTCCATAGGTACGACACAAATAGAAACTCGTACAAGGCGCGCTAGGGTAGGTGACACGACACAACTAGGCAATACCAGGGTAGATATACCAATTGCTACCCGGGCTGATGGAAACGCGCAGCGCGCAGCTACCGCCCACCTCGAACAAACACCCCCAAAATCAAAGAAATCAATAGTGGCCACCGAATCAATCCAAAGTCAGAGTATAGTATCGAAGGAGTGCGTTCGATCAGAGGAATGACCTCATTGGCCCGAGAATCGCTCCTGTTTTAGCCACCTTATGCCAACTCACGGGAGTCGGGTCCACGTATTTACCTTGCAGGAAACGCCTCAACCAACCTACTTCATTCTGGAATCTCCACCGCGTACACGGTTGTTAAAGTGGTTTTCGGAGTTGTCAGAGAGTATGACAACTTCCGATCCCGGTCTCTTCAACAACCAAATGTTATTATAACACCGCGGTCCTTTAAAATAATTTATACTTTCAAAACCAGAATAAAACATCTATTTCAAAATCATAAATACGATATCATTTATATTTTTAAAACCCCAAATCAATACGACATCATTTAGACCCAAACCAATATAATGTCATTTTTATTTTTCCAATATACATTCTTTTCCAAAACCATAGGGTTTTCAAAGTAAATTATTTAGAAATCAAACTCTTGAATATAATATTTTCAAATTATACTACCTTGAAGATCATAACCTTGAAATAAGTTTCCATCTCTTAAATGGTTAAATATTAAATTTCTTTTATAAAACAAAATAGCTTCTTTACATTTCACAAATCAATTTCAAATATCGATTTAAACTTCCAAATACCATTCTTAATTCTTATGTTTCAAAGCTTTAAATATTTCACCATTTCAAAAACAAACTCATTTGACAAACCCGTATATATCAAATTCAATTACTTATTATTTAGACTTGAAATGTTTACTTAATGAATTCAATATAATTTAAGAAAACCTTTAACTTCACATAACTGGAAAATCTTTCAATTTATTATATATTCATTTAAATCAACCTGATATTCATTTAAATCACTCTACACAAAATCAAGTTATAAAAATCATATCCATTAGAAATTCTAACTTTTTATTTAATTCCAATTTAACAAAGTTTAAAAACCGAAAATTACTATATATATAAATAACCTTTATCAAGGACCAAATCAATATCCCATAAACCATATATATAGCTTTGCAAAACCATAGAAAATCATTTCAAAATATTTTTTTATATATACCGCGGTGCCTGTATATAATTTTCTATCCTATGGTCAAGTGATACGGATATTTATCATTTCAATCCGCAATTTAAAATAAAATGCGGTTGTATATCATTTCAAACCGCAATCCCGAATGAAATGAAAATGCATGATAAGTTGCAGTTTACATAAGATAGAACACATCATCCATTCAACCAATATCAAACATCAACCAATTTATTTCAATCATCATCAATATATGTAATATACAATATAACAGGAAATAAAAGACAGTTATTAACTAACAGTTTATATTCAAAATAAATTTATTAACTATTTAACTATCAGTTTATATGCAAATAAATAAATTTTTACTGTCAATTTATATGCAATAATCAAATTAATTAACAGTTATATTAAATAAATGCGTTTGAACAGAAATAATGAATAAACCATGCCAAACAGTCATAAATAAATTTCTACTCTTATCTAAAGTCAAATTAACAAACATAAGAAATTTTAGAAATTGTGAGTGGGTTAAAACACTCACCTTTTGAATTTAAATTGGATTTAAATCCAATTTAAACTCAAAAATTCGACGGTCTTCAAATCTTTCCAAACTAGCGTCAATAGATCTGGAAATTTATTACGATCCTAGCAAAAAAAATTCGCGTAAATCGGAGGTCGTATGAGAAAGTTATACGCATTAATGGTGATTGAAATTTCAAAAAAACGAAAAAAGAAATTATATATCACATCATATATTTTATTTAACTTGCAATGGAATTTTTAGTATTGTGTACCTTTTTGCTTAGCCAGATTTGGATCTGGAACTACTTTCTCATTTTGTTTTGTTTCCTTGCTATCTTAATATTTTTTTATTTTATTTTTATAGAAAGTTTTGAAGAGAAGATTATATAAATATGGATTTGAAGAAAAAGACACGGAAAGAAGATAAGGTTTAAAAGAGAAAAAAAATTTAAAGAAGAAGAAGAACAACAACAAAAAAAGAAAAGGAAACTTTGATAAAGAAGAAGATTTGAAGAATAAGAAGAAGAAAGAGGAAAAAAAGCTTTGGAAAAAAAGAGAGAAAGGAGATTTGAAGAAGAAACATGAAAAAAGGAAGAAGGAAGGTGAAGAGTGACAAAAATGAAGCTATAGAAGATGAAATTTTAAAAAAAATGAAATGAAGCTACAAGAATGAGAATGAAACTAGTGAAAAGCTAAATATAAACAAAGTAGGAATTGCAATAAAGTAAAGATATGAACAACCCAATAAAAATGGTAGATATTAAAAGAGGTGAAAGAAAGAAATAAAAATATGAAAAGTATGTAACGTTCATGAAATGAAAAGGCTTTAGACCATGTAAATGGAAATGAGCAATGGAACAAATGAGGAAACAATTAAAAAAACGTGTGACAATTATTAATTAGAAAGGGAATGAATGGACCGACTCTACTCTATAAACAAACTTTTAGAATTCATATTTCAAAACATTTGTTCACCCAATTAATTTCTTTTTAACCCCAAACATACCAAATTTGACACTCATTAAAGATATAATTACCACAACATAACTAAATTTAAAAAGACCAATTTACATAACGGGGACAGCGGATACATAAATAAAATATGAACCATGATTTAAAAATTCAAATTTAAAAATAACATTTTTCTCGACACGTAATTATGAACTCAATTATTTAATTTATTTTAAATTTCAAGGTTAGTAAAAAAAATCACTTCCGTGCAACCTATGCCTGCTATTTAACTACCGAAAAATGTTGTTTTAAAAATTCAATTTTCTCTTTTTACAACATTATATTTATTATTCAGAATGGAAACGTTCACTTTATTTCCTCAACATTCTTTTATTTTCCTTAAAATGCTTATTCGTTACTTGCAATTCATAAATGTAAACATTCTTATATTCTAAAATGATCAACTTATACAATATTAAATCCATTCTTATATTCCCAAATAATGTACATTCATAATGAAAACATTCTTACATAAATTTTATTAATTGCACTTTGTTTCTTTTCCTTTTTCAATTGAAAGATTTTAATAAATTTATTTCCAATTAATTTAATCTTCCACTTCAAAACAGACCCTAATTGATGAAATCAATTAAATTAATACGTGAACATTGTAATCCTTATTTATAGTCAAGCAAACATGTTTATAAAATTACAGTTTCCAACAAGCATTAAATTACATACTAAATAAATCTTTTTCTCTATTCAATTAAATAATCAAATGTTTATTCCATCTAAAAATTTTAAGTAGAAGGATTCCATGTTGGGTTCAAAACTATTATTTTAATATCCTTGAATTTTAGTTTAATCTCTATAAACGAAATATTTAAACGTTAATTTCATTTATTTTGCAATACTTTAATTAAACTAAAATATCGTTTTCTAAACTTAAATCTATGCTCCCATTGATTCATTCAATTTGCACTTATTATGTATTATTTTAACAACTCATTTATAACTTTGAATCTATTCCCCAAATTTCACATTTCTATCGTTATATACATTTGAATTCCATCCTATTTAATATTTCAAATATTACGTCATTATCAGTAATGTAATAAATATATTTTTAATTATTGCAATTGATTTTCCGTTATAACTTAATATACTATATAGGTGGTTAATCTTAAATACTTGTTCTCATTAACGATTTATTTCTACTTACAAATTAATGCAATTATTACCTATTTCCATCTTTATCTCCAATTAACGTAAAATGTGATATTCAAATTCCATAAATTTCAATAGATTCAAATTATCATATCTATGAAGAACATTTACGTTATTCTCCATTATTATCTTAACTTATTCATCGTAACATTTAATTTATATTTATTGCAATGATTTCCAAATCAATTGAATTGAATTAAATATATAGGTATCACTCATAATAACTTGTGGTCACAACTCTTGATCACCATTAATAAGTTTATTATTTACAATCCAATAATCGCCATTATATATATATATATACGAATTAACTAATTCAATATTTCCATTTCGTTTTCCTATCCTAAATTTATTACTAAGTGTATTTACTCCATTCCAACAAGTTGGAATTCCATTTTTACTATACAATCATTTCCCTATGCACTTTTATTACTAACCCATCATCATTGCATTTATTGTCTTTTATTGATTTAATCAATTTACCCCATATTCCCTTAAATTCATACTAACGAAACATTCAATTCTATTTATCGCATAAACTCCATTTCATAAATCTACCTGCAATTTCTACCTAGAAATAAGGTTACATTTCCGTTGAAAATACATTTACATCTTACGTTACCACATTAATAATTAGTAACGTTTATATCATCAACCATCACTTATGAATAATTAGCGTTTCCTATTTATTTTGTTACATTCACTTATATTCACTTTATGAATAAATTGGTATTCCCTTTAACCTATTAATTACTAACTTTAATTCTTGCAATTCATTTATCTAACATAAATTTTGAATCTATTTCCAAATTTTCATATTTCAATTAATTAACACCTTACAATAGTTTACAAATAAAAGGGATTGTTCTAATTACATTATTTATTTTCTTGCATTACTTTATTACCTCCGTTTATATTCAATTTCCATAAATCAATATTTTATTCCATTGACAAATTAAATATTTGCAACAATTTCCACTATTACTATTAATTGCAATATATAATTTAATTTTTAAATTTTAATTACTCTTGATACATCAAATTTCAATATTTGCTTTCATATAAATTAATAAGATTTTTATTTCTTTCTAAATTTAAAATAAAATCCTATTAATTTAATTCATTTTAAACATCGAATTTACACGGGTCGTTACATTAACCTAACCCTAGAAACAATTTCCAACTGCCATTTATTTACTTCCATCCGACGATCGACATTGATTGGAGCCACTCGAAGCAAAATTAGCTTTCGACTTCAACTAAGCAAACATAGAGTACGACATACGAAGCTAGTTTACGATTGGATCGACTAACCGTCACTCGACGTGATCGATCGCATTTGGAGCTGCAGTTTGGGTTCGTCGAAGGGGAGATCGCGCGTGCACATGTGCATGCTGATCACTGGTGCAGGCGGAGGTAGAGGCGCGTCTGATGGCGCGCATGGTCGGAGTTTGGCGGCATTCTCCTGGAGGCGTGCGATGATCTCAAAGTCACGTTTAAATAAAAAAACAAAAGAAATTGCATATGCGCGTGTAGCTTGGTGGTGGCGGATTGCGGTAGGCTGACGTTGGGTGGCTGGACATTGGTCGACGATAGGCATGGAGGCTGGCGGTGGTTCGAGTGGAGGTCCGTTTGCTTGAGCGCGAGAAAAAAAAGCTCGAGCGCGTGAAGGAAGCCAGAGGAAGGAGGGAACGAAAATAAACAGTAAGGTTGAAATTTTAATTAAAGTTTATTTAGTTGATTATATAATTCATTACTCGATGTTTATTAATTCATATCTTATTCGTACGAGGTCCGTTCCGAGCATGACACGTGTAAAGGCTCGCAAATCCGTACCCCTTTGAATTAACAAAATTCCACAACAGTTCTATCCAAAGTGGCACAAAAGTACGAGTCTTCGGGTAAAGGAAGAAAGAGGTAGAAGAAGAAAAAAAGAAAACAACATCAGAGTCTCACAATCGCAGCGGAACAAAATATAATATATATATAATAACAGCTTTTAAATACAAAGAAACCTGTCTGTATACATATATACATACATACCATCATCAGAGTACATCAAACATCCATACATAGACAACTAATAATTGTCCATACACAGCGAAAATAATAGTCAAATATGGAAGTACGCTCTGTCATCAGCTCGTCTCCTGAGCTCCTTAACTTTTTACCTGATCATGTTTAACTCGGTCTGACCCGAGCATCATATAAAACAACACTCGAGTCAGTCTGGAAAACCAGCGTGAGAAATCACACTCAATTGGATTATTATATTTTTAAAAATCCTTTGAAAAACAAAGCATGTCGTAAGACAACGCCACAAATAAACATGTCGGGTTTTTACCTTACGATAGCTAAAACATTTTTATCAAATTCATCCGATATTATAACAGTGTCTATAGAAAGTAAAATAGAATCTAGCTGAAATGCTTGCATCTCACATTTCAGCAATAGTTAGGCACAATCAAAACCGTACAGGCGCTTATTGGAGATTGGATTCCATACAATGGCAGGGCTAGCGGGGTACCGCCCGTCACAGTACCTGGTCTAGATCAGAGTACCGAAGAGCCACCCTAACACCCCTGCAACACAAGACCGGAACCATCCCTTACTGGACAGTCCCAAGCAAGACCACCCCGTGTTTGGCGCGACCAACCACCCGCTAAGCCGAAATAAAAAGGGACATCTAGACGGGGGAAACCTTACTCTCCAGTGGGGGCTACCCACGAAGCCTTGCTGCACCTCCCCTGTTTTAGCCATTCCCGGTTGATGAGGCTTGAGATTAAGCATTACCTTTTCAAGAACGAGTCCCACTTAGAATGCTCATCGTCCACCTGACGATGTTCTGAAAGCATTCAATCCATACAAGTTGCCCTGGGTCTGGACAAACCGAATCACCATCTTCAACTCTTCACGGTCTTCATTCGTAATCATTCAAACCGGATCGAAATGGTTTTTGGATAATTAAATACGATCCTGCACTCTTCGAAACGATCAACGCATTGTCCAATATTGATAGTCGGTGATTTAACTATCAATTAATCATTCACAAGCAACCATTAAGTCTTAAGTAATTTTCCTCAATTTATTTATCTCAAATATCTACTTAAGATATTATCTTCATATTTCAATGCCTTGAAATTAGATTCCACTTACTCTATTTCTCGTGGAACCATTTAAGTCTTTGCCAATCACTTATAATATTTTCCCACTTCAATAGTTCTCAAAACTTGGAAAATATTTCTTTATCTCTTATTTCTTTCCTCAAAAATCATTTATAGTCTCATTTGTAAATTTTCCAAAGCCATTTAGCTTATAAATATTTCAGGTTTCATTCCTGCTCTTCTTGTGAATTTTATCTCACCTCGAAATTCACTAATCTTATACTTTGGATTTATTCAAGTTCTCATAACCCTCTATAAAATCTTCCCTAAAGATCTTATTCAAATTAATCACACTTGCTTTACTTCTCAAGAGGATTTATAATTGGATTTCAAAAAAAATATTTTTGAAAACATCTAGACTTATAAAAGTAAGAAAAATGGTTTTATTTCAAATTATGGTTTAAGGTAAAATTAAATATAAATGTTAAAATTCATATCCAGTTATTAATGAATTTACAAAGATGATCTAGAAAACTAGAATTTATTTTACATAAATACTAAGCATTAAAATAACTTTACTGGAATATTCTAACTTTAGATAATGGTTCTATACAAATTATATAATATAGTAATTTTTAAAAATATTCCTTTAAAACAAATTTATATTTTTAGAAAATCCAATATTCACTCATAAATTCCTCTTAACCATGTCCTCGTTTCTTTCTTTCAGAAATATTCTACCATTTCCTTTCATAACCAATTTTCATAACTCAAATTAAGTTCTCGCCATGACTTATCTCATTACGTATCCACCGTTACTTTGTATCTCATTTATAGACTCCGTTTATAAATTTATAACTCTCCTGAGTTTTCCTTTTATTTATAAAAATAATTTTATTCAAAGATTCCATCTTTATAATTTTATTCTTCAATAAAATCCCATATTTGTTTTTTAACAAAATTTCATTTCTTAATAAGGTTCCTTTTTTTATTTATTAATGAAGTTCCTTTTACTTTATTTATATTCATCGATTACAATATTTCTTAGAGTCTTTGTATATAATTTAATTTTTTCTCAAACTCAACTTTAACTAATTTAACTATAACCAAAGTAATAAATATTCTATTAATTTTACTTTAGTCTCAATAGAAGTAAATCCAAATCCTAAGGAATATTCTTTTAATTTAAGTTTCATTTAGCTTCCTTCAATTAAATTATTTATGGCATTTAAAAATTAGTTAATTCCAATTTCCATGTTATTTAACACTATATAATTCAATTCGCATGCAATTCCATATCAATTCATTCATCCTGTCATATGACAACATATATATATATATATATATATAATAAATAAATATCTTTGAGGAATCCTGTTGGATCCCTCCAACCTGTTTTCCCTACATCCACAGATGTTAGCACAAAATAAAATATCAATTCCACTTCAGGTGGATATTACAGTATATGGATTATGATATTATCCAATGAATAAATTATTATAAATCATCCAAACACATCCAATGATTTAAATTTAACATTTAAATTTTAACTATGGCATCCAAATGAGTGAGAAAATCTCACCTTTGCTTTTAAATTGCAATCCTTTCCAATCTCGACTTGTTTTCCGACTTTTGACCTTATATAAACAATTGTATGATGTTTATTAATATTTGAACAGATCGAACAATTAATTTCTGTTTAATAATTTTATTCTTTAATTCTAGTAATTTAATTTTTAACCAATGATTTATTTCAACAAATAAGTAAATTTCAAACTAATCCTCCTTTATAAAAATCTTTTAGTGACTAAAATAATTAAATAAGCTAATTAAACAAATTAATCACCTAAGTAAATTATTTTTAAACAAACTAGCAATATTTAAAATGTAGAGATGTATATTTATTTTATTTTTATTTTTATATTTTTCTCTTTGAACCTACTTATCCCAAATTGACATATATTGATTTTATTTTGAAACTACATATATATACTCATAAAAATAAGTAAATAGATTTCAAAAAATCAAATTTTTATATAGACTTCAAATAGTTTAAAATTCATATTTACTCCTAAAAATCCTATATATATATATATATATACATATATTTTTAAATTAAACTAGAATAAAATTTTAAGTTCTAAAACTATTTAACAGTAAAGATAATAATTTTTTTTACTTACTGTAAATTTTAAATCTAAACCTCAAATTTTAAAACTTAAATTAACTGACTAAATATATATAATTATACCTCACTGAAGCGCGGCGCAAAACCCTCATCAGCTTCGCCTCCGAGATGCCGTTCGAAACGACTTCGTCGCGAGTTCCAGAGTCGCGCACGAACTTCCACGACCCTCCAAATACACGCGAAGCCACCTGACAGCTACCGCCGCTTCATCAACTTCGCCGCCTTCCTCAACACACGTCGTCGCCACGAAAATGCGATCGGCAGCCACGACCAATACTGCCCTAACCACGCCTACGCCGCCGCCGAGGGCGTCGCGACCCACTCAATCACACCATCGCGGCCACCAATACGCGAGTAGCACGAACGCCAATCAAGATTTTGGTCGCCCTACTTTGCCCATACGCGATTCGATTTAGGGTTTTCCCTTTTTCCTCTTTTTTTTTTATGTATGCCGTGAATCGGCTTTGAGGGAGAAAGGGGAATGAAGAAAGGAAGGGTTCTAAAAAGAATACGGCTGCCATTACTATTATCGTCTCGACTGATTGAAAAAAAGAGCGAGAAACATCGTGTTAATAAAGAAAGAAGAAAGCGTATGGGAGAAGATGAATAACAGTATTCTGATGGGATGAAAGTGTGTTGAGGAAGCTATGTTAATTATTTTATTTTAAACTTTATATTTAAATTTTCTCGAATTTTCAATTAAATTTTAGCGCGTTTGCTTATCGTACAATCACACGGTAGCTCCAAAAATTACGAAATTTGAAATCCGATAATAATTCAATATTATGGATCTAACGTAACTGGTTTCGTCGAATTCCGAGACAGTGCCTCGGATGGCTATTTTAAACGTCAATTTAAACGATGAAATTTTAAAATCGAACAAACCATTGTTAAATTCCAAATTTTAACTCATCTATTATTTTCAGTATTATTAATATAAATTATATAAGCCTTTGAAAATATTTTAAACAAGCTTACTACCCCAGATTTAACATTTCACCCGATATTCAATTACTATTTTAATAATTAATTAATTCAACAGGTCGTTATATTTAAATTCTGAACCCTTTCTATCATATAAAACCAAACTATTCATATTATAATCGAATTAAAGTTTGAATTAAATATTTAAATCCAATTTAAATATTGCAAATTAGTCGTCAAAATCTGGGTCGTTACAACACGTTGCGTTGCGTTCGTGTCAGCGAGCACTATGCTAAGGAGTTGGATTGGATGAATTCAAAGCTCGTAGGAAATTTGAATAAAATTGAATGACCGTTTAACAGGTCGTTATATTTAAATTCTGAACCCTTTCTATCATATAAAACCAAACTATTCATATTATAATCAAATTAAAGTTCAAATTAAATATTTAAATCCAATTTAATTGCAAATTAGCCGTCAAAATCGGGTCGTTACAACACGTTGCGTTGCGTTCGTGTCAGCGAGAACTATGCTAAGGAGTTGGATTGGATGAATTCAAAGCTCGTAGGAAATTTGAGTAAAATTGAATGACCGTTTAATTTTAATTCAATCTTGAGCGCTTTGGCGATCTCTGGAATATTTTTATGAGTAAACTCACCTCTTTGGCCTGCTTATATTTATATATAAGTGGAAATAATTTATTTATTTTGGTAGATGTTTGTTTGGATGATATATGACACTAGAAGAATTTTTATTTTTAGTAGCGTTCAAAAAACGCTACTAAAAGTTTTAGCAGCGTTTTGATGAACGTTGTTATAAAACCCGCGACTAAAAATACCTGTTTTTTAGTTGCACTTATTTCAACGCTACCATAAATCGTTTTACTACAGCGTTTATGAAACGCCACTAAATTCTTTTTTTGCAGCGTGTATAAAACGCTACCAAAAGGTTTTTTGATGCTACCAATAGAATTTCCAATTTTACCCCTACTTTACGGTTGCGTTTACTCAACGCCACTATATGTATTTTTGTATCGTTTTTGAAACGCTACTAAAAGTTATTGATAATTTTGCACCATTTTTTCATGCTATTATTTCCTGTTGATGGTCTATTTTATTTCTACTATATCAATCAACAATCACTCACATAATCATCATATTCGAACAATTAAAAAATATATTAATCATAAAATCAAATAAGATATCCATAACCATTCTAATATATTAGACTTTTTATAAAATGACCAACATATAATAACCATTCGTATACAAATTTATACACCAAGTACTAATAAAATGTTATACCAAACTGGTGCCAACAAAACGCTCGATTACCCATAATTCTTTGTTGCATGCATAAGTGAAAACTAGAACCATAAAAGTCCAAGCTATCCTGCAACTGAAACATGGATCGCTGCAAGGTGTTTGTTTGTTCAATCGCTTAAGCTGTGATCATCGTTTACGTTTTGCAGGGAAGGTTGTTTATTTGAATTCGTATCTGCAAACACAGACCGCTCCAAATTTTAGATAAAACTTAGAGATGTCAAATGCATCAATACTAAAATAGCATGCAACACCAATAGCTCGCTCCCTTGAGACATTCTAGCTTTCAAACAATAAGTCATCGGTTCAATTCTAATTACCATAAAAAATTTACTAGTTTGCAAAAGCAACTGTTATGTTCTTGAAATTGTAGTTTATGATATAAAAGCAATAAAATAAATAAATAACTATACTTTCGAAGGGAAAAAAATACTAAAAAATAGCATGTGCTAGATAGTGTGGTAAATTCATACCCAGTCCGCTGCAGATTCTGAAGCCATTAGGGTTTCAAGATTATGTCGCCCAATATAACCGGGTGATCTCAAATTTATCCTTTGTGGGACTACGTCCAACAAGCCAACTGGAATGTACCTATATGTGTAGCTTAGCCATTCCAGCAAAAAATGTCTTATTGTCTCCACACCTAAGTGCAGCAATATTAATGTCAGTATGGACACAATTAAATTACCATGAATGTTTGCCTTAAATAATGGTTTTTTCAAACGGAAATAAGCGAGGCACCCTTATTTTCAGACTTAATATACTTCTAACCACTCTGAAAACACAATTCACGAAACAACCTTGAAAATATTTTAGATAATTTGCGGCTTTTAACGCGAATATTATTTTTTCAAAAATTTACAGTTTCTAATGCAAACATTTGCATTTTCTCTACAAACATTTGCGCTATAAACTGTAAATTAACAAAAGAAAAGTTTGACTTTTTTCTGATATATTTGCTTGGATTAAATTGCAGTGCAGATTTATGTCTCGAAGAAAAAAATTAGCAAATATAATTACATGGATATTTCATGAAACGTGTTTCGAGAAGGCGAGTTGACCTATTTTGAAACTTTTGAATGATGTTTGAAAAACCATCCCTTTTCTTCAATTAGCCATCTTCTCAAAGTTTAACACAAAAACAAACACGGTTCAAAATTTATATGTCGGTGACTGATGCGATTTAAAGTTGAGCCAATATATTATTGTTATTTTTAAACATTTGCACTTACATGATTTGATCACATCAGTATTTAAAAAAAAGCATTGGCACAATTTCAAACTGCTCCAATATAAAATACTGAAGCAGCACCAACGTGACAACGTTAAGAAATGTTTTGAAATTGAAATGATATTGATATGACTTTTGAAAAGTGGATTAATTTGGAAGAAAAAAACATTAATTAATAAACTATACATCTAAAAGTAAATTACTACCTTTAGTATCAGAACCCCAATGTGTAATGCCATAATTTACATAATTTTTTAGAATATCTAATCGCTCTCCTGAAGTAATATCTCAGTGCCTTTGCTCCTTGATTTCGGTGAATATCCATGGCTGGACATATGAAAACGTGTACAGTGTAAACATTATATGATGTGGTATTAAAAAACAAAGCAATGAGAGATATGACCTTGATTAGAGCGCCTCGGCCAATCATGGTGCTAGAAAGCTCAGGGCACTCGGAAAAGTTCTTATTCCAATCAGCATATGAGAATATGTGGCCGTTACCAATAACTGACAATTCCTTGGAGGCTTTTCTTGCACATTGGTATATATAGTCCCAATCAGCAAGCTTGCTATATCTTTGTTGTCGTGAACGACCATATATAGTTATTGCACTAGCTCCACAATGACTAATGTTAGATATTAGAGAATCAATGCGGTTTCTTCCCTCTAAATACCCAGTCCTTACCTTGAATTAAGGAAAACACCACAAGTTTAACAACCATTAAATTGAAATCTTAGGTTTATCTGTTGCTACAAGATTATTTAGAATGTGCAGTGCATGTTCATATTAAAAATCCTTATGTAATGATCTAAAATTATTAAATTGCAAGGATATATCTAGTTTAAGAAGAATAAATTGAAAATTATGAAGAAAATGAATTATGGACTAGTCGTTGAGATTCAAACTTGTGACCTTATATGTCGTATTTTCCATTTGAAAATATATGTTAATTTCTGCTTTCAGCTAGGTTCGAGCTCCTGGTCTATTGTTTGTATATGACGGCATTTTTGAAACTTCGTTATTAGACCAAAAATTTGCAACTCTATTTCAATTATTAACAGAAATGATTTGCTAAAGTTGCACGACTTTTCTTATGATTTTCTTGGCTCTTTTTCCATATTTATCTCCAATAATGTGTTTGTAACATATAAATAGGGGACCAAGTATGAGTGTATTACCTTGAGAGTAATGGGCTTGTCAATTGTTCTAGAAGATACTTGGATAATGCTCTTTATCCAATAGGTTTAGTAAGCAAAGAAGATCCAACACCCTTATTGCAAACAATGTCAATCGGACCACCTATGTTGATATCTATGAAATCGACCTCGCATTCGCGGTCTATAAGTTCAACTGTGCATGCCAATGTATCTGGATATGATCCACATACTTGTACACCAAAAATATCTTCTGATGAATGTCACCTCAGCAATGCCCATTCTGAAGCTTGTCCCTAAAACATATAACACAATCACTACCAAGGATGTAACACCTTAATTATCAAACTTGCAGAAAATAATTTAGACTTGAAATATTATTTCCGGGTACGGCAGGTATGTTACTTGAGTGGGTTAAGCTAATGTATTAAAAGAATAAGCTGGTTCATCTGAATCATCTTCATCAAATTTAGAGTACTAAATGAACTTGTTGAAGACGATTGTATTAGATATAAGATTCAGAACTAAAGCACGATGTGCTACATCAGATATATAGTTTATACAGGCTATGGTTTTAATTGTTGAACTATATTTACATGTCATGGCCCAGGCTCGTGCATTTGTTTCGGTCATTGAAGGTTTTGAAATTTCGCAAGCCAAGATCTGGGAACACTATTGACAAAATTCATGTAATCCAAATAAATAATAAAAATCCAGATATGCTTCAAAAACTGCTGCCTGATTCATTCACAATTGCCAATACATGATTTTCATATCACCACTACATCCTCCATAGATCAGAACAACCACATTATTTCAACACTTCCTTCACAACTCACTTCCACACTACATCATTTCAACACACCATCGTTGCCCTTCACATTCTCCTACTCCTCATCACAGCAGCGAATCCCCATCATCTCTGCTTTCAATATCACAACCATTTCATATCAAAACTTCCTGACATTCTCTGTCTACCACCCCATGTCATCTCAACAAACAAACATCCTCTTCATCATTTGAACAACATCTCCATCAACAAACCCCCTATCCAAAGTCATCGCAACCACCTGAACTACTCAAGCTTCAACAACCCAAGATCACCACTTCAATCCCACCAGCAATCAGCAGCAGCTCTAACCTCACCTGAAACTCGAACAACCCACCCCCAAACATCACCGAACCACCCTCCTCCGACTCCTGAATCACCAAACCGAACGCAATTTCACTTCGATTTTCAATCGCGACAACCACACCCTCAATAAAGAACAACCTGAGCATCCATAGCAATCACCCAATCTGCGACAATCCAAATCAAACATCACCTCTGCAAATCGCCTCATCGAATCACCCAAATCATGAATCGCCAAAATCAAAGACCTAATTGATTGTCAGCGATTGTGTTTTGAACGCTAATTTGAAACGCTAATAAGAAATGAGTTATGGGTTCGATTATATGTCTGTAGGGAATGGAGAAACTTACTTGTAAACACCGGCTTTTATTTTATAATTCGGTAGAGATTTATTGGACTCTCTCTCTCTCCTGGTCAACGATGATTATTGACATGCTTCCAATCGTAATGTTTATTTTAGTAATTCGGCAGCGATTTTTGAATTGCGAAAATTAGGGCTTATGGGAGTAATGTTGAAGATGAAGATTTTTTTTGTTCTCATCATACTTTTGAGAGGAGGGAAAACAGTTAAAAGGAAATTTGAGCGATCACGGAAAATTTTAGCAGAAATTTTCATGAATTATTGGCGGGAGCGATTAACGGCGTTTCTTCGTCTATTTTTATATGTTAAAATTAACAACAGTTGCATATAGCTTGAAACGCTACAAATTAATGCAACCAAAAGCAAGTTTTGGTGTAGTGTGATATTATATATATATATATATATGTATGTATGTATGTATATGTGTATACATATAAGTCGTTTGGATATATTCCCGCCTATTGGAGCAGATGAAACCCTATTGCATTCCCGTGTATGAGCGGATGACCCTTTGTATACGAATATTGTCTTGAAGTGGTTGATTTTGTTATTTGATTATATGTTGTCCTTGATGCAGTAGGACATGTTGGAGGGATCCAACAAGATTCCTCACCACTATTGACTTATTTTCATATATATGATGCAATTGATGCCATGATGATGTTTTTGATGTGATTTGACTTATTTAGTGCTACCATAGCACTGAGCCTTGTTTTCTGTATTTTGAAAATATTGAAATTGATGATTTTAAACTGAAAGGTTTTCGAAGTGATTTTGGATGTAAATATGTTTTAATGATTCCTGATTTATTTTAAAAAGAAAGGAATTTTTTTAAATAAAAATTTATGATTTTTGATGTTTAAAAATAATATGGTTTTGAGAAATATTATGAAAAATGGATTTTTGAATAAGTTTATATAAAGGGTTTATAAAGGTGATATTTTTAGATATAAGGAAGTTGATAAAAAATTGAGATTTATAAATGTTGGTAAATGGTTTTGAGGTTGAATTGGTAAATGGATTTTATAAGTGGATTTTATTGGTAACTTTAGTTTTATAAAAAAATGGATTTATAATTGAAATTTGTAGACGGTTTTGAAGTTGTTTTGTGAATGGAATTATAAATGAATTATATAAATGAGTTTGGTTTATAAAGAAATGGCTTAGAAATGGATTTTGATGGTAAAATTAGTTTTATAAAAGAGTAGATTTATAAATATAATTTTGTAAATAAAGGAGTTTTGTAAAATAAAAGTTTTATAAAAACAAAAGAATATCTATAAAAATGGTTTTATAAATAAGGAAGTGATATGTTGAAGTTCAAATATGGGTTTTTATTTAAAGAAATGTTTAAAAGTGATATTTTGATGAAGTTATTGGTTTTAAAAGGTAATTTATCTTTTGGAAGTAAAGGTTTGAAAGTAATATTTTTAAATGGATTTAATGGTTTTGAGGAATGTTTTGAAATATGATATATGTCGAAAAACATAGTTTTCAACATTAATTGTTGTAGTACATGTTTTCTGGAAGTAAGGAAGGCTTGGACTATAACACTGTTGTTATAGTAAATGATTTCCTAAAGGAAATGTTTTATATAGTATATGGGATTTATTTATCTATATATTTATTTACCAAATCCCTATATTAATGTTTTTGGGTTGTCGTAATGATTTTTTACGCAACATTCATTTTGACCCCCTAAAGCGTATTTTGAAAAATATAAAGCTTTCCTAAAATGATTTGTAAATATGCTTATACTGTGAATATAAGTATATGAAAATATTTTCTAAATGATGAGATGAAGTGATTTGTGAATATGCATATGCTGTTGATATAAGTATATGAAGATATTTTCTAAGTGTTGGAAGTGAAGTGATTTGTGAATATGCTTATACTGTCAATATAAGTATATGGAAATGTTTTCCAATATAGATAATTTGAAATGGTTTTGAGGATATATCTTTTTAAAGGTAATTTGAAGCAAATATTTGGAGATTTGTTTAATTAATAAAGATGAATTAAATGGGCCTAGTGATTGCTTATAATGCTAGATTTGTTTGTTTGGTTTGATAGTTAATAACCAACTATTAAATATTTAGCCTATTTATCGTTGTTGGTTCGAAGAGGCTGGGGTTAGATTTATCCAAGGACCACTTCGGACCAATTTATGCGTTCAAAAGTGTAGGTTTATGATTAGGATTTTGAAGACGGAGATCTTCATGATGCAAGGCTACTTGCCACAGTCACTTGAGGTGAAATTTACCATATCATATATTTATGGTGGTAGTAGTGCTTCGTTATGAAAATCTAGGATATGCAAGGACTTCTCGCAACTAATTCTAGGGGTAATTCCCGATAGGATGTGGTAGGAGAGTGCCTTCGGTTTATCCTGTTCCTTTACGACTTGTATGGATGGATGCCTTACATTGCATTTTTGAGATTGTTTGCTGACTTTTATAAACGTACATATGTTTGGTGGGAGAGAATGTAACTTCTCTTAGATTAACACCCTTCTCTGAGACGTACGGGCTCGGAGGTAATATGTTTGAGAAAGTCAACAGTGACCAAAGGAATGACAATGTGGCATTCAAAGTGGAATATTCTATTTAAAAGGTAATTATGACCTTATGCCTCATTACTCGGAAATGAAAAAAATAGGGAAGAAGCGGCAGGGCTATGTGGGTCACACCCATAAGGATATGGTCACCACCTTTCTAGATTACCCCATAAATTCAAATGTTGTATGCTGTGGCCACGAATAGGTCGAGAACGACCGAGGTGATTTCATATTCGGTATTATCCTGATGGAAGGGGTAGCTGGTTCTGTGTTGGTTTATGCGTTCAGTATCTAGACCCTAGGTACATTTTTCTAGAGATGTGCTATACGGAAGATGGTCCCTTACCTTGTCGTTAGTATGAAATCCAATCTCCAATATGTGCTTGCCATTTTATTTGTAGAGCCTAGTATGTTGGACTTTAATAACGGTAATAACTTTGGCTATTTTAATTATTTGTATACTAGACAATAGTAAAATACAACATGATTTGACATGAAATGTTTTGGTTATCGTAAGGTAAAAACCGTCCGTGTTTATGTGTGGGCGTGTCTTACGAGATACCTTTGTTTTTTATAAAAGAACACTTTGATAACTTTAATATAAATTCATTTGAGATGTGTTTTCTCATGCTGGTTTCCCAGACTGATCGGGATGTTCTTCCCTTTCGATGCTCGGGTGAAACCGAGTATATTTACAAATTTAGATTTGAATACTTTGAAGCTTTAGCAGACGAGCTGGATGCCTTTTGGTCATATTAATTGTATATATCTATTTTCCGCTGCATTGTTGTTTGAATTATCAGCATTTGTGAGGACATGTTATTATAACTGTGCAGGCTGATGATTAGTGATTGATTATTGTACTCTAATTGATGTATGTATATTATATTATAGTTTTTTATAAAGATTATTGATATGATATTATATGTTTTTCCGCCGCGATTGTGAGATTCTGTAATTGTTTTAGTTCTTCTGTTTTCTCTTCTCTACTTCTTCTTTTTCCTTTTCTTCTCTCTTCTCTTTCTTCTTCCTTCTCACTTTTTCTTTCTCTTTTCTTTTCTTCTCTCTCTTCTTCTTTTCTTCTCTCTCTTCTTCTTCTTTCTCTTCTTCTCTTCTTTCTTTCCCATGAAGATATGGTTTTCCATTCAGTTTGGATTGGACATGTGTGGTTTATTGTCAGCTCGTACTAGGTGGATTTCCGGGCCTTTACAGAGGTGCGTAAACTATGGAGATGTTCAGGAGCAATCAGTGCCCTAGCTCACCTGACATCTTTCTTGGGCGATGGATTGATAAGGTCGAAATGTCAGAAACGAGTTAAGTATAAAAGATTTAATTTTCCAAATTTAAATACAACTTGGATTTTATAGAGATGATCTTCTTATACACGGTTTTAAAGCCCGAAGAGGGAATTCGTACAATTCGTGGAATTTAAATGGTGATTTCTCCATTATTCCACCCATATTATTTGTTGAATACGCGAATTGATATTGAGTAGAATTAGATGATTTCTATAGATTCTGCTCATTTGATGTTTATTGATTTTGGAGTAACATCCTAGATGACATGATTTTAACTCAATCTAAATTGAGAAGTTTAAATTAAGAAATCTTTGTTAAGATTTAAAAGAAATGATTTCGAATTAGTCCAAGTCTAAAAAAGGTTTTAAGTAATCAAAGATTTGATAAGAGAGGTTTAATAGTTCCGTACATACTGAAAAGAATGTTTTAGAAATATACATCTTCGAGGAAGATTTTTGATAAAAAGAACTCAATCAATTAAAGAATGATTCCACATTCACAAAACCTCCTTTTATCAATGATTGGATTCGAAGGAACCGGGGACGGAGCTAAGGAAATCCCTATCCGAAAACCACTTAGAACCAATATATGCATTCGAAATATGAAGACCTGACAAAGAGAATGAAGAAAGAAGATCGAAGATTTTCGAGATGAAATGAATGCTTGTTGATAATTCTGGTTAGCTCTCAAATACTAAAATAGTCGTGGTCCCTTCATTTCTAAAATTCTTCGGGTTGCAAGGACTTCTTGCTACTAAGCCTGGGGTTAATTTCCGATAGGATGTAGTAGGAGAGTACCTTTGGTTTCGTTCAATCCTAGAATGAACTTTTATGGATGGATTTCCGACATTACATTTTTGAGATTTACATCGTTGACTTTTAGTAATGTACATCTGTTTGGTGGTGGAGAAGACAACTTCTCTTGGCTTAACGCCATTCTCTAAGACGTATGAGCTCAAAGGTTGTATGTTTGTGGAAGTCAAAAAGTGGTCAATGGGATGGTAGTATGGCATTCAAAGAAAGATGATGTGCTATGTAAAAGGTAATCGGTACCCAAGCCTCACACCCGAAAATGACCAAAACAGGATAGATGCAGCAAAGCTATGTGGTTCGCAGCCATTAGGTACGATCATCCCCTTTTAGATATATTTCTTCCTGCTATGACATTCGGGATGTTAATTATTGTGGATGTATGCTACGAGGATCCTCAGATAGGTCGGTATCGAGGTGATGAAATTTTCTGTACTATCTGAGGAAAGGTAGGCCGGTCTTCTGTTGGTAGAAGTGCATACATTATGTTGACCTTGGTACATTCCTCTAGAGATATACTGCCGAAAGGTTGTCCCTTCACCTGGTCATTTATATGGAATCTATTCTCCAATAAGTGCCTACCAGTTTGTTTGTAGTACCCGCATTCATGACTAGTATTGCTAGAATTTAATCTATGTAACGATTTTGGCTAAGATTGATAATTTATTTGCAAATGTTTTCAAAGATACGACATTAAAAATAATATCAATTATTTTGACGTAACATGTTTTGGTTATCATAAGGTAAAAACTCATTCCATATTTATTGGCGGCATGGTCTTATGAGATGCCCATTTTTTTCAAAACACATATTTTGAGTTCTCACACCAGTCTCATGACTGATCCGAAGTTTATTTTCCTTATCCTTAAACTTTGGGTGACCAAATTTTCCCCGGGTAGCCTAATAGTCAGGTTTAGCTTAGAAGAAGCTGGATGGAGCCCGAAGTAAGGAGTCAGAAGATTTACTAAATATTTTGTCTATTTCCACCACATTATGTACTATAGTATTTCGATTTTGTAAGGACAGGTTTATAACTATCCATGTTTTAACTCTGATAAATGTATTTTAATTTCTGCTGTAAACATTTTTTTTTGAAATATTGTATGTGAGATTCTGTTTTGTGTTAATTTTCTTTCTTGCCCTTGAAGATCCGCTTCTCCAGCACTTGGATTTCCAACACATGAATGCTGAGGACGTATTAGTGTCGATTTCTAAGAGTTGAAGAATCGGGTCGTCACATGGATGGTAATATGAGCTATGATTGAATGAAATTAAGAGATATGTGTCGTAGAATGTTTAAAGGATGGAAGATGGCTCAACGTATATGAGGGATTCGCAAAAATCAACTTCCAAGATAGGGATAGGCATGTCTCAAGAAGCAAGTGCATTTCAATAGAGAACTACTAATATATCAAGATCTAGAAATCTAATGCATATGAAATTTGGTAAGTAAGATAAAAGGACCCTAGGGAACCTAACCTAGGGATCGCACCTAAAAAAAATGAAGTCGGAGGGACTAGCCATCTTCCCTTGGTAGGGATCGGCTGAAATCAGCACGTAATCCATGTTGAAGCAGAGATCAAGAAATAACTCGAGTTTTACCAACCCAATTGGCACTAAAATAGGATGCTAAGTATGATTTACCATAGGGAAGCTACTATAGGGATCACACCCCCAAATTCCACCAAAGTAGGGACCAGTGCCGATCCTTATTCTTTGGGATTTGGGCCATGCATTCCCTCTTATGGGTCCATATGGTTCTGGAGGTCTTTCTACCGAGCGTTCAGGGAGATATTTGGTCATCTTCGTCTATAAATACATGCTTGGTTGTTCATTTTCGACACTTTTATGCTGCTTGTTGCTTTACACTCTATTGTAACTAAGGATTTTCATCTGATCCCTATTGTACTCAGTTAACAAAGTAATTAATAAAATAATCTGTTCAAAGTGGACGTAGGCACACAACGCCAAACCACTATAAATCGTTGTGTTTGTGTTATTCCTTCAGTTTACTGCTATTTCTTGGTTATAATCTTATGTTTCCATTTTATATTCTTCATTTAGTTCTCTTCAAGATTTCTATTAGGTGTTTGTGATAATTTTCGGTGCAAACATTTTGGTGCTTTTGTTGAGAACCATGATTCTCAGCTTGTTCGGATCACTTTGATCCTACCGGATTGCACAAATCCCCCAAAGGAGATCTATAATTATCTTTGAGTCTCTTGATTATTCTATTTAGATTTGAAAAGGTTTAAGTAAAGTATCAACAAAGTTTAGGCACCAGATATACTTCCCAAAATGCAGAAGGAAACGAGAATGTTATCAACCAACAAGGAGGCCCAAGTAGTCAACCAGTGGATATGAATGCAACCAACCCAGTTAATGATTAGAATCCAACTGATTCCATTACAAGTGTCAAATTCCAGAATCTGATGAGAGAACTAGTGAATAGCCATTGACAATTGAATCTAATGAGCCAACTTAGTTAGCAATAGCAAGGGAAAGCTAGGAGAGACACTACCCATTTCCCTACATCGGAGAGTTCTAGTTCATCGGACGAGTATCACAGATACAACATCGTATAATTGATTAATATTGTGTAGAAACTTCAGGGCATCAATAGGAAAATTTTCCTAATCGGATAAGATCGATTAGCATCGATCCCTCCATAGGATCGTTATCTCCTCCATAAAGAGGGAACTTATCTGTCCTTGTTGGGATCCAAGTTATAGCTACTACGACTGTGATATCCCAGAATTTCAAACCAAATTTAAATGTGATAATCTCCATTATAAATTAATTAAAATTGATAAATTTTTATTTTAAAACAATAATAATAAATTGTGTTGTATATATATAGATTTTAAATAGAATTATTATATACAAGTAGAATCGGATTTGTTAAAATCATATGTATATATCAAATTTGATTTTTAAATTTAATTTGAAATTTAATTTGAATTTGGATATTTAAATTGAAATTCAAAAGATAGTTATTTATATCTTAAATCATACTTTGGTTTTAATATGTATTTTCATGATTTTATTTAGAACATAAAATTGTTTTATATTAATTTCTTTTTTAAAGAGATTTATTTATATAAATTAAATATGTATTTATAAACTGGAAAATTAATTTTATAAGCTCTTAAAAATCTAATTTTACATGAAGGATACATGTGTTAACTTGTAATCACTCCTAATAACATGTGTTAAGAAATTAAATGAGTTTAGTTACAAGTGTCACATTTTTATTTTTATTTTCTTTAATTTTAATAAATCAAAAATTAAATCAATATAGCCTTACTTCGTCTTCTTCATTCATTTTTTCCCATCTCATTTTCTAAAAGAAAAAGAAATAAGCCATTAATTTACAAACCTGAAAAATTTATCAACTTCCACCTTTTCAACTAAAAATAAAACATAAAATCAAGTTCATTTCAAAAATTCTAAGAACAAAAGCTGTCACTATTTTATAAATCAGAGAGGGAAAATACCAAAACCTGTAGAACAAATTCCAGTAAAAGCTTAAACCAAGAAATTCAAAGCACGAAAGCAAATCTGCAACAAGTTTTCACGTATTTGGCAAAAATCATCAGGAAACTTTCTCAGATTTAAAAGCAAATTAAGCAACTTCAAGTCAGGCATTCCACTTACAACAGATTTCAAGCAATTTTTTTTTCAAAACTCTCCAGTTTAGCTCTGCTTCAAAACAAGTATCAGGTGAGTAAACATATTTATTAAAAAGGTTTTGGAAAATTAATATGTTGCATGTGATTTCAGTGATAAAATTTTAGCCTCCATGTGTGTATATATGTGTGAACTTCTGTATATATGGATGTTGAATCTGTGCAAGTTGGATTGTGTTCATTCTCCTCTGTTTTGAAAGTACATAATTCAAAAATAAATAAAATTTCAAATTTCCTTATCCAATTAATATTTGGCTTTAAGTTTCAAGCAAATCAGGATTGTGTAACCATAATCTAAGTTATATAATCATGTTTAAGGAATTTAAATTTGGAAATTATTTGAAATTAAGAAAAGACAGTAAAATCTTTAAAATTGACAAAAAACCAAACATTATATTTTCTAGATTCGAGCATGCAACTTGAATCAACATTGTAAAACTTGAATTTTAAAGCAAAAATCTTGAATTTTAGTTGACTTTTGAGATTGCATTTCTGAGATGATCAGAAATGGAAGATTGGTCAATTTACGGCGACTTGATGATCAATCGACCTCGGGATTTTTGTCGAAGATGTGTTGTAATATCCTGGAATTTTGGACAATTTAAATTTAATAATCTGGGTTTAAATTTAAATTGAATTGATGATTTTTGTTAATAGATTTGATTTAATTTAATAATTTTCTTTATTTAAATCTTTAATTTTTGTGAATTTATTTTAATAAACTGATAAAATTGTTTTCTATTTAATAATGTATATGTATATTTATATATATTTTGAATAGATAAGTTGTTTTAAATAAATTAGTATAGCATAATTTTAATGTTTTAAAATAGGAATTAAGATTTATTTTTAATTTAAGCTTTTCAAAAATATTTAATAAAATACTAAATGATTTTAAATATATGAGATAAATGTTTTATTGGTTTAAAAATTCATTCTAACTTAAACTTGTATATTAAAATAAGTTACAAAATGTTTGTGTTAATTCTTTTAAAATGTTGATTGATAATTTTGATTTGTAAATTTAATTTGAAATTTAAAATACAATTTTAAATATGAACATGCATTCATTAAGTATAATTTTCATTAACACTTAATTAGATAACTAATTACCTGAAAAGAGACTTGTGTATATAATTTAAAATTTAAGTAACATGTGTTAAAAATTTATGTAAGTAAATTGACATGTGTCCATTCTTTTTACATGTGTCAAATTTTGTTTTTCTTTAGTTTTAATTTAAATCAAAATATTGTTATATAAAACATTACAATACTCATTCCTTCATTTTTTCTCATTTTTCATTCTAAAAAGAAATCTAAAAATCTGAAACCCCTCTTCATAATTCATGCTGCTGTAATTAACTTGCATTCATTTCTCAAACCTGCATTACACAAGACCCTGTAACTCCTCTTTAAAACTTGCAAGATCAAAAATCATAACCCTGTAATTCCTCAAATATACAAATCTGCATTTCTTTTGCAAGCAAGAAAAACCTGCATGTGTGTAAACTAAAGCATGCAACCATGAAAAAGCAAAACAATCTACAGCCTGCATATCCCAAAATCTTATTCAATCTGCAAGAATGAAAACATGCATGCAACAATAAGAATGAAGACCTGCATTTTGTTTTTTTTCTAATGTCTGCATCCTCCAAAACTCAATCTGCATGCAACAAATTCAAGTTTGCATCTGCAATTTCAAGTTGAAGCCTGCATCTTTTTCAAATGAATCTGGGAAAAAGCATTAAAACAAAGGAAGGCCTGCAATTTCAATTAGCAATCTGCATTTCAATTTTTATCAAATGAAGCCTGCATGTATTCAAAAGCAACCTGGGGAGGGGATTTGCATCTGCATTCATGAATCTTTAAACTGGAAATTGGCATCTGCATCAACAATTTTAAAAACCTGTGCTCTGCATCTTGCAAATACAGGTGAGTAACTCATTTTCTTAAAATTAATTAAATAAGTTAGGTTGTTCATACTTTTTAAAAATTGAAATGGACTTATAGGAATTGGTTGTGAATATTATACCTGTAGTTTGTGTCTGGATACATGATGATTGCTGACTGCATATCTGTGCTTCAAAATTCCAAACTCTTGTTGATTCTTGTATTCTTTGTTTTGAATTGATTACTATTATGTCTCAAAACTTTGAATAAGACATGTTTGTTTTAAATAGAGTAAGTACAAATTTTATATGAATTAAATTAAAATTATCTGTAACTTGGAAAATCAAGTTATACAAAGTAAATTAGCATAAAGGAAATTCAAACTTTATAATGTGATGTTTCAGATTTATAAATAGCATCATCAAGTCAGTGCATGAATTTCAAATCAAATATTAAAACTTTTAGTGTTTTAAATGACGAGCAGTTTAGAATATACTGTATTTTACAATTTGGTCATGTTCAGTAGATGCATGCAATTGAATTGGGTGAAATTGTTTGTGGAGACAGTGTATCTATTTTAGATTATAGGAAAAATATTGAATTGAATTAAAATTCAATCTTGGTGATGTAATTTGGGTTTCCAGGTTTAGAACCCTAGTTTGTTTGAGTCTCCGATCTTGTTTGAATATAGACTCCTGGGTTGTTCGAGTTCAAAGTTCTTTTGAGTATGGATAGGGGATGTGTTGATGGAGTTGTCACCGGAGTTTGGAGGGTGACGGTGGTCGGAGGAGATGGGTTGAAGCGTTGACAGGTTGATCACTGAAAGAGGGAAAAAATTTCTAGGTTTTGTTTGAAAACTTGAATTCAAAATTCAAGTTGAATTTTGGATATTTGAGGGTTGAAGTGGGATGAGGGGTCGCTGGTCGATGGGGGATGGCCAGTGACGTTGATCAGAGATGGCCGGAGTTGGTGGTTAGGTGTACAGTGCAGAGGTGTGCATGTTGTTGTATTTTGGTTGCAGGGTTATTATCTCGTGTTTGTCTCGGGTAAATGGGGTCGGAAATCGAAGTTAGGGAGTGATTTACTCGAAGTAAAATATGTGATGCTCGGGTATAAATTTAGTCTCAGGTTTTAACAGAAACTATTTTTTTCCAGGTTTCTAAGTTTTTAAAATAAAAGTAAACTTCAAACAAAAACCTGAAACTAAAGTTGAATCTGAATTTAAGTATAAATTCAATTAATTAAATTTTGGGTTTTTGAAATAATTTGAAATTTAAAATTTTTAATTAGTTTTAGAATTGATCAGGAAAACCTGTTCTCAGGTTTTACAAATTTATGTAAATAGAAAAATGCAAAACAAAATCTGAAATAAGTTTGAATCCAGAATTTAATTCAATAAGTTTCAAACTTTAGATCTTTGAATTAAATTTAAAATGCTTTTAAATTCAAGTTGGGGTTTTAAACTAAAATCAGAAACTGTGTTCCGTTTTAAAATTTTAATGTAAAATTTCAAATTATAAGATGAAATGCAAATTGGAGTATTTAAACCTGAAACTTAAATTATGAATTCAGTAATTTAAACATTGGTTTTTGAAACATGTTTGAATTCAAAATTTAAGATGTTATACCAAAACAGGAAGCTGTTTTCTGTTTGAATTTGAAGAGATGCAACTGGAATTTTAAAACAAGTTTTATATTTGGAAAATTTAAAGTATGGAACTTAGCAAATAAATCTAAGTTTGAATTTAATTTGAAAGCTGGAAATTTAAATTTAGACTTTAAACTTTTTAAAGTATAAGGAAACATTGGTTTGAATATTTAAACAATAAGCCTTAATGTATGGAATAAAGTTTAAAATAAGTTTAAATTTAATTTTAAAAACCTGAGATTTGATTTTAAAGTCAGTTTTTAAAATTTAAATAAGTTTTTAAATTTAAATTTGGTTTAACTATTTAGAAAGTTTAAATAAATTTGAATTTGGAAATGGAAATGGAGATGTAAGTAAAGTTTTAAATCTTTAAGTTTGAATCTAAAATAAAATTTTAATTTGTAATTCAATTTGAAATTTAAAAGAAATTTTAAATTGAACTTTTGAATAAAGTGTTTAAATTACTTTGTATAAAGAAGAATGTTTCTTAATTTTGAACTTAAAGAAATTAGTTTCATTTAAATTATTAAATTAATTTAAATGGAATATTAATTATTTAATTAATTAATAATGTGGATGATTAATTAAGTAATTAATAATTTTTAAATTAATTAATTAGATTTGATATTAATTAATTAAGGTTAATTAATCTATAATTAAGAATGGTTAATTAAATTTTAATTTATGATTAAGATTTATTTAATCAAGTAATTAATGTTAATTAAGATTTTAATTAACACCTAATTAATAAGTAGAGATTAATTAAATTGTAGTTAAATATTAATTAGTTGATAATTAATAATGATTAATTATAAGTTGATTTCTTAATTTAATAATTAAGAAATGTTAATGAAGGTCATTAACTTAAGATTATTTAACAATTAATCAATGTGATTAATTTTAATAATTAATTAGATTAATTAATTAATAATAATCAATTGTTTAATTACTTAATGAAGTAATTAAAGAATTAATTACTTGGTGTAATTAATTTGATTAAGGTGATTAGTTTAGATTAATTAAGTTTAACTAATCTAAACATTTGTGGATTATTGATAATTACTTATGTAATTTATGAATTTGTAATTACTTAAGGAAGTAATTAATTAATAATTACAGGATGTAATTAAGGATAATTATTATAGAAGTAATTTGGATTTAAATTACTTTGAAATTGATCAAGTGATTAATGAGGATAATTAATTAAGAGTAATTAATTATGGGATGAGTAATTAAAGTAGTTAATTACTGAATGGTTATTAATCATGAGTGATTAATATATATGGTTTAAAATTGTAGATTAATTACTTATGTAATTAATTTATATTTAGAAATTGATTAAATGTGGTTAGAAATCATTAATTAATTAATTAATGATGTAATTTGGAATTGATTAATTAAGGTATAATTAATATTAAATGCTAATTACTTATTGTAATTAGAGATGGTTAATCAGTAATGATTAATTGAAATGAATAATGAGATGATGATTTATAAATTGATTTGTAATCAATTAAAGTTTAAGATAAGCAAGATTTTAATGATGAAGTAATAAATTTAATTTATTTTAAATTAATTAGAGTTTAGATAATTAATTTAATTCATTTTAAATTAATTATAAATGGTGTGATCATTAGATAGATGCTTATGTTTGATGATTGGTATTGGTTGCCTGGTATGGTTTGTAATCTCAGTTATGAGATGAGTAGTGTATGTGATATGGATGCATTGGTTGCTTTTGGATGATAATATAGATTATCTTATTTAGATATGAATTATCTGTTGATAATGATAAGGTCGATTATCTATTGTGTTGTGAATTATCTATCTGTATATATTTAGATAATGAATTAAATTGTTTTAAACTTAAAACAACTTGGACCTAAAAGACACGCTTTGGTTTTCGATGAGACCGGGATCGGGTTTCCATATTTGGGATCCGAAAACCACATCGATTCCAATTAAACGTTAGGTCATTAATACAAATGGAGCGAGTGAAGACTCGAGGTGTAAGGGCTATACGTCAGTATAACTCTGTGGGTGATTCCGTAATGAGTTTGACGGAATAGTACTTACAAATTCGAGATGGTGATTCAGAGTGCAAGGGTTATTGTCGTTAACTCTGAGGGTGATTCCAAAACGAGTGTAACGAGATAATGCCTTCGGTTTCGTTCAAACCCGGAACGAACTTGTATGGATTGAATGCTTTCAGAACATCGTCAGGTGGACGATGAGCATTCTAAGTGATATGTCCTATAAAGGTAATCGTAGCCTCAAGCCTCATCAACCGGGAATGGCTAAAACATGGGAGGTGCAGCAAAGCTTCGTGGGTAGCCCCCACTTGAGAGCAAGATTGATCCCTGTCTAGAGGTCCCTTTATTTTCGGCTTAGTGGTGCGGTTGCTGATCACAACTGCGGGGTTGTCTTGTTTGGAACTATTCAGTAAGGAACGGGTCCGGCTTTGTGTTGCGGGGGATGAAGGGAGCAATCCTCGGTACGGTGATCTAGGCCACGTACTGTGACGGGCGGTACCCCAGTAGCCCAGCCATTGATGGAATCCAAAATCCAATAAGTGCCGTACGTATTAGTTGTGCCCAACTATGTTGGAATGTGAGATGTAAGCATTTCAGCTATTTCTGTATTTTACTTGAAAACCCTAGACACTATTATAATATCATCGGATTTCCTATCAAATGTTTTGGTTAGCGTAAGGTAAAAACTTTTCCATGTTTATGTGTGGGAAGTCTTACGTGATACCTTTTCTTTTCAAAGGTTTTTTCAAAGTTAAGCAACTTTAACCTGTTACTCACACCAGACCCATGTCTGACCCGGAGTTATTTCTGTTTTTCTATAACTCTTGGGTACTCAAATTTTTATGAGTAGCCAAGGGAATTCAGGTTAGGATTCAGGATTAGCTTTGACAAATTGTGGAGGAGCAAATGGAGCAGGAGGTTTTTGCGTATAGTTATATAGTTTTCCACTGTGTTGGTATCTCTGAGTGTTTGTGTATTGTATTGAGTTGTAATAACTAGACAGGTGTTTATAACTGTCTAGTATGTGTTGTATATGTCTGTGTACTCTGATATTTGATATACTATGTAATACTTATGTATTAATATAATTTATTCGTCCCGCTGTTGAGATTCTTGTGATGTTTCTTCTTCTCTTCTTTCTTTCTCTTTTCTATCCCTTTCTTTCTTAAAGATGATACGATTTTCCAGGAGTGGAATGTTGGGTCGTCTCATGTGTTGTCGTCTGAGGGTGTCAGGAAAAATGGTGATGGCGATGTTCGATCGCCGTGGAGTCGGCTGTAGGTGGAGCTAAGGTTTAAGGGTTACGAGATAGGTGTATGGATTTTGGGTTTGTTCGCATTCGTCAATGCATCGAGCTTGGTCAGGTTTGCAGGGACATACCTGAGACGTGGACGAAGGTGTGGGCGAGAGCGTGGTGATTCTGGTGGTCGGGTTTGCTCAGGCGAGTTGATTTCTGGTGAGGTTGAGAGTTTCCAGTTTCGACTGGAAGTCGCGATCTTGCTTTTGGCTTCGCGACGTTTAATTGAGGGCTGGATTCGAACGTTTGATTGATCGACGGCGTGTGCTGGGTGTCGCCGGAGGTAGCGACACGGTTGATGGCCTATGCACATGCACGGCATCAGTTTTGTGTCAGGGGGGTTGGGATCGTGAGCAATTCGAAGTGATATTCGAGCAGGGAGAGAGTTACCTCGGGTTGGAACCCGGGTTCATGAGTTTATCTTTTCCAGTTTGTTTTAAGCTTAAGTTAAACTTAACTTTTAAAAAAAGAAATGAAGAAGGAAACTCAAATCAGTACTCGAGTTAATAGCGGGTCGAACCCGAAGTTAAGTTGTTGTTTTAAAAAGGTTTTTGAAAACTAGTTTAAAATTTAAATTTAAAATGGTTTAAAATTCTATATGTTAAATATTTAAAACTATTTTGTTTAAAAAGTTTTATACTTTGTTAAATAAAATTTGAGATGCTTAAGTATTCTTTTAAATTTAATTTTTCAAAGTACTTAAGTATAAATAAAGATGAAATGTTTTAAACATGTAATAATTTTAAGTAATTAATGAAATTGTTTTATTTTGAAAGTTAGTTAAGTTTTTATGATTAAAGATTACTTTAATTAATATGGTAATTAAAGTTAAATTAATTAATAATTTGAATTAATTAATTTATAAAGGTTTGGTTAATTAATTATGGATTAATTAATTGATAATTATGAATTAATTTAATTAAGGATTAGTTAATTTATAATTAATAGTTAATTAATTAATATTAAAGATTAATTAATCAATGATTAATAATTAATTAAAGTGATTAGTGATTAATTACTTAAATGATTAAGAATAAATTAATCAAGTAATCAGGGTTAAATTAATTAAGTAATTAAGCATTAATTAATTAATAGTTAATTAATTAAATGATTAAGAATTAATTAATCAAGTGATTAAGGTTAATTAATTATGGATAATTAATTAAGTAATTAAGATTAATTAATTGTTAAGTAAGGATTAATTAATTGTTAATTAAGGATTAATTAACCAGAAATTAAGAATTGATTCATTTATAATTAAGTCTTATTAATTAATAATTAAAGGGTAATTAATTAATTAAAGATTAATTAATTGATTATGAGGTTAATTAAGAAGTGATTAATTAAATAAATGATTGTAATTAATTAATTAAATGATTGTAATTAATTAATTAATGGTTGGCTAAGAAAGATTAAGTGATTAATTCTTAAGTAATTAATTTAATTTGTATTAATTAAATTAATTATAATATGGATTAAAAATGCTTGATTATGGATGATTGTTTTGAATAGAATGTCTGGATTTGGTTGAAATCTAATGGATGATAATATGTGATATTCTGTGATGAGATGTTGAATATACCTATGACAGATGTTTGTTATTATATGTGGATAATGCTATGTGAATTCACTGTTTTAAATTGAATTGAATTGTTTAATTCTTAAACAACTTGACCTTAAGATACGTTTGGATTTCGATGAGACCGGGATCGGAAATCAAGTTTGATTATCGGATAACCACATCGATCCAAGTTAAACGTTAGGTCGTGACATCTCAAAGAGAAGATCGAGATGAAGTTTCAGAGTGCAAGGTTTATTGTCGTTAACATTGAGGGTGATTCCAAAATGAGTGTAACGAGATAATGCCTTCAGTTTCATTCAAACCCGGAACGAACTTGTATGGATTGAATACTTTCAGCACATCGTCAGGTGGACGATGAGTATTCTAAGATAGATGTGTTCTATAAAGGTAATCGTACCCTTAAGCCTCATCAATTGGGAATGGTTAAAACAGGGGAGGTGCAGCAAGGTTAAGTGGATAGCACCCAAGTAGAACGAGATTTACCCCTGTCTAGAAGTCCCTTTTATTTTGGCTGTGTGGGCAGTTGTTGGCCACAACTGCGGGGTTGTCTTGTTCGGGACTGTCCAGTAAGGGATGGTTTCGACCATGTCTTTCAGGGGATCAAGAGTAATCCTTGGTACGATGATCTAGGCCCCATACTGTGACGAGCGGTACCCCAGCATCCCTTCCATTGATGGAAACTCATTCTTCCTACATGCCCTTACGGTTTTGATTGTATAACCCACTTTGTGGCTAGTATGCTGGAATTTAATCATGTAACAATTTCAGCTATTTCTTATTTACTTGAAAACCCTAGACCCTATTATAATATCACTGGATTTTCTATCAAATGATTTGGTTAGCGTAAGGTAAAAACTTACCCATGTTTATGTGTGGGAAGTCTTACGTGATTCTTTTGTTTTCAAATGATTTTTGAAAGTCAAACAACTTTAAGCTGTTTACTCACACCAGACCCATGTCTGACCCGGAGTTAATTTATTTCTCAAACTTTTGGGTACTCAAATTTTTATGAGTAGCCAAGTGATCAGGTCTGGATTGAGAATATTTTAGAAGCTTGGAGTTGGAGCCTAGATGTATCTATCTATCTCTATCCGCTTTGTTGTGGCTTTTGGAAGTTGTATTTTGGATGTAATGGTTAGGCAGACCTTTATAACAGTCTAATGTAATGAAGTCATATTATTTTATGTACTCTGATATGTAAAACTATGTAATGGATATGTGCAATACTATATTTTGTTCCGTTTCCGCTGTGAGATTTTGATGTTGTTGTTCTTTCTTTCTATCTTTTCTATTTCTATATATTTCTTTTCTTATTGATGATACATCTTTCTGTGGAATAAAAGGCGGGTCGTCACACTTGGTATCAGAACATTGGTTGAGAAACACCTAGGCTTTGGAGTAGTATCTATCTTGAGAGTGCATATTTGTAATTTTCTTATGTAACTATATCTCTATCTAAATTGGTTGGGTTACCTGTCCTGGTAGCTAAAATGAGTTCAAGAGGCAGAAGGGGCAAAAGTAGTAGGAAGCACATCCACCAATGATAGGAGAGGTCAGGCTGATAATGAGGCTGTTAATCCAACAGCACCTCAAGTTAGTTTTGCTGCCTTATGCAAGGACTTCACCAACCTTGGAGAAAAACCATTTAAAGGATCAGAGACTTAATTGAGGTCCAAGCTTGGCTATGCTCTTGTGAGCGTATCTTTAAGAGTATGAAATTGTCGGACGAGCAAAAGAGGGTAATGGCTTCATGGCAATTGCAAGAAGGTGCTGCAGCCTGGTGGGATGCAGTGACAACAAATGTCTCTGAGGACGACATTTCTTGGGATAGATTTAAACAGTTTTTTGAGAAGCAATTCAAGCCAACAGCATGGAAAACTCATCTGTACCGGGATTTTCTGAATTTAAAGCTAGGGAGCATGACTATAGAGGAGTATGAGACCAAATTCAATGAACTATCTTACTATGGACCAGGACTCATAGACACTCCCCTTAAAAAGAATGACATGTTTGTGCAAGGATTGAGGCCAGAATTTCATGAAAAGATGACAGTGCATTTGAAAGGATCTTTTGTGGAGTTAATTTATATGGCTCTAAGATATGAGGATTTGATGAATAAGAGACCAGTGGCACCTATAGCAGCATCTAGAGGGAATTCTTCCAACCCAAATAAGAGAACGTTTAATCCCAATTGAAAGAAGCAGAACAAGAAAAAACCAGGAAGCAACAATGGACCGCGCAAGTGCTATATATGTCAACAAGAAGGTGACTTGGCGAATCAATGTCCCAGGAAAGGATATCAGCAGCAGCAGCAGCAGTAGTCGCATCAAAGTGGACCGGATTCAGCTTTGGTTCAGAAATCTTTGTGTTTCAAATGCCACCATACGATCAAGGATTGTCCGCTCCTTCATAAAGCTCAGCAGAAAAACGTGTTTGCTTTGGAGGGTGCACCATCAACGTCTTCTAAAGGCAAAGGAGTATTGGAAGGTACATTACTTCCAGATGGTAAGTATATTAAAGTTTTTTGTTTGATTCGGGTGCCTCTTTGAGTTTTATTTCTTTGGAATAAGTAGAGAAGTTCCTTCTTACCCTTAGTACTGTTGATCATCCCATCTTTATATCTAATCCTATAGGAGGGGTAACCAAATTAGATATGATCTATAAGGATTTGAGAATTTCCTATCTGTCCCATATTTTTCTTGTAACCCTTATGTGTTTGATTTTAAGGGGTTTGACCTTATATTGGCAATGGATTGGCTTGATAAGTATAAGGCTGTCCTGAATTGTGATGAGAGAACAGTTTCGTTGGAAACTGATTTGGGTAGGATTGCTAGAGTGATGTGTGATAATTCTAGAATTCACTTGAGTAGTCTTTTACACGGAGTTGAGACTTCTCAAGAGGAGGTAAAAGATATCGATGTGGTCCAAGATTTCCCAAATGTATTTGAGGAAGTCAAGTGTTTACCTCCACACCGAGAGATAGAGTTTCGCGTTGATTTGTTCCAGGAGCAGTACCAGTGATTCGGCCTAGCAGGAGGATGGATCCTAGAGAGAGGGAGGAGTTAGTTAAGCAAACTCAGGATCTTTTGGAGAAGGGATTGATTAGGCCTATTTTTGCTTGTTGGGGTTCTGCTGCGATGTTTGTCACCAAGTCGGATGGATCGCTAAGGTTCTGTGTTGACTATCGAGAGTTGAACAAAGTGACCATTCGAAATAAGTATCCTCTTCCTCGTTTTGATGATCTCTTTGACCAGCCGCATGGAGATTCTGTCTTTTCTCAACTGGATTTGGCATCGGGTTTCCACCAGTTAAGGGTAGCTGGGGATAGTATCCCTTTAACTGCATTTAGGGGACCCAATTGTTTCTATAAGTGGTTGGTTATACCTTTCGGGTTAACCAACGCTCCTGCTCACTTTGTCGATCTGATGAACTGAGTTTTTAGAGATGTGTTGAATAAGTTTGTTTTGGTGTTCATTGATGATATTCTAGTCTACTCTAAGTCTGAAGAGGAGCACGAGCAGCATTTGGGAATAGTGTTGGAGACTCTGAGAAGGCATGTTCTAAAGGCGAAGTTCTCTAAGCGCCATTTTTGAAAATCAGAATTCAAATTTTTGGGGCACATTGTTTCCGGAGAGGGCATTTCAGTGGATCCAGCTAAGGTTGAGACTATATTGGAGTGGAAGCAGCCGCAGACACCGACCGAAGTTCGCAGTTTTCTGGGATTGGATGGCTACTATAGGAAGTTTATCAAGGATTATTTCAAGATCTCTTCTCATTTAACTAAGTTGACAAGGAAGGGAGCTAAATTCAAGTGGACACCTGAATGTGAGGAGGCTTTTCAAAATTGAAAGAAAAGCTGAAAAGTGCTCCTGTGTTGGCTATTCCGGATGGAAAGAGCAAGTTTGAGGTTTATATGGATGCCTGTATAGTTGGACTGGGAGCAATTATGATGCAAAATGAAGAATTATTGCGTATGCGAGTCGGCAATTGAAGCCACATGAAAGGAACTACACTACGCACGATCTAGAGTTGTTAGCCATTGTTTTTGCTCTAAAGATCTGGATGCACTATCTTTTAGGAGAGAAGTTCGATCTATTCACGAATCACAAACCATTGAAGTACCTTTTCTCTCAAAAGGATCTTAATCTAAGGCAGCAGTGTTGGGTTGAGTTTTTGGCATCATATGATTTGGATATCATGCATACCTCGGGGAAGGCAAATGTTGTGGCAGATGCTCTTAGCAGGAACACAGTTCTGTCTCTTTTGGAGGTTGTTCCATCTCTTCTAGAAAGGATTTCAAGCAAGCAAGAATCAGATAGTGGATTGAGAGGAATCATCAGGAGAGTCAAGAAGGGTCAGTGTTCCAGTTTTAAGATTGATGACCAAGGGACACTAAGAATCAACGGAAGGATTTGCGTCCCTAATTTTAAGGAATTGAAGCAAGAAGTCTTGTCTGAGGGTCATCACTCCAGATTAAATATTCACCCGAAAATCTCTAAGATGTATAAGGATATGAAGAGAGTCTTCTGGTGGCCGGGCATGAAGAAAGATATTGCTAGATTCGTCAAGAGTTGTGCTATCTGCCAGCAAGTTAAAGGAGATCAACAGAAGACAGCCGATATGTTGCAACCTTTGGAAGTCTCGAAATGGAAATGGGAAATGATTTCGATGGATTTCATCGATGGTCTGCCAAGAACCAAGAAAGGAAACAAAGGAATATGAGTGATTGTGCATCGTTTAACCAAAAGCGCCCATTTTATTCCGGTTAAGGCAACTCATACTGCAGCTTCTCTGCTAGAGATTTTCTTAAGAGAGATTGTCAGATTGCATGGGAGGCTTTGCAATCTGCTATGGGAACAAGTTTGAGACCGAGTACAACATATCATCTCCAGACAGATGGGAAGACTGAGAGGCTTAACCGAATTCTAGAAGCTATGCTAAGGGCCTGTGTATTGGATTTTGGTGGGTCTTAGGAAGACCATCTACATCTAGTGGAATTCTCTTACAATAACAGTTACTAGGCAAGTATTAAGATGGCTTCCTATGAAGCTTTGTATGGAAGACCGTGTAGATCCCCATCCTGTTGGATAGAGCGAGAGATCGTCTTGTGCTTGGATCAGATCTGATCCGTGAAGCACCTACGAAAGTTGTGCTTATCAAGAAGAGGATGAGAGCTACTTAGGACCGTCAAAAGAAATATGCAGATAAAAGGAGAAGACAATTGGAATTTGAGATTGGAGATTTAGTCTTTGTCAAAGTTTCCCTGATAAAAGAAGCAGTAAGATTTGGGAAGACACAAAAACTCGCCCTAAGATATATTGGTCCATTCCGAGTGCTCGAGAGGATGGTGCCGTAGCATACAGGATTGAATTGCCAGTCTGGATGGATGGAATTCACAATGTTTTTCACATATCTCATATGAGGAAATACGTGCACGATCCATCTCTTATTGTGGAACCAACTGTGCAAGAAGACTTAGAGGTTAAGCCATACTTATCGGTTGTCATACATCCTGTCCAGATTGTAGATCAAGACGAGAGGCAATTCAGGAGCAAGATAGTGAAGCTTGTCAAGGTCCAGTGGAGTGAGGATCCCAGAGATTGTACCTGGGAGACTCTGGATAGTGTTAGGAAGGCTTATCCAGATTTGTGTCCGGATAGCTAGTGATGTTTGTTTGAACGTATTGTTGTTTGGATGAATTGTTTGTTGGTTGCTAATGTATGGATGATATGTATGCTTCAAATTTGTTGAAATAAAATGAAAATTTTGGATTATTTTTTGTTTAAATTTCGGGGACGAAATTCATTTAAGGGGGGAGGAATGTGATATCCCGGAATTTCAAACCAAATTTAAATGTGATAATCTCCATTATAAATTAATTAAAATTGATAAAATTATTATTTTAAAACAATAATGATAGATTGTGTTGTATATATATAGATTTTAAATAGAATTATTAAATACATATAGAATTGGATTTGTTAAAATTATATGTATATATCAAATTTGATTTTTAAATTTAATTTGAATTTGGATATTTAAATTGAAATTCAAAAGATAGTTATTTATATTTTCAATCATACTTTGGTTTTAAAATGTATTTTCATGATTTTATTTAGAACATAAAATTGTATTATATTAATTTCTTTTTTAAAGAGATTTATTTATATAAATTAAATATGTATTTATAAATTGGAAAATTAATTTTATAAGCTCTTAAAAATCTAATTTTGCATGAAGGATACATGTATTCACTTGTAATCACTCCTAATAACATGTGCTAAGAAATTAAATGAGTTTATGACAAGTGTCACATTTTTATTTTTATTTTCTTTAATTTCAATAAATTAGAAATTAAATCTATATAGCCTTACTTCATCTTCTTCATTCATTTTTTCCCATGTCATTTTCCAAAAGCAAAAAAAATAAGCCATTAATTTACGAACCTGAAAATTTTATCAACTTCCACCTTTTCAACCCAAAATTAAGCATAGAATCAAGTTCATTTCAAAAATTCCAAGAACAAAAGCTGTAACCATTTTACAAATCAGAGAGGATAAATACCAAAACCTATAGAACAAATTCCAGTAAAAGCTTCAACCAAGAAATTCAAAAAAGCAAATCTGCAACAAGTCTTCACGTATAAAGCAAAAATCATCAGGAAACTTTCTCAGATTTAAAAGCAAATTAAGCAACTTCAAGTCAGGCATTCCAGTTACAACAGATTTCAAGAATTTTTTTTCAAAACTCTCCAGTTTTAGCTTTGCATCAAAACAAGTATCAGGTGAGTAAACATATTTATTAAAAAGGTTTTGGAAAATTAATATGTTGCATGTGATTTTAGTGATAAAATTTTAGCCTGCATGTGTATATATATGTGTGAACTTCTGTATATATGAATGTTTGAATCTGTGCATGTTGGATTGTGTTCATTCTCCTCTATTTTGAAGGTACAGAATTCAAAAACAAATAAAATTTCAAATTTCCTTATCCAATTAATATTTGGCTTTAAGTTTCAAGCAAATCAGGATTATGTAACCATAGTCTAAGTTATATAATCATGTTTAAGGATTTTAAATTTGGAAATTCTCTGAAATTAAGAAAAGACGGTAAAATCTTTAAAATTGGTAAAAATCAAACATTATATTTTCTAGATTCGAGCATGCAACTTGAATCGACATTGTAAAACTCGATTTTTAAAGCAAAAAACTCGAATTTTAGTTGAGTTTTGAGATTGCATTTCTGAGATGATCAGAATGGAAGATTGGTCAATTTACAGCGACTTGATGATCAATCGACCTCGGGATTTTTGTCAAAGATGTGTTGTCATCTGGGGGTGTGAGGAAAAATGGTGATGGCGATGTTCGATTGCCTTGGAGTCGGCCGTGGGGGAACTAGGGTTTAATGGTTGCGAGATAAGTGTCTGGATTTTGGGTTTGTACGCATTCGTCAATGCATCGAGCTTGGTCAGGTTTGGAGGAGACGTACTTGAGACGTGGACGAAGGTGTGAGCGAGAGCGCGGTGATTTTGGTGGTCGGGTTTGCTCAGGCGAGGTGATTTCGGGTGAGGTCGAGAGTTTCTAGTTTCAACTGGAAGTCATGATCTTGCCTTTGGCCTCGCAACGTTTAATTGAGGGTTGGATTCGAACGTTTGATCGATCGACGACATGTGCGTGGTTTCGCCGGAGGTAGCGACGCCGTTGATGGCCTGTGCACGTGCACGACATCTGTTTTGTGTCGGGGGTTGGGATCGTGAGCAACTCGAAGTGATGTTCGAGTAGGGAGAGAGTTACCTCGGGTTGGAACCCGGGTTCGTGAGTTTATCTTTTCCAGTTTGTTTTAAGCTTAAGTTAAACTTAACTTAAAGAAAAAGAAATGAAGAAGGAAACTCGAGTTAGTACGAGAGTTAGTAGCGGGTCAAACCCGAAGTTAAGTTGTTTAAAAAAGGTTTTTGAAAACTAGTTTTAAAATTTAAATTTAAAATAGTTTAAACTTCTATATGATAAATATTTAAAACTATCTGATTTAAAAAGTTTTATACTTTGTTAATTAAAATTTGAGATGCTTAAGTATTCTTTTAAATTTAATTTTTAAAAGTACTTAAGTATAAATAAAGATGAAATGTTTTAAACATGTAATAATTTGAAGTAATTAATGAAATTGTTTTATTTTGAAAGTTAGTTAAGTTTTTATGATTAAAGATTACTTTAATTAATATGGTAAATAAAGTTAAATTAATTAATAATTTTGAATTAATTAATTTATAAAGGTTTGGTTAATTAATTATGGATTAATTAATTGATAATTAAGAATTAATTTAATTAAGTAAGTAAGGATTAATTAATTTATAATTAATAGTTGATTAATTAAATAATTAAAGATTAATTAATCAATGATTAGTAATTAATTAAAGTGATTAGTGATTGATTAACTAAATGATTAAGAATAAATTAATCAAGTAATTTGGGTTAATTAATTAAGTAATTAAGCATTAATTAATTAATAGTTAATTAATTAAATGATTAAGAATTTATTAATCAAGTGATTAAGGTTAATTAATTATGGATAATTAATTAAGTAATTAAGATTAATTAATTGTTAAGTAAGGATTAATTAATTGTTAATTAAGGATTAATTAATTAGTAATTAATAATTGATTAATTTATAATTAAATTTTATTAATTAATAATAAAAGGGTAATTAATTAATTAAAGATTAATTAATTGATTATCAGGTTAATTAAGAAGTGATTAATTAATTAAATGATTGTAATTAATTAATTAATGGTTGGTTAAGCAAGGTTAAGTGATTAATTTAATTTGAATTAATTAAATTAATTATAATATGGATTAAAAATGCTTGCTTATGGATGATTGTTTTGAATAGAATGTTTGGATTTGGTTGATATCTGATGGATGATAATATGTGATATTCTATGATGAGATGTTGAATATATCTGTGATAGACGTTTGTTATTATCTGTGGATAATGCTGTGTGAATTTAATGTTTTAAATGGAATTGAATTGTTTAAATCTTTAAACAACTTGACCTTTAAGATACGTTTAGATTTCGATGAGACCGGGATCGGAAATCAAGTTTGATTATCCGATAACCACATCGATCCAAGTTAAACGTTAGGTCGTGACATCTCAAAGAGAAGATCGAGATGAAGTTTTAGAGTGTAAGGGTTATTGCCGTTAACTCTGAGGGTGATTCCAAAATGAGTAACGAGATAATGCCTTCGGTTTCGTTCAAACCTGTAATGAACTTGTATGGATTGAATGCTTTCAGCACATCATCAGGTGGACGATGAGCATTCTAAGATAGATGTGTTCTATAAAGGTAATCGTAGCCTCAAGCCTCATCAACCGGGAATGGCTAAGACAGGGGAGGTGCAGCAAGGTTAAGTGGGTGGCGCCCAAGTAGGACGAGATTTACCCATGTCTAGAGGTCCCTTTTATTTCGGCTATGTGAGAAGTTGTCGGTCACAACTGCGGGGTTGTCTTGTTCGGGACTGTCCAGTAAGGGATGGTTCCGGCCTTGTGTTGCAGGGGATCATGAGTGATCCTCGGTACAGTGATCTAGGCCCTGTACTGTGACGGGCGGTACCCCAGTAGCTCTGCCATTGATGGAAACCCATTCTTCCTACGTGCCCTTATGGTTTTGATTGTATAGCCCACTATGTGGCTAGTATGCTGGAATTTAATTATGTAATAATTTCAGTTATTTCTTATTTACTTGAAAACCCTAGACCTTATTATAATATCATTGGATTTCCTATCAAGTGATTTGATTAGCGTAAGGTAAAAATTTACCCATGTTTATGTGTGGGAAGTCTTACGTGATACTTTTGTTTTCAAATGATTTTTGAAAGTTAAACAACTTTAACCTGTTTACTCACACCAGACCCGTGTCTGACCCGGAGTTTATTTTGTTTTTCTCAAACTCTTGGGTACTGAATTTTTTATGAGTAGCCAAGTGATCAGGTCTGGATTGACAATATTTTGGAAGCTTGGAGCTGGAGCCCAAACGTATCTATATATCCCTACCCGTTGTGTTGTGAGTTCTGGAAGTTGTATTTTGGATGTAATGGTTAGGCAGACCTTTATAACAGTATAATGTAATGAAGTTGTATTATTTTGTATACTCTGATATGTAAAACTATGTAATGGATATGTGCAATATTATATTTTGTTCCGTTTCCGCTGTGAGATTCTGATGTTGTTGTTCTTTTTTTCTATCTTTTCTATTTCTATCTATTTCTTTTCTTATTGATGATACGTCTTTCTGTGGAATGAAAGGCGGGTCGTCACAACGACTGATTTGGATGATGGAGTTCGGTTGAATGTTTTCCAATTTCTTCCTTAGAATGAAAATGAAGTGAATTTTACGCGATCCACATCGAGAGGATGTTGAACCATGGAGGCATGGAACGACCCATAGACATCTACTGAACCATTCACGTGAGGTGGAACATGACCATCGCTTGGCACCAACTATCCAATGTCAAATTTGTCGGCCATGGTTAAACAGATAGTAAGAGAGAGTCAAGGATTGATCAATGATGACTGAGGCATCTTTAGAAGCCATAACCCATTCACGGACAATGTCCTACATGCAGAGTATCCAAGGAGGTTCAACATGTCGTCGACGCCTTCCTACGAGGAAAAAACCGACCCCGGGCAGCATAACATAAGATATGAATGGCTAATGGATTCTGCACAAGCAGATGATGTGACCGAGTGTAGGTGTTTTCCTATTGCTCTCTCTGGAATAACAACTATGTGGTTTATAAGATTAACCCCATGGTCGATCTCTAGATTTGATGATCTGGCTACAAGGTTTGTGGAGTAGTTCTGTATGAACGTAACTCCCCCAAAGATGTAATGTCCCTATCCAGCGCGATCCAGACTCCGGGAGAATCGCTGAAAGATTATTTAAAAAGATTCCATACACTTATCATAGAAATCAGTAATCAAAATTACCATGATATATTGATGGCTGTAATGAGAGGGATCGATCTAGAATCTAATTTTGGCGATTTGTTAGTTGGTAAGCCACCCAGGAATGCTTGTATCCAAAGGCAACTTAGTATTTATGGAAAGAGGAAGCCAAATATTCTAGGAAGAAGAATGTTGTGGGACCAAGTGGTGAAGGAGTACAAAGTAACATTGCAGTGAAGCAGTTTGGTGATAGCTCTGGAAAAGTTTAAGTGAATGTCCATAACAAACCAAATCAGTAAAAGAAAGGCGAAGATAGGACCCAAGAGCGCAAGTAGGACTCTGGAAGAGGAAAGCCTAGGATTATGATGCACGATACTTACATGTCGTTGAATACATCTCTAGAGAATGTCTTTTTGTTTACCTACAATACCATGCAGTATAGGAAGCTACCTTTGAAAGAATCCATGGATAAGCAGAAACAAACCAAAAAATAACATGAATGTTATGGATTTAACACAAAATGAGTGTAGGCATCTTTGAGATATTATCGAAAAATTAAGTTACAGCAGTTTATAAAAACCCCACGGGATGGCGGGCGGGAGACGTCCGACCCCAACAAGAACAAGCATCACACAATGCCGAGGAATATGTACGAACTGGTGGAAGATTGGTAATCAATACAATAGGCAGAGGACCGCATCCAGCTGATAAGAGTTGGCATAAGATGCAGTGCTACTCTAGCACGATCAAGCATGTAAATTTTGAATGTTGTTCGAGTACAGAGATGGAGCTCTCGCAATGCAGCAATATACAATGATAGATGATATTGTTTTTAGAAACAGAGGTGCGGACAACATAGTGGCTTTAACGATCAACCCAATGGTAATTTTGGCCACGATCTTCCCTACTTTAGTGAGAAGGATATTGGTTGATTATGGAATTTTTGTGAACATAATTTTCGAAAAAGCTTATGATCAGACGAGGATGGAAGCCAAGGAAACCATCCAAAGCTCTCATTCATGGCTTTAACGGTTCTGCAACTAAAGCTGTTGGTTATGTTGAATTTCCCATGGAGTTGGGAGAAGGTGACGATATGAGAGTGTAGATTTTGCCATTTGTTGTTTTGGATATCGACTTTCCATGCAATGCTTTTCTCGGCTGACTGGCCCTAGCTGAGTTCCAAGCAACTCTAGTCCCCTGGTTTTTGACTTTGAAGTTCCCGACAGATAGTGGCGTTGGAGTTGTTCATGGTGATCAGGTGACTGGATGTGCCTGTTATGTAGCTGAATTGAGGGATGCTCAACGAAAGGAGAAAGGTAAGGTGTGGACAAGTCTGTCGGCACCTAAGCCACTGAAGATTGACAACTAGTGCTTGAGCCTTGGCTCGGGTGCCACAGTCGGTTCTATAGAAACATAGATCCAAGAGATGATGAGGAGGAACCTAAAGAGACCAAAGCTGCACCGATTTAGCTGAATATTGACATCATAGTCAACCACAACGATCCATCTTGGGTCTTGAAGATTAAATCATAGCTCAGCCCCTCGATGATGAAAGAACTTGTTGGATTTTACCATGCGAATCTCAATTTGTTAACTTGGACTCACTCTGACTTGTGTAGGATCTCGCCCGCCATTGTGAGCCATGCATTGAACATCGACCTAAGGCATGTCCCGGTGAAACAAAAAAGGCATGGCATGGATCCGGAGAGATCTGCCGCTCTTAAAGAGGAGGTGGATAGGCTCAACAACAACGGGTTTACTTACGACACCCTCTAACCTCAGTGGGTATATAATCCCATGCTTGTGAGAAAGGCAAACTTGAACAATGCATGCCTGAAACACATCTTCCCCTTCCAAGGATCGATCAACTGGTAGACTCAACCACGAGACATGAATTACTATCTTTTATGGATGAGTACTCAGGATATAACAAAATTTTGATGCACATTCCCGATCAAGAGCACACCAGCTTCATTATCGATGTTGGATTATATTACTATGTGGTAATGCCTTTTGGACTAAATAATATAGGAACGGCCTACCAATGCCTGGTTAATAGGATCTTTAAAGATCAGATCGAAAAGACGATGGAAGTATATGTGGATCATATGCTCGTAAAGTCACGATGGTTTAGCGACCACACTAGAGACTTGGCAGAAATGTTCAATATCATCCTATACTACAAAATGAAGATTAATCATCTAAAGTGTTCTTTTGGCGTTGTATCAGGGAAGTTCTTTGGTTTCATCATCAATGCCCTTGGAATCGAAGCTAATCATGAGAAGATCTAGGCTATTCGCAATATCCAAGCACCAAAGATTATCGAATAAGTACAGAGCCTAAATGGGAAGTTTGCCGCCCTAAGTCGATTTATTTCTAGAGCTATCGATAAATGCATTCCTTTCTTTGACTTACTTAGAAGAGGTAAAAGGAATTTTGAATGGGAAGTGGGTAGTAAAGATGCATTCCAAGCTCTGGTGAATCATTTAGAGAGACTTCCTTCTTGTTACAGCAGATAGATCATAAGGATTTGTTTATCTACTTGGCCATGTCGGTATATGCTATATGTGATGCATTACTTGGAAAAAAGAATTAGATACAGAAACCGGTCTATTATATTAGCAACTATTTAAGAGGAGCTGAAAGAAACTATCCAAAGATCGAGAAACTGGCATACTACTTGTTGATTACTTTGTGAAATCTATGCCCCTACTTTTAGGCATATTCTATCATTATTTACACCGAGCAGCCATTACGGCAGGTCCTGCAATGACCTAAGACATCTGGAAGGTTACTCAAGTGGTACATCGAACTGAAATAATTCGCCATCACTTATCTTCCTCAAAGGACTATCCAGGGTTAGGCGCTGATGGATTTTATAGTAGAATTTACTGCACAAGATTATTTTCCAGAGAGTAATGAAACCCCTACCATACAGTGGAAGTTATATACGGATTGGGCGTCCAATGATCATTATTCAGGAGCTGGAATTATGCTTGTAACTCTCAAAGAACGATCGATTTACTATGCTTTAAAGCTTGATTTCCCTGCAACAAACATTGAAGCCGAGTATGAAGCTCTGATCGCTAGACTTAAACTTGCCAGAGAACTGGGAAAAAAATCTTTGGAAATCCTTTATGACTCACAGTTGGTGTACCAAGTCTGGAGAGATTACAAGCTAAGGGACAACGACTTGCTCCATACCTTACCCTAGTCCAAGAGCTGTTGACTAACTTTGAGTACTATGATGTTATGCATATTCCTCATGATAAAAAAGGGGCGAATTCATTTCAAAATTTTCTAGCATCGGGGATGCACAACTAAAAGGCTTGATTCCAGTCGAAGTATTAAACTCTTCGAGCATAAACCTGATGGAAATCAGTTAGGTAGTAGAGACGTAGCTCAAGAAGGAGTTGTGGGTGACTCCGATTAAAGACTATTTGGTACAAGGAGTTCTTCCCAAACAAAGAAATGAAAAATGTAATTTCCTTCTTAAAGCTTCATGTTATATCATACGGGAAGGAATTATGTATTGCAAATGTATTTTCATCCCCTACTTCAGAGCATCGCTTATGATGAAATAAAATGAGTCATGTAGGAAGTTCATAAGGGGTAATGTGGCAATGGCACTGGGAGGCAAACCCTAGCAAAGAAAATACTCCATTATGGGTACTATTGGTCGATTGTCAATCGAGATGTCATTGATTATGTAAGGTGATGCGACAAGTGTTAGATGTATGCAAAATTTTCGAGAGCTCCATCGACGGAGATCACACAAATGGTCGATCCATGGCCTTTTGCCATGTGTGGCATAGATATTATTGGTTCCTCACCGATCTCTAAAGGTGATGCGCAGTACCACATTATCACAGTTGATTACTTCATGGGTCAAAGCAGCACTAGCCATGATCACAATAAAAAATATAATCAACTTCATCATTCGGAACATCATATATTGTTTTGTTCTTCCATGAACTATTGTAATAGACAATGGGATTCAATTTGATAGTTTCGAATTCAAAGACTTCTTCCATCCGCATTATGTTGAAAAGAGATGTGAGGCAGTCGCTCACCTTCAAGCCAATGGATAAGTTAAAGCTGCGAAAAAATCATAAAGTCCATTCTGAAGTTTTTGAAAAGGCTAGAGGCAAGTGGGTGGATGAACTCACGACACCACTGTTGGCTTATAGGACCACTCACAAATACGTGACTGGCCATACTTCATTCACCCTTGCTTACGGTTCTGAAGCCGTAATTCATGTTGAGCTCGAAGTTCCTTCTCATCGAGTTACCTATTACGATCCCAGAACTAACAAAAATATCGTCTTGGAATCTATATACTTTGTAGATGAGAAGCGCGAAGAAACTAATTTGAGGGCAGCTATGCACTGTCATCGAGTTGCCCGGTACTACAACACTAAAGTTCGATCTAGAACCTTTGAAATCAGCGATCTCATCTTAAAACGGATTTTTCCTACACCGTCACATATGAATCCTACTTAGGAAGGACCATATGTCATTGAAAAAAGGCTTGGAGAGGGAACCTTCAAGCTAGCACTATTGATGGCATCACACTCTCAAGGGAATGGAATAGCAAGCATTTACGATGCTATTTCACTTAATTTATTTATTTTCATTCTATTGTATTTTGATTTCAGGATTTTCTTTAGCATTTTATTTTTAAAGATATGTACACTACTACAAAATACGCGTGTTGCTTCGCCTCATTTACATCGGTTGTTACAACAACCGATGCAAATAGAAGTATTTGCATCGATTACGCTTTAACAACCGATGCATTTGGTATGTGGGAAGCAGTAGATAGTAAAAAAATACAATTTGCATCGGTTATCATCGACAACCGAAGAAAATATACCGATGCAAATAGTGTTCATTGCATCAGTTTTATTTACAACCGATGCAAAATTACTATTCCCACGTTGAAAACCGTGATGAAAAGTTAGCGGTAAATTATTTCGTCTCCCTCTCATTTTCACCGCGAACCTCTTCTTTTCGTCCTTCACTCGAAAACCCTAAATCCCTCTCCCCCTTTTCATCTTTCCCAAAATCGGCAAAACCTGATCTAAATCCAAGCTCCATCTCTGTAAATGATTTCCTCTATCACGAGCTCTACCCACCTCTTTTTCTTCCTCTCCATTCTCCTCTCCCTCGGCTCTGAATCCAAACCCGAACCCTAATCCACTTACAATGAAATTGGAAATTCATTGCTTTCAGAATTCGTGAATTTGAGTATGATGGCCAGATAAAGTTCCAAACTTCATAATTCCCAGACTTCATGATCTCCATATTTCATGAATTCATGAATTTGAATATAATGGCCAGATCGAGTTCCTTCTTTGGTTCCAAACTTTGCTTTCAGAATTCGTGAATTCATGTTTTTCTTCACATGCCAGTCAGTTATTTCTCTTTAGTTTGCATGATAGTGTGATGTTGTTTCGTAAATTCATGAATTCATACTTTGGTAGTTTTTTTAATTTTCTTCATTCGATCGATATAAGGGGACAACCCTGTTGTTGGTCTGTAGGTGTTGATGGCCGCAATGGTTCTTTTGAAGGGGAAGAAGGTTGCTGAGAAGAGAGATGCTCGACACGACAGTAAGTAACAATTTCGTTGTTATATTTTGTTCAATCGTGTAAGATATGAAATTTGAGAATTGTACTTTTTCAAATTTTGATTCGAATTGGTTATAGAAATCAAATTTTGATTCAAATTGGTTATTTACAAGGGAAAAATTCTGAGCATATATAGTCATATTGTTCTTTTATACGAATTATCATATACATAAAAACAAACCCTCTGTTTATTTAGTGTAGGTTGTATGTACCTATGATATATGCTATATGTTCTTTTAATAGTAATTCATTTCTATGAACGTCAACTATAAGATGGGAATCAGAATATGACATACATGGCGTGGACTAATGGTGAAGGCATGAAATCCATGTACGCATATTAAACCAAAATTTTCTTCTAGCTAATGGCCTAGGTAACAAAAGTGGATCAGTTAAGAAAACTTTAAGTGTCATATACTGTGAACTTCATCAGATTGTCTTTATGCATATAACATAACATATGCTTTGGGATTGATAGATATTAAATTATGAACCTCTGAATTTATTTAAGACTTTGCCATTTTGGGTTGTAAATGTGTACTTGCACAAGGTTTTTTTAGTATATCCTTTTTATGCATTATTGTAAAACTTAGTGGATGTTTTATTTCTGTGGATTTGAAACCGCCAAACAATTTGCTGCGTCTTATTTTTTCTACTGTTATGAAAAATGTTGATCACAACGAATATCATCTATCAAGAAATGATCAATTTATTTAACGTAACATAGCTTCACACGTTTAGGTGAACACTGTTGGTTCATCTTTTAGAAAGTGGACAAAATGAGTGCAAATGGATCACTTGCAACTTCCGACCTGTAGCAATAAACAACTATACCTACACCATGTATCGTAATTTCATCATCTAACCTATTTATACTCATTGAAAGTTCCTACCTTGCACAAAATGATTTAAACTTACTTTCTTTCTTTTGAAGTTCATTGTACGCAACTAAACCAACGGTTTTCAGTTGTTCTCATAATTTTACATCCCGAATAACCATGCATGCATGCACATACATATGATATCCGAATAACCATAGTGCACCTAGATAAAATAGCATGGAAATTTATTAAATTTATTAACTAACATATGATATCCGAATAACCATAGTGCACCTAGTTATTTTGAATAACATTGGACAACATCAGTATGTTCATAATGCATAATTGTTAAGTATTGCCAATTGTTAATGACATATTACCGTGTGAAATGCATTCTGCCTGAAGAACCTATACTGAACTGAAAAACATGAAATTTCTACTATCTGATCTATATTTCACACAAGTTTCCTCCTCCACCAGAAAATTAAAACAACATAACGCACATGAACTTGTCATATCCAAATTGCTACTTTATATAAATAGATTATTGGCTTCGTTCTTACCAAAAAAGAATTAGAAGGAGAAAAAGAATCGGAAGATGAAATCGAGCTCTGGAACAACATACCTAATTGCGCATATGCTACTGCTAATATCAAGGGGAATAGTAGTGAAGGGCCAGACGGTTGCAACTCAGGCATATGGGACTAACTTCTTATCGGCCCTAGTGCAGCTGATGCCATGTAGGCCTATAGTTGCCCATTTCAGCCCTGCACCCCCTAGCAAGCTATGCTGCAACGCGGTTCGTAACCTAGGGCAGCCCTGTTTGTGTGCTATTGCTAATGGTCCCCCTATTTCTGGTGTCGATCGTACGGATGCCCTGGAGCTTCCTGCCAAGTGTAGCTTCAATTACGAGCAATGTTAGTCTTCTATTCGTTTTTATTCATCACCTTTTTCATTGTTGAACTATTGCATATATTTTTCCTTCTAATGCATAAACTCCATATACATCAAATTTTGAAGCTCAATTATAATTCTAACTTGGTTTCTAAACATATTGTAAACATGTATTTTTCTCTTTCTTTGATAATAAAATAAGATACAAAATCTTTTGTATTTGATGCAAATATGGTCTAGATGATGACATGATGTACTTATTCAAAAAAGAATTGGCTTAACTCATATTTGCATTATTAGTTCAAAAGTTGTATAAAAATGAACTAGCATAGATTACATCCATGCTAATCTAGCTTAACTAAGCAAAACAAATTTGCAACGATTCATTTTTGAATAAAAACAGTAAAAATTTTAGGACCAAAGGAAAATATGATTTGACCTTAAGGTAATTAAAAAGTCTATTTAAATAATTTTTTTAGATCAACTTAATAGTCAAATAGGAACATTATAGCTGATCCTGTTGTTTGGGTGCCTGCAGGTAGCAGTGTGCGATCCATCAAGAAGCTCAATTAAGATAATAAAATGTGCGAATTTTCTAACGTTGCACCAGAGGTGACTAATAAGATGGTAATGTATTCTTATATGTTAGTTAATAAATTTATTGCATTACAGCTTATATACTACTAATTTGCTTAATAATAAAATAGCATGGAAAATTTATAGAATTTTGAAACCAAATTGGATACCGACTCTGTATTTTTCTCTAAATCGTGCCAGACTTCAATTTTACGAATTTTGATGAAAGAGTTTGTAGACTCAAATATTGGATTTGTTATTTTATTTGGAACAACCAGGATTTCAGGTGTGCCACTCTCTTGGAGGAGGCACTGGTTTTGGAATGGGTACCTTGCTTATTTCAAAGATTATCTGTACCCGATCGCATGATGCTCACTTTCATTGGTGGATAGTACTGTTGGATGTGAGTTGTTATGGTCAGGTGGTGAAATTACAAAAATGTAGAAGCAAATGATGGTCTGGATTGAAGAAATTTTTATTGTTATGAAGTGTTGTCGGAGTGGTAGAGTATTGATGGTATATTTGCAGTGGTATAATGAAGTGGTACTGTAGATGAATGGAGAAGGGGAGGGCAGTACAACAGTAAGCAGATATGTCTGTTGTGAAATGTAAGTTAGTGGTCAGATGAAGGCTTATTGTGAAGTGCAGTGGGTGCTGATGGACAATGTAGAGGTGATGGGGGATGGTTTGAATTATGGTTGTGATGGTTTAGGAAGTTAGACAGTGTATTAATGTTTGTCACAACAGCAAGGCAGTTTAGTAGTGATGCGGTAGATTGGAAATTAGGCAGCGGATGGAGGTGTATATGCTATGGAAATGAGGAGAAGTGTTGCTGCTTGGGTTGGGGTATGTCGTGAAGTATGGTCAGCAGCTTGATGATGGATATTGGGGGATGTTTGGTGTTAAGTGATGGAGGAGTTTAGGTGTAAGTGATGTCAGTAGTTGCTGTGAAGTGTATGTGTTTTGTTTTATGGAGGAGGTGGAGAAGCAACAAATGTGGGTGGTCGATGCTGTTACTGATGAAGGAAAGAAGGCACTGATGAAGTGGGTATGTTATGTTGAGAGATGGTAATGATATATGAAAGTTTGTATGTAAGCGATGTATGTATGCAGGCAATAACAGTTGAAATGGGAAGATGTTAATGACTGACAGGGATTGTAGCTGAAGGAAGTTATATAGAAATGCAGGGTAGAAGTGGATGACTGATAGGGGAAATGTGGTGTTGTTGTAATTGAAGATGGTCTGAGAGGTTGGTGGTCGCTGTGGCAACTGTGAAGAAATGAAGTATTCACATTGATTCACAGTGGAGATGACAGAAATCAGTGTTGTAAATAAAGGTGAAAATTTGTAAACCAAAGCAGAATTTGTAAATGATAATGAAATAATCTTTTTTTTTAATTTTTATGTATGTTTTTTCTTTTATATATATATATATAAAGATTATCAATAATATATATATAGAGAGTCTATTTGAGTACTGTAATAATGGTTTCTAAGGGATTAGTTTGCATCGGTTGTTATAAAAAACCGATGCAATAGAGGGATTAGTTTGCATCGGTTTTCAACAACAACCGATGCAACAAGTTCCTTTGTTGCATCGGTTTTCATTACAACCGATGCAACATGGGGGCTGTGTCCAAGCAACCAACCATGATATTTTGCATCAGTTGTTAGTAACAACCGATGCAAAAAGGACATTTTCGCATCGGTTTCAGAACTGATGCAAAAGTGTTAAGCCTATTGCATCGGTTGCATATGCATCGGTTGTTGAACTGATGCAAAAGGGGGGTAAACAACCGATGTAAATGGCCAGCTTTGTAGTAGTGGTAATAAGATAAATTATATAATTTCTTTCTATTTGGCAAATAAAGTTTTTCATTTCCGTGTTTACTATAGTATTACATATTAGTTACGATACCATACTAACTAGTATTGACATGTTCGAGTAGGTTCGCAGAGTTTAGAGCTAGCTGATTACTTAAGTTCACGACTACACTAAATGAAATGAGAATGGTTAGACCATTCATTTGACGATTCATGCTCATAACGCGATGGACGAAATGTCTAATGAGGAATGGATGTGAGTTGACCATACAATGACTAGCTTAATCCTATAAAATGATGGGACAAATATAAATCAAAAGCGATCGTGACATGACGTACTGCTTACTTAGTTAAACCTCAAACTTGGAGGCAAATCAATCAGTTAAGGAAAGTACGATCCGACTATTTTTTGAAATGACTCTAAGTCCCCAAAGTGTGGACTGGAGTATAAACATAAGTTGAAAGCAATTCAACCACCTATTAACTACCTCTTATCCCTAGAGTGTGGATATGAGTATAAACAAATAGGTGAGTGCGGTTCGACCACTCACTATTCTATAAATTCTGGCCTGAAACTGATAGGAGGAATATAAACTCATTAAGAATGGAGTTTGACCATCCATTTCTAACACCGTTATCCTAAGATTGGGGGCATGAATATAATCATTCGAACCGCTGAATTCGATAGTGTAACATTAAAGCTTGAGCCCCATGTTTGGTATGGCTCAAGACCATGATCATATAGAGGACTTAGGATAGATTTAATGATTATCATCCAAATCAAAGAGTAATAAATCATAGGTACACTGAATGGAAAGTAATTGCTTGACTACTTAAATAAAAAATACATATAAGAGTTCAATAGAAAAAAAGAACTTTTATTTAAATAAAAAACTTCAAAAATTTGGATACAAGTTTGTTCGAAAACGAGGGATGCACCCGCACAATCATGGCCAAAAAAGAGAAAAATTAGCTATGCAAACTATATACAAACTAAGTCAGTGCGGCGACTATTTCTTTTGCCCTTTCTCCTTTCTGGATCTCTTATTAGTACCACAATTTGAACATCCACCTGTCCTTTTTCTTGATCCTTTACCGCCCTTGGCAGAATTGCTTGCAAGGATTGGAGGGAATTCTTGGGGAACCAACCCGCCTGGTGGTATGACTTGTAATGAAACGAGATTTGGGTCGTCAATGTTCGCATCTACGGGTTCAACCGTAGCTTTTTTCTTTAAAAATTCCTCTCTCTCGATGCGTTCTTTTAAGCTAAGCTCATCGGTATGTTCGATGGCATGAGTAATCATAAAATCATCTGACTAATCAGGTAATAGCGAGTCTTCAAATTTATCATCATCAAGTGCTCCAATAACTTGAGCATCGTGCGCTGGAGCATCGATGGCAGTCGGAATCTCAATAGATGTCGATTGTCACTCCACGACGGCACCACTTTTTCGAGTTTGTCTGGGACCTGAAACACCTGTAGATTCATAGAAACAAGAAGATAAGCCCATGGCTATTGGATAAGATGAATGAAATCTCTCGAAAAGTGCAAAATAGGTGGAATAACTGCATTCGGCTAATTCTTAGTTGTCGCCAAAGTGCTCCCTTCCAAAGTAGGAGTCAACACCTTAGATTGATAATCGAGTCTGTCCGGATCGTAGCATAGATCCTATACCAGGCTGAAAGGAACCGACGCTTCGGCTGCTTGAAAAGGAGAAGAGCCTGTTGGATCTGACTTTGAAGACTCAACTATGTTTTTCCCTTTACTGGAGAGCGCTAAAATGTCAAAGTATCAGAGTCTCGCTACAACAAATTTTAAGGTTCATCCCCATGAAGAATCTCATGTACTAGTTTCTTTTTGTGTAAATCAACTTCACCGAGGGTTTTTATTTTCATTTCGAATTCCCCAACCTCAATGAGCGAATCGAGGTAGCTCTGTCTAAGAAAACTCAAATCGTGATGGATAAGGACTTTAGCATTATATTCAATGGTCAAGGGATCGAACATGTCCTTAATTTCATTTCGATCGGCTTCCATGGCATCTTCTAACTGGGCCTCAATCAGTTCTCTAATCTCAATGTGGCCTGCTCTTCTTAAAGGACGTTAATTTGAGAAAGTTGCTCATCAAGCTCAACATTCAAATTCTGAGCTTCAGCGACCTCTTTGCAATATCTTTGTGACTCCTCCTGAGCTTTAATTTTCTCACCCCCCTTATTTTTATTGAGTTCTTTAAGCTTCTCGATGTGGGGGGCCAAAATATTATTCTCTTTTTGCAAGGCATCTTTTTCCAAGGTAAGCGCACCGCTACGATTGAGGGCAACATCAAGTTCCTTTTTATGTGCAGCTTATTGACGACTTACCGCCTCAATCGTTTCTTTGATGCTTTTTTCTGCCTTGTTTAGCTTTACCGTCAACTTCGAGATCTCATTATCTAAGTGTTTAATTATATTTTTATCATCGGTTGCCTCTAGCTTGAGATGATCGACTTCATGCTGTCTCTCCATAGACACCTCAGAGATCTTTTCTGCTAAATGTTGAAATGATTTTAGTTGCACAAAAAAGCCGTTGACGCATGCAAGAGAACTTGCTTTAGCATTTCCTATGATTATATGAATGAAGGGAAGGAACATAAGCCCGTCGAAACAAATCTTTAGGAAAATGACCTTAAGTTTGGCTAATTTTTCCTTCGTGGAAACCTCGTGATCTAAAGTTGCAAAGATAGATCAAAAGTGGCAATTGGGCATTTGCCTGACCTCGGTCATGGGATTGTCTGGAGCTAGAAGAACCATAATACTGCTAAAGTTGTACAACAACTTAAGGACCATGAAAAGAAGTCTAAGCGTCACTGTGTATAGGAAGATTAGGTTGGACTTCCTGATGAGACAACTGAGACCGGTACTTATGTTTGGAAGATAAAGATTCACTCGAACGACGAATTCTTTCCCACCATCATTTCTCTCTATGCCTAACCGATTCTGAATCATGCTTGGATCCATACTGCGTCGAGGATCCCCTTAAGCGATCGAAAGCTCGAGATTAAGACATTGCATATGTAAACCAAACAAAAGTGTATGAGTGACCATTGAACAATATAAATGAAAATCATGCATTGAAGTGCACGTGATTGTCAGTGTCCTAGTATCCTCCCAACGGACCGGTTGTTGCAACCTTGCTCATATGAGTTTTCTCCCCTTCGTCGGTAGGAAGAATGCCATCACCAATTCTGGTGGGAGAATTAAGCCCCGTAATATTGATGTTAGGGAAATCATAAGTCATGATATCATCGGGGATTTGGAGATTTGAAAACCCTTTCATCGACCTTTCTAAATGTTGGAAGGATGACTCTTCGTCGATGGAAGTGATAATAAACTCAGGCTCTACAGTAGTCTTTCTCTTACGAAGTTTATATGCAAACTATTTTCTTCTTCTTGTTGGTATGTGAGGTTGTGTGCCTTGAGATGGTTAGACCATGGGGGCATTGACTGGGACTGCATCAACATTGCCATGCTCGTTGATCTAGGCAGCCGTAATTTCATCCTCTTCAACGTTATCCTAATTTGCCTCGACTGGGGGAATGACAGGATTATTAGGATCGTCTTATTGTTTTGCAGAATTTCTTAGTTGTGCAGCGCTTCCTAGATGCCCAATATTGTGACCTTCTTCCAACATCCCAAATAGTGGCAACCATTCATCGATTACAAGGAGTCTAATGTCCATGTCTCCAATGGGGGTAGCATGAATTGTAGAAATTGCCCTTGAGAAGTTACACCCTTTGGACGTGGATGGACGCTGTAAATTTTCAAAATATTACTAGTTCAGGAAATGACCTTGCCTAAAGAATTTGAGACTGAAGTTAAGATGACACTTACATCCTTCCAACCATCGCCTCGCAAAGCCAGGTGGATATCGAACATAAAACCATTCATGTTTAAAGACGCTGAATTTGTTCCAAATGCCTGTTAAAACTTGATAGTTTGGTGAAGGCTCAATGAAAATGTAGGAAAGACTTCTTGTCTATCATTTGAAGTAGTAAGTAAAACCGATGTCCTCAAGAGATGGTGGGTGGAATAGAATATTCATCAATAACAAGAAAGTGCCATGGAGAAAGGCATAGTTGTTCGGATGTAGTTGAGTGGGAGCTATTCCAAGATATTTTAGCATCGCTGGGATAAAAGAATTGAAGAGCAGCATGCATCCAGCCCAGCACATGAACTTATTGCATGCTGCATACCCCTTCGGGGGTGAGTGAGCCCTGTCGTTCATTGAAGGAACCAAAACGTGTTCGAACGGAATCCCATGTCTAGAACATAGACTGCGAAGAGAAGCCTTGCCAATTTTGGAGGCTTGGGAATTTGTCGAGTTATCTAAAAATATAGCACCTTTTGTAGGATTAGGGGCAGGACCAATATCTTCCACCGGGAGGATGGAAACGTTGGAGAAAAGGTCGGTCAACGGGCCTGAAACCTCCGATTGTTCGGTTTGACGACCAAGGAAAATTACTAGATATAGTTGCGGAATTTGACCCAACTTTGGGATTGCTGTGTTGTGAAGTTGGTTCGAAAGACATCACAGCTAGATGCTCTGAACATCTGAAGTCCTTATCAACTAAACTCAGTAGATAATTGAGATTAGAAAAGTTTATATGTCCCTTTATGCTAAGTGTAAGCTAATGTGGAGATGTGTCGTGTAGTGCAAAGATAAGCAGCTTAAAATTCAAATAAAAAACAAAATTAAATGACGAGACTTTGGATCCGGACCAAAGTGACCATCATCGCTTACATATCTCAACTGGGAATAGATTGATCGGTTGTGTAAGATTTGGGACCGCGCATCGACATATCGAAGTGTGAAATCCCTTATTAAAGTCCATATGTTGAGTTTTAGTTCAATTTCTATGTCTTGGAAGTTTGGTCGTTCAATTTTGAGTTCGGTATCAAACGTGCAAGTCCTATTGTTCATTATCATTAGATATTCAAGTTTATTAGGATGGGATTGGTTCTATTTTGTTCAAACGAGTGAATATGGATTAGTTTTTCAAGTTCAATTCAAAGCCTAGTATTAGCCAAGTACAAATAACTGATCCCTAGAATTGGCCAAGTATATGTAGCCGACCCCTATAGAACCAATCCCTGTATATGTCGATTCTTAAATAAGACGACCAATCCCTCTCACCAAAATTATCCATGCCATTCCCTTAGGCAAAACAACCGATCCCTATCATAAAGCACAACGCTCGGTCCCTTCATCCACAACACACTACTATCGATCCCTCTGCTCTTTATAACTCTCTAATATTCCAACTAATCCCTCCTCTATTTAATGAAACTATTGATCCCTCCATTCATGCACACCAATAAGAAATTAATCCCATTCCTTCACCATGCGACCGATACCTCTTCTTCCACATCCTAGTGCTTTCCCTCAAACTATTGGCCAAACCCTACTCCATCCCACATCTAGTCCCCTCCAAGCAGCTTCATCCATCATCCCTCTATTGCGTAAAACTCCAACTCATTTGCCAACGAAACGAAACTCATCGCCTCGTCATAAAATCAAAAATTAAAGGCAAGCAAACCTACCTAAGTATATCAAAGACAAGTTGTACGAGTAGATGTATTGGATAACGATTCGAATGGAAGATGAAACGATAATCTAAAGCATACTAGGAAGGCAAGTTTATACATGGAAGCGATGTTTGAGTTGAAAAGAAGGGATTGGGTTTTTTCAAGACGAAAAAGGGTTCAAGACCGAGCTTAAAGGAAATGTGGAGGGGAAAGTAAATGGTAAGAAGATGGATACATGAAGGTTGGAAGGAAGGAGTGCCAGTTTATATATGGGGATGAGGGTTCGGCCCATGTCATCAATTTAAAGCAAAGGAGGGAGGGATCAACTAAAAGGATGTCGATCCCTGTAAACATATAAATATGGGTTTCAGCTAGAAGACTGCCTATCCCTATGAACATTATATTGTTTAAAAAAATGGAGAAAAAGAAGGGACTCGCTATAGGCTTTTGCACGTGTGAACATGGGCATGAAAATTATGTGAAGCGCATATATACAAAGTGTAATGAAATCGTATCGAACTCGGCAAAAATTGGTGATGACCCGTCAACGTATAAACATAACCGGGAGCCAATGAAAAGAACATTGCCCAAACATGCAGATGGATATTTTAAAAGTACAATGTTTGAAATCGACATAAATTGGATTCAAACCTGAAGCCTTCAAGTTTGAGACGGGATCAGATAACCAAAGCTTGTTAGTCTTATGGGACCGAACATAGACATCGACTAACAGAATATAATCCTGAATTTATGCTATTAGAAATTGACCAAGTGTCATGACGATCGAAGAGAGATACAATACTTTGGAAAAATAATTCGATGAAGGGATGGCGATTATTTACGAAAAAGGACGGATTTCTTTTTGACGACTCTAACTTGCTTTGATTCAAAGCACGTCATGTTTAGCATAAGACGTACTTTGGGAGGCAAGTGTTATCTGACATTTTGACCCAGCTATATTGAACTAATTGGACAAGTTATATTCGACTGTTATCAAGGTCGATGAGTCCAAAGTGATGGTTATGGGGTCCAGATGTCAGGTATAGATGATAATATGAAGCCTTAATTGAACGGAATTGAGAGATATGTAACGTAGAATGTTTGAAGTATGGAATATGGCTCAACATATATGAGGTGTCGGTGAAAATCAACTTCCAAGTTAGGGATCAGTATGTTTCAGGGAGCAAGTGCATTTCAATAGAAAACAATATTTCAAGATCCACAAGTCCAATTCCTATGAAATTTTATGAGCAGAAAAGGGGACCCTAGGGAGTCTACCCAAGAGAACGCATATTAAAAGAATGAAGTCAAAGGGATCGACCCTCTTCCCTCAGTAGGGATCGGTTGAAATCAGCAGGCAATCCATGTTGAAGCAGAGATCAAACAATAAATCGAGTTTTATCAACCCAATTGGCATTAAAATTGGAGGCTAAGTATGTTTCAGCATGGGCAAACTACCATGGGGATCGCATCCCCAAATTCCAACAAAGTAGGGATCGATATCGATCCCTTTCTTTGGGATTTGGGCCATGCGATCCCTCTTATAGGTCCATGTGGTTTTGGAGGTCCTTCTGTCGAGTTTTCAAGGAGATATTTGGTCATGTTTGGCTATAAATACATGCTTGATTGTTCATTTTCGAGATTTTTATGCTGCTAGTTGTTTTGTACTCTATTGTAACTAAGGATTTTCATCTGATCCCTATTGTACTCAATTTACAAAGTAATTAATAAAACAATCTGTTCAAAGTGGACATAAGCACACAACATCGAGCCATTATAAATCGCTGTGCTCGTGTTATTCCATCAATTTACTACTATTTCTTGGTTATTATCCTCCGTTTCAATTTTATATTCTTCATTTATTTCTCTTCAAAACTTCCATTGGGTGTTTGTGCCAATTTTTGGTCCAAACAGTAGCGTTTCAGTAAACGATTGCTAATGTATGAAATTTTATTGTAGCATTATAGAAAATACTACCAAAAATTGACATATTGTAACGTTTTAGAATCACTACAAAAGTTTATTTCTATAGCCTTTGTCAACTGCTACCCAAGTTAACCTTCTTTATTACCCTTTTTTTATTTGCGTCATTCTTTGGTTTTTTATCTGCTCTTTTCCTCTACTGTACATTTTAGGAGTGTTTATATCTTGCTACAGTATATTTTTTGTAGAAATTTACATCAATTTCCGTAGCATTTTTAAAACGCTACTAAAAGTTGTTGGCCGTTATACATACTACAAATGCTTCCATTTCTTGTTGATTGCTTGTATCAATTCTAGCAATCAGTCGCATATAGTCATATTAAAACTAACATTCAATCACATAATCGTTTTATTCAAACCATCAATCAATCAATCACATAATCATCTTGTTCAAATAATTGAAAAACATGTTAACCACATAATCAAATATGATATCCATAACCATTTTGATAACAGTTTTTTGACAAAATGAGAAAATTCACATAAAATTCATAACCATTGATAAACAAGTTTACACACCCGGTACTAGCAAACTGTTATAATATATATAACAATTAGACTCATGTTCATTACTTGATTACCCATAATTATTTGTTGTAGCTAGTCCTTACTCCGAAAAAGCTAATTACCTACAAACAAGTCTTACAATTAACAAATGCTTATGAAAGTGCTTTAAATATTTAAGGTATGTCAAACATTCTTAGTTATGTTTTTACTAAATTTAAAAATATTTAATAAAACTAGTTAACTTAGTTAAATATTTATAAAACATGGTTAGTTTTTGTAATAAACCTATTTAACTTTTATAAAACTTAATTAACTTAGATAAATTTGAATAAAACTTAATTAATTTGTATAAATTTAACCAAATTTTATAAAACCCAGTTAAATTTTAGAAATTTAGTTAATTTATAAAAATTAGTTAAATTTTTGTAAAGCTTGGTTAACTTATTTATAACTTTATTTTACATTGACTCAAACTTATAAATTATCTTAATTGTTAAAACACAAAATGTCATAACTTGTATTTTGATTAACTTAAACTTATAAATTATCCCAAACATTATTACTTAGTTAATTTCTATAAATTATCTTAAACTTATACAATTTTATAAACTTAGTTAATTTGTTATTATTATTGTAAACTTATTTAATTTTTATGAAACTTGGTTTATTTTTATAAACTTAGTTTTTGTTATTATTGTTATTGTTATATTATTATTATTAATTATAAAGATTAGTTGACTTAGTTAATTTATTGTTATTATTATAAACTTAGTTAATTTTTACCAAACTTCGTTGTTTATTATTATTACTAAGTATTATTATAAACTTGTTAATTTTTACAATACTTAGTTAACTTTTATAAACATATTTATTTTTTAGAAAACTTAGTTAAATTTATTCAACCTATTATTATTATTATTAAACTTACAGGTTATCTTAATTGCTAAAACCAAAAATCGCATAACATATATTTTTCTTAACTTAAACATATAAATTGTCTCAAACTTAAAACACTATCAACTTAATTAATTTTTATAAATTATCTCAAACTTATAAAATTTCATAAAATTAATTTTTTATTATTATTATTATTGTAAACTTAGTTAATTTATTATTATTATTTTAAACTTAGTCGATTTTTATAAACTTAGTTTTTGTTATTATTATTGTTGTTGTTATTAATTATAAAATTTAGTTAACCTGGTTAATTTATTATTATTATTATTATTATAAACTTCGTTAATTTTTATCAAACTATAGTTTATTGTTGTTGTTTCTGCTATTATTATTATGATTATTATTATTATAAACTTAATTAATTTTTTTATCAAACTTTGTTTATTATTATTACTATTATTATTATTAATTTCTTAATTTTTAAAATACTTAGTTAATTTTTATACATATTTAATATTGCTAAAACTTAGTTAATATATTCAAACTATTGTTTATTATTATTATTGTTGTTGTTGTTGTTATTAAATTTATAAATTATCTTAATTGCTAAAACTTAAAATGTCATAACTTATATTTTAATAAACTTTAACTAATAAATCACCTCAAACTTAAAATCTATTAACTTATTTAAATTTTATAAATTACCTCAAATGTATAAAATTTTCATAACTTAGTTAATTTATTATTATGGTAAACTTAGTTAATTTATTATTATTATTATTATTATTATTATTATTATTACTATAAATTTAGTTGATTTTTGTAAACTTAGTTTTTGATATTATTGTTGTTGTTGCTGTTGTTGTTGTTATTAGTTATAAAACTTAGTTGGCCTGCTTAATTTATAATTGTTATTATTATTATAAACTTAGTTAATTTTCTCAAACTATGTTAATTATTATTGTTATAATAAACTTAGTTAATTTTTTTCATCAAATTTTGCTTATTATTATTTAATTCAAGGTGTTGTGGAACAAAGGGCTATAAGGATGTTGCACTATTTGGAGCACCATTGAACACATACACAAATATATATATATATATATATATATATATATATATATATAAGCGTTCTATGGCACCTCCAAATGTACCTTAATTTCAACCACAAGTTTCTTTTTAAATAATGTAGTGGGAAGAGAGAGAGAGTTAGTGGGAAGAGAGATAAAATGAAATATGGGGTGGACATCGGGGGTTATCTGCACTGTTTGGGATGCAAGTGAACGCTCTCCATATATACACACACACAAACAAACACACACACACACACAAACACACATACATACATACCTACTTATATGCATACACACACACACATATGTATATATAATTCTATCACGGTTTTTATCTTTCTAATTATATTGAATACATGATTAAATGCTTGTTGAGTTTAGAGTTAAGAATATGTTCATTCTAATATCTCGAACAAAAGTTTTCCTTTAGCTTCTAATTTCCAGAATCCTACAACAATTTTGATAATCAAAATGCATTAATCGGAAAAAATACAAGTCTATCATAAGTAATTTTTATCGAAATGAGAAATGTTCTGCCATGTATACTTTTTTATCTTATGTTTTGTGGTTTACAGGTTAGTGCGCTTAGAAGCTGTAACGACCCGTAATTTTCGATAATTAAATTTTGTTAATTTAATAAGGTTTTGGTAATTAAATATGGAATAAATAAAAATTTGAAATTTGTTAATGAATTAATAATGAGAATGAGATGTAATGATGTTAATTTTAATATAATAATTTGTTGAATTAAAGGAATGAAAAATAAAGATTTATTAATTTAAAACTTAATAAATGGATAAATTGTAATTAAATGAAATTTAATATTTAATTATTACGTTAATAGGATTTTAGATGAAATCTGAGAATATTAGTTTAATGGATCATGAACCAATTGCAAGTTTCACCCATTTGATAATAATTTATTGAATACGGAATTTAAAATCAAATAAATGATTTATCGGAATTTCAATTGATAATTAATGAATCTATAAAATTTCAAATTTAATTACGGTAATGGATATATCAATTAACTTTGAATTGATATCTAAGTTTGTTTAAATTATTGTAATCGTTTAAGATATCAAAAATGATGAAATCTGTGAATTTTTAAATTTTAATTGAAAAAAGCGATTTAATTTAATTTATTATTAATTTTATTAATTAACTGAAAAATATCCATTTTGGCCACTGACTCGGATTTCGACGAAACTAGTTTTATCAGATCTGTAACGGTGAATTATTGTAGCATTTCAAGTTTTGTAGCGATTGCACTTGTCGTTTGATCGTACGGGCTCGAAATGCCTGGAAATCTATGAAATTAAAATCAATCGAACACAATTTGAAATAAATTGATTTTAGCATAACTTCTTCATACGATGGAATTTGAACTTGAAACCTATTCCATCGATTTTAAAATATTCAAAAACATTTATGATATATGGGTTGACCCAATTTCGTTCCGGAGTCGAAACGGGCTTTCTGGGCGGTGTAGCGTTCAACTTTCAAACCAATTCGATCCAATTGTTTCTGTTTTCTGATCCACATATATATACCTCGCTATAAACCCTAGCCTATTTCTTATGTTTATTTTTCTATATGTACAATTCCATTGCTCCTCATCATTCCAATGGCAGACAAACCAAAATTCTTGTTGCAATTTCAAATCAAAATCAAAGCCAAAATTTCAAACTCCACAAACTATATCGAATTTATATGGATTTGAAGCTCTTGACAAGCCCAAGTCAGATATATGATTCATTTTTCAATTTGAGTTTCGATGTGGCCATAAATCGAGGAAACATTCACGACCGTTCATCGGGCGTCGATGAACATCGACTGATCGACGAATTGATTTATGGGTTTTGTAGAGTGGACGATGGGGAGTTCATCGGCATAGTTTTTCCATCGAATTGACAGTCGGATTGGGCTCAAAAATTCAGTAGGGTTTCGTTTTAACCGTGGCAGCTGTTGGGTTTTAACGTCGGCCGACGTTCGTAGGTCGATGTGAGGTGTCGGAATTGGTAGGGGGTTGCTCGGCGAGGTCGCAACAAGGCAGTATGGGGGTCACGATCGGCGATGGCGGCGCGCGTGGAGAAGCGTGGTGATGCGATAGGGGCGGTTGTAGGGTTTCGATCTATTGCGTCTGTACATTCAATAGGGGTTCGATTGTTTCACGTATTTATTTATTTCAATTTTGATTTCGATCGTTCTAATGATCATAACTTTTGCAAACGAGGTCGAAATTTCACGCGGTTCAAATTTTGGGTTTAAATTGGATTTAAATTCAGTTTAAATTCAAAAGGTGAGTGTTTTAACCCACTCACAATTTCTAAAATTCCTTATGTTGTTAAACTGATTTATGATGCGATTATATATTTATTTATGACAGTTTGGCATATTTTTAATTATCATCCCAGTTAAATTGAATTTATTCGAATTAAATTGTTATTCAATTTATTATTTCATATAAACTGCCAGTTAAATAGTTATCTAATTTAATTTTGAATATAAACTACCAGTAAATGTCTGTTATTTATTATCTATTCTATATTGATGTTATTGATTGATTGAATTGGATGATGATTGTGATAAATGTTTGATGCTAGATATTGGATTAATAGATGTTTTATTTTATACTATTATAAACTGCAAGTTGTTATGGATTTTATTTCATTCGGAATTGCGGTTTGAAATGATATAAAACCGTATTTTTATTTTAAATTGCGGATTGAAATGATAAATATCTGTATCACTTGACCACAGGATAGAAAATTATATACAGGCACCGTTGGTCTATATATAAATATTTTTGAAATTGATTTCTATGGTTTTATAAATAAATATATGGTTTTATGTAAATAACGATTTTAGATATTTTATAAATGTTATTTTATTTATGATTTTAAGCTATGTATAATTTGTTTTAATATAAAGTAAGATTAATAATAAAGTTTGATTTTATGGAAGATAAGATGGTTAAATATATAAATTATATTTTAATATGGAGTTTATAATGATTTAAATAAATTAAGATTGGAAGATAAATTGAAAATTTATTTGAAATTAAATTTATTTAAGAATTAAACTCAAAAAGGTTAATGTGCAATTTATTAAATTAGAAATTTTAAAGGGTACAATTATTATAACTTGATTTTGGGGTCAAGGTGAATTAAATGAGTATTTCAAGTACAAATGAATTGAAGGAAATAGTTAATTATTTGTAATTTGAGTTTTATTTAAATGATAATGGATTTATTATGTAAAATATTTCAAAACTAAATAATAGAAAATTTAATTATTGAATCGAAATTATCAAATTTAGTTTTGAACTTTTGGAATATTTAAAGCCTTGAAATATATTGAAATTGAAATGTTTTATCGAAATCGAAGTGTTTCGAAGTTACGAATTTCAGAGTATTATGTTTTAAAAGTGTTATAATTTCAAATGTTTGGTTTCAAAGTGTATAAATTTGAAAGTGTTATGATTTTGGAAAAGGGATATATTTGAAATAAAAATGATATTATATTGATTTGGGTTTTATAACAATGATATCATATTGATTTGGTTTTAAAAAAGGGAAATGATATCGTATTTATATGGTTTTGAAATGGATAGTATATTCTGATTTTGAAGTATAAATTATTTTGAAAAGACCGTGGTGTTATAATAACGTTTGGTTGTTGAAGAGACTGGGATCAGAAGTTGTCATACTCTCTGCCAGCTCCGAAAACCATTTTAACAACCGTGAACGCGGTGGAGATTCCAGAATGGAGTAGGATGGCGGCGGCGTTTCCTTTAAGGTATATACGTGGACCCGACTCCCATGATTTGACATAAGGTGGATCGACGAGCTAAGAAGGTAGCACCTTTTATCGGACACACACCTTCGGTACCATTCTATTACTTTGTGATTGATTGGGGCCCTTTTGATTTTGAGGGTGTGGCTCGAGGTGGATGGTAGTAGCTGCTATGCGTTACCACCGGTCCGAAAGCATAATTGGTATATCTACCCTGGCATTGCCTAGTTCTCCGTGTCACCTACCCTAGCGCGCCTTGTACGAGTTTGGTTTTCTCCCGTAGCCCATGGAGTGTTTAGGGTAGTCTCCCGATCTGGAGATGTGCTGATACTGGATGGACTACTGGGACTATTACGTGGTAAGGCGGAGATTGGGTAACTCCTTAACGCTATTTAAAAGTAAGTTTATTTTACTATAGACATTATTATAATAGCGAAATATTACTACATAGTAAATAGTTTAACGGATCCTTAGGAGATGTGAATCCCGAGCATCTCTTAAGTTACTGCCCTTGCGTTGACACTGGATAGGAGATGTCAAATCCCGTAAACATCTCTGATGCCGTTCCACTCATATTATTTACCATTGGTTTAACTTACATAAGATCTTTTAGTTCTGACTCGAGTGTTTTGTCTTTTCAATTCGCTCGGGTCATTCTGAGCATTACAGGATTCGAAGACCTTATTTCTAAAGGACGAAGATGAAGATTGTATTACTATTATTTATTATATTATTCCACTGTATTCACATTGTTCCGCTGCATTATTTATTATTCTCCGGTATGTGTAACTCTGATATGTATTGTATAAGCATAATCAAAGTTTTTGTAAACAGGTTCATGAACTGTTTATTTGATTATTATATTTTAACATTCCGTTGCAAGTTTCTATTTTATTTTTCTTTCTCTGCTTTTTCTTATTCGCACCAATAACAATCCGCCCTTCTGTATGGTTTAAGTCTGACGTGTGGTTTATTGTCGATTTAAAGCATACAAAAAGGGCGGGATGTTACATCTGGTATCCGAGATTTGGTTTAGCGATAAACCTTAGCTTTATGGGGTCGAACTCTTTATTAATAGAGTAGTAATACCCTATGATGAGTCGTTGAGCGTGTGTGTGTGTATATATATATATGACATCGTATTTGTTAGTGTTATAAAAAGGTTTTAATGTTGTGTTAATTTGTTCCGTTTTGTATTTATAAATTCTGGTTGGTGCATAGGACGCTATTAGGGATTTCTAAACACTTAATAGGACAGCCGACACAATATTTGTTTTGAATATAGGTGAAGGAAATAATTTTTCCTATTATATTTTCTATATATAAAATAAATTTTTTATAAAGGTTATATTTGGTTGTCATATATTGGTTGTTAGGTAGTGAAATTTATATATATTGATTGAAAATAAAATTTGAAGAAAATAAAATAAATAAAAATTTAAAATTTTAGAACTTAAGTTCCAGAATTTTTGGAATTTCTTTCAAAAGATTTTGGAATATAATAATATTGTTTATAAGTATTTTCTGGTACAAATGTTTCAATATAAATAGAAAGAATGGTTTTAAAGAAATTTTGGAAAGAAATAAGTCCTGTACTTTCCTCTATGTCGCTGGAAAATAATTTCGGTGTGAGTGCATGCATCATCGGCATTCATTTTCGAGTATCTAAGTGGGAAGACCACTATGTAGTTTTACTATAAATTTATTTTAATAAACAAATGTAGATTTTAAATGTTTTAAATATAATTGGATATACAAATTGTGAGTATATACATTTATCCATTATTTTTAAAATGACTTGAAATTTAACCCGGTATTTAGTTCTTAAGTTTCTGTTAATAATAGTTTTAATTAGTGTAGTGAAATGGAATTTAGGTAATAATTGAAACCTCTAAATGAAATAAGAGATTTAATGCTAAGATATAAAGGAAATTAAAAGAAAGTTGAGGTTTGTAACCTATGAAACGAAGGACATTATTATTGAACATTACGTTAATTGAAAGAAATAAAAATACACTTGTGTAACTTTCAATTACATCCTTAAAAGCATATATGTAACTTACCAAATATTAAAAGTTCTAATGTTTAATAAGAAAATGTAATGGATATTATACAAGTAAACTTGAGGTAATGAAAGTATTTAATGAAATTCTTTTATAAATAAGAATTTGATGTTGTAGTTGCTGTGAACTTAAGTTATAATTGAAATGTTACTGTAATAAAGGTAATACGAAGTAAGTAGTGTAAGTATAAGATTTTAAACATATGTAGATGAATTGATATGCTAAGAAACTAAATTGAACATAAATACTATAAATAAATGAATGTAAATAAATGAAGTTATGAAATAAAGAATGTAATGCAATAAAAAGAAAATTGATATGATATGAATAAATAAAAATGAATTTATGTAAGTATGAGTGCAAATAAGTGAAATAAACATGGAATCAATGGATGGGAATGAAAATTTACAAGAAATGAACGTAAGTAAAAAGATAAATCATTATATGAAAGAAAAAAAAATCAAACAACAAATATTATGAAATGAAATTGATAAGAATGAAATTGATCTATTGTTGAAATTGTTGTTTGTTTGGTTTATGGTTGTTTGGGCAAGAATACTTTAAAATTGTTTGGATGTACGAATAATCTATTTAGTTTCATCAAAGACCGTTGAGTAAATGGTGCACTTAGTAATTTATTTCCCATTCTGTACAATTTAAAGTTTTAAACCCGAACAACTATTTGTGTTGTTTGCTATGGTTATATGGATGGTTGATTTGTATTTGATGTGTATGTTGTTGGTTGCGAATGATTGTTATATATATCTATTGTTTGTTAGTAGTTGAAAAACCTTTAAATATTTCATTTAAAATAATTATTAACTCTTTTTGGATTATATAAGTGAAATATAGGTTATGGAAGCAATTGCTACTTCTTTTGGTTTCATAATATAAGAGTGTTTGCCCAACAAATAGGTACATTCTCGGATTACGGTTTTATACGCTATTATATTATTTTCCCATGTTGGGATATATTATTTTGGAAATTATACGTGATATTTTGTTATATTTGATATTTTATTTTCTCCCGAGCCTCTCCATACAGAGGAGACTCTGGCGAAATTTTCCAAAAATTTTGGACTTAGAAAATATTTTGAAAATATTTTCCAAACTTTACTGATTTGAGTATAAAAGATTTAATGGTTATAAATTGGTATATTTCCTTTAAATTAATTAATTTTGCAAATTATTTGTTTATAAAGTTATTATTTTTGAATAAGATATTGTTTACTCAATTCTTTCTTTCCTTTTCTTTTTCGGGGATGAAAAGTTTTGAGTGGGGGAGGGTGTAACGACCCATAATTTTCGATAATTAAATTTTGTTAATTTAATAAGATTTTGGTAATTAAATCAGGAATAAATAAAAATTTAAAATTTGTTAATGAATTAATAACAGGAATGGGTTGTAATGATGTTAAGTTTAATATAATAACTTGCTGAATTAAAGGAATGGAAAATAAAGATTTATTAATTTAAAACTTAATAAATGGATAAATTGTAATTAAATGAAATTTAATATTTAATTATTACGTTAATAGAAATTTAGATGAAATCCGAGAATATTAATGTAATGGATCATGAACCAATTGCAAATTTCATCCATTTGATAATAATTTATTGAATACAGAATTTAAAATCAAATAAATGATTTATTGGAATTTCAATTGATAATTAATGAATCTATAAATTTTGAAATTTAATTACGGTAATAGATATATCCCTTCTTTTCATGGCGGCTCCATCCCTCTCCCCTGTCCTTTTCCCGTCCTCTTCTTCTGTCCCTCCCGTTATTCCCGCTTTCTCCCCCACTCCTCTTCTGCCAACACCATAATTTCTCCTTCGTCCTGCTCCTGATCCACCTCCTCCACCAGTGACTTCCGATCCTATCATCATTGTCCCTTCCAAACTCACTGTCCTACCGCCACCTGCTTCTTCCCTTCCTCCTCTGCTTCCAACACCAGCTCAACAGACATGGACTTCACTTTTTAAGAGTAAACCAAGCAACACGGGGAAGTACATCCCTGTTGAGATGACCCCAGAGTTTAAAAATGAGATTTTGATCCCTCCTCCCACTGTCATTGATGTCGGTTCTCTTGTTTGGAGTAACTATCTTGTTGGATTCTTTCTTGATAAGCCTTTATCTTATTCCTTTGTCATTAACTTCTTGAAAAAATACTGGAAATTGAAAGGTTCGATCAAAGTTCGATCAAATGGTTTTTTGTTTCTCTTTCTTATGTCTTGTGATGAAGATAGAAGCAATATTCTGCAAGGTGACCCTATTGTTATGAAAAAATAAGCTCTTCATTGTTAAGCAGTGGGATCCATATGTGGGTAACGCGTGTGAAAGAATAACATCAGTACCGATATGGGTGAAATTCTCCATTGTCCCTATGTTTGCTTGGTCCCACATAGGCATTATTTGGATTGCCAGCAGACTTGGAAAGCTTTTATGTATGGACGAATCAACGGAGAAGTTGGAGCGGCTATCTTTTGCTAAGTGTTTAGTAGAAATTAAGCCGGTCCATTCACTGGTTGACTCTTTTCCTGTTCAACTTCTGGATGGAGGTACTCAAAACATTCATATCGAGTATCAATGGAAACCTGACATTTGTGTTAACTGTAGTGTGTTTGGGCATACTGATACAACATGTGATAAGTTAATTCCCAAGGTCGTGATGGGCGAAAATGAGAAGAAAGATAATCTTGAATTTGATAAAGTGTTTGTTGCTCCCAGGAACGAAGTTGTTTCGAGACAGAGGAAATATAAGTGGAAAGTTGTTAATAAAGCACGTAGACAAAGGATGTATCCTTCCTCCTTAAAAGTCAATAATGTGAATTCTCACGAAGATAGCAAAAATGGAAAAAAATATAGTTACAGTAAGTGGGGAAATGGAGGAAGAGGAAAGTGTTATCCCACAGATGGGAAAGTCTGTCTCTGATGGTAATTTTGTTAACAATTCTGATAAATCTCGTTTGCTGGAAAGTAATGGATTTAATGCACTATCTAACTTGGCAGAGAGAGAATCTGACATGGACGCCACTAATACTGATTCTGCCGAGTTTGATTCAAACGATGTGATTGGTTCAACTAATAATATAGAAAAGAGTTTCATGCTTGCGCAAGCTACTAAAAGTAACTTGAATAACAACCCCACACAACAAGCTGATTTAAATTTTGAAAACCATGCCACTAAAATTTCTGCATGCATTAACTTGCATGCGGCACCTTTTTCTCCATCAATACTTGAACATGCTCCAATTCCTCCTATTTCAACTTCAGGTCCTATCTCATGTGCTGTCCCAACTCAATCAAATACAATTTCCAATATCAAATGCCACCCTTCTTTTACTAATCCCACCTCTCCCTGTACCAATGTTGTGCATGTATCTGCTGTGCACATGCACAACCAAAATGAGTCAATAAATGTTTTATCTGGTATTCAACTGGGAACTGATCATCCTTATGAACAATTGCAACCTCCCCAAGCATGGAAACCTCCTCCTCCCCCTCCTCCTCCTCCTCCTCTCATCCAACCCTCCTCACTTGCTAATACCCCACTTTCCTATACTAAGTCCAGTCCTACTTGTAGCAGAAAAAAACTGAAATCTTCTATTCCTCATGCTGATTCGGATCTCAACCTGAGTGGGATGTCTTCATCTTCTCCTACCTGTCCTGGCAATAATAACCAAAACACCCCTCTAACCAGGGGTAACAAAAAGAAGCTCCAACTTCAACAGCTAGTTTATCAATGTTGAACAACATTGGTGTGTGGAATACGAGAGGTGCCCACTCTGAGACCAAACTTATCCAATGTAAAAAGTTAATTGCCACACATTCGCTAAGTATGCTAGCCATTCTTGAATCCAAATTGAATGCTACTCTCTCTATCAAGGCTGCCACCTATATTAACTCAACATGGAAAATGATCAACAACCTACCTGAAGCTCCTTTAGGAAGAATTCTTATTCTTTACAATCCTTCTGTTTATTTACTATGTCCTATCTTAGCTACTCCTCAACTTATTCACATGCATTGCTTTCATACCTCTTCTTCCACTTCTTTCTACATCACTGTTATATATGGCTTCAACACTGTCTCTGCTAGACAGAGTTTGCATAATCTCCTCCCATCATTCAGACAGGAAACACATCCATGGATTGCTATAGGAGATTTCAATTTCTCTTATATGTCATCTCATAGGATGGGTGGCAATCCCCTGTCCCGTAGAGAGACCAGACCCCTCAATGATACAATTACTCAATCAAACCTTGTTGAAATCAAAACTGTTGGTGCCCCTTTCTCATGGAATAATTCTAGAAGATCTTCTCCTCGTACTTACTCCAAAATCGATTTCACTTTCGCCAACATATATGCCCTAAATGCATGGCCTCTCATTTATAACCTCCTTCCTATGCCAGGTCTATCTGATCATTCACCTCAAATAATTTCCTTTGGTGCTGCTATGAAAAAAAGGAACACTAATTTTAAATTTTTTAACGCTTGGATACATCACCCTGAATTTTTCCCTATTGTTAAAAATGCTTGGACTTCTCACTTTTTTGGTAACCCAATGTTTATTTTGCAGTGCAAGCTTAAAGCTGTAAAAAAAGAGTTGCAAGCTCGGTCGAGTTGCAAATATGGCAATGGATCTCTGGCTTCTTCCACGCTCTCTCACAAGCTTCAACACACACAGGAGGCTCTGCTAGGTGATCCTTTAAATCAAGATCTTGCTGCTCAGGAAGCTAAATTATCCTCCGATCTGTTTGATGCCTATAAGTAGGAAGGATTAATGGCAAAGCAAAAGTCACGTATGGACTGGTTCGTGGATGGTGATAGGAATACTGCTTACTACCACTCCTCCCTTAAAGCAAAACAAACTAGAGAGCAAATTACTACCCTGGTCAACGTCAATGGTGAATACATTTCCGACCCTCCTATTATTGCTAATATGTTTCTTGAGTATTTCAGTAAATTATTAGGCAACAATAATAATTTCTCCCCTTAACTTGACCTGATTGATTCTGTTAACCTTCCCAAAATCTCATCGGAAGAGAACGAAATGCTTTCTATGGCTATTACTGACAATGAGATTAAAACAGCTTTATTCTCTCTCAATGTTAACTCATCGGGTGGTCCTGATGGGTTTAATGCTTCCTTTTTTACGTCATGCTGGGAGATTGTTAGCCCTCTTTTCCTTAAGGCGGTTCATAACTTCTTCAACCAGTGCAAAATGATCGGTTCTGTCAATGCCACTAACATTGCTCTCATCCCTAAAGTGAAAAATGCCTGCCATGTTGCTGATTTTAGACCCATATCTTGCCGTAACACTATATACAAATGCATATCCAAGGTCATTGCCAACAGACTTAAGTTAGTTCTGCCTAATATCATATCCCCCAATCAAGCTGCTTTCCTTAGCGATAGGAGTATTCTGGACAATGTTTTGTTGTCTCATGAACTTCTGAAAGGTTATAACTCCTCTAACATTTCTCCCAGAGCCATGTTCAAACTTGATATTTCTAAAGCTTTCGACTCCCTGCAGTGGGATTCCATTTTTAGAATCATGGTTTTAATGAATTTTCCCCCTCATTTTATGGCGTGGATCGAAGCATGCATCTCCACGGCAAGGTATTCCATAATGGTCAATAAATGCAATGAGGGATACTTCACTAGTAAACAAGGCATTCGGCAGGGGGACCCTATGTCTCCATACCTTTTCATTATGGTAATGGAAATCTTGACACAAATCCTCATTCAGCAAGTTCATGAGGGACTATTTTCTGTTCACCCTAAGTGTAAGCATCCTCTCATAACATCCCTTATGTTTGCTGATGACTTGGTAATTTTTTTCAAGCCTTCAATGAAGACAGTTTCTTCAATTATGGACAGCCTCTCCAAGTTTCACAAACTTACCGGCTTATCTATTAACTTATCGAAGTCTAGTATGATGATTGCAGGAGTGAGCACTGAGGTGACTAATCATATTACTAATTTTTCCTCGATCATGATACGTTCTGACTGTTCTAGGTACCTTGGTATCCCCTTGGCAACTTCGAGAATTGCTTTCTCCCAATGTATTCTTCTTTTTGAGAGGATTACGGCTCGCATGTCTTTGTGGACAAATAGGTTGCTTAGTCAGGCTGGGAGACAAACGTTAATCAACTCCATTATTTTTTCCATGACTGTTTATTGGGATAAAACTTTCATCCTGCCTTCTAAGCTGATAAAGATGGTTAGGAGTGCTATGTCCAATTTCTTCTGGCATGGTTCTATTCAATCCAATAAGTTAACATCCTGTGCATTTTCCAAACTTGAACTGCCTAAGTCCAGGGGTGGTTTAGGAATAAAGATTATACTACAATGGAATCGTGCTGCCATGGTGGTACTTATAGACAATATTCTGAATCATAAAGACAATATCTGGGTTAAATGGTCTCATAAGTACATGCTTGGCAAAAAGAAGAATTTTTGGACGATGGTGGTGCCGCAGTCATGTAGCTGGACTTGGCGCAGTTTACTGAAGCTCGGATCCATTTGTCTTCCATATGCAAAATGTAAAGTTGGCATCTCTAGTGGTGTGTCCTTTTGGCATGACCCATGGGTTAAGGAAGGCACCATACTCTGTCACCACCTTCTGTTTAACGAACAAGTTCAATCAGGTATTCGCCCTGACGCGCTGGCCATTGACTATCTTCCTGAAGGTAATATTGTCCTTCCATATTCGAGTAATCAAAATGTTCGAAACTACTGGAACCAAATAAAAGATTTCCATGTCCCATTATCCCTGCACGATGGTATCTCATGGACATTTTGTAAGGACAGATATAAGATTGGTGGATTGTATAAGCTTCTCGTATGTCAGAGTAACTTGGTTACCTTCTCTTGGCATAAGAGAATTTGGCTTCGACATAACACGGAGGGACAGAACTTATTCCTTTGGAAGACTCTCAATAACTGCTTGAAAACTAAGGTTAAGTTGAGACAGCATGGTGTTATCATCGATACTACATGTAGTTTCTGTCATGCCGCGGATGAGGATACCCTCCATTTGTATTTCAACTGTCCATTCATCAATAATTTATGGTGCACCCTTAACGCTACCATCATCCGGAGGACCGTATCCGCTAACAGTGAGGTAGAATGGAATTTAATCTACAAAACGACGAGATGGAAATGTGAAGCAACCTACGCTTTGCTGTTCACGCTTAAAATCTTTATCTGTACGATTTGGGACGAGAGGAATGCAATTATTTTCTCTGCCAAAAGGAAGAATTTCACCTTATTGAAAGCTCGTATTATGGAGGGAATTAGAGATGGAGTTCGTGCTTCCAATCATTTGTTTCCTACCTCATTCCTCTCTTCTATCTCCCGATTCCCTTTCCCCAGTTTGCATGTGTAGCTGTAGTTTGTGTTTTCCTTTATTTCCTTTTTTTATCTGTTATTTGTTCTTATTAATATGTCTGTCCCTCTCTGTGTTCTAGTCCTATTCTTGCTTGCCTTGTTGGTAGGTTTGTTCCTCTCTGCTTTGTATCCATTCTTGATATATTAATAAAAATGGTAGGGGCCCATTTTTAACCCCGCTGGCCTTTCCAAAAAAAAATTATTATAATCGTTTAAGAAATCAAAAATGATGAAATCTGTGAATTTTCAAATTTGAATTGAAAAAAAGCGACTTAATTTAATTTATTATTAATTCAATTAATTAACTGAAAAATAGCTAATTTGGTCACTGACTCGGATTTCGACGAAACTAGTTTCATCGGATCCATAACGATGAATTATTGTAGGATTTTAAGTTTCGCAACGATCGGACTTGTCGTTTGATCGTACGGGCTTGAAACGCCTCGGAATCAATGAAATTTAAATCAATCGAAATCAATTTGAAATATCTTGATTTTAGCATAACTTCTTCATACGATGGAATTTGGACTCGAAACCTGTTCCATCGATTTTAAAATATTTAAAAACATCTATTTTGATATATGGGTTGACCCAATTTCGTTCCGGAGTCGAAACGGGCTTTTTGGGCCGTGTGGCATTCAACTTTCAAACTGATTCGATCCAATTGTTTCTATTTTCTGATCCACGTATATATACCCCATTATAAACCCTAGCCTATTTCTTATGTTCATTCTTCTGTATGTACAATTCCATTGCTCCTCCTCATTCCAATGGCAGACAAACCAACATTCCTATAGCAATTTCAAATCAAATTCAAAGCCAAAATTTCAAAATCCACAAACTATATCGAATTTTATATGGATTTGAAGCTCTTGACAAGCGCAAGTCAGATATATGATTCGTTTTTCAATTTGAGTTTCAATGTGGCCAGAAATTGTGGAAATATTCACGGCCGTTCATCGTGCGTCGATGAACATCGGTTGATCGACGAATTGATTTATGGGTTTTCTAGAGTGGGCGATGGGGAGATCATCGGCATAGTATCTGCGTCGAATTGACGGTCGGATTGGGCTCAAAAATTCAGTAGGGTTTTGTTTTAACCAAGGCGGGTGCTGGGTTTTAACGTCGGCCGACGTTCGAAGGTCGATGTGACATGTCAGAATTGGTGGAGGAGTGCTCGGTAAGGTCGCGGCAAGGCAGTATGGGGTTCGCGATCGGTGACAACGGCGCGCGTGGAGCATCATAGTGACGCGATTGGGGCGGCTGTAGGGTTTTGATCTGTTGTGTCTGTGTATTCGCGTATATGTGGGTCGGGTAGAAGGCAATGACGTGGCGGCCTGTGTCTGGTTCGATTGTTTCACTTATTGATTTATTTTAATTTTGATTTCGATCGTTCTAATGATCATAACTTTGCATACGAGGTCGAAATTTCACGCGGTTTTCTCCATTGAGATCGTAATAAAATTCCAGACATTTTGACGCTAGTTTGGATGGATTCTGAGACTGTTCAAATTTTGGGTTTAAATTGGATTTAAATTCAATTTAAATTCAAAAGGTGGGTGTTTTAACCCACTCACAATATCTAAAATTTCTTATGTTTGTTAATTTGATTTATGATGCGATTAGAAATTTGTTTATGACTATTTAGCATATTTTTAATCATCATCCTAGTTAAATTGAATTTATTCGAATTAAATTGTTATTCAATTTATTATTGCGTATAAACTGCCAGTTAAATCGTTATTTAATTTATTTTTGAATATAAACTGCCAGTAAATGCCTAATATTTATTATCTGTTCTATATTGATGTTATTGATTAAATTGGACGATGATTGTGATAAATGTTTGATGCTTGATATCAGATGAATGGATGTTGTATTTTATACTGTTATATACTGCAAGTTGTTATGGATTTTTTTCATTCGGGATTGCGGTTTGAAATGATATACAACCGTATTTTTATTTTAAATTGCGGATTGAAAAGATAAATATCTGTACCCTTGACCACATGATAGAAAATTATATACAGACACTGCTGGTCTATATATAAATATTCTTGAAATTGATTTCTATGGTTTTATAAAGAAATATATGGTTTTATATAAATATTGATTTTAGATATTTTATAAATGTTATTTTATTCTTGATTTTAAGCTATGTATAATTAGTTTTAATATAAAATAATATTAATAATAAAGTTTGATTTTATGGAAGATAATATGGTTAAGTATATAAATTATATTTTAATATAGAGTTTATAATGATTTAAACAAATTAAGGTTGGAAGATAAATTGGAAATTTATTTGAAATTAAATTTATTTAAGAATTAAACTCAAAAAGGTTGATGTGAAATTTATTAAATTGGAAATTTTAAAGGGTATAATTATTATAACTTGATTTTGGGGTCAAGGTGAATTAAATGAGTATTTCAAGTACAATTGAATTGATGGAAATAGTTAGTTATTTGTAATTTGAGTTTTATTTAAATGATAATGGATTTATTATGTAAAATATTTCAAAACTAAATAATAGAAAATTTTAATTGTTGAATCGAAATTATCAAATTTAGTTTTGAAATTTTGGAATATATAAAGCCTTGAAATATATCGAAATTGAAATGTTTTATCGAAATTGAAGTATTCCGAAGCTATGAATTTCAAAGTATTATGTTTTAAAAGTGTTATAATTTCAAATGTTTGGTTTTGAAGTGTATAAATTTGAAAGTGGTATGATTTTGGAAAAGGGATATATTTGAAATAAAAATGATATTATATTGACTTGGGTTTTATAACAATGATATCATATTGATTTGGTTTTAAAAAGGGGAAATGATATTGTAATTATATGGTTTTGAAATGGATAGTATATTCTGATTTTGAAGTATAAATTATTTTGAAAAGACCTCGGTGTTATAATAATGTTTGGTTGTTGAAGAGACCGGGATCAGAAGTTGTCATACTCTTTGCCAACTCCGAAAACCACTTTAACAACTGTGTACGCGGTAGAGATTCCAGAATGGAGGTGGTGGCGTTTCCTTTGAGGTATATACGTGGACCCGACTCCCATGTGTTGGCATCAGGTGGCTAAAACATGAGCGATCGATAGGCTTAGGAGGTAGCACCTTTTATCGGACGCACTCCTTCGATACAATTCTATTACTTTGTGATTGATTGGGGCCCTTTTGATTTTGGGGGTGCGACTCGAGGTGGGCGGTAGTAGCTGCTACGCTTTACAATCAGTCCGGAAGCATAATTGGTATATCTACCCTGGCATTGCCTAGTTGTGCCGTGTCACCTACCCTAGCGCGCCTTGTAGGAGTTTAGTTTTCTCTTGAAGCCCGTGGAGTATTAGGATAGTCTCCCGTTCTGGAGATGCGCTGATACTGGATGGACTACTGGGACTATTACGTGGTAAGGGGGAGATTGGGTAACTCCTTAATGCTATTTAAAAGTAAGTTTATTTTACTATAGACATTATCATAATAGCGAAATATTACTACATAGTAAATAGTTTAACGGATCCTTAGGAGATGTGAATCCCGAGCATCTCTTAAGTTACTGCCCTCACATTGACACTAGATAGGAGATGTAAATCCTGTAAACATCTCTGACGTCGTTCCACTTATATTATTTACCGTTGATTTAACTTACATAAGATCTTTTAGCTCCGACTCAAGTGTTTTGTCTTTTCAATTCGCTAGGGTCAGTCTGAGCATTACAGGATTCGAAGACCTTATTTCTGGAGGACAAAGACGAAGATTGTATTATTATTATTTATTATTTTATTCCACTGCATTCACATTGTTCCGTTGCATTATTTTATTATTCTATGGTATGTGTAACTCTGATATGTATTGTATAAGTATAATAAAAGGTTTTGCAAACAGCTTCATGAACTGTTTATTTGATTATTATATTTTATCGTTCCGCTGCAAGATTCTATTTTGTTTTTTCTTTCTCTGCTTTTTCTTATTCACCCCAATAACAATCCGCCCTTCTGTATGGTTTAAGTCTGGCATGTGTGGTTTATCGTCGATTTAAAGCATACAAAAAGGGAGGGACGTTACAGAAGCTCAGCCCATCAACTCAATTTATCCTTATAAATACAAGCTGTATATCATGAGGATTATCAATTTCCGTAATCGAACAATAAATCAAAGCAATTACTTTTCTCAGATTACCGCTTCAATCTCTCTCTGTATTTGCTCAATACAAGATCAAACTCAATTATCATACTATCAAAATCTCAACATGGTATCAGTGCCAATTCAACAAGCCTAACGACATTCATCAAATCACAGTTTGTTCTTCTTATATTTAAGAAATCATCTGAACTACATTCATCAAGTTTTTTAAGCATTTCTGAAATTCATTTGAAAAATTGAGTTTTCTCACATTCAACAAATCATCAGAGCAGTTTCATCATATGATTTCTTGAAACCCATTTGGTCTTTTTCATCACTTAGGTTTATATATTCGAATTTGCTTATAAAACAGGGGCCATGCCAAGGAATTCAAGTAGATTCCTAGCTTTAACAAGTTCTCACCAAAAGTAATAAATAAGAAAATTCTTAAAATCAGAAAATTCAGAAAGAACTCAAATCAAAAATCAAGAAAACATTCATAAGCAGAAAAAATTTATTGCCATGCCAAGAACTTGTCAGAGCAATATCATCATCCGAATCAGCTGTAACTGACCTGTCTATTCCACTGCTGAAATTTTTTTGAACCATCATCGTTTTGTGAATTCTCAATTCTATTGTTTATCATATTATATTGTCATGGATGAAGGAGATAACACCTTAGCAAATTCAGAAAATGTTGCCAATTCTCAATAGCACGTTGCTGATGCCATAGAGAAACTGATCAAGACCATTATTATCCTATGAATTCAGTTAATCACCATACACCTTGAAGAAGACAATTATCTTCCATGGAAACTGCAAGTTGAAACTGCAATGTAAGGATATGGCCTAGAAGTATTAAACCTTGGCACAATTCCAATCCTAATAAAGTTTATTACCGATTCAAAAAACAAGATTGTCAGTAGTGAAGAGTATACAAAGTACTACAGATAAGACAGACTGATAAGTTCATGGTTACTGTCACCTATCAACACAAGGTTACTGTCTCAAATTATAGGCTACAAATCAGCAAATGACATTTGGGTTACTGCTGAAAGAATTTTTAATACCCAATAGCTGCAAATGTTATGCATTATAAAAGACAATTATAGAATGCTAACAAAGGCAATCAAGTTATGAGAGACTACTTGTCACAAGTGAACAATTTATGCAATATGTTTGAAGCTGTAGGGCACAAAGTGTCAGAAACAGAACAAGTGTTAAGTGTTTTGAATGGACTTAATGAAGAATATGAATCAGTTATTTCATCTCAACCAACTCTGCCACCAATGCAATATGTTCATGAAACTCTTTTTGCATATGAGGCAAGAATAGATCACAAGAAACCACATGATGCAGATCTATCAATAACTTCTCATCCAAGAATGAAGGCAAAAACCAAGCAAACAAAGTCAACCATATCATAGAGGAGGTTATGCAAACAGATCAAGGGGCAGAGGAAGGTGGAACAGCAACACTAACAGACCAAAGTGTCAAATATGTGAGAAAACTGGCCACACTGAAATGAAGTGTTATTTCAGATTTAATGCCAACTTTGTACCAAATCAAAGCTCAAACAATCAGAGAAATGGCAATATAAGTGTCAATGTGGCATAAAAACAACCAGAATCAAGCTTTCAGACAAATGGTAATGGTGTTATCAATCAAAACATATCACAAGACCAAAACACATTCAAGATGAGGGCCGGTACCCAGATTCTTGAGCAACCAATCACATAACAAGCAATCTTGACAACTTAAACCATGACAAACAAGGAGTATAGAGGTAAACAATCTATATGCATGGAGAATGGTGAGTCAATTAATATCATTCATACTGGTAATGCATACATCAGTAGTTCAAGATAGTTATTCTAAATAATTTATTGAGTGTACCAAAAATAAGAAAGAATCTTATAAGTGTTTTACAGTTAGCAAAAGATAATAATGTATACATGGAATTCTATCCCAATCACTGTTTGGTAAAGACATACTGTCTATGGAAAATATTTTGCAAAGTGAAGTAGTCAAAGGGCTATATAGATTCAATCTTAAAAATTGTACCAATTTTGGAAGAAAACATAAATGTAGTAACATTGCTGAAACTACTCAACCAGTGAGAAATAGAAGTGTGATTTACTTGTGGCATTATCAACTTGGTCATCCAAATATAAATGTTGTGAAACAAGTACTTAGAGAAAATAAGATTATGTGTGATGATATTTCTTTACCATATATTTGTACTTACTGCCAAATGGAAAAATTCACAAGCTAGCATTCAATGGTTCCCTAACCAAGTATTCAAAACCTCTTAAATTAGTGGAAACTGACCTTTGGGGACCTGCCCCAATCTATTCAGATTATGGATATAGATACTATATATCATTTATTGATGCTTACTCTAGATATACATGGATATTTTTCGAAAAATAAGCCTAAAAATTATAATACAGTTATACATTTCATATCCATCGCTGAAAAAAGGACTGGTCATCAAGTCAAAACTTTACAGTCTAATGGAGGCATTGAGTATAAAACACTCAATAACCTTTTTAATAAAAGGGGAATAGTTCATAGAACCACATGTCCCTATACATCAGAACAAAATGGTCAGATTTAGAGAAAACATAGGCAGGTAGTAGAAACAAGGTTGACCCTACTAGCACAAGCATCACTACCTTTAAAATTCTGGCCTGATTCCTTTAATACTAGTTTATTTAATCAATAGACTGCCAACAAAAGTGCTTAAATGAGTCAGTCCACTGGAGAAGTTATATGGGGTCAAACCAGATTATTAGAGTTTAAAAAGTTTTTGATGCTTATGTTTCCCCTATATAAGACCATATAATACTAATAAATTAAGCTTCAGGTCAAGATCCTGTACATTTATAGGGTATGGGACAAACCAGAAAGGCTATAAATGTTTAGATGACAGTGGAAAAATATTTATAAGCAGGTATGTTATATTCAATGAAATTGTTTTTCCTTTCAATAATACAGGTATAAAGACAACTCAGAAGATCTATAACACAAAGATGTCAATACCCAATATACCTGTATATACTGATGATCAGCATCTGAAGAACTATGAAAGGACTGTTGGAGTTCATGACTCACAACTCACGATGTCAAGACAGCCAGGTCATGAATCACCTAAACCGCCCAGCTATCACAGTCAATCCCCTAAACAATCAAGAGAACAAACAAAAACAATTAATGAAGAAAGTTCAGTCAGTAAACAAGTTCAATCCGAAAACAGTGGCAGTCATATTAGAAAAGAAGCATCACCATAGATAAGAACTGGTAATCCAATGATCACAAGGTCAAAGAGTGGGATCTTCAAACCAAAACTATACACAACAATATCAGTATCATAAAATGAACCACAACTTTTGAACAAGCTTCAAAAGACAGACGCTGGAAGATAACAATGGATGAGGAGTACAATGCTCTAATAAAAAATAAAACATGGGACTTGGTATGTCCACCGGACAATGAGAATGTGGTTGGATGCAAGTGGATATACCAAGTAAAGAAAAATTCCGATAGGACCATGGCCAGATACAAGGCAAGGCTGGTTGCAAAGGTTTATACTCAACAATATGGGTTTGACTTCAATGAGACATTTTCTCCAGTAGTCAAACCCACTACGATAAGGATTGTTTTAAGTATTGCTCAACATAATCAATGGAATATCAGGCAATTTGATGTAAATAATGCATTCTTAGATGGTATTCTATAGGAAGAAATATATCCGGAATAGCCACAGTGGTACAGGAAAAATCCAAACCTTGTATGCGGACTAAAGAAGGCTATATATGGCCCTACACAGGCACCAATGGTTTGGTTTGATAAATTAAGAGCAACTCTAGGTCAATTGAGTGTCCTGCCCTTTGATACAAGGTCCAATATATATGTTCTTATATATGTTGATGATCTGGTTGTTATAGAAAATACTATAGAAGAAATAAAGCAACTTGCTCAATATCTCGACAAGGAATATTCAATCAAGGATCTGGGAAAATTCAATCACTTTCTAGGCATACAAGTCATGAGAAAATCAAAATCAGAAATAATCCTTAGTCAAAGAAAATATGCCTCTGAGTTGTTGATTAAATCTAAAATGGATAATGCAAAGCCACAGCCAACTCCTATGATAAGCTATGACGACCTACAAGTTCGTACCCTTTTAGCCAACAATAAACCACACATGTCCGACCCAAGTTGCATGGAAGTATGGATGATCAAGCGTAATAAAGAAAATAAGATAGAATGGAATCTCATATGAATGGAATAATATATAATATTGAACAATATCTTTACAGCAGAAAACTTTTACATTACATACATCAGAGTCCAACTTAAATTCACCTTTGGACGGATATAAATATCTATTCTTACAATTGCTGACAAACATCAAATTAAAACTAACAAACTACAGTGGATAATAGAATATGTCCGTACGTAGATGAATATCTCCAGCTCTCCTCTGGAAAATTCCACCATCCTCAACTAAACATGAAACTACTCGGATTTGACTCAAGTATTGAAAATACCCGGTTCAGGCATGATAAACCAGCATGAGAAACTCAAATATAAATGATAGTGTCATATATCAGCCTTTGAATAAAATCCTTTGAAAAGAAAGAGCATCTCGTAAGACCATGCTTACAAATAAACACGGACTAGTTTTTACATTATGATAACTAAAACATTTTTATATCAAAACATTTGATATTATTTCTAATGACATTTTTTGAAAACATTCGCAAATAAACTTATTAATCTTATCCGAAATGGTTACTCATATAGCATTTCGAGGCTATTCATTATGCCAATACAAACAAAACCGTAGGTTCTTTTTGGAGAATGGATTTCAATACAAATGACCAGGTGAAGGGACTACCTTCCGATGAGTACACCTCTAGATGAATGCCCTCAGCCACAGAACACATGCCTTCTACCAACACAAGACCGACCTACCTCTGTAACTAGATAGTATCGAATATGTCATCCCTCGGTCATTACCGACCTTTAAACCGAGCGCTCGAGCATACAAACCACATTAATTTACATATCGAATGTCATAGCGGGAAGAAATATATGTAGAAGGGGATGATCATACCCTAACTGGGAATGACCCACTTACTTTGCCGCACTTAACCCTATTTCGGTCATTTTCGGTTGATGAAGCTCGAGGCAACGATTACCTTTTCACATATCTCATATGACATCACTTTGAATGCCATACGACTACTTTCATTGACTACTAATTGCTTTCCACAAAAATACAACCTTTAAGCTCGTACGTCTCAAGGAGAGTGTTAAGCTAAGAGAAGTTGCCTTCTCCGCCACCATTGATGTACGTTTGTAAAAATCAATGTACGTACTCTTTAGAAATGAAATATTAGATAAACATCCATACAACTTGTCCAAGAAACATGACAAACCAAATGCACTCTCCTATTACTACTAGTAGCGAGTAGTCCTTGCAATCCAAAAAATCTCCACAACGAGGAGACCACTACCATAAATATTTCTATAATAGAGCAATCTGTAGCATGTTCAACAAGTAGTCCTCACGCTATGAAGATCCACTGTCTTTAATAATCACCATCTTTAACATGTCTTCATATTCGAACCTATTCATTGGTTCGAAGTGCTTTTGGATAGGAATCACCCAAATCCGACCTCGGTTCCTTCAAAGCCAATTCTCAATTTAAAAGATGTTAGGTTCATATGTGGATATCAATCATCGCTCAATTACTTCATCTTTTATAAAATATCTTTATTAGATATATTCTTTTCAATTTATTCCATTTTCTTTTCAAAATTAAATGGAAACATTAAGCCTCACTTATCAAATCATTTGGTTTATTTAAACCTTTCTTAAATCCTAGAATAATTCCAAATCATTTTCTCTTTTACTTAGGAGAAGTTTTCCAAATCATTCATTAAATCTTAGTCAAAGATTTCTTATATTACAGCTATAACTTTTAACTTAGGGAAAATATTCCCAAATCATTTATTAAATCTTAATAAAAGATCTCTTTCTTAACTTCAAATCATATTCTTGTAAATCGAAGACTTTCATAACAGAGTACTATTGCCACTTTAAATATGGTAAATTTCACCTCCAAGGATTTATGGCAAGTAATCTTACATCATGAATATCTTTGTCTTCAATGATCTTTGTCTTCAATATTCTTTACTTCGAAAATTAGTTTGAAGGGGTTTTCGAATGATGTCGAAATCTCTTTATTTTGTATTAGAGTAATTCTTAGAAATTCGTTCTTTTCCTTCGAATAATATTTCAATTTTCCTCACTTAACTCTCGATCCAATTTCCTTAACTTTTAAGCGGGTCAAAAACAATGTTATTTAAGACATTGTTTATGATAAACTAAATTAATCTAAGCGAACATTTCTGAGTTAATAGGATTATAGAAATTATTCTAATTTTGTTCAACATCAATTTCCATATTCAATAAGTTCTATGGGAGGAATAACGGTGAAATCACCTTTTAAATTCCACGAACATGACGAGTTCCCTCTTCGGATTTTAATACAAAGTATAAGAAGATTATCTGTATGCATTACAAGTCGTAATTTATTCATTTTGGAGATTGCTTAAATTTTTGGATAATACTAATCTTCTTCTATTTTGGAAACTTAATACAATCTTTTTATTTTAGAGCATCTGGGCTTTCCTTTCATCTGTTCCACCCCTCGGCTAAGAAAAGAAAACATAGGGCATGTAAGTTTAGGGCACTGGTTGCTCCATCCCTAGCCTTAGTTAAATACCTTGTATTATCTTTCCAGATCTCACAAGTAGGACAAATGTACTAGTCGTTTTCACATACTCAATTTGTTATTATATTCAATTTTCTTCACTTTTTATTTATGTGGTATAAACAATTCCTCTTAACCATTTATTAAAACTCTTACTAAAACTCCCAAATCATCTTTAAATGATTTAATCATTCTTTTAAAATTATTCACAAATTATATAGGAAAGAATTGTTGAGTTTAAAACTACGTTTCAAAAGTTATTGAAAACTGCTGCGAAAAGTGTTGTGAAAAGTGTTGCAATTAGTGTTTTAAAAGCTTTATTCTTCGAAACGACTTTTATATCATTTAGATATGCATATTTTCAACTTAAATCATTTTTATTAAATTTTAAAGTATTTTTATAATTTATTTCATATTTTTGAAATATTTAATATCAATTTCATACTTTGGTCACTTAATTACAAACAAGCGATTTTTTTGAAAATTTGATTTGGATATATTTAAAATGTACAAGATGGAACCTTGATTTTATTTCTTTATTTCTTTAAAACATATTTAAACATTTATAAAACATTTCTAATTCATTTTAAAACTATTTCCAAAAGGTTTAAACATTCCATATACACCATTTCATTTTCAAAAGGAAAGTTCCTTTGTGCTTATCGACGTGTATTAACGTGACTTGGTAATACAATTTAACAATCATATCAAACAATCGAAACTTGATGATCGAAGCATATATAAGAATTCACAGCAATCATAACACATCATCAAACGTGTGTGTGTATATATCCACTGGAATTTCATATATTTTAAAAATAATTTCTTAATTTAGATCAGTTGCGATTAAGTTATGATCAAAACTAAATGGCCTATTCTCTGGCTTAAAACCTAGGTCAGAAAATGCACTAGAAAGAAGTGTATTTTTGATATAGTTAGCTTTAGAATGAGAAAAACTGGTCAACATAAAAGTTGTACCCACTGGAAAATAAATGGTCTAAAGAAAGAATTTTGCATTTTGATTCTGTTTTGATGAAGTTATGGTCGAGAGAAGAAGAGGTAAAATGTGGAGAAAAGAGGAATTTGATTTGAAGAGAATGAATATTGATTTATTTTGAATATTTTGTAAATATTTTGACATTATTTCTTTCTATTTTTTTCTATGGCTTGAAAGCCATTAAAGAGAAGAGGAAGAAGATGGAGAAGCTTGAGAAAAAAAGAAAAGAAATATGAATGAAAGTGAGAAGGAGGTGGGTATTTATAGAAAAAGAAAGAAGCGGTAAATTTACCAAAATAACCTTTTACCTAATTACGAAACTAAACTCACTTCAACCTAAAGCAATCTCCACTTTTTCAATACTTAACATCATCTTTCACATCCTTACGTTATGTCTTAGTCACTTAAAAATTAAGTAAAGAATATCGTAACTATATTGGCTTTGATTTGATGTGATTTAATGTTCACATTTTCTTACTTTTGTTATTTCTCACTTACTTTTACTAATGACTTCTAGAAGTTTTCTATTCTTATTTAATAAAAGTAAGCATGTTTAGTTATTAAAATGTGTAATGTGATAATTTGCGCTACTTCATTTGAACAAAACGTTGATTTTCGACAAAACGTTTTACGGTCATATTTTGACGTTTTTGTTAAACTATTTATTCATATAAACCAAACTTCAAAATTGATTTTTTTATTATAGTTAAACAATTAAAAAAATTGACTTATAAAATAATATGAAATAATACCCAAATTTATTTATAAAAATACGACATCGATTTATCTGCATGCGACGAAATTTGTCAACTATATAAAACAAGTTTTATATATTTATCGAACCATTATAAATTATATTACTATTATTATCAAAAGAGTTTCATATCGATTATATATATATATATAAAAGGAATTATTTATCTTTTAAACAAATTTCACGAATATTTATCTTACTTTATTGGAATCCGACTTTTGTCAATTTTACAATGGAAATCCAAAATCTTTATTTAACATCAAAAATAAGTTTGTCATTCTTATTTATCATATAAAACATGATTGTTTAAGTTTGAAAATTGTACATTTGAAAAATAAATTAAATATTCCATTTCCAAATGGTAAAATTACGGATCGCGGCATTTAACTAAAAATAGGGGAGAATACATAACAAACACTAAACAATACAGAAGTGTTGTTGGTGCTTTACAATATTTAACTGTTACAAGGCCATGCATCTTATTTAGTATTAACAAAATGTGTCAATTTATATAGGAGCCAAGGGATGATCACTGAAGGCGGTTAAAAGAATACTAAGATACATAAAAGGAACTATAAACTATGGCCTATCTTTGAAAAAATGCAACAATCTCAACATAACTGGCTACACTAATGCTGACTAGGGGACAGATCCAGATAAAAAAAGTCAACAACTGGATACCGTATATACATAAGTGATAATTCTGTGTCTTGGTGCTTAAAGAAACAATCAACCATATCAAGGTCCAGCACAAAGGCTGAATACAGAAGTATTGCAATTGCAACCATAGAGATTATGTGGATTCAATCTCTACTTTATGAACTACACATCAAAACAGAGTCCAAACTGACACTATGGTGCGATAATTAAAGTGTCGTATACATGTCTGCAAACCCAATACTACATTCAAGCATGAAACATATCGAAATCTACCTCTACTTTGTCTGAGAGCAGATTTAGAAAGGAAAATTTCAAGTAAATTTCTTAACAAGCACTTACCAGCATGCAGATATGCTTACCAAAGCTCTATCGAAGCCAAACTTCATCAGATTTAGGAACGATTTGAAAATCAAAGAGATTCCAGCTGATATGGCCATATCTGATGAAGTTGATGAGCTTCAAAACGAAAAGTCATCAACTTCACTAGTGCATGCTACTAATGAGAAATGTTTTCCGTGTATACATTTTTATCCCATTTTTATCGCCATTTTTTCCCTAACCCTAATGTCGGTTCGAGGGGGTATTGAAAGGAGAAATGTTTTCCGTGTATACATTTTTATCTATTGTTTTGAGGTTACGGGTTAGTGCACTACTAGAATACTTTAAAATGGGGACGAAGCATGGAGTCGGCCGGAGTCGGCTCCGTCTTCTTTTTGGAGTCGGCTGGGGATGGCTCATAATTTTATTGAACCTTGACTCGACTGGAGTCGGCCGGAGACGGCTAACATTGGCTATGTAATTATTTTTCCAATCTAATTCTTATATACACCTATTTCATTTGAAAAAATGAAAAAATACTAAAATGGCAAAAATAAAATAAAATTGACATATATGATTATTAATATTCACCCCATGATGGGTCGTGATAGGTTAAATCGGTATTTTCGATGATATATGTTCGTGTAATTCGAAAAGTTACCATTGTTGAAAATCTAACTCGCATGACCAATCGATGCAACGTTTAGTCGATCTGCTATAGAAATTCGATAAAGGTGGTTGTATGTAACATTATAAAGAATAAAAATAATTTTTTAAACGTTGGGTAATCAATTATAAATTTTTAAATGTATTTGGTATAATAAAATTATATAAAATAAATTATGCGGCATAAAAATAAATTCTTTGGATCTTATGTCGATCTAAGGTATTTTGGAGATGCTTCTAGAATATAGTTAAAAAATACACGAATCTAGGGTGTCGATCTTGAATTTCAAATTTATGGCCGTCCGTGGACTTTCGGACAAAAAACCCTTCGTCCGAAGGTCGAACGACCTTCAAACGAGATCAAATTTGAACCAGTGATGCTTTGTATGAAATGATATATATATATATATATATATATATATATATATATATATATATATATATGCATGTTTCTAACAAATATTATGTCACACAATAGGGGGTCCCAAGGTTCACAAGGCCCTGTTCATGGCGAGGGTAGTAGTGGTACGATAGCATACTTAGTGCCGAAGACCGATGGAAGGTAAGTATTTAATTTACTACAACTTCATTATATTATTTAGTGCATGCTACTAGTATATTTATGATTTAGTAACTGACGATATCAAAATGTATTCAGGGGTTTTGATTTACAGCCGTCCGAGCCTATTCTAGCTATGTCTCAAAACAGCTGCCGTGGTAGGATGACGGACTTGTGGGATCACTGGGATAGTATCCCACTTTATATCAAAGATGTCATATGGGCTGACCTCCAGGTAAGTATAAAATTCTAACTAATTTGAGAGTGGAATATTTGATCTTTGAAAATTAATACATAATTTATATAATTCATTTAAATTTCAACGTGAAAGCATCCTTTATTATGGATTCCGAAGATCTCGGGACGTTCCAGACACACTGGAAGAGGAAGATGAGGAAAAACTATAGAGGCATGCTCTTCAAGATAAAAGAGGCAGGTAAAAAGCCAAACTGGATGAGTAAAAATTTGTATGTGCGGTTTCTGCAATATTGAGAAAGCGAAGACGCAAGGGTAAATTTTCTACTTTCATATGTCTGTAATTATAATTCGTTTAAATTTTTATATAATAGTTAAATTATACAGGCGCTAGCATCAAGGAACTCCGCAAACAGGCTTAGGAATCGTGCAACACACCGCGGTGGATCCAAGTCTTTTCAGTAATATAGTGGAGAAATGGTAACTATAAAAATTGTTATTTGTAATTTACTTATATACATTCTTTAATCATATCTAATTTCAGACAAGGGAGAGAGATGGTGTTGCACCGTCTCATTTGGACGTCTTCACCCAAACACACGCCGTCGAGCATAAAGATGAATATGGCAACGTAACATATGAAAGGTCAGACGCCAAATAAGCGAATATCCGGGTATAAAGACTATAATTTTTTTTCTTATTTAACAGTAATTAAATTGAATATTCATCTTCTCAAAATTATATTTCTAAACACAGGAGAGATGCGATCAGGAGATTGCTCGCGTGCTTGTAGAGTCTGGCAGGGAGCAGTTGACCGTTGAGGAGACAGACAGGATATTCGCTCGTATTATCGGCCTGCCAACCAGAAATAGACAGTATGGATATGGCAATCAAGTGGTAATATTTATTGAATTTAATTAATTCATTAACCAGTTTATAAATTTTATTGAATATTACGTATAAAATATAACTATGAATTTATTAATATACAGGCCGCGACGCAAGCCGCTTACAATGCTGAAGAAACAATAGCAGCTCTGCAAGCACAAGTCGTCGAGTTGAACGTTTGGAGGAAGACTGGATTGAAGCAGCAACTAGACGAGGCGATTACTGCTTACTTGGCATAGCACGGGACGAATATGCCGTCGTCATAGGGATCTGGCGCTGATGATGATTGGGGTGAGTGGTAGCATGTTTTTATATATGTTTTCTGATGAACTTTTGGTTGAATTTTCTAAATATTATGTATATTTGTGATGATGGATGTTTGGAATTGTATGGACGTTTGAAGATGCATATTGATGTTTTGTGATTCTTAGTTGGACATATTTTTGATGTATATTGTTATTTGGTGAAGTACGTTTGTGGAATATATATGATTGTGTGGATGGATGGTAGAAAGAGCGTTGAAAATGTAAAAAAAATATACTCAGATTAGCATCGGTTGGCGTCGGTTAGGATCGGCTTAAGAGTCACTTATTTTTTTACACGTGTACTATGTTCAGCATCGGCCGGAGTGTCGACTCGAGCCGACGCTAAAATATGGGACGGACCCATCATCTTTGCCGTCGCCATTTCACTTGGCGACGAGCTATTTAGCGTCAGCATTTAGCGACGGTTCGTGTCGGCCGGAGTCGGCACTATGCCGACGCTAAACAGAATTATCTTGTAGTGGTGGGCCTAGTAGCTCAACCCATCAACTCAATTTATCCTTGTAAATACAAAATGTATATCACGAGGATTATCAATTTTCGTAATCATACAATAAGTTGAAGCAATTACTTTTCTCAGATTATCACCTCAATCTCTCTCTGTATTTGCTCAGTACAATACCAAACTCAATTATCATATTATCAAAATCTCAATAATTTTAATGGAGGCTTAGTTTTTATGGATTTTTAGAAGATGGATTACTGATTCAATATAAAAGTTAATATCCTTAATGCAACCTGTTGCACTTGAAGATGACTGCAAATTTAAGTCTATAACGAAGATGGATAATCCATATTTAAGTTTCAATGTATTTCTAGGATTATAATTCCGTCATTCTACCAGCAGATAATCCCATTTTAACTCAATGTAGAAAATTATAATGCCATCAAAAGTGAGAGGCATACTTAGTTAATAATCCAAAACAAAGCAAACATGATTAAGTTTATAAAATAAAAGAATATGTAAACTTGATATCAGATATAACTTAGTCTCACCTATTGCCTCAGTATATGGAAACATCAAATCTAGATTAGTACTATCATCCATAAGAAAGTCTAACTGCATACCTCATACACTGGGAAGAATAGGGTCATCAACCTGGAATTAAGAAAGCTAATCGACATACTTATCATTTTGCTAGAACATTTGTTTCAAAAGAAATTAAATTTCTAAACAAAAATATGCACATGATGAATTCATCTTTGATTTTGATCAAGTAATGCTAATTTGTAGAAGATAATGCATAAGGAAATGCCCTAATGCTTGTGAGCACAACATGGCAAATGAAGGATATTAAGCAATAGGTGATTCAAATAGAAGTGACAACAACCAAAGATGCTTGTGAAGCTTTGAAAGGCATTTCAGTTATAATCATTTTTGCTTTTGCCAGTAAGTCTTCACTGTAGGTAAAATGTTTAATGTGATGTCAAGGAACAGACTAGCAACTAACTGAATATACATATTTAGTTTTATAAAACTTGTTTAATTATATTCAACATATTTATTATTATTACTATTAAACTTATAAATTATCTTAATTACTAAAACCAAAAATCGCATAACATATATTTTTAGTTAACTTAAACATATAAATTATCACAAACTTAAAACTCTATCAACTTAATTAATTTTTATAAATTATCTCAAACTTATAAAATTTTCATAAAATTAATTAATTTATTATTATTATTACTGTAAATTTAGTTAATTTATTATTATTATTTTAAGCTTAGTTGATTTTTATAAACTTAGTTTTTGTTATTATTATTTTTATTATTATAAATTATAAAATTTAGTTGACTTAGTTAGTCTAGTGTTATTATTATAAACTTAGTTAATTTTTATCAAACTATAATTTGTTGTTGTTTTTTCTGCTGTTATTATTATAAATTTATTTAATTTTTTATCAAACTTAGTTTATTATTATTGTTGTTGTTATTATTAACTTGTTAATTTTTATTATACTTAGTTAATTTTTATACATATTTAATATTTCTAAAACTTAGTTAATTTATTCAAACTATTATTTATTATTGTTGTTGTTGTTATCGTTATTATTAAATTTATAAATTATCTCAACTGCTAAAACTTAAAATGTCATAACTTATATTTTAATTAACTTTAACTAATAAATTATCTCAAACTTAAAATCAATTAGCTTAGTTAATTTTTATAAATTTCCTCAAACCTACAAAAATTTCATAAACTTAGTTAATTTATTATTATTACTACTACTATTATTATCATTATTATAAACTTAGTCAATCTCTCTCTATATTTGCTCAATACAATATCAAACTCAATTATCATATTATCAAAATCTCAACAATTTTATTGGATGCTTGGTTTTTATGAATTTTTAGAAGATGGATTACTGATTCAATATAAAAGTTAATATCACTAATGGAACCTGTTGCACTTGAAGATGACCGCAAATTTAAGTCTATAACGAAGATGGACAATCCATATTTAAGTTTCATTGCATTTCTGGGAATAATTCTACCAGTAGATAATCCCATTTTAACTTAATGTAGAGAATTATAATGCCATCAAAAGTTGAGATGCATACTTGGTCGATAATCCAAAACAAAGCAAACATGATTAAAATTTTAAAATAAAAGAATATGCAACTCATTTAAATATTTTTTATTGAGTAAACTTAATAGCAGATATAACTTAGTCTCACCTATTACCTCAATATATGGAAACATGAAATCTGGATTAGTACTATCGGTAATAAGAAAGTCTAACTGCATATCTCATACACTTGGAAGAAGACAAAATACATATATAGGGTCATCAACTTGGAATTAAGAAAGCTAATCGATATACATATCAGTTAGCTAGAACATTTGTTCCAAAAGAAATTAAATTTCTAAACAAAAATAGGCATGACAAATTCATCTTTGATTTTGATTAAGTATTGCTAATTTGTAGAAGATAATGCATAAGGAAATGCCCCAGTGCTTGTGAGCACAACATGGCAAAATGGAGGATATTCAGAAATAGGTGATTCGAATGGATGTGACAACAACCGAAGATGCTTATGAAGCTTTGAAAGGCATTTCAGTTATAATCATTTTTGCTTTTGCTAGCAAGTCTTTACTGTAGGTAAATTTTTTAATGTGATGTTAAGGAAAAGACTGACAACTAACTGTATATACAAAGGATTATCAACATGAATGGTCATGCAATTTGATTGGTTTGGAATCCTAAGAAAAGGCCAATAGAAGTTCAAGCTAAAAAATCTTTGAACATCACTCAACTTAGTTCACACCGTTCAAAATTATCAATCTAACCAAATCCTGAAGAGGCTTTTACAGATCCCCTATTGTCATTTTGCTATATATGTATACTCTTAAAGAATTCTTGGTGAAACTAAATTGCTATTTAAGTTAGGTCATCCATTCTCCAGTAGCACCAATTTTAATCCCCTATTTGCACTGCGAGTGCAGTTGAAGGCACAATCTAACTCAATTAAGCTATAATGACTGAGTAACTAACAACAATAGTCATAATTCAGCATCATATGCAAAAACTTCCATTTGCTATATATTTGATAAGTAAATAAATAGAAATAAAAAATCAAGATTTAATTTTGGCAATATAATTAAAGTGCCCACGGATGATCCCAACAAAAAACATAGAATATACTACTATCTTTAAACATAACAAAATTACCTGATAAAAGCAGAATAGGCAAAACAAAATAGACCAAAAAAGTAGCCATTCTTCTGCTTTCACCATGCCATCTCTAATCCGTTTCCTCATTAATCCATTACAAAATTAAGAATTTATCTCGAGATATTACTAATTGGATGATATAACAAATGGAATTTAAGATTCGACAAATATCATTGGTAATGCAAATCTCAAAACAATTTTAATGGCCGCTATTCTCTGAGTCATTCCGATTTTTCTTGCTTCTCTCCTCTTCTAATTTCTCTTTTAATCTGAGGCTACTCTCTAATTCGCTGCGGTATTGTGTTGTTTGACCGCTGGTTATGTTGTCGTCTTTGGAAGGCGGTGGGGAGTTCGTTCTTTCGGGGACGTTCGTACGTCGTTGCCCTTCGCTCGCCGTTGTCGGCGCTGCCTTGCTGGCGGAGGTCATCGGCCCAATTTCTGTTGTCTTCACCGAAGTTAGCTCGATTGAAATTAGGGTTTTCTCCCTCTCTGATTTTGGGGCTCTTGCTAGATCTCGATTTATTTGGGTTGAGCATTGCTTCTTGGAGGTGGTTCCGGTATCAGAAGGTGGCATCTATTGCTGTCCTCCCCCGTGCTGGCGATATCCTCTATTTGCCGCCGATTGCAAGGAGTCGCCTCATGCTTCGGCCTCCGTTGCTGCCTCGAAGAGGGGTTTCACCACCTTCTTCGAGCCGCAGCTTCTGTCGAATGTGGGTTGATGCCTCGCGGGGAGGAGGCTTTGGTGGTGGGATCGGTGTGTTGTGGCACTGACTATGGTAGTGCTGTCTTGTTCGAAGGGGATCCCATCTCCCAATTCGCTCCATCGGTCACTTTCTCTGCTGGCTGTGAAATATTGCCTTGTGAGGAGGAGTTGATGGTGGTGGGTAAGGCTGTGTGTGATTTAGGCTTTGGTGTGATTGCATTGGATGAAGGGGATTTCGCCACCCCTTCGAATCAGGTTGTGATGCATCCCTATCTTGGCCCTTTCACAGGATTTCGTAAAAAGTGGGATGGATCTGTCGGTTTCTCTGTGAATTTATTTGATTCTTTGCATGTAGGAGTGGATTTTTGTGAGGTTGGTGTTGGATTGGGTGTTGATCTTGATTCTCAGATCGATGGGGCTTTTGTAGGCCCAACCAAGGTGGATGCGGTGCTTCCCCTAGCTCCTACAGTGGTGTCTCGTGTTGTTTGGGTGGGTTTGGCAGTTGATTCCTGTCCTATTGTTTTTGGTGATGGTTGGTGCTGTTCTTTGTGTGGATCTGATCGGCTTTCTTGCTCTGGTGGGTCAGTTTCTCCCTGTTTCGAGGGTGGTTTGTTGCTGGAGCAGAAGGTGGGTGGTTGTTCCACTGTCCCATCGGACGAGCAGCTGCAGGTATGGTTTTTTTTGGGCGGTCAGGTGAGTTTTTCGTTGATGCATAACTTCTTGCCCGTTGATTATGGGTTTATTATAGTATGCTAGTTTGGTACTGTGGGCTTGTACTTTGTATTTCTGAGCCTAGACGCGCTCCGGCGTGTGCTCCCTGACGCTGATCCCCTAGTGGTGATTGATAGCGTGTCAGGTCCCTTCGACTTTGTTATCTCCGATTGGAACGAACAGAGTGGTTTTATCTTTTGGCTTATTACTTTGTGCCATAGCGAGGCCTGGTCAGTGTTGTTGATGGCTTGTTATAGTATGTCTTCTTTGGTTGGTCCCTTATGGTCTCTACAGAGAGATTACCCTGCCTGGGTCGACTGGCTCAGGTGGTGTTCTAGTCCTGAGTGCATAGGGTATCCTATTATGGTCCACCATGCGGGCAGCCTGGAATGTTACCAGTCATTTTCGACTCGTGAGGGTGATATCTCTACTAGGGCCATCTTGCGAACCTTACCTGTCTCGCGGGGCTGTCTCATGAGTGACAGTCCGGCATGGGTTAGGTTCCTACAGCATCGTGGGATGCGCCTTATTAGCTCCCCTACATATTTTCGTTATCCTTTATCTGTTTCGGATTCTCTAGCTTCTCTGCCTATTTGTTGCTCTTCCCTTTGTTCTCTTCCCTCTTCTTCTTGTTCCTTATCGATCGTCATTCCGATGCTTAGTTCTGAGGAAATAGCGGAGATTAATGAGCGGCTTTCTCGTCTTACCGAGAACTCTGATCCCTCCAGAGCCTCTTCTTCTTTGCCTGGTTCGAAGGAGTGTTATGGTGCTTCTTCGTTGCCCGAGCCTAGGCGTTAGCCACGACGCCGAGTCTCTCGTATTGGTTCGAGTGGCACTTCAGCCATTCCCCGCACTATCCGTACTCGCTCTATAGCGACGACTGAGCAGATCGATAGGTCGGCTCTATCCTTCTTGTATCGTATCTGATTTGCATCTGTGTTGTCGTTCTTCGATTGTTTCTTTCTCTCTGCTTGCTGCTGTCTTCATGTCGAACTTTCTCTTCTGGAACATTCGTGGAATTGGCAATGAAGCATCAGTTGCTAGACTTAGGCGGATTGTCCGTAAGCATTCCATTGGTCTGGTGGCTATTTTAGAACCTTTTATGGGTTCTGGAGAGATTACCAAGGCTGTTCTGTCGCTTGGTTTTGGCGGTGCTCTGTCTAATAATTCGGAAAAGATCTGGATTCTTTGGTCCAAAGAATACGTAATTCGCCCTGTTTTTGACTCGTCTCAACTTTTATCTGTTTTGTGCTCTTCTCCCTCTTTCCCGCAACCGTTCATTTTTTCGGCGGTGTACGCCAAGTGCGACCGGTTAGAGAGATTATCTCTTTGGGATGACATTTTGTCTCTAGCTGATTTTGGTTGCTCGTTTTCAGTGGTGGCCAGGCTGAAAAATTAGGTGGGTTGCCTGTCAATCGGCATTCGGTTTCTGATTTCAATTCTTTCATTGTGAGATCCGGATTATCTGAGTTTCCTTCCGTTGGCTCTGCTTTTACTTGGTCTAACAACCAGGAAGGCCCGAATCGGATTCTCTCCAGGTTGGATAGGATTTTTGGGTCCGCTGATTGGTTTAACCTCCCTTTCTCCTTCTCTATTTCTCATCTTCATCGTTCTTGCTCTGATCATGCGCCTATGGTTTTACGATGCGCTTCACGGTCATTGTCGGGACCTTCTTCTTTCAGGTTCCTTAGCATGTGGTGTTCCCACCATATTTTTTTACAAGTGGTGGAAGACTCGTGGTCCGCTCCCATTGTGGCGGCTCCCATGGTGGCTTTCTCTCGGAAACTGAAGCGTCTTAAGGTCTGTCTTAAATCGTGGAATTCCCTTGTTTTCAAGAACATTTTCGATCGTGTGCGAGCGGCTGAAGAGTCCCTGATTCTTGCTGAATCTTTGTTTGACGAGAGTCCTTCAGCCGAAAACAAGGAGAGTTGGGCTATCGCTCAATTGGCTTTCTCCTCGGAACTCCGCATTGAAAATTCTTACCTCCGACGGAAGGCGAGGATCAAGTAGGTGGTCGAAGGTGATACGAATTCCAAGTTCTTTCATTCTACTATCCGCAAGAAAGCTAATTTTCTTTCAATTCGTGAGATTTTGAGAACGGACCAATCTGTGGCTTCGACTCCGTCTGAAGTAATAGATGTTATTGTTTCTCACTTCCAATCTTTTCTTGGTTCTCCTTCTGTGTCTGAATCGGTTTCGGACATCCTGTCTTTTATTCCTCGCTTGTTGCTTCTGACGGAAGTGACGTTTTAGCCTTCCCGCCTTCGTCAGATGAGATTCGAGCCTGTGTCTTTGCTCTCAGCAAGGATAGTGCCAGTGGACCGGATGGCTTTAATGGGTCCTTCTTCCGAAGTACCTGGCATATTATCCAAGCTGATCTTTGTCTGGCTATTCAGCATTTCTTTTCCGGAGGAACTCTACCCATTAGCTGGTCATCCACCAATTTGATCCTTATTCCGAAGTGTGACAATCCGAGGGAATGTTCAGAATTCCGTCCGATCAGCCTTTGTAATTTCGCCAACAAAGTGATTTCTAAGGTTTTGGCCACTCGTTTGGCTCCGTACCTTAAACGCATTATCTCCTCCTCTCAGGCAGGTTTTGTAAAAGGCCGTTTGATCACTGATAACGTCCTTTTAGCTCAAGAACTTGTTTCTCAGATAGATCGCAAGTTCAGGGGTTCTAACATTGTTTTCAAACTTGATATGGAAAAGGCCTATGATCGTATGTCTTGGTTTTTCATCATCAAAGTTCTTCGTGCCTTCGGTTTTTCTGAAACCCTTATCGATTTGGTGTGGAGGCTCATTTCTAACTGTAGGTATTCTGTTATCATTAACGGATCGGCCAATGGTTTTTCAAGGCTGGTAGAGGTATCCATCAAGGCAATCCTCTATCTCCTACCCTATTCGTTATCGCGGCCGAGGCCTTCATTCGTGGCATGCACACATTAACTGTTTTTTGTCAAATTCGGCGTTTTGGGATTCCGAGTGGATGTCCGCTTGTCTCCACCCTGTCATTCGCGGATGACATTGTCATTTTCTCCAACGGTAATCGGTCTTCTATTCGTCGCCTTTCTCGTTTCATCCAGCTGTACAAGAGGTGTTCGGGCCAACGGGTCAACTCGTCGAAGAGTTGTTTCGTTCACGCGAAGGACATGGTCCAATCGCGAGTTTTATGGGTTGAGTCCTTCACCGGTTTCAGGGCAACTTCTCTTCCTCTTCCTTATCTGGGAATAGTTCTATTCAGAGGAAGGAAACTTAACGCCCTATTCGATCCTCTGACGGAAAAAGTTAGGGGAAAGATTATCCGTTGGAATGCGTCTCTCCTGTCCCAAGCAGGCAGGTTGGTGCTTTTCCAATCGGTTTTACGCTCAATGGGCACTCATATTTTCGCCGCTATGACCCCTACTTCTTCCTTCTTTCGTTCGTTCCAATCTTTGGCTTCCTGCTTCTTCTGGGGTTCTGTGGGCGACAATCGTCGTCATCATTGGGTGTCGTGGGATGTTATTTGCCGTCCTAAGAATGAGGGTGGGTTAGGATTGCGCAATCCGAAGGACATCTATTCGGCTTTCGCTTGCAAGTTGTTGTTCAGATTTGGGACGAACGGCTCCTTATGGGCGAAATTCCTCCATGCTAAGTATCGGAGACTGGCTTCTTCGGGCTATTCCGGTTCTCCATCTTACGCCAGTGAGACTTGGAAGCGTATGCAATCGGTCAAACTGCTCATCGATTCTCATAACAGCCACATCGGTTGGGATGGCGGTTCGTTTTCCATTCTGAAGGCCTGGAATTCTTCTAGAACCCATTCTCCGGTCCTTCCCAATTTTGTCTTCATTTGGGACGTTCATATCCCTCCTAAAGTCTCTCTCCTCATGTGGAGAATGCTCCATAAAGGGATTTCGGTGGATGTGAATCTTCAGCAGATTGGCATTTCTTTTGTTTCTCGCTGTCGATGCTGCGGCAGCGGGGAAACGGAGTCGGTGGAACATTTGTTCTTCGCTGGCTGGTGTGCAAGTTCCTGCTAGAATTACTTCGGTTATTTATTGGGTGTCCGTGGTTCCATCTCCTCGTCGCATGAATTACCGACTTCTTGGTGGTTAGGAAGTTCTGGTCGATCCCTTCGTTCCATCATCTTGCGCTTGATTCCTTGTCTTATTTGCTGGCACATCTGGTGTGCGCGTAATAAGGCAATATTTGACGAGTTTCCGATGGATCCCCTCTCCGTTATTCGGAGGGTCAGAGATGATGTTTTCTTGGCTTTTCGCGGTCGTCCTTTCAGAGGGACAGTCAATTCTCGTTCTGAACGCCTTGTGAACCTATTATCTATCTCCTGCTCTCGGTCTTCTAACAGAGCGGGAATTGGTTGATTGCCTTTCTGGAGACTGATTGTTCTGCCTTCTAGTCTCCTTCTTGTTCGTCTTCCCCAACCCCCCCATTATTTTATTATTACTATGTGGCTATTGCTTTCAGGAATTGCTTTCCATGGGTGGTCTGGTCTCTATGTCCTATCTCTGTTCGAAGCTAGCTTTAGGAACTCCGTAGCTCTTGTCGGACTTTCTGTCTTTCGGCTGATGGGATATTGGTCGATTCTTTCGTCTCTGTCGGAGGGTCTTCTGATGGGCTTGCCAATTCTTTACTCCGTTTTCTCTCAACATCGTCATCGGGAGGTGGCCTTGCCGGAGCTTGATTTCGATGTTGATGGGGGGGGGTGGGTTCCTGGAGCTCTTTGGGTGTGAAGTGAGCCTGATGCCAGAGGCCCTATGCCTTTGCCTTTCGCTCGAGTTTTTTTTGGTTTCCCTGTTTAGGTTTAGTTGTCCTTTCTATCTGATTTTGTTTATCCATTTGTATATCTTTTTTTTTTGATGTTTGGTTACCTGTCAGGCTTGTTGACAGGTTTTGGTGGAGTTTATATATATATTTATTGCTGTGACAAAAAAAGAAAAAAGAATTTAAGAGTCGTATCAGATATTCGAGATTTAGGTATTATCGTTTTTATTTTCTGTTTACCATTATATTTTTGATATTATAAAAATAAGTGAACCTATATGGTTGAACATATAAGGTTGTTATTGGGTAGTCTTACATGCATACTAGCAAACCTGCTGCAAATGCATATATTGCTCAAAGGTTGCCAAGCATTTTAATATTAATATCCATTGGAAGGTTCCCCACATCCTTTACAAATTAACCAAACAAAATCAGTGTAAACTGCTATAAGTTTGATAACAAAATGGTGTGTAATAAAAGCAATAAAAAAAAAAATCTATGTAGTGCAGACTCAAAAGAAGAAAAACAACCCCATACCTAAAAAAGACATTGGGCGATGCCATAATGTTCAGAAAGTTAAGCATCTATATGTATATGTTATATCCAGGCCCTATATGAAATCCCTTTGCACAGACCTGCATCCAGTAGCATCTCTTACAAATGGATCACAATATTAACTCATCCAATCAGATTCCATAATGCTCGCCAAGTAGGACCTCGGTACTTCTTCGAGGTTGCCCAAGTTGCCTGCTACTATAAAAAAGTGCACTGTAGTGGTCTGCAACTGCAGTAAAAGAAAGCCAGGCTTATATTATTATATAATTTGCATGACAAAAAAAATCTTAAGCTACAAAATGAATATGAATCACTGCAAAAGCAGTAAGTGGAAAGACTGCACGTGCCAGCAATGGATGTTTGAGGAGACGTGTAAGGTGGTACTGCAAGGGTGCCATCCTATGTCAGCCTTGCGATCAGTATGTTCACTCTACTAACCCGCTTGCAAGCAGGCATGAGAGAGTTAGGCTGAAGACAACATCGTCTAGTGATGACAGTTTTCCAAGTTGGCATCAGGGGTTTAAGAGAAAAGCACTGATACTAAGGCGCCATGCAAAATATGCACTTTTCCATAACCTTATGGGGCGTGTCATAAATGACCTGTCCTTTTTAGACCACATTTAAAAAATTATATAAGTGATATCAAGAGTTAATAATTTTATATTCTTTTTCCATGTTCATTATAAAACTTTACTGGAAATATTATCTAGTTTTCTTGCTCATTTGTTCTGTTCTTTACTCTTATCATTTGTATATGTAATTTAACATGTGTATAGGTAAAGCCAATAAAGTTCAGGGTGATAAGTAATAATCAGAATGGGTGTGGAATAGATGGAGTAACAATATTTATTCATTGCAGGATTACCAAACAATAAACATAATAAGGGAAAAGTGGAAGTAGAAAATACAAAAACCCGAAAAAGCAACATCGACCATTTGAATAGCAGCAGGGAGAAAAAAACATATATGCATAATTGAGATTTGATGATATAGAGAATTTGCAGAAAGATAAAATGAGAATGGAATGATTTATTACTGAAATGATATAACTGATACATATTTACACTCACGTTCATGCTTACTATATATTGCTAGCTATTTTGACATGGTTAAATGCATACAGCTGTACAAGTGAAACGTAAATTACAAAAATAGCCTTGTAACCCTTGGTATAAGTATTGCTGAGAATAACGTAATTCATTATTTTATTCTGACTCCTTTATTTCTTCCATTTGCTTCGAGTTAGGGCTTTTCTCTCGTCCTCAAATCTCTGCAGCCACCGCCTTTGCTTCAAAATTACTTCAATTTTAGCTTTCAGTATGTTGTTTCCCTCCTTGATTTTGAGCTAGGCTTCACTCTTATTCTCAATTTTGCCGTCGATGCTTCTAATTTTCATTTCATCTCTTAGATAGCAAATTTTTTTGGCCGATAACGCCTTTGTGAGAACATCGGCCCTTTGGTAAGAAGCAGGTATGTGATTTTATGCTCAGTTTTCCACTATTTACACGTTTACGAACAAAGTACAAATCAAGCTCCATGTGCTTACTTCGTGAATGTAAAATCGGGTTCGCAGATAACGTAACAGCATATGATTGTCACACCAAAATCACCGACTTTCTCTTTGTATTAATCTGTAACTCTTTTATAGAGATTCCAACCATATAATTTCTGAAGTTGTACTGACTAAACTGTGATATTCTGATTAAGTGCTAGAATGAGATATAGTAGGTTTTTTTTAAACACCGGGATATTGGATTTTCACCAAGATAAATGCAGTATCATGTTGTCGATCTACGGTCATCAGGATCTAATGCCCAGTCTGCATCATAGAAACCAATAATTGAAAGAATTTTGCTTGACTTTAGCATCAGGCCCTGATTCAAAGTTCCATTTAAATATCTGAGTATTCTCTTTACTGCTTTCCAATGTTCATTTAATGGTTGATGCATGAATTGACACATCTTATTTACATTGTATGCTAACGCTGGTCTTATAATTTTTACGTACTGTAGAGCTCGAACAACACTTCTGCATTTCCTTTCATTAGTAATTGCTTCACCTCTGTATTTTGATAAATGAAGATTACTTGTCACAGGTGTTGGTAGTGATTTTGCTTCATTAATTCCTGTCTTGATGAGTAATTCTTGGTCGTACTTTGTCTGACATAAGTGCATTTCCAAGCTTGAAACTTTATTGACTTCTATGCCAAGGAAGTAGTTTAGTTGACCCAAGTCTTTGACTGAAAATTGCTTATATAGGAATTGAATAGCATGCTCTATCTCTTTCTTGCAATTACCAGTGTTTAGGAAATCATCAACATAAACCAGTATATATGTTGTTGTGTCTTTGTTGAGTTTAATAAAAAGTGAAGCATCTGACTTTGTTGGACTGTATCCCAAGTAGATGAGAGTAGCTTTTAAGTTGTCAAACCATACCAATTGAGCTTGTTTTAAGTCATAATTAAATTGCTTTATTAAGTCTGCACATCATATTGCCTTTTCCTGCATGTCTGAATCCAGGTGGCTGTTCCATATAGACCTCTTCTTGTAGTTTACCATTCAAGAGAGCATTGTTCACATCTAACTGTCCAATATCCCATGCTTTGCGTAGTGCTATAGTCAATATTACTCTTATTATTGTTGGTTTGACCACTGTGGAGAAGGTTTCATTGAAATCAAAACCATACTGTCGCGTGTACCCTTTTGCAACAAGTCTTGCTTTATATTTTTGAATGATGTCATCTAGATTCTTTTTCAACTGGTATGTCCACTTGAAACCTATTGTATTTTTATGTTTTGGAGCTGGAGCAAGACTTCAAGTCTTGTTTCTTATCAATGCATTATACTCTTCATTGATTGCTTGCTTCCATTTGTCATCTTTGATAGCTAGCTCATATGTGTCAGGCTCTGTGTTGGCAACACAAGCTGTATATATCTTTGATTTGAATATGCCATTTTAGGTCTTGTTATCATATGATGCCTTTTATCTAGTTGTGTAGTATTTTGTTCTGAACTTGATTGGTGTTCATGCTCTTCTCTTCTGGATTGTTGGTTGTCTGTATTTATTATAGATTGAGTGAGATGTTGGAAGTGTTCTGAGATGACTTGACCTGGTCCACTGTTTGACACTGTGAGTTAGGCATCCAAATCATTCTTGAAAGTCTATAGGGTGGATCTTATAGTGTATATGCAAGTATATGTGACAAAATATATGATGCAACTAAGATAAAATTAATCTAGGTAAATATAGAATAAGCACACCAGGATTTTGTACTGGTTCGGATCTCCCGTCCTATGTCCAGTGCCGAAGCTCCCCTTTGGAATTCGACTATCAAACACCCTCACTTCGCCGAGAGGAACAAGCTTAGTTACAATAGCTTGTTCTTGTCAAGTATGTGTTCTATAACATGGATGTTGACTATTAAGTACAAATGCTTCCAATATATATATATATATATATATATATATATATATATATAGAGAGAGAGAGAGAGAGAGAGAGTATTGATTGAGGAGATCTGAATATATGGAAGAGTGAAAATACAAGTATAGATTGATAGAGATAAAGAATATAATAGAGTATGTGAGTAAAGAGTGCAAGTAAGTAAGTGAGTCCTTCTCTTTGATTCTTGATGTAATATATAGTAGTAGAAAGATTACTTGAGTAGTTGCATCCATTAACGAGTGCTCTATGATTGCTTCTGATGGTGATGAAGAGTTGCAGTAAAGAGAAGCGAAGATGTCTTTTCAAATGTATCAGTTGTAATTTGAATTTTAAATTCCGCGTTCAGAATTAGACGTCCGGTCATTGTTTCAGACATCTGACTCTGTATTTTTTTTTTGTATATAGCAGTCTTTCAGACGTCTGAGTGCATCAACCAGAGATCTGATCCTGTTTGATTTGTATTCCAAAGGATTTCTGTAGATGTCTGGCTAATGCACCCAGACGTCTGAAACCTGTGCATGTTTACTTTGTGCATCTGTCTTGTTGCTTCATTGATCCTATCGACTTGTAGTCTCTTGTAACATTCTTTGAGCCTTGTTCTTGTCTTTCTAGTGATGTTACTCTAGCAAGTACTTGTAAATAGAAATATATATATATATATATATATACATATCGATTTCTATTGTATAGTTGTTATCATCGAAACCGTAGGTTTGATTTCCTAACAATTATGACTTCTCTCAGTGTGCTCCTAACATTCAGTGTTGTTGTATATTGGTATGTGTGGTATTGACATTGCTAGATTATGCACCTTTTGTATTGTCTTTACACTGCTACTTTTGAATGGAAATAAGTTTTCATTAAACACTATATGTCTTGACACAAACTATTTACCATTGTTATCAAGACATTTATATCTTTTCGGATTCACTCCATATCCCAAAAAGGTATATGGAGTGGATCTGAATTTAGCTTATGAGAGTATATAGTCTTAAATGAGGGAAACACAGACAACCAAAGGTTCTCAGAGTTTTGTAATCTAGTTTTACATTGTATAACACTTCCATTAGAGTTTTTCCTTGTAAAATCTTTGTAGATAATCTGTTAATTAGATATACTGGAGTTGAGAAGGCATCAGGCCAAAACTTCAATGGAAGTGCTTCTTGTGCTAGTAGTGTAAGACCAGTTTCTACTATGTGTCTATGCTTCCTTTCAACTAATCCATTTTGTCATGATGTATAGGGACAAGTCACTATTTGAATTATTCCCTTCTTTTGATGGAATTCTTTGAGTGGCTTGAATTCAGTTCCTCCTTCAGTGATCTATCTGCTTTTTAACCTGTCTTATAAAAAAAATTACTATATTACATGTATCTGCCTTTTGTTTCAAGAAGTAAATCCATGGTTGCCTGGAATAAGCATCTACAAAGGAGACATAATAATTAAATACATAGTATGAATTTATAGGTGCAGGCCCCCACAGATCTATTGCAATCAATTGCAATGGCCTTTTATATTCAGACTGTGATTGTGGGAAAGCCAATTTATGACTCTTCCCCATTTGACAGTAAGTGAAAATAAAAGAGACATGTATATCACTAACTTGAATTCCCTTATCATTCAATATTTGCTTTACAACTTTTACACTTGGGTGACCTAACTTAGAATGCTAGATACTGAAATCACTTTTACTACTTTCTGTGCATGATTCAGTTAGATTGCAACATTTTCTTGAATTATTGAGGGGATTGGCTTTTGACAGGTTGATTCTATACATACCCCTATATGTTTCACCCTGTAGTAAAGTTTGTTTAGTTTAAATATCCTTAACTACACAATATCTTAGGTAAAATCCAAAGAATATACTATTATCATGCGCATACTATGATACACTAATGAGATTTTTCCTTATTTTTGGAACACATAGCAGATTATTTAAATGTAATACTTTCTGACCGATAATTCGTGCACAACCAGTGAGTGTAATGTAAATACTAGTGCCATTACCCTCACAAATAGATTAGTTACCTTTGTATTCTTTGTTCCCAAGATTCAAATTTTGTAAATTGTTGGTTACATGATGTGTTGTACTAGAATCTGGATATGAGCACTCATTTTGAAATTCTTCAGATCTTGTTGTTTCACATACATTTAGATTGTGTGTACTTTGATCATCTGATGGACCTTTAGATTCATGATGTATGCTTGCCAAGTTTGCATTTCCACCATATCCTCTTTGAACATTACCTTGCTCTAGTAGTTCTATACTCGGATGTGGAATATGTATAGTTCACACAAATATCTGAGTAAATAGGTTTCTTGAATTCTAACCTACCTTCGTATGCGAGAAGTATTGAATGAACATATTCAATAGATGGTGTAATTCTCACTTAATCCACTCAAGACAATCGTACCTGTTCAGATGTAGGGACCTTGTGTCCAGCTGCTTTAAGTAAATCACATGTTATTTTAATGCTTGCAAGATATTCATCCATAGATTGATTTTCTTTTCTGATGCTATGCAATTGTCTTTTTGGATGCATTACTTTTGCTGCTGATTGAGAATTAAAGATTCTTTAAACTGTTGACCAAATTCCATAAGCTATTTTGCTTCCAATAAAGTGTGGCAATAGTTTTACACTTATTGATAATAGTAACCATGAATAGATCAAAATGTCTTATCTTTGGTACTTTGTGAATTCTGGGTTACTAACTGTCTTGTTTTCTTCATTATTTATGAATATTGATGGAACAACATGGGTTCCAAGAATGTAATGTTCGAGTCCATGATCTTTGACAACTATTTCAACTTGCACCTTCCAAAGAAGATAATTATATTCTTCCAAGTGGGCTGTGACTAATTGACTCTGAGGGCAGACAATAGTTTTAATAAGGCTTTCAATGGCAGATTGATCAAAATTGGGGGTCCCAGAGGTTGCAGAACTTAATCCCATGATGATGCTCGAATGGAAATTGGTGTTTTCAATAATTAGTTGATTCAGAGGCAAAAAATGATACTAGTTGGCATGAGTGATTCAAGAACTGATCAAAAGTCTTCAAGAATCAGGTATGTGCAACCACTAACCCAAATGATTGATTAATGATGGTGGGTTTTTCTAGAAAGGCACTTTCTTTGATGATTTGATGATTTTCTTGAATTTGAATTTGTTTCTCTTATTGAATTGGTGCAGCCAGTCTTCTTTGAAAAGATTCTAATGGTAGGATACCTCTTTCATCTCAGTGAACACTTTCAAATTCTGATCTCAGATGATGAAAAAAAATGTTCTGATGAGATCCTTAGTTTCTAAAATATTAGATGATGATTTTCTGATGATATTTAGATCAAAATGTACATGCCATTAGACAGTGATGAGTTTTGGCTTTGACATCAAATTGAGATTTGATGATATTGAGAATTTGCAAAAAGTTAAAACGAGAATGGAATGATTTATTACTGAATTTATACAACTGATACATATTTACATTCTCGTCCATGCTATTATTTATTGCTGGCTAATTTGACATGATCAAATGCATACAGCTGTACAAGTGAAATGTAAACTACAAAAATTGCCTTGTAACCCTTAGTATAAGTATTGCTAAGAATAACGAATTTCATTATTTCATTCTGACTGCTTTATTTTGCATGATTATCAAGGAAAAATACCAGGATCTAATTCTTTAGCTAAAATATGGATTAGAAAAAAATATAACCTAGAGATATCATGGTACAACATATTATTGCATATAGTGGAGAAAGCTGATATTAACTTGAATTATAAATCAGAAGAAAATAGCATTCATCCTAACATCGATCGACAAAAAATCAATCTGACTTGACGTCAGAGGATACTTATCGACATAAATTACTGACAATAGGGAATTTCTTAGGTCGATGTATTATAACAGAAGAAATTATGTGAAAATCGGTAGGGAAAAAGGGTCAACAATGGTTACTGAAGATTGTGTGATAATAACAGAAAAGAGGACACTAATGATTGATATCGTAAAATTCAAATATTTGAGTGCTTTGGGTGAAGAAACTAAACCATTATGATGCAACTTAGCCCTTATGACCCAATGCATTCCCATGATGAAATGCAAATAGTTTAAAAACATTCTAAGAAAACATTGTTGAATATTTCGAGTATATGATTTTTGTTTGATGATAATAAACATATATATATTCATTTAAATGTATTTGTTAATGTACTATTTTATTTTTCACATAATTAAATAAATATATGTTTAATAAAATAAATAACACAGTATTTAAATTCAAATAAACATTTTATTCAAACAAATATTTGTTACAATTTTGAATAGTACAAATTTGAACTCTCGCTACATATATACAAATTCAATGACAATACAATTTCGGTTACATCACAATTTCTAATTTACAAATACACCTCACTACATATCGCTCGTTCACTCGTATTTATCTTCAACTTTATTCCACATTAAATCCAGCATTTGAGCAATCTGCAAAAATAAATACTGACGTGGTAAAATTGAAAAGGAAATATTTTTATAGTATAAAATAAAATGTGGATTTTTAAAATAATACCTGCCTCGGTTATTTGGGTTATTCGTCATCATTTAAATTTGAATGCATCATACACGAACAGCTTGTGACATGCACAGTGTATCACTATACATGCCACAACGTCGTGCACACCGATATATACACTTGATAAAATTACAGGGATAGGTGAGCATGAGGTCAATCCCAAATCAAAAGCTGGGTTCAACTCAAGTGCAATACAAATAAAGTCACAACACGAGCACAAGGTCAAACCCGAGCTATTAGCTAGATTCAACGTAGGTGCAAATTCAAATAAAATGGTCACGACAATTAAAACAAGCCTCGACCAAAAAGTTCAATGATATACATATGAAATAGAGACTAGACAGTCCAAACCAGACTCAAGGAAATGAACTGGTCAGAACAAAGTCAATGCACAATACACACACACACACACACACACACACACACACACACACATATGTATATACACATGTATATACACATGTATGCATACATGCAACGACAAGCTAACCAGACATCATCTAGACATCAAGCAAATAGAGACAGAGCTCGAGGCAACATGCACAGGGGAAGATATCAAGTGAACCAGTACAAAACAGTGATACCGGTGACTGCAAATACAAGCACGATAGGTACAAAGTCAATACAACAGTCAATATCAAGGCATGAACCAGACAAGTACTCGAGGGATGCAACTCACAAGCTCCAGATTCAAAGCAACTCGATGAATATATATACATGTGTGAACATTTTTATAGAGTGGAACCAACAGGAGTACAACAGTGCAGATCACACAGTCAATTTCAAACATGCACTCAAATACAACATAGCAATGTGGAAGTGCAGACCATATACATGAACCAGTGACAACAACTCAGGCTTCAAGGGGAGCATACACACTGGTACATAATGAACTAGCAGTAAACAAAAAGGCAATGCAACAGGACACTCAATTAGCATGAACAAGACAACAGTGGTGTAGCAGACACAAATGACAGAATGTATATAAAATGAATGACCAGACTCAACGAAACAACACTGCAGATGCAAGCACACTCGAAGCATAGTGCACTCAACTCAATGAAAACCAAAAATGAGCTCAAAGCAAATCCAGACCACATGAAGTATGAAAATAATGAACCAGTAACAAGCCATGGAACAACAGAGCAACTGAAGCAAATGCATATCAGACTGCAACTAATAGAGATCATGACATATGTATACATATATCCTGAGACAACATGGAAGCGGTGCACATATATACACATGACAGTGAAATAGGCTAGAGATTTCATGAAACCAGAGTAGTACAACTGCACAAACTACACAATGAATATGTGCATGAATATGTCCTGCAAAAACACAACAATATTGAAGAGTCAGTGATTTCAAAAACCGAAGTCAAAGCAAACACAACATTCATCAGTGAAACAAAATGAACGGAACGAACAGTTCAAATGGTCAAGACAGTCAAATTCAAATGCAAACTGACTTGAAGAAGCAAGCACATGAAACATCATATATGCAGTGTGAATAAGACTGCAAGACCATGGTATATCACACATAACCTCAAGCATCAGGTCAAAATCAATCAGTGGGAACAACAACCATGAAATACAAGTGCACTAACAACTCGAAGCTATATATAAAGTGCAAACCATGATGAACTAAAACCGAAACAATGACATGTGACAGCAGTGCAGTGAAACCAGAAACAGCTACAAGCAACATGTTACTGATTATGTACATACGTGAGCATATATATACATATACATATGCATATGCATGATACAAGTTCGAACAAAGACAGAGGAGATTTCAAACTGTAGCTCAAAGTAAAACCAAATTCAGAGACATAATGGCCGAAGCCAATACACAAAGCAAATGCAAAGTCGAAGTCGGGTGAAAATGAACAAATTAAAGTCAAGCCAGAAAATCATCACCGTTTCAACCGGCCGAAGTCATGGAACAACGAGGTGATCGATCAAGTCAAGTTAAATGTCAAACTCGAAATATTTTCACAAAATCCAGTTTCAAACCAAAGTCAGTAACTGTGATGACCAAGAAAATCAACCAAGTCAAAAATCGAAGCAATGCGAAACTGAAGAAGTTAGAAGAATCACCATCATTCTATATTAATCAAGTGGCCGAGACGAATTCAAAGCTAAATCATTTGACAAATTCGTATAAAATATACGAACGAAAATATAGGGGTTCGAACCCTATATAAACGATGAACATCATCGGCAAATTAACAATTTGAGTTTGAGAAAAACTGACAATAATAAACCAATAACTCGAATCATCGATCGAGTTCAAGCAATCAACCAGAAAAGCAAAAAAGAAAAATAACATACCAATTTAATTCGAAACTCGATCGAATTGAAGTAGCCAAAAGTGATCAATAAAGAGAAGAGAGGAACCGAAGCTTCAGAATTCAAGCGGCGCACTTCAATTTTCCAAACCTTAATTTCAAAGCAAAGAGGAACAAGACCGACAACCATTGTTAAACAACGATATTGGGCCGAAGCTATAATACAAAAGAAAAGGGAATTAATTTTATTACTTGTTTATTTTATGGGCCGACCTTGTTTTATTTTTAAAGGCTTTAGTTTATTTTAAATTAGGGTTTTGGGTTATTTATTTATTTCTATTGTATTTTCCTTTTTAAACAATTGTAATTTCTAGTTGTGTGACTAGGGGACGAACTACGGTGGTGTAGTTTGAGAATTCGCAACTCAGTGGCTGAGTTGTGGCAAAGTTTTGAGTATAGAGTTAAGGCTAGTCGATAGCGGATTCGCGAGTTTACGTGTGTAAGCGTCTGGCTGCTAAATTTCTAGTAGAAACCTTGGGGGCAGCACGTAGGTAGGGTTTTGCCGAAGCTGGGTAAATTTGTGTCGTTCTATTTTTGCATTTATTATTCTGCTATTATCTATGCTATTATAATTCTGATATATCTGTGTTGAGATTATTTTATATAAATTTCCGCAATGATTTTTATAATTTATAGTATCACCCTATTCACCCCCCCCCTCCAAGGTGAAATCGATCCTACAAACATTAGCAAGACTAAGACTAGTTAGTATAAAGGCACTCCAATACAACCTAATTTTGAACTTACGAATATAGCAACATGCTTTTCTCTACAGATGCATGACTAAACATTTTAAGTACCACCTTACTACAAGCATACAGGAAATAAATTCCTTATATAGAGTATCACATGCTATCTTCACAAATATAGTCTATCTTGTTTCGATTGATGTTTTTTTTGAAAATTGGGCAAAAAGACTACTTTACTAAAAATAGAAAAGAAATAAAATTTTCTTACAATTAAAGTGAGTTATCACATGCTATCTTCACAAATATAGTTCATTATGTTTAGTATTATGTACTTAATAACACTCATGAGTTCTTACCAATCATGTACCATAAATACTTATATCTTAAGATGAAATAAATATCGCAGACAAGTTTACGATGGAAACAAAAGAAGTCGGTTACCTCCAAAAAAAGTGGAAATTTTAAGATCATTGAAGGTGACATCTTGGACACATAAAAACTTGCAAATAACGCTAAATCCTGTAGAAAAATCATGATACCCTCAGAACTTTCTTCCTGGACCCTCATCGAAGGAATTTTTGGATGATATAACAGAGATAAGAGAACAGCAGTTGAGATTCCCTATGAATATTTTGTATCGTTGGTTGCTAACATGATTATAGTGGAGTCTCTGCCCACACATTAGAGGGTGCTATATATTATAGATGGAATCAGAGATGACACTGGCTCAACCAACATGACTTGAGCCATATGGACTAGGATGTGGACTGGAGAAGAAAATAGATATGGTGATTTTCTTAACAAATATTTATGTGTGAGCGGGAAGTATGGTATGAGGCAGACTAAGAAGACTATATAATATAATACTATAATTCACAAATGTTATGAAATAAAAACTACCACTGCATGTTGTACTGACTATGCTTTACATCGCTTTTAGCATAAAATTCTCAGTATGTCTTTTATCAATTCTTTTGGTACTTGGTAGGAAAATAGTATGGCCAAAATCAAAAATTGTGGTTGAGAAAGTAAGCGTTGTGACTTCTCCTAGCAAGGCTAGCAAGCATTTCCACTTCTCCTTTTCCATCGGCAAAGTATGCGATAAAATAAGTTTCCAAACTTTGACGTAGAATTTGATTTCTGTTATAATCAAACAGAGAACTACTTATTCCAAAGTTTGTAGCACATAAACTACTACAAGATCATATATCACTTTTTAGCAAATAAACTACTACAAGATTTATAACATAATTTATAATTCTTACATGATATATAACATAACTACTTTGGCAGTCATTCTTAACTGCAATTATATTGCATTTAGCATTTTATAAACCATATTATCCCTCAAATTAACTCGGTTAAACAAAATGAACTGTATGGTCCTTTAATGTTTAAACTCAATTTTTACCGAGTATACACTTACTAGTTTAAAAAAAGAGTTCGAACTCAGTTGAGTGTAAGCCCAGTATTTTAAAATCTGTTGACATCAATCATCTGGTTCTAATAAAGATTCGGATAAATATGAATACAAATATAAATATACATATATATATACATACATATATATATATTTGTGTGTGTGTAACGACCCGTAATTTTCGATAATTTAAAAATGTTAATTTAATCAGGAATTGTGGATAAATAGTGGAAGATATAAAAAAATTGTAATTTATTTAACGAAATAATAACTAAAGTGAAACACAACAATGTTATTTATAGTTAATTATTTACAACTTGAATGGAATTCCAATTGGCTGAATATAAGGTAAATGTATGCTTCGTTATAAATTTAATAAAAGAAAATAAACGTAAATATTGAATTAACCAAGGAAATAATACGGTGATTAATAGTAATTGAAAGAAACTTGTTTTATAAAACTAATGGTAACATTGGTTGTAAGTAATAAACCTATAAATAAAATAGAAAGTGAATAGTAACAATTCTTACAAGTTACCTATTTATGTAGTCCATTTAATTTAATTGAAAATTAATTATGATTAAAATGAAATTAAATATCTGAATACCACGTTAATTGAGATTAAGATGGAATTTGAGAATATTAATGTAATAAATCATGACCAATGTTAGTTATATTCTTATTGTAATAAAAGACGTGAATAACAAGGTTTAAAAATTTAATAAATGAATTTGGGGAATTTTAGTTTATAATTTCTTAATTTAATGAAATTGAAATTTAACACTGCAATTGATGGATTAATCAACTTTAAATTGACATCTAAATTTTTTTAAATTACCGTAATTGTTTAAGAAATAAAAAATGATAAGATTTGTTAATTATGGAATTGAAATTGAAAAAGTGATTTAATTAATTAATTATTAATTTATTTAACTAATGTAAAAATAGCCATTTTGGCCTGACTCGGATTTCGACGAAACTAGTTTCATCGGATCCCTACTGGTGAATTATAGTAGGATTTCAAGTTTCATAATGATCGGGCTTGTCGCTTGATCGTACGGGCTTGAAATGCCTTGAAATAAATTGAAATTGAAATCAATTTGAAATAACTTGATTTTAGCATAAATTCTTCATACGATGGAATTTGAACTTGAAACCTGTTCCATTGAATTTAAAATATTTAAAAATATCTGTTTCGCTATATGGGTTGACCCAATTTCATTCCGGGGTTAGAACGGGCTTTTCGGGCCATTTATCGTTTAACGGTCCAAACCAATCGTATTCGTTCCTCTATTTTTCAGCTCTACCTATATAGATCATGTTATAAACCCTAGCAATCTTTCTATTCCTCATTTCTGTAAGTACAATTCCAGTTGCTTCTCTTCATTTCCAATGACAGACAAAACAAAAATTTCCAATAGCAGTTTCAAATCAAATTCAAAGCCAAAATTTTAAACTCCCCAAATACTACCAAATTTTATATCATCGGAAAGCTCTCGATGAGTGCAATTCAGATTTGCAATTTTTTCTCGATTCGAGCTATCATTTGAACAGAAATTTGCCGTTTATCCACGGTCATTCATATCGGGTCGATGGATTTGACGGTAGATCGTCGTCTTCGCGACAATCAGGAAGTACGGGCTTGTGAAGGAAGGTGCGCTGGTTGCATCAGTACAACTATGCTGGCCTGGAGGTGCTCGACGTCGCCGTGGTTGGCCTTGGAAGTGGATCGACGGCGAACGAAAGGGGGGCAACGCCACTTCACCGAAGGGGGCGGCCAAGGCTGGTGGGGTCGGAGACTTTGTCGGAGGGGCTGGATTTGCGTGGTGGTGTCGCAACGTGGCATTTCACTACAACAAAACAGCCTTTCTACAATGGGCAATGCCCGTTGTGATACGTGTTTCGCAACGGGCATGCGCCCGTTGTGTTAGGTCTCATTGTAATAGGTTCACTGTATTTTACAACGGGCAATAAACGTTGTAATACACTTTTTTACAACGGTCATTGGCCCTTGCAATAGACTCTTTGACAACATGCATCGACCGTTGCAAAATCCCTTTTGACAACATGCATGGACCGTTGTAAAAAAACTCGTATAACAACATGCTCTAACCGTTGTAAAAAGGTTGTATAACAAAAAGCATTTGATTTCAGTTGGTTTTCACATTTTAGGTTAGTTTTCACATTTCTACATTTCATATTGTTCATGTGCTACAGGCACTGTGTCTTTCTGCATTTCCTTTGCCACATTTCAAGTTGCATTTCATTAACTTTAATATCTACATTACATTTCAAGTTGCATTACACCTCATATTTTTCATTGATATTAACTTAAATATCAAGTTACAAACCCAGTTGCTTCAGCACCTTCAACCTCTAGTCAACCTCTTCCCCAAATTCACCCATTGAACCCCTTGCTTCACAACTAACGGCCTCCATCATCGACCACACTTCCTGCTCTGCTCCTTACTAACATTTATCCAATACAAGAAACCATCTACAGCCAACAACTTGCATAATACTTCTGCACATTTCCTCTGACCAAACAACCCCACCATTTATCTCCCCTAAATTATCCAAAACCATAGTCTCCACAACCCCATCTCCTCTGCCAAATCATATCCCCTCAACATCACAAACATTCTCTACCTTCCCACCACTGTCACCCTCCACTGTCATCACATCACTACCTTCCACTTCAACTATACTTCGTCCTCCACAGCTGACACTTCCATCTACTACAACTTCCAACATCTACTCAAACAAAATAAATAATATCACCACCAACAACATCTCTACTCAACTTCCTTCGACCTTTCCACTGCAACAAAACTACAACCAGTCCATCACCTAAAATTACCGCCTCATCAACCCAAAAACCACCACCTTCATCAACTTCATTTCCCCATTCTTCTTTCACCACTCAGCACAACAACCAAACACTTCAAACCACCTGAATCAAACCCACCGCAATAAGCACAATCACCACACGTTGTAATCACTTCTATCTCCAGCCTACATCATAACTTCTTCAAGCAACCAGGCTCAACATCGATCCAAGTGCACAAACCTGCATAAACCACCCAAACAACGTTATCCCACTTACCTGGATTTCATCACAACATACTTCAATCACTAGAACATAACCTGCTTCCAAAACTGCTGCCATAAACATCAAGACCATTCACTCCTTCATCATCACAGCACAACCTCTGCCTAAACAATAACAATTAAAAGTAATATACTCATTATATTACCATAAACAATGCACAGCTGTAAGAAATATGGTCCAACCTTGCAACAGATAAACAATGTGCATCTACTGGAATTCAACTCCTGCATCCATTTGGAAGTCAGATAACACCTATTGTTTGTATAGAAAGAATGATTTCTCATTCCAACTATTTAAGTGGCATTATCAAAGAAATAAGTGCGTAGAAAAAACCTTGGACTCTATGCATAAATCAGCAGTAGAAAACCAAGTGCTATCCACCACAACATTGGGATTTCTTAGCCTTGAGTTGAATTCGATAGCAACCATGGATGAAGTCACGACCGATGTTTTAACAGTAGCCGACTTCTTGCATGAGGCCAAACATTTAAGAGTTCCCTTTACTACTGTTTCATTTGGCTCACCCTGTAGAAAATTACAACACTCAAATATAAATACAAGAACGAAACGTGTCCATGTATGTTAGTTGAATCTTGATCCATGGTTTCAACTTTCAACATAGATAATAAATATAAATATATCCCAAAACAGAAAATATATCAAACTAATACTACTAAAATAATCGTGCATATTAGTGAAAAAACACAATATTTAAACAAGTAAAAGGATAAAAATAATAGAATGCCTGGGTCTGTAACAGAAGCTTGAACAGTATAAACTCGATTAAGCAAAAGCCTAACCCATGATTACTTTTTCTTTAGACTGCTCTCACTGTTGCAGCTTTTTGTCTTTTTACATATCTCTGTTGCTTTTATTCTCAAGGTTGTTAACTTATTAGTGTGTTTAGATTTTTATATTATATACAAATACAAATTTATCTTTACTAAAATTAAGTGTTTGCATTAATATGGGCTAATTTCATTAATTCAAAAGAAGAATATTTGCCTCGTACCGAAGATGACAGAAGTAGAAAAGTTCTGGAAAGGCTGCCGAGCCTCGAAAGGTGGATATCCATGGGAGAAGAACACTGGGATGAACTTCTAGACGGATTCGTCGCATCAACTAGTGATACTAACGATAATGCTGAAACAGTTGCTTCCATTTCAAAATCATCAAAAACCGATCAAAAAGAAAAGGATGAAGAAGTAGCTCCAAAGCAATACAGAGTAGTGAGGAAAAGGCCATGGGGGAAATACGCAGCAGAGACAAGAGAAACATCTAGAAAAGGAGCAAGGGTCTGGTTAGGAACATATGCCAGTGCTGAAGAAGCAGCCATGGCATATGATAAAGCTGCTTTGAGAATGAGAGGGATGAATGTCCATTTGAATTTTTCAATTGACCAAGTGGTTAAAGCTTTAAATTACGATGAAGGGATTCATGATGATGAGGATACTCGTAGCAGAAGAAAAAGGATGAATAGAGACCTGAAAAAGGATGGAGTTGTTGAGTTTTATGACCTTGGTGATGAATATATGGAAAGTTTCATGTCATCGCTGCTTTAAGATTGCTAGGATACAAATTTAGAGTTTATATATGATGTAAAGGATTGTGATGTAGCCAGGTAGCTCTTGATTTGTACATGATCTAAGTAAAACTATTTAGCATATGCATAGAAAAACTATTACCATATAAATCTTTTGTCCCCACTGGATGTGTGCCCCTTATTCCTTTTTTGCTTCAATCATTCCCCTAGTTATCAAAGAAACAAAAAATTTTATTGAATGAACGAGATTAAAAATAGATACTCGGCTCTGAACTTTATAATGTGAATCATCCTTGTGTACTAGTTTGATAATTAAGAGTGCTTTCAATGTCCATGCTCCCAAGTTTCAAATTAGGAAAGTAACATATATAAATATATATGTCTTGATGGTGTTTCTTTAATTTCAGTTGTATAATATGATGAGTTAAAGATAATGTACATACCCTATAAGTTCAAATGAAACATAAAAAAATAGTAGCCCATGAGGAACATGTTTACAAACCATCTTATGGAAGCATTTCCACATACATCTGAAAAATTATTGCAATTAAACCACTACAGTTTACTCCTATGATCAACAATAATAGTATGCTAATAGCAGCATTTAGCAATATAATACCCCAAAAAATAATATCAAGTATATTTCCATTGGACAATATTATTTCAAATGGTTAAACTAAAGAGAGAAGGATACGAAAACGTAAATAGCAGCAAACCCTGTGATGCATGCAAAAAGTACTGGATTATTATATTGTATGAAGGCTACCAATAGTAAGTTTCCATGAATGAACAAGCATAGCAACTCTATGTCAAATTTATTGATTTATGGAATATATTTCAATATTTTACATATCCCCTACCCTCCATAATATACATCACAGAAACAAGTAACACTTGAACATAAAAACCAACAGTTGACAACCAGACAATCATAACATAATTCACAACAAATTTGATCCCAATTAAAATATAATATAGAAAATTCAATCTAAGACGAACAACAACCTGCCTTCTTGACAGCCGAAACATCATCCTTGGACCCGACATTGATGGTCTGGCCTTTAGGCAAAGCAGCGGGGTCATTACCAACATCACGAGCTTTCCTGCTCACGACACGGTAAATCTGCGACAAAACTTCAGTACCAACTGAATCCACAAAAAACAATCGCCTCGGATCCACAATCACCACCACGACCTCGTGAATACGAAGTGCAACCGAATCTACAAATACGGCCCAATTGCCTCAACGAAACAATAACCATCGTCAAACAGTCGAACAACGAACAGTCGAACAACGAGCAGCGATTTTAGAGTAAAGAGGGTTTTTTTGAGATCTGATTTCATTTCAGAATGAAGGATAAAAGAAAATTAGGGATTTGAAGTTGAGAGACATACTTAATTTAGTTTCAATTAGGGATTGGCATTTGGAGGATAAAAGAAAATTGCTGAAAGGGGAAACACAGATGATTTAGTTTCAATTAGGGATTTGGAGTTGAGAAGGAGAATGAAACGAACAATGAAATGAACATCAACTAAAATTTAGAAGGGATGGAAAATAAAATTTATTTAGAGCCAAAATTTCATGGTTGGAGCCAAAAAGTTTGATTTTGAGACTAAAAGAAAATTGTATACTTTGTTGCAACGGGCATTTTGCGTTATAAAATTTGTGTCTATTACAACGGGCAATTTGTGAACGTTGTAAAATTGGCATCTATTACAACGTGCGTGAAAAGACCGTTGTAATAGCATTCTATTACAATGGGCACTCATTGTCCGTTGTAAAAAGATCGTTGTATAGGGAATCTATTACAACGGTCTTGAGAGGACCGTTGTAATAGCCTTCTATTACAACGGGCAGCAAATGCCCGTTGTAAAAAGGGCGTTGTAATAGGGTATTTTTTTTGTAGTGTTTTCAGGTGGCGGTTACGAGAGTCGGTCGTTTGATTTTGACTGGGTAGGGTATTCGCATGTTTTACTGTATGCTAGCGTGGCTTCACCTGAATGGGTATCTCCTTTTTATTTTATTTTATTTTAATTTGAATTTATATAACTTCTAACCATACAACTTTTACATACGATGTCCGATTTACGTGCGGTTTTTTTAATTAGGAACGTATCAAAATTCCGGACATTTTGGCCCTCGTTTGGATGGATTCTGAGACTGTTCAAATTTTGGGTTCAAATTGGATTTAAATTCAATTTAAATTCAAAAGGTGGGTGTTTTAACCCACTCACTACTTCTAAAATTTCTTATGTTTGTTAAATTGATTTATGATGTGATTAGAAATTTATTTATGACTATTTGGCATATTTTTTATCATCATCTCAGTTAAATTGAATTTATTGAATTAAATTATTATTTAGTTTATTATTGCATATAAACTGCCGGTTAGATTGTTATTTAATTATTATTGCATATAAACTGCCAGTTAAATTGTTATTTAATTTATTATTGAATATAACTGCCAGTAAATACCTGTTATTTATTATCTGTTCTATATTGATGTTATTGATTAAATTGGATGATGATTGCGATAAATGTTTGATGATTGATATTGGATGAATAGGTGTTGTATTTTATATTGTTATAAACTACAAGCTGTTATGGATTGTTATTTCATCCGGGATTGCGGTTTGAAATGATATATAACCGTATTTATATTTTAAATTGCGGATTGAAGTGATAAATATCTGTATCACTTGACCATAGGATAGAAAATTATATACATACACCGTGGTCTATATATAAAAAAATGCTTGAAATGATTTCTATGGTTTTGTAAAGAAATATATGGTTTTAGATAAATATAGATTTTGATATTATATAAATGTTATTTTATCCTTGTTTTAAGCTATGTATAATTTGTTTTAATATAGAATAAGTTTAATAATAAGTTTGATATTTATTAAAGATAATATGGTAAAGTATTTAAATTATATTTTAATATAGAGTTTATAATGATTTAAATTAATTAAGGTTGGATGATAAATTGAAAATTTATGTGAAATTGAATTTGTTTAAGAATTAAACTCGAATAAGTTTGATGTGGAAATTTATTAAATTTGAAATTTTAAAAGGTATGATTTTTATAACTTGAGTTTGGTTTAAGGTGGATTAAATGAATGTAACGACCCAGAATTTCTGTCATTTGAAATTCATATATTTAATTGATTTTTAATATTAACAAGTAAAATTTGTAAGTCGAATAAATATTATTTCAAATATCTAGATTTAATTGGATAATTAAATCGATAATTTAATATTTGAAATTACAGAAATAATTGGAAATTGGGTTTAATGTGATTTAAATTGATTTGTAAAGTTGTAGTAAATCATATTGGAGTTAGAAAGATGTTATAGGCCTTTTAAAATTGAATTAAAAGTTAATTTGTGGAAATTGAATATTTTAATATTTAATTGACAAGTAAAAATACTCATTTTTCAAACAGTCTCGGATTTCGACGAAACTAGTTTCATCGAATCTGTAATGTTATATTTTTTAAAGATTTCAAACTTCGTGTCAATCGGATTTACGGTTTGTCCGGGGCAAGCTAAAACGCACTGAAATTGGTTTAAGTGAATTTTAAATTTAAATAGTCAATTTGAAAACCTATCTTCCAAATTTGATCGAATTGGCTCCCGCTATATATTCCATTGCGTTCAGAATAGAGGTAAAACATTATAAACGCCTGGCGGCATGCTTCGTTTGGAGTTCGGGAAAAATTCGGGTGAATAGTGCGCGAATATTTTCTATAAAAGGCCTCCATATTTCATTTTTTACACCAAAACCCTAACCCTAGAAGCTTCAGCCGCCACCTCCAATTCTATTGCCGAAAACATTCTCCTTTCTCCCTCATTTTCTTCAAATCCATCAATCTATTCACAAAACATCCAACTGCAAACTTGTAGAGCTAATTGAGCTCTAGAAGATCAACGGTCAAGATCGAAAAATATGCTACGGATCAACGGCAAATTGAGTTCAAAGCTGCGTCGTTCATGGGTAAATCGCATGCAATAGGGACGACCGAGCTTGATGATGCTCACGGCGGTGAGGGGTTGCGACACGAGCTTTCAAATGGTGGTGGAGTGATGATGTTTCGAGCATCGTAAGTGGTGCGAAAAATTGATGAAGAACGACGGCCGTGGGTTTTGTTCGACCGTGTTAGCCTAGGATGAACGTAAGTGGAAGAGAAGGAGTGTGCAGTCGAGATCTGGGGGAATGGAAATCAATGGCTCCGATTAAATAGGGTTTGAAAATTAAAAAGAAACTGTAAATTTATATATTATATAATTCGTTCAATCTTTAAAATAGCATAACTTTTTCATACGAGGTCCGTTTCGAACGAAACGAATTGTGTTGGGTTCGTATTGACAAATACTATGCGAGAGCTGGATTGGAATCGATTGGAGCTAGTGGAGCTAGTAATAATTTTGCGTAAAATTAAATGCGTGTTTAATTTTATTCGAAATAAAACACTGCAACTGCTATTGGAAGCAAGGTGAGAACTTCTCACTCAATCGAATTTGTTTCGATTTAAATTTTAAATAGTTAGATTTAAAATTGCTTGATTGCGTTGATTTTATGCTTGGATGATAAATTTCTATCTATTGTATTGAAATAGACCCTATACGTCGGATATTGAGCGGAGGTTATTATATTAAACACATATACCGCGATATTTCACCTTGAAGTGGAATTGGTATTATATATGTACTTGGAGTTGATTTTCCGCATTATATAGCAGATGAGACCCTATTGCGCCGCATAACAGCGGATAATATTTTATATAAACCCATGTACCGCGATATTCCGTCTTGAAACGGGATTGGTATTGTGCTAACATCTGTGGATGCAGGGAAACAGGTAGGAGGGATCCAACTGGATTCCTCAAATAATTGAATTTGCTTCAACGTTGTGTGTTGATTATTCATAATCTCTGTGTGATTATTTTTGTGATTGAAATTGTTGAAGGCTAAAATTTAGCCGAATATAATTTTGGTATCGTTAGATACCAAAAAAGTAAAAAATTGATTTTTGAAAATTAAGGTTGAAAGTTTATATTAAAAATTATGATGTTTTGAGAAATACAGTTGAAAGGTGATTTTCGGAAATATGAAGATGATTTTTTTTATAAAATAAGTTAAATGGTGATTTTTGAATTTATTATAAAAGCTTTAATATATAAGATTTATAAATGGTGATTTTTGAATTTATATATATATAATTCTAGAATTGGTTTTGAAAACGATACTTTGGAGAAATTAACTTCTTAAATTGTTTTGAATCCTCTAAGTAAAGATCTATTAAGTTGATAATAGAAATGATTATTTCTAAGATTTAATCAATAATTGTTTTAAAAAATGATTATTTAAATAGTTATACTCTATCTACTAATTTTATTTTGAAAATTAGTTTGGACTTAAGTTATATGTAATATTGGTATAAAATATTTTATAACTAATATTTTAAATAAAGTGTTTAAAGAAAAATAGTTTTATTTCAAAGTGTTTTCCCAATATATTTCGGATAAGTGTTATAAATTATTTTAAAGTATTTGAACTCGGCAGGTTTCTAGTGAAAATGAATAAATATTTGGAAGTGTTTCTGCGTAAGGAAAATGATTTGAAATTTGTTTTCAAAAGTTGTAAAGGTGAAAAGTGATTTGAAATTTGTTTTCAAATGGTTGAAGTGTGGAAAAATATATCTTGTAAAGATATTTTTGGAAAATAAATAATTTGGGAAATTATTTGGAATATGGTGATGGTGTGCATATCCATTGATAGTTAAATAACCGACTATCAATATTTACCTTTAAATGGGTATTTGTTGTGATTTTCTTGAATTTGAATGCTACACTTATTTCAAAAATAAGCGCTCGTTATTCGGTTTAGCTGGGAGAGGACCTTTGGGTCATGAATCCCATTCTGAATAGTGATACGTCGAAATGGATAGCATTTGAAGACCGGTGTTGAAGACCGGATATTTTCGAATACGGAAGGATTACCGTCAAATGTCTCTACATCGGCTGATCTCCGATATAGAGATTTTATCATCCTTTGTGATGGGAATTCCGGACGTGATTAGTGAATATCTGGATTGCAAGGGCTTCTTTGGAAGTGCCTTCAGTTCCGTTTGATCCCGGAACGGACTTTTATGGATGTGTGTCTGACGTTACAATTTGAGATGTAAAGCTGGTTTCTATCAAATACATTTCTGTTAGTAGCAGAGAATTTATTCTCTTAGCTTTACACCCTTCTCTGAGACGTACGAGCTCAGATGTTATGTAGTTGATGGTTACTAGTGATACATTCCCAATTTGGTAATGTGGCATACGAAGTGCCGTTGATCATTTGTTGATCAAAGCATAGCTTTTGTGAAAAGCGTAGCTTTGTGGACGAGACTTCGTCGGACCTCACACCCCGGAATGGTCAAAACAGAAAGAATGCAGCAAGGTTATAGGGAGTAGCGCCCCTTAGGGTATATGCGTTTCCTTCTGGATAGAAGTGGTATCATGGTATGGAGCCCAGATATTTAACTTATGTGGATGTCGCAAATATATATGACTTTGTGATTGTTGTTGGTTGAGGATCCTCGGATAAAGGTTGTTTACAACCGGAGGATGTCATACTCATGTCAGTAGTTACCTACTTTTGCAAAGGTAAGTCGGCCTTGTGTTGGCAGAGATCCGGTTAGGTTCTCAGGGCATCCCGCCAGAGGCGTTCCCATATGGCAATAGGAAGTTCCTTGGCCTAACCATTTGTTGGAAATCCAAACTCTAATATGCACATTGTACGATTTTAGTTGTAGAACCTGCCATTTACTTATGGTGGTCACCACTGTTTAGATGGTAGCTATAGTAGGCATAGTTCGGAATGTCTATGTTGGCTAAGATTTATATTATACTTTCGAAAGATTTTCCACTTTGCACTTATAGTAATAATATCAAAGAAATTTTTCTGTGTATCAAGCTGTTTGACTATCATAAGGAGAAGTCTCCTCCGATTCTTCATTTGCATTGTGTGTGTGTGCGGGAGGCCTTTTGGTAGTTTCATTTTCCAAAAGCATTGCGGATCTATCTTAAAATATTTCTTTGTTTGTTTTAAGATGAATTGTTTTAAGTTCTCACACCAGTCCCATGACTGACCTGGAGTTTATTGTTCCCTTCTTAAACTCTTGGTGCCCATCATTTTCCATACGGGCAGCCTAGAGTCAGTTTATCAGGTCATTCTGGAATTCAGGAGTTGCTGTAGAGATCTGGAGGCGAGCTGGATGACATGGCGTATCAACTAGTATATAGTATTTCTTTTCCGCTGTTTGTTGTAGTAAACTCTGATGATGTAACGTATAAAAAGTATAGTTCTTTTGATTTAAAGACACTCATTTATCTATTATATGTTGTTCCGCTGCGATTGTGAGATTCTGATATTGTTTCTGTTGCTTCTTCTTCTTACTTCTTCTACCTTTTTCTTCTTCTTAAACCCTAACAGTTCGGTTTTCCAGCCTTCGATTGTTCGGCAGTTGATACAGTGGACGAATGAATGTCGATTTTCGTGAGTCGAAGAATCGGTTCGTCACAATGAATATTTCAAGTATAAATAAATTGAAGGAAATATTTAATTAATTGAAATTTGGGTTTTATTTAAATTATAGTGATATATTAAGTAAAATATTCCAAAACTAAATAACAGAAATTTAATTGTTGAATTGTAGTTACCAAACTTAGTTTTGAAATTGTCGAATACTTAAAGTTTGAAATATATTGAATTTAAAATGGTTCATTCTGTGGATCAAATCTATTTCGAAATCGATAAAATTTGGAATAGTTTATTTAAAAACTGAATCATATTGAAATTAGGATTTGGGATTTGGTTAAATTTAAAATTTAGAAATTCGATTTGTTTTGGAATTGATTTATGAAATTGAAGAAGCTTGTTTATTTTATAGAGTAATTTAATATTTAAACCATATAAGTGGTAGAAGTTATGAGTTTCAAGGTATTAAAATTTGAAAGTGTTATATTTCAAGTATTTTGATTTCAAAGTGTAATAACGTTGAAGTGCTATGATTTTGGAAAGGATACGTTTGAAATAAAGGTGATAATATATTGATTTGGGTTTTTATAACAATGATATCATATTGATTTGGTTTTTGAAATGGAAATGATATCGTATTTATATGGTTTTGAAATGGATATTGTATTCCGGTTTTGAAGTATAATTATTTTGAAATGACCACCGTGTTATTAGAACGTTTGGTTGTTAAAGAGACCGGGATCGAAAGTTGTCATACTCTCTGCCAACTCCGAAAACCACTTAGTAACCGTGTACGCGGTGGAGATTCTAAAATGAAGTAGGTTGGTAATGGTGTTTCCTTTGAGGTATATACGTGGACCCGACTCCCGTGAGTTCACATAAGGGGGCAAAAACAGGAGCGATCAGCGGGCTAAGAAGGAGCACCTTTTATCAGACACACTCCTACGATAGCATTCTATTACTTTATGATTGATTGGGGCCCTTTTTGATTTTGGGGGTGTGGCTCGAGGTGGGCGGTAGTAGCTGCTAGACATAACCACCGGTCTGGAAGCGTAATTGGTATATCTACCCTGCATTGCCAAGTTGTGTCATGTCACCTACCCTGGCGCGCCTTGTACGAGTTTGGTTTTCTCCCGTAGCCCTTGGAGTGTTTAGGGTTGTCTCCCAATCTTGTTTTATAAAACTAATGGTAACATTGGTTTTAAGTAATAAACTTATAAATAAAATAGAAAGTGAATAGTAACAATTCTTATAAGTTATCTATTTATGTAGTCCATTTAATTTAATTGGAAATTACTTGTGATTAAAATGAAATTAAATATCTAAATACCACGTTAATTGAGATTAAGATGGAATTTGAGAAAATTAATGTAATAAATCATAAACCAATGTTAGTTATATCCTTATTGTAATAAAAGACATGAATAACAAGGTTTAAAAATTTAATAAATGAATTTTGGGAATTTTAATTTATAATTTCTGAATTTAATGAAATTGAAATTTAACACTGCAATTGATGGATTAATCAACTTTAAATTGACATCTACATTTGTTTAAATTACTGTAATTGTTCAAGAAACCAAACATGATAAGATTTGTTAATTATGGAATTGAAATTGAAAAAGTGATTTAATTAATTAATTATTAATTTATTTAATTAATGTCAAAATAGCCATTTTGGCCACTAACTCGGATTTCGACAAAACCAGTTTTATCAGATCCGTGCCGGTTGAATTATAGTAGGATTTCAAGTTTCATAACAATCGGGCTTGTCGTTTGATCGTATGGGCTTGAAATGCCTTGAAATAAACTGAAATTGAAATCAACTGAAATCAATTGAAATCAATTTGAAATAACTTGATTTTAGCATAAGTTCTTCATACAATGGAATTTGGACTTGAAACCAGTTCCATTGATTTTAAAATATTTAAAAACATCTATTTCGATATATGGGTTGACCCAATTTCGTTCCGAAGTCAGACGGGCTTTTCGGGCCATTTATCGTTCAACGGTCCAAACCAATCGTATATGTTCCTCTATTTCTCAGCTCTACCTATATATATATATATATCCTGTTATAGACCCTAGCAGCCTTTCTATTCCTCATTTTTGTACGTACAATACCAGTTGCTCCTCTTCATTTCCAATGGCAGACAAAACAAAAATTCCCAATTGCAATTTCAAATCAAATTCAAAGCCAAAATTTCAGACACGTCAAATACTATCAAATTTTATATCGTCGGAAAGCTCTCGATGAGCGCAATTTAGATCTGCAATTTGTTTCTCAATTCGAGCTATTGTTTGATCAGAAATTTGCCGTTTATCCACGGTCGTTCATATCGGGTCGATGGATTCGACGGTAGAGCGTCGTCTTCGCGACAATCAGGAACTACGGGCTTGTGGAGGAAGGTGCGCTGGTTGCATCGGTATGGCTAGGCTGGCCTGGAGGTGCTCGACGTCGCCATGGTTGGCGTTGGAAGTGGATCGGCGGTGAATGAAAGGGGGGAGCAACTTCACCGAAGGGGACGACCAAGGCTGGTGAGGTCGCAGACTTTGTCGAAGGGGCTGGATTTGCATGGTGGTGTCGCAACATGGCGTTTTCAGGTGGCGGCTACGAAAGTCGATCGTTCGATTTTGACTGGGTAGGGTTTTCGCGTGCGTTACTGTATGCTGGTGTGGCTTCACCTGAATGGGTATCTCCATTTTATTTTATTTTATTTTAATTTTAATTTATATAACTTATAACGCGTACAACTTTTACATACGATGTCCGATTTATGCGTGGGTTTCTTTTTTTAGGATCGTATCGAAATTCCGGACTTTTTGGCACTCTTTTGGATGGATTCTAAGACTGTTTAAATTTTGGGGTTAAATTGGATTTAAATTCAATTTAAATTCAAAGGGTGAGTGTTTTAACCCACTCACAACTTCTAAAATTTCTTATGTTTGTTAAATTAACTTATGATGTGATTAGAAATGTATTTATGACTGTTTGGCATATTTTTTATCATCATCTCAGTTAAATTGAATTTATTGAATTAAATTGTTATTTAGTTTATTATTGCATATAAACCGCCAGTTAAATTGTTATTTAATTTATTATTGCATATAAACTACCAGTAAAATTGTTATTTAATTTATTATTGAATATAAATGCCAGTAAATACCTGTTGTTTATTATCTGTTCTATATTGATGTTATTGATTGAATTGGATAATGATTGTGGTAAATGTTTAATGATTGATATTGGATGAATGGATATTGTATTTTATATTGTTATAAACTACAAGTTGTTATGGATTGTTATTTCATTAGGATTGCGGTTTGAAATGATATATAACCGTATTTATATTTTAAATTGCGGATTGAAATGATAAATACCCGTATCACTTGACCATAGGATAGAAAATTATATACAAACACCGTGGTCTATATATATAAAATGCTTGAAATGATTTCTATGGTTTTGTAAAGAAATATATTGTTTTAGATAAATATTGATTTTTGATATTATATAAATGTTATTTTACCCTTGTTTTAAGCTATGTATAATTTGTTTAAATACAGAACAGGCTTAATAATGTAACAACCCTGAATTTTGAACAATTTAATTTGTAAATATTTAATTTATTTTAAATATTTAAATGATGATTTGACTTGAATTTCAAATTATCAGAATAAATTGGCGATTAAATTTAAGAATTTAATCTATTTAAAGTTGAATAGAATTTGAATTTAACTTTGAAGTTGAAATTGAATATTGAATTTGTATTGAAATTCAAACTAACGACTTAGAAGAAAATAAATTTGGACATAAGAATTGTTGCTTATTTAAATTTATAAAGGATGGTTAGTTTTAATAACATTTTTCTTTAGCTTAAATAAAAAAAGAATAAAATTTTAATCAATATAAAATAAATTGAGAAACACGTTAATATAAATTTATGTTTGATAAATGAACTGCAAAACGTTTATAAGTTTATTTAAGAAAAAGATTATACAAAAAAAATTGAATTTATAATATAAAAAAAAGGTAAAAATAATATAACATAAAATAAAGGAGAAAAAAAAATAAAAATAAAAAGTACATCTGCCTTATACCTTCATCAGCTAGATACATTACCTTACCCCTTACCAGCTAAAAACACGCCTTCAACCACGCCTTTTTCCACGCAAAATTCACGTCCCCCTTTCTCTTTTATACCCTACCCCTTTACCCCTTTTCATTCGAAACCCTAATCAGCATACGAAAAGGGAAAAATGGCGGCCTCTCTTTAATTGTCGCACGAGTCTCTCCCTCTTCGGCTTCAATTCGATTCGTCCTCCTATTCGTTCATCTTCTAGCTCGCGTGCTCCTCTTCAAAGCAAAGGTGAGTACAATTAAGCTACTCACATCTATTTCATACTCCTTAAGTCGTTCGTTTTTTTTTTCTTTGATGATTGTTTGTCTCTGCCTTTTGTTTCCATTCGATTTTGTAAGTTTGCTGTGATGAATTTTTTCTGGGTTCATTGTTCGAATTTTTGGAAATTTAATTTTGTGATTTTGTCCTTGCTTTGACTTCGGTCTTGATTCTTTTTACTTGGAATTTATTTGTGAATCCATGTGCTTGCTCAATAGCCCACGGTTTTGCACTGCAGTTGTTTTCGACAGTAAAACTTGATTTTGATGATATGCTTATTCCAGTTTGTGTAGTTCCTTTTTGATGGACGAGGATCTTGTCTTTGGCAAGTGAGTTGAATTGTTTTGTTGGCATCGGCATTAACCTTTAACCGTTGAGTGCTGTGGTGCCATATCTATGGTGCCCTCACTCCATACTGCCGGTTCTGTTACCTCCCAGGTTGCATTTGTGGTTTCTATGGAAGTAATTATGTGATTTGTTTTAAACCGATGAGAGCAGATGCTACCCTATATTTGTTTTTAAATAAATAAGAAAAAATGCTATTTGATATTTGTTTTTTTTTAAACTAATAAGAACAGATGCTATCAAATTGTGATTTGTTTTAAACTAATGAGAGCAGATGCTACCCAATATTTGTTTTGTTGCTGCATGTGATGGATGTGAATTTATTTATATTGTGATTGAAATCTGCTTGTGTATATGTATATATATGCCACCTCTATTATGATATACAGTTTCAAGGAAAAGAAAATATTACTGTGAGCAAGCATTCCCCTAAACTTTGCTATATCCATTGATGTTGGGTCTACATCTGATTTATGACTTGATGCATGCTTGAACCAAAGTTGTGAAATCTGCTTGTGTATATGCATATATATGCCACCTCTGTTGTGTTAAAACTGTGAGCAAATTTCTAATTTAAACCTTTAATCTATTTTAAAAATGCATGTGGTTGATTTTCAAAAGTAAGATTATCAAACATCCTTAATTATTCAATCCAGTTAAAACTTGAATGCATGATTGTTGAGTTGATATAATTGTCAATCCTACATTTGTTCACTGGTATCTTCACTGTGTTGAACCCAGTTTCATTGTCTTGACTTGATTATTTCTTTGAGTTCACTGTAATACTCCCTTGTATTCAGTTGAATTGTTTGCACACTTGTTGCACTTGTTTGAACCCATGTATTTCATTTAAAGTAAGTTGAACTAGTTGCCTGAGTTGTTCAGGTGATATACTTGAGACTTTTTTTTTAGACCTGATTTTGCTGTTGCATGCAGTGGCAGTTCCATATATATATGTATATGACCATGTATTTGAAACTATTTGATGCTGCACACTTGTGCTTTGCCTTGATCACTTCTGCTGTTGTCCACTGCATAGTGCATTGCCTTGTTGCAGTGACTTTTGTACCTGTTGCACTTGTTTGACCCACTTTACAGTTGCATACAGTTATGCATTTTTCTTGTCCATCCATGTTGTAGAGCTGTAGCATGCTTTGTCATGCGTTTTGCATATGCTGTCTAGTCGAGCTCGGCACTTGAGTTGTCATTGCTTGACTGGCTAGTTTTTTTAGGCAAATTTTGATTGTTTTCTAAATGATCTTCATCAATAATCCCTTCATCTATCTCATTGATAATCTGAATCTGTTGAATTGTTGTTTACCACTGTTAAGTGTTATATTTACCGTTATCCGATTACTTGTTAAAGGATCGGATAGGTAAATTTTTATTGACTGTCGTCTAATTGTTGTTTGATTATTATTGCTTCTATGCACTAATAACTGAGTTTGAATTAGACTGACCTGTGTATTATTTTCTTTTGAATATAATACTCGGGTCAGACCGAGTATATTTTACAGCTTGAAGATTTTCAGGCAGCGAAGTTAGAGAGAGGGGAAAGCACTCCACTAAAGTTTTTTTTTTTCAAGAAATTTTCTTGTACTTAGAAAATAAATTGTTTCCGCTGTATAAAAATTTAAATGCGTTGTACAAACTCTGATATATGTATGTAAGAAAAATTCATTTATGAATAATATTATGATTATTCTGTGATTATGTGGCTGTTTCTGTTTAAACTCTATAAACTGACTAACAATCCGTCATTTTGAACGTTTCGAGTTGGTTTAATTACCGACTAGAGGCGGTCAGGGCGGCGGGACGTTACAAAAGTGGTATCGGAGCTTTGGTTTACACAAAGCTCAGTTTATGATGTTTAATATGAATAGTTACTAGAACCACTTTAAAGAAAAATGTTTTCAAATTTAAAATAAGTTTGAAATTGTTTTCTTTGTAAAATAAAAAGTATTTTGAAAATTAGAATTATTTTGAAAATTCCCCTCTCTAAATTTAGGATTGCGATAGTTTCTCATTCGAAATCCATTATCGAATTTTTGAGAGTTAGGGAAAATGAAAAATAAAAGTTAAGTGAAGTGAATTAGTGAATTGATTTAAATCAAATATTTTGAATATCTACAAAATAATAATTGTGAAATAAAATGATATTTCAATTTAGTTATAGCCAAGAGGATAATTAAACTATAACTTGAGAATTTGATTCTGAATTCTTTTGAAAATTAATTTCAAATGTTTTGAAGAACGATTTAGTGAATAAATGGATTATAAGTATTTAACTTATAATATGGATTTTGGATATATAACTGAGTTATATAAATTGAATCGAATTGAATTAATAAAAGATTTATAAATTGAAGTTTTATAAATAGAAATGGAATTTGTAAAGATTGTTTATAAGTTCGAAATCAATTGAATTTGATAAGTAAATTGTTGTAGCTTATTAAAGGAGTTATATCCACGATTTTGGACAGTGGATAACCCTTTAAAAATAAAAATAAGTTGTAGAAATAATGAAATTGGTTGACAAAGTATATTCACGATTTTGGACAGTGAATATATTATTGAATAAAACAGATATGTTTTAGGTAAAATGATTGAATAATCCAACCTCTGCTAATAAGAATTGCAAATATTGATAGGAAACTTCGAAAACACCTTGTTTATTATAATGGCGAAAACCGAAGCACAAAAAGCAGCACGCCGTGAACGAAGAGCAATTGCTCGTAGAGAAGCAGAAGCGAGACGTGCGGAAATTGAAAGGAGATTCAGTGAAAGGCAAGCACCTGGTCCATATGATGAAGTTATTTTCTATCGATGTCATAAAAAGGGACATTATGCCATTAAGTGCTGAGTAAGGAGAAAGAAAAGGAATATGGATGACCGGTTCGCTCGTCTTGAGATTGTGTGTTTTAAATGTCGGGAGAAAGGGCATTTTCTTAGTCATTTCCCTAAAGTGAAAAGGAAAAAAGTGCGTACTCAATTTACCCGTCGATAGATTGACAATCTGCTACCATTGTCGTCAGTCTGGACATATAGCCAGAAACTGCACTGAAAGACAACAGGGAAAGCAAGCTATAGCCCGACCAGCTAGAGCGAAAAGTGCTAAGGTGATAGATAAGGATGGAAACATCTCATATTTTTGCAATAACTGTAAGGATTGGGGACATGTGGATTTTGAATGTGTTAATTCTCCTTTAACACAACATGAAATAGTGTCATCCGAAGATGAAAGTTTGGCAAAGATGCATACTATCGGACAAGAAGTCGTTAGTCCTTAATTATTCTGAATCTTAAACCAATCGATATATTTTGTAATACTATCCTTTGTAATCCACAATCTTTTGTGTACGTCTTTTAAAAGTATTAAGCTATGTAAAATTTTGTACGGAGGAAATATTTTAATGAAATAGCATCTTGGGAAGTGATATTATGGAAGGAAGTTTAATTGTTGATTTAGCTGTATGAATCAAACTAGTTTGATGTGAAGTTTATATTTCAAGTTTAAAAACTATTGCCTAAAATAGTTAATATGGAAATATAGATCTAAAGGAACCAATTCGATGAATAATTTACTAAAGAACTAGTTGATTATTTTTGAAATAGAAAGCAAATGTAAAGTTCAAATGAAATTTAGATTTCAAATTTGAAGTTGTCAACAGGATAATCCATTATAGGTTTAATCAATTCAGTGATGAATTTGAATTTAAACGTGCGAAAAATTAAATTAAGTGAAAAACTTAATATTGAAAAGTTTGAAATCGGTTTAAAACTAATACTATGAAAAGTATGAAGAATTCAAACTATGAATTAAGTTGAAGTTGAAAAAGTTAATAGTTTTAAAGATGTTTTAAAATGCATTAACTATCGAATACATAGATTTCAACATTCAATTGTTGAAATAGACGTTTTCGAGAAAATTAAGGAAATGGTGGACTATAACATTGTTGTTATAGTAAATGGTTTCCGGAAGGAAATGTTATTTATAGTATTGGGATTTATATATCTATCTTAAATTCGAATCCCTATACTAGTGATTTTGAGTTGTCGTAACGATGTTTTACGCAACATTCGTTTTAACTCAAATAAATGTGTTTAAAAGAATGATTTCCTTAAAGAGTGAAATATATACTTAATTTTAATTCAAGTATATTGAATATTTTCCAAGTTGAAAATAAAAGAATTTTTGAATTACTTATTATTTAATAAGTATGGAAATGTTTTCCAATATGAAATGAAAGGTTTGAAATATTATCTTTTGAAGATAAATTGAAAAAAATGAGTATTTGAAATTAGTTTCAAATGGCTAAGTGTGAAAATTATATATCTTGTAAAGATATTATTTTGAGAAATGTGAACAATTAGTTCAACTTGGGAATTTTTCAAAAAGATTGAATCTTGAGTTAAAATTGAGTTTAACTTTGACACCAAAAACAATTTAAGTTGAACTTTGAATTTTGGATAGTCGATTGGGATTGTATGTCTAACATTGTGAATTGATGACATAGCAGTTGATCTCTATTAAATATATATCTGTGGTGGCGGAGAATTTATTCTTTTAGCTTAACACCCTTCTCTGAGACGTACGAGCTTAGAGGTTATATATCGATAGACATCAATTATGTGTTGAGAATTGACGATGTAACGTGAAATCCAAATCGAATGTGAAGTCGATAATAAATTGGATTGTGAATGTGAATTAGGTTTGAGATAACCTTAAATTTTCAAATCGATTTAGAGGAAAATTTTAAGTGAAATGGAAAAATTTGGAATCCTCTATTTGTGATGAATGTGAATTAAGTTTTCGTAACTTATATATGTGAATATAATAATTCGAAAACTATCAGTTTGGAAAGTCATTATTATGAAAATCCTGTGTAAGTTTACATAGGTATGATAAGTACGAAATGTGAAATGAAGTACTATATGTATATGACATATGTTTTCTAAAAACTGAGGATATGGAAGTGTACCTTCCATTTATTATTTGTGAAGGTGATTGGAACTCGGTGGAGTGTCCATTGGAAATCGTAGCTACGTAGAATTCCATTAGTGGAATGTCCATTGGGACTGATATGATATCCCCCACGATGGATCATCATGTTTGGGATTATGTGAATTGATGCTAGCGTAATTCGTGGGGCGTGATGCCTACAGTTACAAGCGATTCCACTGAGATAGTGGCGCAACCGCCGAGTAAACTGCGATCTGGAAACCGAAGCGAAATTCGAGGGGCGTGATGCCTAAGGCCACGAGCGATTCTACTGAGATAGTAGCGTAACCGCCATGTGGACCGCGATCTAAGGCGACAACCATGGCGAAATTCAAGAGTGATGAGAAATCTAAGGTTACAAGTGATTCTACTGAGATAGTAGCGTAACCGCCGGGTAAACTGTGATCCATGGGGGAACGTGCTTTCCATATCCATTTTTAAAATAATTTTTAAAAAGTATTTTCACTGGGAGTTGAAGCAAGTATGTTTAGTACTTGGAGATTTTTAGTCTTGCGCCTGGCCAGCGTATGCCTAATGTCTGTAAGAACGACGATGGACTGGTTAAACTTCGAGTTATCAAGTATTTTCAAACTTTGAATAGAAAATCAATAATCTGAAATTAGAATTACATAATTCTAACTTAATGAATTAAGGAAGAAGATCTTTAAAATATCTTGAAAGCACACAGCTTTGGAAATGATGTAATATGCAAATATTTAGCATGAAAGATTTCAAGTTTAAAATTTTGAGTTTTGTAAGTCAAAAAATTTGGTAAAAGACTTTTGTGTCTTGATTATTAAAATTGATGAACAAAACTAGTGAGATAAAATAAATGGAATGAATCCTATATTTATTGGTGAGTTTGAAACTTAGTAAAAACTGTGTAGGGTATAAATATCGGTGAGATTTTAGCAATCGTTTTCCTAACTTATAATTTCGGGACGAAATTCTTTTAAGTAGGGGAGATTGTAACAACCCTGAATTTTGAACAATTTAATTTGTAAATATTTAATTTATTTTAAATATTTAAATGATGATTTGACTTGAATTTCAAATTATCAGAATAAATTGGCGATTAAATTTAAGAATTTAATCTATTTAAAGTTGAATAGAATTTGAATTTAACTTTGAAGTTGAAATTGAATATTGAATTTGTATTGAAATTCAAACTAACGACCTAGAAGAAAATAAATTTGGACATAAGAATTGTTGCTTATTTAAATTTATAAAGGATGCTTAGTTTTAATAACATTTTTCTTTAGCTTAAATAAAAAAAGAATAAAATTTTAATCAATATAAAATAAATTGAGAAACACGTTAATATAAATTTATGTTTGATAAATGAACTGCAAAACGTTTATAAGTTTATTTAAGAAAAAGATTATGCAAAACAAATTGAATTTATAATATAAAAAAGGTAAAAATAATATAACATAAAATAAAGGAGAAAAAAAAATAAAAATAAAAAGTACATCTGCCTTATACCTTCATCAGCTAGATACATTACCTTACCCCTTACCAGCTAAAAACACGCCTTCAACCACGCCTTTTTCCACGCAAAATTCACGTCCCCCTTTCTCTTTTATACCCTACCCCTTTACCCCTTTTCATTCGAAACCCTAATCAGCATACGAAAAGGGAAAAATGGCGGCCTCTCTTTAATTGTCGCACGAGTCTCTCCCTCTTCGGCTTCAATTCGATTCGTCCTCCTATTCGTTCGTCTTCTAGCTCGCGTGCTCCTCTTCAAAGCAAAGGTGAGTATGATTAAGCTACTCACATCTATTTCATACTCCTTAAGTCGTTCGTTTTTTTTTCTTTGATGATTGTTTGTCTCTGCCTTTTGTTTCCATTCGATTTTGTAAGTTTGCTGTGATGAATTTTTTCTGGGTTCATTGTTCGAATTTTTGGAAATTTAATTTTGTGATTTTGTCCTTGCTTTGACTTCGGTCTTGATTCTTTTTACTTGGAATTTATTTGTGAATCCATGTGCTTGCTCAATAGCCCACGGTTTTGCACTGCAGTTGTTTTCGACAGTAAAACTTGATTTTGATGATATGCTTATTCCAGTTTGTGTAGTTCCTTTTTGATGGACGAGGATCTTGTCTTTGGCAAGTGAGTTGAATTGTTTTGTTGGCATCGGCATTAACCTTTAACCGTTGAGTGCTGCGGTGCCATATCTATGGTGCCCTCACTCCATACTGCCGGTTCTGTTACCTCCCAGGTTGCATTTGTGGTTTCTATGGAAGTAATTATGTGATTTGTTTTAAACTGATGAGAGCAGATGCTAACCCATATTTGTTTTTAAATAAATAAGAAAAAATGCTATTTGATATTTGTTTTTTTAAAACTAATAAGAACAGATGCTATCAAATTGTGATTTGTTTTAAACTAATGAGAGCAGATGCTACCCAATATTTGTTTTGTTGCTGCATGTGATGGATGTGAATTTATTTATATTGTGATTGAAATCTGCTTGTGTATATGTATATATATGCCACCTCTATTATGATATACAGTTTCAAGGAAAAGAAAATATTACTGTGAGCAAGCATTCCCCTAAACTTTGCTATATCCATTGATGTTGGGTCTACATCTGATTTATGACTTGATGCATGCTTGAACCAAAGTTGTGAAATCTGCTTGTGTATATGCATATATATGCCACCTCTGTTGTGTTAAAACTGTGAGCAAATTTCTAATTTAAACCTTTAATCTATTTTAAAAATGCATGTGGTTGATTTTCAAAAGTAAGATTATCAAACATCCTTAATTATTCAATCCAGTTAAAACTTGAATGCATGATTGTTGAGTTGATATAATTGTCAATCCTACATTTGTTAACTGGTATCTTCACTGTGTTGAACCCAGTTTCATTGTCTTGACTTGATTATTTCTTTGAGTTCACTGTATTACTCCCTTGTATTCAGTTGAATTGTTTGCACACTTGTTGCACTTGTTTGAACCCATGTATTTCATTTAAAGTAAGTTGAACTAGTTGCCTGAGTTGTTCAGGTGATATACTTGAGACTTTTTTTTAGACCTGATTTTGTTGTTGCATGTAGTGGCAGTTCCATATATATATATATGTATATGACCATGTATTTGAAACTATTTGATGCTGCACACTTGTGCTTGGCCTTGATCACTTCTGCTGTTGTCCAATGCATAGTGCATTGCCTTGTTACAGTGACTTTTGTACCTGTTGCACTTGTTTGACCCACTTTACAGTTGCATACAGTTATGCATTTTTCTTGTCCATCCATGTTGTAGAGCTGTAGCATGCTTTGTCATGCGTTTTGCATATGCTGTCTAGTCGAGCTCGGCACTTGAGTTGTCATTGCTTGACTGGCTAGTTTTTTTAGGCAAATTTTGATTGTTTTCTAAATGATCTTCATCAATAATCCCTTCATCTATCTCATTGATAATCTGAATCTGTTGAATTGTTGTTTACCACTGTTAAGTGTTATATTTACCGTTATCCGATTACTTGTTAAAGGATCGGATAGGTAAATTTTTATTGACTGTCGTCTAATTGTTGTTTGATTATTATTGCTTCTATGCACTAATAACTGAGTTTGAATTAGACTGACCTGTGTATTATTTTCTTTTGAATATAATACTCGGGTCAGACCGAGTATATTTTACAGCTTGAAGATTTTCAGGCAGCGAAGTTAGAGAGAGGGGAAAGCACTCCACTAAAGTTTTTTTTTTCAAGAAATTTTCTTGTACTTAGAAAATAAATTGTTTCCGCTGTATAAAAATTTAAATGCGTTGTACAAACTCTGATATATGTATGTAAGAAAAATTCATTTATGAATAATATTATGATTATTCTGTGATTCTGTGGCTGTTTCTGTTTAAACTCTATAAACTGACTAACAATCCGTCATTTTGAACGTTTCGAGTTGGTTTAATTACCGACTAGAGGCGGTCAGGGCGGCGGGTCGTTACAAATAATAAGTTTGATTTTTATTAAAGATAATATGGTTAAGTATTTAAATTACATTTTGATATAGAGTTTATAATGATTTAAATAAATTAAGGTTGGAAGATAAATTGAAAATTTATTTGAAATTGAATTTATTTAAGAATTAAACTCAAATAAGTTTGATGTGGAAATTTATTAAATTTGAAATTTTAAAAAAGTATGATTATTATAACTTGAGTTTGGTTTATGGTGGATTAAATTAATATTTCAAGTATAAATAAATTGAAGAAAATATTTAATTAATTGTAATTTGGGTTTTATTTAAATCATAATGGATATATTAAGTAAAATATTTCAAAATTAATAATAGAAATTTAATTGTTGAGTTGTAATTACCAAACTTAGTTTTGAAACTGTCGAATACTTAAAGTTTAAAATATATTGAATTTGGAATGGTTTATTCTGTGCATCAAATCTATTTCGAAATCGATAAAATTTGAATAGTTTATTTGGAAACTGAATCGTATTGAAATTACGATTTGGGATTTGGTTAAATTTAAAATTTAGAAATTCGAGTGGTTTTGGAATTGATTTGTGAAATTGAAGAAGCTAGTTTATTTTATAAAGTAATTTAATATTTAAGCCATATAAGTGGTGGAAGTTATGAGTTTCAAGGTATTAAAATTTAGAAGTGTTATATTTCAAGTGTTTTGATTTCGAAGTTTTATAATGTTGAAGTGTAATGATTTTGGAAAGGATACATTTGAAATAAAAATGATATTATGTTGATTTGGGTTTTTATAACAATGATATCATATTGATTTGATTTTTGAAATGGAAATGATATCGTATTTATATGGTTTTGAAATGGATATTATATTCCTGTTTTGAAGTATAATTATTTTGAAATGACCGTGGTGTTATAATAACGTTTGGTTGTTAAAGAGACCAGGATCAGAAGTTGTCATACTCTCTGCCAACTCTAAAAACCACTTTAATAACCATGTACGCGGTGGAGATTCCAGAATGAAGTAGGTTGGTGATGGCGTTTCCTTCGAGGTATATACGTGGACCCGACTCCCGTGAGTTGGCATAAGGTGGCTAAAATAGGAGCGATCGACGGGCTAAGAAGGTAGCACCTTTTGTCAGACACACTACTTCGATACCATTCTATTACTTTGTGATTGATTGGGGCCCTTTTTAATTTTTGGGGTGTGGCTCGAGGTGGGCGGTAGTAGCTGCTATGTGTTACCACCGGTCCGAAAGCGTAATTGGTATATCTATCCTGACATTGCCTAGTTATGTTGTGTCACCTACCCTAACGCGCCTTGTACGAGTTTGGTTTTCTCCCGTAGCCCGTGGAGTATTTAGGGTAGTCTTCCGATCTGGAGATGCGCTGATACTGGATGGACTATTATTGTGTTAAGGGGGAGATTGGGTAACTCCTTAACGCTATTCAAAAGTAAGTTTATTTTACTATGGACATTATTATAATAGCGAAATATTACAACATAGTAAATAGTTTAACGGATCCTTAGGAGATGTGAATCCCGGGCATCTCTTAAGTTACCGCACTCACGTTTGACACTGGATAATAGATGTCAAACCTCATAAACATCTCTAACGTCGTTCCACTCATATTTATTTCTGTTGATTTAACACATATAAGATCTTTTAGTTCTGACTCGAGTGTTTTGTCTTTTCAATTCGCTCGAGTCAGCCTGAGCATTTAAGGGTTTGAAGGCCTTAATTTTGGAGGACGAAGATGAAGATTTTATTACTATTATTTACTATATTGTTCCACCACATCACATTGTTCCGCTGCACTGTATTTATTATTCTTTGGTATGTGTAACTCTGATTCTGTGTCGTATAAGTACAATCAAATGTTTTATAAAACATCTTCATGAACTGTTTATTTGATTATTATATTTTGTTGTTCCGCTGCAAATTCTGTTTTTTTCTTTCTCTGCTTTTTCTTATTCGCCCCAGTAACATTCTGCCCTTCTGTATGGGTTGAGTCGTCACGTGTGTCTTCTTAAGCGCACAGGAAGGCAGACTGTTACAATGTGTGTGTGTGTGTATGTATGTATATTACCACCATAAAGCTCAAGTTAGTCCCAGATACGTTGTTCTCAAATTTCTTATAAAGGTCAAGTTCTGATAAATATATTGTTCTGATATATTACCAAAATCAGCATCTTAAGAAGTCACATATCAGTTAATGGATCCGATTTAGGAATTTCATCTAATAGATCATTAGTTAACGAATCTGGTCTTTCTATATGAAGACCCGTTGGAAATATTTTGACAAAGCTTGAGTGACTTCTCAAGATTCACATAGTCCCAATAACACCATAATATGTGCGTAACTTTTGAACTTTTTTTGTAAAATAAAAATAGAACATATGCTCAATATAATATGATGAGGCTATGAAGGCATAACTACTGGAAAATAGTAATTTTTAATTTGTAAAAGCATTATATACAATTTTATACTCATATTATATTAAAATTTAATATGAGTACAAACCAAACAGCATGTTCCCACATTCAACTTATCATATCTGTATCACAAAGTTGATATAAACCATTTTCTCTTGAAGTCTTTTTTTTAATGATAAGAAATATATTAGTTGCTAATCCATAAATGTTTAAAACCTCATCATTTGTTGTAGACCTTCAAACAATATTAACGTCAACCAGTACTAGCACAATTTGAATGGATTTTAAGTCATAAAATTTTAGTCAAGGCTTGTTTTCAATTGTATGGGTCATTTATGATAAATTACTTAAAAATTTGTAGGGATGATCATAAGCATGGCTGCCCAAGCCAAACTAGCACAATTTGCATTAGTTGTGTTTAGAATTAAAAATACAAGTTATATATGTCAATGCACATGAAAATACAAAAGTCCTCGGTACATTTTCATGCATACAACAGTTTTTTCATACATTTAAGCAATTACTAAAGTAAACGAATCAATTTTAAACTAGTTTCCACTCATTGACCATCATGGCTTTTAGGAAAAATATAAACATGAGCATAAAACTTTTATACGAATAAAACGGCCAATGACCACTAGTTTGGTGATAAGGCTCTAGGTAGAGCAAGAATTATGGTTTCTAATGGCAAAAAACATCAGTAAGTCATTGGAAAACAAGAGGTTGGCCAATTTATCATGAATAAGTCAGTGAATATAAATATGAATATGAGTGTTTAAACAGAGGCAAATTCCTAAAATAGGAAAATAAGGTCTAAAGTAATTCATTTTACAACCAACTAAAAAATGTTAATGTACATATAACAATTACATCTCATCCTATTTGTATAATATAGTTATCATCTTTTGCTTGATTTGTCGGAATATTAACATACATTTAGATATTAAAACGTCTTTTGACAAAAAATGTTGACTACGTAAAAATTTAAAGCCAACTAATACCTGACTAGTTGAAAAGGTAAAAACTTGAAGTCGTCTATGATACATTAGTTAGAAAACTGTATGGATTACAATGAGTGTGGTTGCTCAAGCTAAACTAGCACAATTTACATTAGTTTTATTTAGCATTAAACATATAAGTTATATATGTTAATGCACATGAAAATAAAAAATTCCTCGGTACAATTTCATGCATATAGCGGTTTTTTAATACATTTAAGCAATTACCAGTCTCCACTCATTTTACCCTCATGGCCTTTAGAAAAATATAAACATGAGCACAAATATTTTACATGGTTAAAATAGCCATTGAGCACTAGTTCGTTGATAAGGCTCTAGGTAGAGCAAGGAATTACGGTTTTCGATGGCAAAAAAAATTAGTATGTCATTGGAAAACAATAGGCTGGTCAATTTATCATGAATATGTCAGTGAAGATAAAAATGAATACGAGTGTTTAAACAAAGGAAAAATCCTAAATACGAAAATAAGGTCTAATGTAATTCATTTTACAAACAACTAAAAAATGTTAATGTACATATGGCAAAGACATCTCATTCTGTTTATATAATATAGTTATCATCTTTTGCTTGATTTGTAGGAATATTAACATCCACTTAAATATTTAAAAAAAAAATCAAAAAAGATATCGACTAGGTAAAAATTTCAAGCCAACTAACACCTGACCATTTGAAAAGGTTTGCAAAAGGTATTTTATTTTTGAACAATATCCATTATAATTGAATTCGATACATAGTAGCCGAAGTGTTGTTAGAAATAGCTTTTCATTTTGTGTCCAGTAGAGATGTAGTTCACCATCAATCAAGATCTTTCTTTCCCTCCCTACCTTTCAAATCCCGATGCCTCCCAATATGAGGAGTGGGTTGCATGCAGTATAAAGTGCTGGGCAAAATCCCTTCAGATGATCAGTCTAAGGGAATAAAAAACCTAACGCAGTGGAAAACAACTGGATCGTGATTGTAGTGAGATGATACAAACAGAGATAAACACCATAATAGATAGTCACAGATCTATGCAATGTAGAAAATTAAATAACACCAGTATTTATAGTAGTTCCACTACCACGAGGTAGTGTACGTCCACTTGAGGAGAGGAGAATTTATTAATCGCTGAAAGATTAGAGTTACAAGATTGATTCATTTTTGGAGGCTATACATAAGAAGAATTCACAATACGGATAAAATTCTACAGAGTATCAACTCTCTAGGGTAGCTCTGAAATTGGCTGAAATTAGCTCTCAATTTCGGCCGCCATTGTTATCCAGAAGCTCCGCTATTTATAGAGTGAAGAAATGAGGAGTATCTGTTATATAGCAGCCCTGGGGTTTGGTTTAGCATGCATTTGGTTTGACGCCAATTGGTTCAACAAAATGTTGAGCAAAAAATTTAGACCGGCATGCTTTTGGTTCAGTAAATACCAAACGAAATATTTCATTCAGCGTCTTCTTCTTCGTCAAATCACCAAATGAAATTTTGGTTCAGTCTTCATCTTCACCATCCAAAACATTTTCCACTGCAAGTCTAAATGAGCTTCTACTGCTCCAAAACATCGTATGATAATTTTGGTTCGGCATTCTTTCCACCGCTCCATACATTCCCCTTTCTCCAAATCATCACTCAAAATCACCGCTCCAAATCATGCTTTCTAGGGTTTCGCTTCCTGCTCCAAATCATCGTTCGGTAATTTCAACTCTAGGGTTTCACCCATTCCTTCTTCTCCTTCAAATTCGGGTATCAATTTAAAGAATCTCCGTCTTCATACCGAATTCCATATAAGCCTTCCAACTTCATCTACACCTTCATGCATTAAGCGATGAATATTTACCCAATGAGCTTCAGCAATGCCATCACCCATTACACTTTGTCAACGAACTCCAGCAAGGCCATCGACTATCAACAAAGTGTTTGAAGTACTCAGTCCGTGTAGAACTTATCAATCTCCACCATGAAAACAAACATCTCTATGAACCATCTCAATTCTACCCCATGCCACTCTATGGCACTTAGCGCTTCATTAAGCGAATCAAGTCCGATAAATGATCGAAATTAGCAACAGGAACGACTTGTTAAACATGTCCGCTGTGTTCTCCTTTGTGTGCACTTTCTGAAGACGAACTAGCTTCTGTTCACTCATTGAGACAAGAAACTACTATATCACTTCAACGCTTCGTCCTTGAGCTGAACTCCAGATTTTTAGCTAAGTGGATTGCACTCTGATTGTCACAGTACACATCCACTCCTTTGTATGTGAAGCCAAATCACACAACAGTTGCCTCAAATAAAGCACCTCCTTAACTGCTCCAACCGTAGCAATGAGCTCTGCCTCTATAGTAGACAAAGCCACAATCGTCTGTAACCTCGCTCTCCAACTAATTGATGTCCCACTAATGGTGAACACATAACCGAAGGTTGACTTCTTTCGATCTCTATCACTGGCATAGTTGAAAGCACAAAATCCAACCAAGCTGAAATATCTTTCTCTACCACCAAAGACAAGTCCATGGTTTGGAGTTCCTCCGACGTATCTAAAGATACACTTCACCGCTTCCCAATGCATCTTTCTTGGATTTGCCATGAACCTAATCACCAATCCAATCGCTTGTGAAATGTCAGGCCTAGTGCAGACCATGGCATACATCAAGCTGCCAACTGCACTTGCATATGGGACTTTCATAGTATAAGTCTTGTCCTTTTCCAAGATCAGAGAACCTTTACTAGAAAGTTGTATGTGCAAAGGCATGGGTGTGCTGATTGCCTTTTCCCCTTCCATACTAAACTGAGCAAGCATCTTTCGAATGTACTCCTTTTGAGTGAGGCTCAAAAATCCTAGCTTTCTATCCTTTTGGATTTCCATACCCAAAATTTTATTTGCTTCTCCAAGGTCCTTCATTTCGAATTTCGCTTTTAGCTTTTGCTTTAAACTTCGATTTAAGCCTTATCCATGAAAGCAATCAACATATCATCCACGTACAAGAGTAGGTACACCCATCTTCCATTCTTTAAATTCTTAAAATACAGTTAAGCGTCTTTGTTACCCTGCCTTTTGGTCAAGGCCGGGATATCAACAAATTGCTTAGGAAGGATGAATATCAGGATTGGAGATCGATTGAAAACAAGGTTGTGATCGATATCATTAAAATTTGACCAAGCTCCAATCAAGATGGGATCGATTGGGAATAATGAACAAGGCTAGGAAAGACTACATTTCAAATTTCAAGTCAACGATGTTTGTATGCTTGAGATATGATCGATGAAAATCTAAGGGATCAACTTCACCCGTATCCAACATGTTCGTATCGATCCAAGGTGGCATTCTTCGTATCCATCATACTCGTATTCATCCAAGTTGGCTCATTTCGTATCCATTAGCTCACGGGCCTCGTTCGTATCCACCAAACATACACTAGTTCGAATCCATCGAGCATGCCCCCTTTGTATCGGTCCATACTCAAGGCAACACTTCATATCCATCACATCTGCTTTGGTTCGTATTCGTCGTCGAGTGACATTTTGTATCGCTTCCGTTAACCCACAGCTCGTATCGATATTCATCTACATAATTCGTATCTATCAGTCAAAGATCGACACAAAGCATACCATTCACGAGCGATACGAGGCAACACCTAAAAGGTATTGATACGAAGTGTTCAAGTCTTTATCGATACAAATTGAAGTAGAGATCATCGATACAAAGCAAGCATCACTAGATCAATGCGTAGCATGAAGAGCATCAGGTCGATACGAACGAGGAACAATTAAGGGGAAGACTTGGTTACTCGGCACGAAAAGTGGTTCGATCCATAAATTTAGCGCCACGTCACCTAGCAAACACGTGCCTAGGAGCGATGCGATTGGGATCGATACGAATGAACCGATATGAATTTGGCAGCCCATTGAAAATCCAAACTTGCATCAATTATATCTCAAAATCTACAAGTCCAAATGCTATCAAATTTTCACAGAAGCTTATGCACAACCATAAGAATGTTCATGATCGATCCCGACTCAAATGGGCAAGATTTTGATCGATATGAATCTTGTTCGTATCGATCATGGATTGAGTCGAAATCACTCAGGATCGAACACGTGAGCCCACCCACGTTAGAGGAGTCTCTCAAGATCTGGACGGGATATTTGTAGCCTACACCTATAAATAGCAGTCCAAGAGCTTCAGAAAAGGGATCTTTGGTTCTTCTACGCTGCTACTCTGCCGAACTCCATTGTAATTCGATTATTATTGACTATATTCTTATAACCAGTGAGTGATTATCAATAAAATATCAACTCTTCAGAGTGGACATAGGCCGGAGATAGCCGAACCACTATAAACCTTGTGTCTTTACTACATTCCTCTTAAATTTTGAGTGTTCTTCACATTTATTTTCTCTACATATTTGGAATCTGTTATCTGTGATTATAAACGAGTGCTTTCATCGGTAATTGGGTGTTTGTGACCAATTGTGGTGCAAACATTTTGGTCCTTCATTGAGAAGCTATCACTCAGGGATTCCAAGGCTTGGATTTCAGATTTGAAAGCTTAAGGATTTGGACTTGAAAAGCTATGGCAAGGCAATCGACAGGAAGACAAAGGACTGAAAGGAGTCATCATGAAGGGAGTCAGGAGGCTTCCTCGGGAGCGAATCAAGTGTCGATCTTCATCACCAGAGACGAGATGGAAACGATGCTCAAGATACAAGAGGAGATGATGCAGAACCTACTCTGATAGGTTGGATAGTTAGAGTGCATAATCAGTGGAACACAACTGCAAAAGATGCTGGAGATAGGAATCGGGAGCACGTAGCAACCAGAATTCAGAATGGAGCAGGACCATCCAGTGCAGCAGCAGACTAGGGGGCACTCACCCAGAGCATGTTGATCCAATCCCAAGAAAATACTAGGTGGAGCTGAGAAACACGGCGTTGATAGAGGAATGGAATCTCGTCTAGGAAAGCAGATTCTAGGATTCACTCGTGAACTCAAGGGGTAGATCAAAGGCAACATATGAGGACTATAACTTGGAGATAGTGACAGGTTGGCGGAGATGGTCAGGTGAGCTATGTGGGAAGGACTAGTGGATAGAGACTTGGAGGATGTGAATAGGAGTCCCTTTGCTCCAATGATCCGCAAGCTATAAACCGACCAGATTTCAAACTACAAACTATGGAGATGTATGACAGAAGAACGGATCCTATTGTTCACTTGACAAGGTGCATGAGTCATATGGAGGTACTGGGGGCATCGGTTATGGCACGATGTTTCCCTTTGTATTTGATGGATATAGCAGCATTATGGTTCAGACAGTTGGAGACTGGCTCTACTGGCGCATGAACAGAGCCGATTGAAAGATTTGTGTGGCAGTTTTGGGTCCACATAGTCCGTCCTAAGAATGTGATGACTTTAACATCGATGAAACAACGGAAAGGAGAATCGGTCAGGGATTTCTAAATCAGATTTAATGCGGCAGTGGCTTTGGTGGATCGACCTGATCCGTCGATGGTTTTGATGGCGGCAGTTTCGGGAATTGTAAATAATTCGAATTTCAAGATATCATTGGAACGGGACCCACCGAGGGATCTCGAGGAGTTTTACCATGAAGAGGAATGGTTCCTAAGGCAAGAAGATGCACAGGCTGAGAGAGAAGGAGGAGAGGCTGAGCTTATGCAGTAAAGGGTGGAGGTCCGCTCGAGGAGGATCCAAACAAAGACGATAAAGGCAAAAGAAAAATGAATGACAATGGTAGCACCTCGAAAAGGCCTCGAAGGGAGTCAAAGTTCTTTTCTTACACAGATTTAACTAAGACCCTAGAAAGGATTTATTTTGATACTCAAGGGTGCCTCCAGTATCAGAGGCCGGCAAGGAGGGATCCTTCTACGAGCGGGCCTCGGGAAAGCATTGCCTGTTCCTTGAGCTGGATTGGCACAATACAACCGACTGCAGGAATTTGAAAGATATCATTGAAGAACATGTAAGGAATGGTCATCCACGACAATGTGTAAAGAATCGAGTTGTGGCAGTGGAACATGAGCAGCGACTGTCCACCTCGAACGAAGATGGCACTGGACCTAGGCAACATAAGCTTATTATCAACTAAATAAATTTATGGCATTGAATAATTAATAGAGCTCGAAGTAATACGGCTAAGTTGCTACACATGTACGGGATCAAGGACCTTTCCCTAGGCATGCTCCAAGACAATAATAAACTGTGTGGCTGAATCTATGAAATCCTTTTTTTCTTTTCGTTTTCTTAAAAACTTTGGTTTCTCCCTCGGATGTACAAAAATTTATTTGATTTTCTCTGGCTGTAAAAGCTCTTATTTTGAATGATTGGATTTGGATCAATGTAATAAATAATACAGGTCTAGCGATCATAATCCTAACCGAAGAGACGGGGCAGTGGCCGCAAGTTACAAGTCCCATCGTCGGAGAGAGATGGAATGGACTCGAACACATATAAAAAGTCCTTGGCTCAATACATATAAAAAGTCCTTGGCCGGAGAGCCGAGGCCGGAGAATATAAAAAGTCCTTGGCTGGAGAGCTGAGGCCGAAGAATATTAAAAAAGTCCTTGGCCGGAGAGCCGAGGCCGGAGAATATAAAAAGTACTCGGCTAGAGAGCTGAGTCCGGAGAATCTAAAAAATCCTTGGCCGAAGAGCCGAGGTCGGAGAACATAAAAGCCTATGACCAGAGAGCTCTATACTAAACCACCCAGGCGATTCAGAATGCCAACTGTAGATGTGTATAAAGGGAGCTCTGATCCTAACCAGCATATTTTAAGGTACGAATGGTTGATGAATGTTGCACGAGCCAATGATGCGGTCAAGTGCCGAAGTTTCCCGATCTTTCTAGGGGGCATAAAAACTATGTAGTTTACTCGTTTACCACCTCGATCTATCTCATGTATTGAATAATTGGTAAAAAAGTTTGTTGAACAATTTCTCATGCATGTCACAAGGCTGAAAGATGTTAATACCTTATCTTGTGTCACACAAGCTCCTGGAGAGACACTCGGACGTTATTTGGAGAGGTGTCATGCTGCATGCGCTGAGATAAGTAATCTCAATGACAACTCAATTCTGATGGCACTAACTAAGGTGATCGGTCTCGATTATGAATTCGGTAACTGGTTAGCCGGAAACCCTCCTGCGTCATTGAACCGCTTCTAATCCAAGGCAGCTCAGTTCTTGAAAAGCGAGGATGTGAAATAGTCTAGGAAAAAGAATGATGCAGGGCCTAGTGTGGAAGGAATCCAAAGCAGTGTCACTGTTAAACAAACCGGGGAGAGTTTCGGAAAGGTGCAACCGAACATACAAAATCAATAGAAAGGTGACTGAAATCAAAACATGAAACGGGATTGGAATCGTGGGCTACGACGTAGGGCTCCTATGTTTGACAATTATACTCCTTTAAATAAGTCATTGGAAAATGTGTACTTGCAGTCTTGTAATACTATTCAATATAAGAAACCTGCTCCGAAGAATTCATTAGAAAAACAGATTCAAACGGGGAAGTTTTATAGATTTCATGATAGCTATGGCCATAATATGAATGAGTGTCATCATCTACAGGATACTATTGGAAAATTGAAACGAGAAAAAAAGTTGGAGCAGTTTGTTCGGGTGCCGTAGTCTGGAGATGTGGGCCTATTGAATCAGAACCAAATACCAAATCAGGTGAGACCGGGGGAACCCACTAGTACTGGTGGGAGGCTAGTGATTAATACTGTCAGTGGTGGTCCTCATCCAACAGATTGGAGATGGAAGTAAATGGAGTTGTATGCCAGCTCTATTAGGCATGCGAGCTTCGAATGTTGTAGTAATTTGGAAGACGGGGCTCCGACCGCAATAGAAAACGATGACAGACGACATCGTATTTCGAGACCGAGATGCAGACAGAGTCGAAGCCCCAACCATTGATCCACTTGTCATATCAACTCAAGTAGATCCTGCTTGGACGAAGAGGATCTTAGTGGATAGTGGGAGTTCCGTGAGCATACTGTTTAAGCTGGCTTATGATCAGATGAAGATGGAAGCTAAAGATTTGAAGCCTTGTCATTCTTGTGTTCGTGACTTCAATGGAAGTGCAACGATACCCACTGGGATGGTGGAGCTACCAGTGGAGTTGGGAATTGGAGAATGTCGGAGAGTCCGGATATTACAGTTTATTGTATTGGATATTTACTCACTGTATACCGCTATTTTGGGCCAACCAGCCCTATTTGAGTTCAAGGCTGCTATTTTCCCTTGTTGTCTGACTTTAAAATTCCCTACGGACAATGGAGTTGGAGTCGTTCAAGGAGACCGGCCTGCTGGACGAGCCTGTTATGTTGCTAAGCTGCGGGAGGCATAGTAAAAATAAAAAGGAAAGGGCGTAGAGGAATCTCTCTGCGTCCGCTTTGTAGAGAATTAACAGCTAATGCCTGGCCAAAGGCCCGAGTACCCCAATCAATTCCCATGGGATCTTGACCCGAGAGATACCAAAAGTGAAGACAAAAGTAAAGACAGTCAAGCTTCCTCGGTAGAGCTGACGGTCGATGTTCCGATCGGTGATAACGACGACACTAAAATGGTAAAGATTGGATCTCAGCCAAGCCAATAAATACATGAGGAATTGGTTGAATTTCTCCTAGAAAACCTCGACGTGTAAGCCTGGGCGCATTCCGACATGTATGGAATCTCCCTAGACATCGCGAGCCACACATTGAATATTGACCCGCGGCACGTCCTGATCAAGCAAAAAAGGCGTGGTATGGATCCAGAGAGATCTGCTGCCTTTAAGGAAGAGGTTGATAAACTCAAATTAAACGGGTTTATCTGGGACGCATTATATCCGGAATGAGTATCAAATCCTGTACTTGTTAGAAAACCTAACAGAAAATTGAGAACATGCGTTGACTACTTAGACTTGAATAAAGCTTGCCCTAAAGACAGTTTCCCACTTCCCCGAATCGATCGACTCGTAGACTCAACAGCTGGACATGAACTCTTATCCTTCATGGATCCGTATTCTGGTTACAACCAAATACCCATGCACTTGCCTGATCAGGAGCATACCAACTTCATCACCTATAGGGAACTTTACTGCTGCAAAGTTATGCCTTTTGGACTCAAGAATGCTGGAGCAACTTACCAACGACTAGTCAATCGAATGTTTGTTAACCAGATCGGAAAAACCATGGAGGTATATGTGGACGATATGCCTGTAAAGTCATGGTTCTCCACCAATCATATCAAAGATTTGGAAACAATGCTCAACATCCTCCAAGAATATAGAATGAAATTCAACCCGTCGAAGTGCCACTTTGGGGTCGCTTTTGGAAAATTCCTTGGAATTATCGTCAATGCTCGAGGAATCGAAGCCAATCCCGAGATGATCTGGGCTATCAGAAATCTTGAAACTCCACGGATTATAGATTAAGTTCAGAGCCTCAATGGGAAGGTAGTAGCACTGAGTAGGTTCATTTCGAAATCCACTGACAAATGCATTCCCTTCTTCGATCTAATCAGAAAAGGGAAATAGAACTTTGAATGGACTGTGGAATGTGAGGGCGCATTCTGAGCATGGGTTCAATACCTCTCCACACCACCCATTCTGTCAAAGTCCATTGATCACGAGAGATTGTACATCTATTTGACAGTGTCTGAAAAGGCAATCAGTGCTGCCCTAATTCGGAAGGAGGACCGGATACAACGGTTGGTATATTACATTAGCGAACGACTGAAAAGAGCAGAGAGAAACTATTCGAAGCTAGAAAAGTTGGCTTATTGTCTTGCTATTGCATTTAGGAAGCTTCGTCTGTATTTTCAGGCTCATCCTATCACTCTCTACACCGACCAGCCATTACGATAGGTCCTTACACGGCTTGAAACGTCTGGTAGGTTAGTCAAATGGAATATCGAGCTGAGTCGGTTCGACATCACTTACACTCCAAGGCGAGCTATTCAGGGACAAGTCCTGGAAAACTTAATTGCTGAATTCACTATCTTAGAGGACTTGTCCAAAACCAGTGAATCTCCCAAACAATTCTGGAAGTTACATACTGATGGTGCATCGAATGACTGTTGCTTAGGCGCCATGGTTGTACTTTTTCCTGAAGGTCGATCTATTTGCTATGCTTTAAAGTTCGATTTTCACGCAACCAACAACGAGGATGAATAAAAAGCCCTACTCACTGGATTAAGGCTTGCCAGAGATTTAAGAATTATTGCTATGGAGATTTACTGCGATTCATAATTGGTCGCGTGTCAAATTCGAGGGAGTACCCGGCCAAAGATCGAAGGCTGGCTGCTTATCTTGCTCGGGTTCAGGAAATATAAAATCGGTTCGATTATTATGCCATCTATTGCATACCCCAAGAACACAATCAGAGAGACGATTTTCTAGCAAAGTTAGCCAGTATCGGTGAGGCGCAGAAAATAGGACTCGTTCCCGTAGAAACATTATCTTTCCTGAGTATTGATCATATGGAGACCAACTGGGTATTTGAGATCATTCCCGATAAGGAGTCATGGATGACTCCGTTTAGAGACTATCTCAAGCATGGAACCCTACCAGAGCACAAGAATGAAAATGAAAAGTTCTTCGAAAGGCTTCGTAGTTCACTATTCAGAATGGAGTCATGTATAGAAGAGGGTACTCTGTTCCTTTACTCCGGTGTATCACCCACGATGAAATCAAATGAGTATTACATGATGTACACGAAGAGAATGTGGCGATCACACCGGGAGGCAAGTCTTGCCAAGAAAGTGCTCCAATATGGATACTATTGGCCAACTATAAATCGCGACACATCGGATTATGCCAGAAATGTGATAGATGTCAGAAGCATGCTCGGATTCTAAAGGACCCGCCTACCGAAATAACTCAGATGGTCAGTCCATGGCCGTTTGCAGTATGGGGCATTAATATTATTGGTTCTCTACCTCTGGCTAATGGTGGTGTGAAGTACGCCATCGTTGCAGTTGATTACTTTACCAAATGGGTGGAAGATGAGCCCCTTGTTACTATCACAGTAAAGAAACTGATCAACTTTGTGGTACGCAACATTACCTGTCGATCTGGTCTCCCACATACCATCATCACCGACAATGGAGCACAATTCGACAGTGTTGAATTTAAGAATTTCTAAAAACGACTCCACATCCAGAAGAAGTTCTCTATAATTACACAGCCTCAAGCGAAAGGGCAGGTTGAAGCTGTTAATAAAGTTATAAAGTCCATTCTAATGAAATGACTGGAAAACGGCGGAGGCAAATGGGTCAATGAACTCCCTCTGGCCCTATGGGATTATCGAACAACCCACAAGTCCACGATCGACCACACTCCATTTTCACTTTCCTACGGTTCAGATGCCGTTATTCCAGCCGAGTTGGAAGTACCTTCTCATTTTGTTACCTATGATCCAAAGACAAATGCTATATTACTTGTCGAATCTCTAGAATTATTGGATGAGAAGCGAGAAGAAGCTGATTTGAGGGCACCGCGCACCGAAGTCGAGTCGTCCGATTGTACAATGCCAAGGTCCGACTCCGAACCTTTGAACTCGGCGATCTCGTCCTTAAGAGAATTTATCTAGTTTCTTCACATATGAAACCAACGTGGGAAGGGTCGTATGTAATTGAACGAAGACTTGGAGATGGTACATTTAAATTATCGACTGTCGACTGTCCCATTCTGCTGAGAGCCTGGAACGGTGAAAGTCTTCGTCGCTATTACACATAATAGGCTTTATTTGTTCATTCAGTCTACTTTTCATTTGTAATTTGTTTGTGCATTTCAAATTGAATTTGTAATAAGGCAACCGACTTTGCCATATTTTCTTATTTCAGCAATAAAATGTAGCCTCTTCAAGTTAGAGCAGTGATTTTTAAAATGCGTCATACGACCACTACAATGCATAGAGAGCTATGTTCCATCCTACGATGGGATTTATCCAAATAAGAAGTGACTGCGATACGACCGGTCACTCGCTAAAGTGAAACCGAAGATCGGGGATAAGTCATCACACAGAAGCCAAAAAAGGATTGATACACGACAATCCTCTAACTTTCTCTAGATTCCCGGAGTGCGAACTAGAGTATAAACTTACAAATATGGTTTCGAAGAGTGTGGATCCGTCCACCTAATGACTTCGCTCGTGTTTAAACCAAGTTCGAAGAGGATGGACCTGTCCATCTAAAGACCTCACTTCTTAACTCAAGGTGGATACGAATGAACCATCCACGATCTTGATAAATCCATCGTTTTCGGAGTGCGAATGAAATTTTGAAACTCAAGGCAGATGTGATCGACTGTCTATTAACCAACTCCAGATTTCCAAAATGCAAACTGGAGTATAAACATCAAAATGGGTTTAACCGATCTAACTAACTCTAAATACCCAGAGTGTGGATTGGAGTATAAACGCAAACCGGGTATGAAACAACCGGTCGTAAGACAACTCTGAGTCCTCGAAGTGTGGCCAGAGTGTAAATGCAAATCGAGTGTGACTGACCATCCGTGAATCAATCTAAATCCCCAGAGTGCGGACAAAACTCTAAATATCAAACGGGTGTGACTGACCGCCTATGAAATAATTTAAGTCCTCGAAGCGTGGACATATCTCAAAAACATTAAGCGGGCGTGACCGACCACTGACATACAAGTGAAAACCCCCTAACCAACTGGTTATGTCGGCCACACTCATAGGAAGTTACTTGCTTAAATCTGAAGCGCTTTGAAGCCCTTCCAATCCGGTGTCATGTTGGAGCAACACATTATCTGGAATTGGAATGTCAACGAGTCCCTCGAAGGGATTCTCCATTTGTGAGGGAGGAGCCTCCGAGATAACAACACCAGTAGCCGGCAGAGACATGACCACTGATTTCCATCTTGAAGACTTAAAAAGCTTATGAGAAACTGCCTGCCTTTCCTCTTACCCTCTGAATGCCGGGAACTATTTGGGAGCCCGGCTATATGTCCGTCTTCAGTGGGCGTATCTTCTTCATCGCCCCATTCAGTTATTACAATTCTAGGTGCCCTACGCTTAGCCCGTCTTACCGGGACTTCCCTAAGAAATCCTTCAAGCCTTATGCTCGGGTATCGGTCAATTAGCCCAACAGTCCTAAAAATTTCATCTGTCAACACTGACTCGATCTTCCTAATCTCACAAGGCACCCCTTGAAGAGTTCGCACTATCTCTTTAAATCGGGTGCCTTTGGGTCATGAAATTGCGGTTGTAAAGGAAAGAAAATGTTAGATTCAACGTCGACTACAACAATCTTGTTGATCACCGGAGAAACTGCGACACTTACGTTTGACTAACCACCGTCTAGCGGACCCTGGCGGACACCAAAAAAAAACCACTCGGTCTTAAATAGCTAAGCCTGTTCCAAGTTCCAATCACAACTTGGCAATTCATGACTGCCTCTAAGAATGTGAATGAGGGATTATCTCCCCGACTCTTGACATTGAACAAGAACCTTACTTCTTCCGGAGATGGGGGCCGTAAGAGATGCTTTACAAAAACAATGAATAAGCTGTTTTGCAACGCATATCCATTCGGATGCAACTATGATGGAGCGATCCCAAAGAAAGCTAACACTTCTCGAATATATTGGTTAAATGGGGGAAGTGTTCCTGCCGTGCAAGAAAATCAATTAAAAGCAGTGTATCCTTCTGGAGGAATGTGTGGCCTGTCGTTTGGCCCCGGTAATAGGACATTATCTAGAGATAGCCCGTGCCTTAAGCAGATTCACCCTAACATATCTTTAGATACATTAGATGGTACAAAATCTTGTGGATTCTCAATAAAGATCGCTCTTGATAGCTCGTCCAAAGCAGAACTTATAACTTCGGCCGCAATGGCCGGCATATCTATTATCAGAGGAGGTGGACTTTGAGACTCTTGCTACTATGAACTCCCAGGTTCCATAACTAATCAACTCAGTAAAAACCACTATTATATGACAATTATCCCGTATGTGCCCCGAAATGTAGTGCATGAATGTGTTGTGCAGTGCAATATTATGCGGTACTTAAGAAAGCTCTACAAAGATACTACAAGATACAAAAAAGTGTTCGAACGACGAAACTTCAAAATACAATCGGAATGACCATCATCGCTGGCCATCACAACCGTGCCATCCTGAATTCAAAAACAGATCCAAGTAAAATTCATAAAAATTGGTTAAGTTACAGTTCCATCGACGAGCTTCGGAAGGAAGTCAAATATGCAGTGAAATGATTAAGTTCAATTATGCAAGGTAGAAGCTCGTTGGAGTCAAGTTTCAAGTATGCATGAAGTTTCGTATCCATCAAAATCCAAACTTGGATCATTCCTTGCAAAGGTCTTAACTTCGAATGGATCAAGGGACCTTCATTTCGTATCAGTCCAAAAAAACATTCACTTTATGTCGATCAAGGAAGCCGCAACTTCGTATCGATTGAAATCCACTAGCTTCGTATCAATCAGGTCACATTGACTTCACATCGATCGAGTTACAATGGAGTTTGTATCCATCACAAATATGCTTCATATCCATATTGATTTGAAGTGATAAAAGAAAAATCCAAGAATCAACAATCGATACGAAATTAAGACAGGTGATGGATACGAAGTTCTCGGTTAAGGTTCGATGCAAAGTCAAGTTTCTCTACCCCTTCATCGATACAAAATTAAGGCTGAAGAACCTTCCACCAATTCCTTCATATCCCTCCTTACTCCTTCTTCCCCAAATGGCCTTAACTCCATTTTTTCCTCCCTCGACCATGCTCCGAACCAACTCCGGCCTCAACATCGCCAGAAACCGGCCATGTACTCGAATGGATTAGCAATTGGACTCAAATCTCATCGTTCTTAACGAAAATTCATGGATTAATCACCTAATTTCAACGATTAGTTCAAGGGGTTGGTAGTTTAATTCGATTCGAGGGAAAGAGCGCTATCTTTTTTTCGGCTTTGCAATCGATACGAACGACTAGGATAAAAATGAAAACAGGTGAAAATTTTCTATGTACATAACCATATTTATATGGTTTGACCTTAGGAAAATGTCGATTTTTCACCCGATGCAAAATGGCCGGTTGGAGCGGCATGTAATAGAACCAATACGAAGGGTCTCTTCATGCCCTTCAACAAATCGATGCAAAACAGCCAATTAGTATCCATTAAGTTATCGATATGAAACACGAAGCGAAGGCTTGTTTAAACCGTTCGAAGCCATTAGAGATTCATCGATACGAAATAGAGAATTTGTATCCATTGCTATGAAGCCTACATAAATTCGTGTCGATCGATACAAGATATGTCAAAAGGTCAACAAATTCGTATCAAACACCATCTATACAAAAATAAATTTTCAGTTCCTCAAATCGATCCAGGAAAGGATCGATACGAAAGGATACACAAGAACAACCATCTAGTGTTGTTACCATTCAAATTTCACGTTGATTCAGGAGAGGATCAACACGAAACTCGATAAAAAAAACTTGGCAATGACTCATGAACGTATGAATGTTAATGGGAGTTAGGTTAAAAGAGTGCATGTATGACAGGCTAATATTCAGTTTTCAAAATTCATGGGAGTTGAATGCTCACCTGGTGACAATTACAACAACAAACAACAGTTTTCTATCATTCAATGCTTAGTTACACCAGTGCACAGTACAATAATTGGCAGTCAACAATTCATTATTTGTATTGCTAGGAATCAATTAAAAGGTTGCATCACTTGATAAAAAAACAGCAGCTGTTCAGTGAATCGGATTGAACTTTTTAGAATGTGGTAGATTTCCAAAGCACGTCATGTTCATACAAGACATATTTTAGGGGGAAAATATTATCGCACCTTTTGGCAAGGCTGTGACATCAAGGAATTGACTGCAAACTAAAGACAGTTCATCTCAAAAAATGTTATATGCAGGTTCACTATTGATGCTGGTAAATTTTGCCCGATACCAGATCAAGCTACAATTAACATGACACCACAATAAAAGATATGAAAGCCAACGTTCCATATTTCAAGTCCGTCTGAGTTCATATACTTAAGATACGATCGATGCAAATCAAACAGCGCACTTATTTGTATTCATCAGTCCACTTCCTTCGTACCGGTATCATTCGAATCCATCCAGGGCAATGTTCTTTGTATCCATCCTCATTCGCATCCATCCACAGTGGCCTCCTTCGTATCCATCAGAATCAAACTCGTTCGCATCCATGGAACACTCGTATCCATCATAGCTATTCTACTTCGTATCCCTCACATCCACCCGGTTTCTATCCATCACCTGAAGAGACTTCGTATCGCTTCCACTTATACACAACTTCTTACTAATCATCATTTACACAGTTCGTATCAATAGGTCAACGATCAATACGAAACATGCCACCAATAAACGATGCGAAACAACAGTTAAAAGGCATCGATATGAAATCGATCTTCCATCGATACAAAGAGTTTAGGTTTATATCGATATGAATTGGAGTAGAGGCTATCGATACAAGGCAGTCACTATGCTATCGATACAAAGTGAAGTGCATTAGAGCAACATGAATAAAGCAAAGCTTAGAGCGATCCGAAGGAGACACGTAAAGATAGATGACTCGGTCACTCGACATTAAAAGTGGATCGATCCTAAAAGATAGCGCCACGCCATTGGTTAGCACATGCCCGGAAGCGATGCGAACAGAAGCGATGCAAACTCAGTAGCCTTTAAGAAATCCAAACTTGCATCGATCATAACTCAAAATCTACAATTCCAAATGCCACCAAATTTTCACAGGAGCTTGCATGCAACCTCAGGAATGTTTATGATCGATCTCGACTCGATTGGACTAAATCTTGATCGATACGAATTTCATTCGTATCGATCACGGATCGAGTCCAAATGACCAAGGATCGATCACGTGGGCCCACCCAGGTGAGAGAAGAGGCCTTCCGAGATTTGGGCGAGATATTTGCTGCCTACGCCTATAAATAGCAGCCCAGGACCCACTGAAAAGGGACTTTTGGCTCTTCTACGTCCAGACTCGGCCGAAATTACTACTGTACTTGAATTCTACTGTTGTAACTCATTGTAACCAACAAGAAAAAATCAATAAAAGTCAACCATTTCATAGTGGATGTAGGCCATATGCCGAACCACTCTAAATCCGTATGTTTATGCACGGTTTTCCTGTTTATCGATTGGTGTTTGTTAGATCTTCCTAATTTTACATTTACATTCTTTATTTTATTTCTTCAAACACATCCTAAGAGTGTTGTGTCCAATTTTAGTACAAACAGAAGTTACATGATTTTCATTACCACTCTTTACTTTACTAAGTATGCATCTATGAACCCGTTGTTTCTTTGCTATTGTGTCTTATATTGTAAAATACTATAATCCACTTGTTTGCACTCATACCATATTGTTTTTTAAAACCAAACAGGTTGGCAAATAATTCTTGAAAGTCTAGCTAAATCATTTAAAACCTTCCCATCGCACACTCCCAGCATAAATAATAAACAAAAATATATTTTATCTCAGCGGTCTTCTAAATGTGTATATGAACAGAAAAAAATACCAAACATTTGTCACACTTAATTTTAGTACCATTTGACATCCACTTGAAAAGAAAGGACTACGTAGCTATATCTCATCCATAAACTAAAACAATAAAAATAATAATCTATTTATTAATTAAAATACATGAAAATTACCTAAATTATTTGGATCGAAAATTTACATAGATGGATTAAAGAATAATGGCAGGAAGAAGAATAAAGAAAATACTCCTATTATAGTTCAATTGTACATTAATATATTTTAGAAGTAAACATGCATTATTGTTGCCCCAACTGCAGCACCGATAGAATATTTATTGGCAGATAATATTATTGTCGTTATTTGGCTTTGACCTCCTCACTCTAGTAAAAATATAAAAATTAAAAATTCTAAGAATACAGATGTTAAGAATGTTAAAGGAAGACGCAGTTTATTCATATCCATATAATTTAAGTAAAATGTAAATAAAATTATGTCTTACCGAGATATACTCAAAAGGTACGATATTGAAATTGTGATTCTAGATAACTTAGGTAAAGAAAAAAAATCCAAAAACAAAAATCCAAAATCCAAAATCTTAATCGCCTAAATTAGCAATGCATATTATAGTAAAATGGGGTTTGACTCACTTTCTAAATATTTCTAATTAGAAGAAGCAATTAAAGTTTGGTAACTCAATACCATGTAATTAAATTCTATAAGTATAGCCACTATTGTTAGGGGTGCACACAACCCATACTCAATCCGACCCAACCCACAGAATCCCGACCCAACCTTAGGTCGGATATGGGTTACAATTTGTAACCCATAGCAAATAATGATATTTTATTCAACCCAGCCCTATTTTAATCCAACCCAACCTTGAAAAAAAACTCAATCAAAATCATCCTATATAAAATTAGGATAGTTAAAATCTGTAATTAAACATATGCATTCTAGAATAAATATACGCTATAAGGAGTAGAGTGATTTCCAACGGTACCCAGCCGTTGGAAATCCTGTCGGTATACAGAACACGGCTTCTATCTTTTTCTGACGGAAATGATGACATTTTTTCGATGGCTTCCAACAGCAATTTTGGCAGCACTTCCGACGTCATATCTGATGGTTGAGACATCTACATGGCTTGAAAAATCGCCAGAAGCCATTGCTAGTTTTTGGTATATATGCCGTCGCAATCCCCCGTTGAATTTTGGCTAATTAGCCGTCGCAAACCGTTGGAGGCCATCGGAAAACTGGGTGATTTTTCTGTATTACAACACCCTTTCGAATTTCAAACAACACATCAATATCAATATATATCACAAAACCTATGTATATCAGATATATAATGTAACGACCCAGAATCTTGGTCATTCGAAATTAGGATATTTAATTGATTTTAAATATTCATAAGTTAATTTTAAAAGCTGAATAACTTATATTTCAAATGTAGTAATTTATTTGGATAATTAAATTGTTAATTTAATATTCGAAATTTTGGAAATAATTGAATTTTGGAATTAATTTGAATGAAAGTGATTTATAAAGTTGTTTTAAATTTTATTTGAATTAGAATGGAGTTAGGGCACTTTTAATATTGATTTAAATTTAATTTATAGAAATTGGAAATTTTAATAATTAATTAACGTGTAAAAATAGTCATTTTGGCACTGTCTTTGATTTCGACCTAGCCAGTTTCATTGGATCCGTAATGTTATATTTTATAGGATTTCAAATTTCTTGTCAATTGGATTTACGGTTTGGTCGTGCGAAGTTGAAATGAGTAGAAGTTTATTTAAGTTATTTATAATTAAAATAATTTGATTCGAAAACCTATCTTCCAAATACGATGGAATTGGCTTCCAATATATATTCTATTTTGTTCGAAATAGGGGTAAAACATTATAAACGCCTGGCGGCACGCTTCGTTTGGATACGGAATTATTTCATGTGAATAGTATCACAAAATTTTCAATAAAAGGACCTCACTTTTTCATTTTTTCACAAACCTTAGGGTTTTAATCCAAGCTGCCGTTTTCAATCTCAGTGGCCTAGAGAGCTCGATTCTTTCTTTCTCATTTTCTCCCAATCTGTCCAATATTTTTGAATAATTTCTAAAGCAAAACCATCAAGCTTCTCGAGCTCTCCATATCAATACAGCTAAGATCACCTGACGTGCAGTAGATCGACAGCGAACTGGCCTTAAATGTAGCGTGTTTCATTACGATTACTAAGAGAAGCACACGACCCAGGTTGACCAGATCGTGGGTGGTGGTATAGCTCGCGAGTATCTTTCGAATGAAGGTCCTAGATTAAGTTCTATTGTGATAGATGACGAGCGGCAAGGAGATGGTCGATTTCATGATGGGTTCGATCTTGTGTACGAACGTGAGAACGAGGAAGAAAGGAAAAGAAGGTGCGGTCGTGATTTACTAAACCTGAAATGAACGACTGAGATGACTGTTGGTTTACAAATAAAATAAGAAAGTTATAAATTATATCGTTTAAAAATCGTGTAATCTTATAAATTCATAACTTGTTCATACGAGGTCGAGATCGCACGCAACAAGTTGGGTCGGGTTCGTATTCATGAATATTACGTGATGGAGCTAGATTGAGATTTATTCGAGCTAGTGAAAATTTTGGTTAAATTCGAGTGCCTGTTCATTTTTAATCTGAATAAAACATGCAACGACTGTTGGAATCAAAGTGAGTACAATTCACACTTTCTGAACTTGCTTATATTTTTGTATAAGTGAGAATAAATTATACTATATGCTGTGATGGTTGTTTGGATGCTATATGATATTATATATTTATATACTAATTGGTTTGGATATATTCCCGCATATTTTAGCGGATGAGATCCTATACGTTCCCGTGTATGAACGGATGACCCTTTATACGCACATCTGCCTTGAAGTGGATATTATACATATTTACTCATATGTATATTTGTTGCAGGTGACAGGTTGGAGGATCCAACAGGATTCCTCACAATTGTTGAATTTGTTTACAGATATTGTGATATATGCTGTTATCATATGATATATGATGTTTGCATGCTATGATTGTTGTGAATCCCCTTATTTAGCGCTTTTTTAGCATTAGGCCTATTTCTGGATTCTAAAATACTGAAATATTGATTTCGATTTAAAAAGGATGTTTAAGTGATTTTTTAGGTTATATAACTTTTAATGGTGAGTTGTAAATTATTAAAAGAAGAATTTTATTTAAATGAAAATGAAATGTGATTTTTGAAATATGAAGTTAACTATTGTGTAAAATAAGTTAAAATTGAGAATTTTGAATTTATTATAAATGGTTTATATATAAGATTTATAAAACCGATATTTTATAAAAAAAAAGTAATGGAATTATAAACGAGTTTTGTAAGTGTTAAAATAAAGTTATAATTGAATCTTAAAAGTAAATAAGATTTATAAATTTATGAAGTTATAAAAGGAATGAATTTGCAATAAGAGATTTATAAGTAAATAAACTTATAATTGGACTTTGGAATATAATTGAGATTTAAATGGAATTGGTTAATAAAGAAATTTTATACATGGAAGTTTTTATAAAATGTAAATTGGATGTATAAACATGGTTTTATAAATGTGAAATCACCTTAATTTGATAAGTTAAATATGTAAGCTTATTAAAGGAATTTTATTCATGATTTTGGTCATTGAATAATCCTTTAAATTAAATGTGTAGAAGTAATGAATTTGATAAAGGAATCATATTCATGATTTTGGACAGTGAGTAATCCTTTAAATTAAATAATTGTTTGGGAAGTGATATTTTAAAATGAAGTTTAAATCGTTTGGAAATAAAGTAAATTGTGAATTCGCTTACTATTAAAGTAAGTATATGGAAATGTTTTCCAAATAGTGAAATATTGAAATGGTTTTGAGAATATATCTTTTTTAAGATATTTTGAAGTGAATAGTTGGAAAGTGATTTGATTTGTAAACGATCAATAAAAATCAGGCTCGGTGACTACTTATGTGCTAGATTTTGTTTGTTGCTTTGATAGTTGAATAACCGACTATCAAATTTAGTCAATTTAGCTTCTCGACTTGACGTAGAAACTAATTAGTCGTACACTTAGTACATAACGGACTGTGTAGACTTGATTATCATTTGTCTTGAGAATGTTGATTCATGTAGTGCGGAGTGATTACTCTAATCTATCGAGCTTCCTTTTTGGCCGAAGGATAGCAAGTTTAAAGTTTGTAGAGGTGATAAGTCTATGAGACTTAGTTTCTGTGTGAGGTTGAGAAACACTTTTGCGTTATTGGTACGAAGATACCGAGATCAGATTTATCTGAAAACCATTTCGGACCAACATTTATGCGATAATTGTGTAGGTTGGTCGATGATATTGATATTTACGATTTTCATAGTGAAGGACAGCTTGTTGATCATTGGGGATTGAAATCCCAATCTACATCTAGTAGAAATAGTCTTTTCGTTATGAAATATCCAATGCAAGGATTATTCGCCACTAATTCTAGGGATTTTCCAATAGGATGTACTAGGAGAGTACCTTCGATCTGTCCTGTTCCTGGACAACTTGCATGACGAGTGTCTGACATTGCATTTCTAATGATTACGCACATTGGTTTTTACAAGCGCACATCAGTGGTGGAGAATGCAACTTCTCTTAGCTTAACACCCTCCTTGAGAGGTATGAGCTGAAGGGTAGTATTTTTGTGGAAGACAATTAGTAGTCAACGAAAATGGCAATATGGCATTCAAAGTGATATGATATGTGATATGTGAAAGGTAATCGTTATCTCAGGCCTCATGAACTGGAAATGACCGAAACAGGGTAAGATGCAGCAAGGCTAAGTGGGTCATTTCCAATTAGGATATGATCATCCACTTCTAGATATATTTCTTCCCGTTATGACGTTCGGGATGTAAATTAATGTGATTGTATGCTATGAGAGCCCTCGGATAAAGGTCGATAATGATCGGGGGATGACATATTCGGTACTTGTAACACCCCACACCCCCTTGTATACCAAAGGGACGCACTAAAAGGCATGGAGCGTTATTGGTATAACTAAAACTAGCAGAGACTAAGATCCATAAGACAAAAATAGGTAAAAACAGCGGAAATAGTTTAAATAATAATTTATTTAGAACAAAACTTCATAATTGCTTTAAAAACCAAATAAGTCACCAAATACCAAATACATCACGTGTCAAAATGCCATACATATATGTCTTATGAAATCAAAGAATACCATAGTCTCAAAATCAGAGTACAACTATTCCCCAAACATGTGCCAGTACAAGTAAAGAACAAAAAGCAAAAATATAAAAGTGGAATCTCCTTCAAAGAAACCTCTAAGCAACTGCAACCTACCGTCCTTTTCCTTGATTGCCTATAAGGGGAATGTGGGAAAATAGAGAAGTGGGTCAGACTAAAAGTCTGGAGAATGATAGTAATTACTAAAATCATTAAATAAAGTAAAGGTAATATGCTTTAGAATGATTCTAATATATAAAAAGAAACAAAGGAAATACAAGAAGGAATAAGCTGAATACAAATTAACTATTAAATATGATTGGTTAAATTTGATCGTTTGCACTTGTCTTGGACCGTTTCTTTGATTAGGATGAATTCCTAATACTACACTTTGTTTGGCCTTCTACACCATAGAATCTACTGTGGACCAGACGCTAAAGCTCCCTACGTGGTAGACATTGGTGCCTACGAAAGGCACACACTAAGCGCTTAGAACTCATAACGATTACCGGGCATCCGAATGAAAGTCGCACGTGTAACCGCCACCATGCTCATGTTACCTATTGTTCCACCTATTGGGTCTTCTTATTACCTCAAGCTCCAGCATAAGCATACCCCTCGTCTCACTTCAGGATTATTCGAGACACCTCGTTTCACTTCAGGGTTATGTGAGACACAATGTCCAAAGAAATAATAGGGGAAACGATGTTGGTATTGGCCCCTCATCTAAACAATATCTAGCTGCACCCCTTGCCCAAATCCCCATGATTTGGACTTCTGTTTATTGACCATTTACTACGGTTATTAACATAAGCGTAGCCCTCGTCTCACTTCAGGATTATGTGAAACACTGTGTCCAAAGAAATAGGGGAATGTTATTTGATACAGGCCCGACTTTAATTCTTTGCTTATTAACTTAGATATTTAAATAAGCCTATACTTTTTTTCTTAGTATCTTTGCGTATTAATTTATCCTAAGTCTTAAAATAAGCCTCACTCTGTTCTATTTCTTATTATAACCAACATTATAATCATGGTTATTACTTAACTCAAGGTCTAAGTGTAAACATAAGCTCCTTTCATCTTATACTCTTTTTAGTTACAATTCTAAGTTATATCTAGGCTAATTATCTTTAATTAGTCCAATTCTAACATCAATATCATAATTAGGCTCAATTTCAGTCTTAATTTCATTTTTATTACAGTCTTTACAATTGACATCCTATCTTTCGTTACTTCAGTGTTCTTATAATTTTAATCCATATTCACATTTAATCTATTCTAATCCACACACAAAGAAGAATGAGAAAAAAAAGGAAACTGAAATAAAATGAAAATCCAAAGCGTAGGAAAAATATGTAAATAGCGCATAAATAACAGTAAATAAATTAAAATACTGTAAATAAATAGAAAAGCTATAATTAATAGAAATAAACTAAAATTAACTAAAAAGAATAGCTAAAGGAAATAGACTGAAAGTAATTCTAAAAACTGTAAATAAACTACTAAAAAGGTTATTCTACAAATCGTAGTAAAAATACAACTATTGGAAACCATATTATTTTAAATTACTTAAAGAAATCTAAAATAATTACAATCACTCACTTGTGGTCCTAAGCCCTTCCCTTTTGTTCTTTCCAGACCTCTTGAGGGTATTAAATTTTTTTTATTAAAAAGATTCTCTCCTTAGAAAATTATTCCTTTTAGGGTCCTTCCTGAAAAGGTGAACCCAAGCGGAGAAAAATATAGAATGAGAAAAAGTGTTAGGCATAAGGTCTATTTATAGGGGTAGATGTGGATCTCTGATCGTTAGATTTGGGGACAAAATAAGATGCAACCATGTCATAGGCTAACTAGGATCCATCAAATGGAAGCACGGAAGGACCAGATGGAGCAAAAGAATGTGAAACAACGTGCATGAAACCTTTGGAACGATGGAAAATTTCCTTCGGTCCATAAAGTAAAGCGGGCTGACCAGGCGGTCAACCACCTCCCCTCCTAGACCGACCTAGGGCGTGGTTAGGTCGACCCTGCCCCATATATATATATATATATATATATATATATATATATATATATATATATATATATATATATATATATATATATATATATATGGGGCAGGGTTTAATTCGTATCTTTCTCATCTTAGCTCGGATTTTGACGTTCTATATATGGAAATTGACCGGAAAATTACCATGGACACAATGGAGCAACTCTTGCGGCTCAATTCTGATAATTTCACAAAGTTATTTTATCATTTCATTAATTAACGAATTGATTATTATGGGTTAAGTTTCGAGTTGTTACATTCTCCCCTCCTTAAGGGTTTCGTCCTCGAAATCTCTAGGATAAAAGAATGAACTAAATGTTTTCATCTAAGTTCTACAACCAGCTACTCAACCATCATCCATTACATCCATTGTCCTTAAGTCTTTCTAATGCGATTTATGATACTTATACCATTAGTGTAGTATCGATTCCCCTAACTAATGCAAAAGATTAGATGATCCACTGATTTAGTCGACCTCCTATTATGCAATTATGTTCGTGCCATGTATCCAAATGAATTTAAATTCCTTAATACTAACTGATAGTTCTATATGCGTGCGACAATCATCATCTAAATGCAACAATGATGTAATAATCATCCATTTATAGCAACCATGGAAAATAAAGAAAAATGCAAATGCACACATATCCATATGCATATGCCCTAGTGTCTTAGTTAGGCCGATCCCTAAAAGATAATAGTCTCTATTGTAAGTATATGCGTCCATTAGCATCCACTAGCAAACACTTGTAACCACTAGCATACATCATTCATAATATGTTCTAATAACATCTTTACATCAAATCCTACCATCCATAGGTTAAATCCTAAGTCCTACCCTCCCAAAGGACAATTAAGGAAGGAATCTATTCAAAACTAAAGATGGAAATAGGAAATTCTAAAACTTATTATAAAAAAGATGAGGATATAAGATACGAATTTTCTCCTAATCAAACCAATCTTCTCCGAAGTATTTATTACCATGTTGGGACCAGGTAGCAATTTCTATAGACTCTAAGCAACACGAAGGCGACTTGCACGGTCCTCTATAAAGAGCCTCGAAAGATTCCACTCTAATGCTAGCTTGAGAACTACTATCTTATGTGGATTCCACTAAAGAAAGATGCTTTTCCCAAGCTCTTCCAAAATCAAGGATACTCATTCCCAACCATGTGTGACTTACTATCCTACAAATTTCAATTTACCGTTCTTCTTTAGCCTGCTCACATGAATCAACATTTCTAGCTTCTCACTGGTGCCCTATATATTTTACGGGAAACTCTATTATTACTTCCATTAGTAACTACTGTTGTCTCCTATATAGCCTTACACATTTTTCGTCACTCCTTAGAGAATGATTCCTATCTATTCCATTTTTAAGAGTTTTATTTGGTATTTATCCTCTCATTTTAAAAACTAAGCTTCTAAATTTTCAAATCCCAAAATCTTTGTCCATAAAAGTGTTATCTTTAAGTTCTTCTTAAATTCAAAAATACTCGGTTGCTTAACATTTTATGTTTCTAGATTTGCATCCTTACATCTTTTTGAATTTACATTATTTCCTAAACCTGGAGGGAAAAACTTTCAAATTCTAAGTCCAAAACTTATTCTTCGCTTTCTTTTAAAGACCTTCCCAATTTTATATAAAATTTGAATTTTCAAATTCTACTTTTATTAATTTTTTCATTTCAAAAACTTATTTACTTTTTCACCTAACCATTTCCTTTTAAAATATCTTTAAAATATCCTTATGTGTTTTCAAAACATCTTCTTATTACACCTAACGGTCTCATACCTTAATGTAATGGAATTTCTTTCTCTTATGAGAAATTATTAACGCTAAATCTTCTATGAATCTTTTAAAAGAGAGTTTCATATTTATGTGAAATTACAGGAAACTTATTTAATTTTTTTTTCCGAAATAGGCTATATAAAATAAGATGCTCCTATTGATTTCATAGAAAATTATACCATTATTCTTTTTATTCCAATAGATTAAAGTATGTTTAATTTATATTCTCTTGCGATAGACATCTTCTAATATCTAACTTACTCTTTTCTTTTTAGAAAAAATCATTTTTAAAACTATTTTAATATATCCATAGCCATAAAATATTTTCTTATACTTATTTAAATAATAAGTGTATTTTACAAATCACTTTCATTTCTACTCTTAGAAATTATCTTTTAAAATTCATTTTTATTTAGGTTTAAAACCGATGTTGCGTAAAACACTGTTACTACGACCCAAAAAATACTAGTGTACAAATTTAATTAAAAATAAATACTAATAAACCTCACATATTAAGTAAAAACATTTCCTTTGGGAGTTACCTACTATAACAGTAGCGTTATTGTCTATGCTCCCTTTATTTTTACGAAAATATCTATTACAACAATAAATGTTGTAATCTATGTTTTCGATACTTAATACATCTTAGGTTGTTATATTTCAAATCTCTATTTACTTACAAAGAAACTAGTGATCTATATACATTCTATAATTCTTCAAAAAGAATTTCACTTTCAACAAAAGTTATATCATATAAAAACCAATTTAAATTTCTAACCATATTCCCAAAAACCCAGTATTTTTTTTTTAAATATTTATAATTATTCCTTTCAATTCTAATAATATCATTTTATTGGGTTATACATAAAGTGGATTTTTTTACTTACTACCCTAGGAGTATCCTTTTTAAAACCTTGGAAATCTTATTTCCTTACTTAAAGTCTTTTGTTCCTATACTCATATTTATTTTAAGGTACTGCTGTTAAATCCTCTTATATGAAACAACTATAATTTCCGCAATAATCTACATGGGGGCTTTCTTCTTTTCCTATCGACTGAATCTATTGTACATCTCCAATCTTTGCCTACCGCTCTTTGGATTTTCACAATCCGAACCTAAATGCACAAAATTGTTTCTCAAACTCTTTCCATGTGTAGACCTTCTCTATGCCCCCAAGAACACGCTTCCTTATGCCAAAAGTGATACTTAAAGGACTTTGCTTTTAACTAAAGAATGCGAGGTGTACGAAGAACCTCCTTAAGATGAGCAGAATGCTCCTTCATACTCTTGAAAAACTATAACATGTCATCCATGAATACCACCACAAACTTATTTAGGACGTCTATAAAACACGACTCATCAAATCAACAAAATAAGCCCAGGCATTGGTTAGCCCAAAAGGCCTAACCAACCATTCAAAGAATCCGTCGGGTGTCCTAAATGTGGTCTTATTAATGCTGTTACCAGTGATCCTAGCCTGATGAAATCCTGTGGCTAAATAGAGCTAGGAGAATACCGAAGAGCCAACTAACTAGTCAAAAAGATCATCTATCCTAGGAAGTGGACAACGATTCTTCTTCATAAGCTTATTTAATTCTTTATAGTCTACGCATGGTTGAAGAGAACCATCTTCTTTAGTAGCGAAGATGACTAGCGCTCCCCACTCCAATATGCTTCTTCTTATGATACCTTTCTCTAAAAGCTCACAGATATGCTTACTCAATTCCTTCCGCTCCCTAGGTGCCATGTGCCTCATGGGTAATGCTACCAGCTTAGCATTGTCAATCAAAAAAATCCTAAAGTCAATCTCTCTCTTAGGGGTAATCCCCTAACCTCCTCAAAGATGTCCGATAAATCTCTAATGACAGGAGCGAATCTAACTCTGCTGATGATGAATCGAGGGGACGAAGGAAACTTAACGTAACTGACCCTTGCGGGTCGCAAGAAACCTCGAGAGTCCTACCGCTGCATGTGTCTAGTCTAACGATTCTCCTTTAGCAATCTAATATAGCTCCTTTTGTGGATAGCCAATTCATCCCCAAATCATCTCATACCCTAAAAATCCCAATATATAGGCGTCATAATCAAACCCTTCTCCATTTCAAACCCCTATAAACCATTGACAAGTGTGTCGATCCTCGTATGGGGTTTGAAACAACAATGGAGTCCAGTGCTAAAGAGATGTCTATGTGCAAACAATCTACTGGAGAACTAGAGATCAAAGAGTGTGATGATCCTGAACTGATGTAACGACCCACTATTTCGAACAATTCGCATCCATACATGTCGGACTTGAATTGCTCAAAGCAACAAATTGTTAATTTTGTATTTGGCAAAACTCGGCATATACAGTTAATAAATCAATCACAAAATCACAGACACATAATACAACAATAAACAGCGTAATAGATAAATAATATCTCATGAAGCTACTATAAAACATCAAAGTCTGAAATAAAATACAACAGAATATCTCAAATACAATGTAGTCTCGAACACAAACAAATGACAAGTCTGACATAGATGACTGGAATAAACTAAAATAACCGAATAGATCAAAGATCTTTAAGTAAAGCTTTAAGCTTCAAAGGTGAGTCTAAAATGCTGTGTCACTCAGTCTGACCCGAGCATAAAACAAAACACATAACGCTCGAGTCAAGATTAACATTCTTATATAGTAAATTAAACTCAAGTAAAATGTCAACTGAAATACAAGTAACTTAAAGGATGTTTGAGATTTCCATCCTCTAAGGATTAGTGGAACTATCTACTATGTAGTAATATACGCTATTATAATATGTCTATAGTAAAGCAAACAATTAAAACAGTGTTAAGGCATTACCCGTATTCCCCTTAACACATTTTATATATATTCCCGTAGTCTATACAATGCTGTGTGATCCACTAAACCAGTGGTTTTCCCAGAGGACAATACATAGGTACGGTACAAAACAAACTCATAGAAGGCGCGATAAGGCATGTGACAAGGCACGCGACGTAATGCCAGGGTAGATATGCCGTTTGCACTCTCGGATTGGTGGTAACGCATAGCAGCTTCTACCGCCCACCACATGACACACTCCTAAATCAAAGGTGCACCGAATCAAATCACAAAAGCAATAGAATGGTATCGAAGAAATATGCTCGATTGGAGGAATGACCCCACTTGACCCGATATAGCTTCTGTTTTAGTCACATCGAGCAGACTCATGGGAGTCAGGGTTACCTTATTACCTCATATAGAATCGTCGCCAACCATCCTACTTCGTTCTGGAATTTCTACCACGTACACAATTGTTAAAGTGGTTTTTCGTATTTTTGCAGAGAGTATGACAATATCCGATTCCGGTCTCTTTAACAGCCAAACGCTTATTTCACACTATGGTCATTTCATTTCAATTAGCTCGTACTTCATATCAAAATGTCATATTCATTTCAAAAGCATATAAATTCGATATCATTATCTACTTTAAATAATATTCATTTCCAGAATCGTAACACTTTCAAAATTATAACACTTTTGAAATCATAACACTTTTGAAATCGTAACACTTTCGTAATCATGACACTTTTGAAATTAGTATACATATTAAAATAGTTATAAATCAAAATAGTTATATATTAAAATAATTTATATATTAAAATAGTTTATATATATTAGAAAGACTTTATATATAAAAAAATAGTTTCCTCCAATTTCAAAAATCGATTCAAATCAACTTCAATTCCAAAAATTCAATTTTAAATCAATCCTAGTTCATCAATTACAATTCAATTCAAATTCTCAATAAGCCATTTTAATTTATATTGATTTCAAATACCGATTTGAACTACAAATTAAACCATTTCAATTTCAATAGATTTCAAAGTTTAAATATTCAAACATTCAAATTTCACTTGTACTTCAAATTCAGCTTACTATTATTTAGTTTTGAAATATTCACTTAATCAATCCAATAATTATTTAAATACAATCTCAAATTACAAATTTAAATAAAACTAAATATCGCATTTTAATTTTATTTAAATTTGAAAATATTCATTTAATCACCTTTAATCAAAAATCAAGTTATAAAATCATATATTTAAAATCTCAAATTCAATAAGTTTCAAGTTAATTTTATTTAAGTATAATTCTTTAACGAATACAATTTCAAATCAATTTCAATTTATCTTCCCAACCTTAATTTATTATAATTATTACAAAATCAGTTTTTTAAAATATAATTTTAAACAAATATCTAGACATATTACATACTAGTTAAATTAAATTTTATTAAATTAAATCTTATTATTAAATTTATTTTATATTAAATCTATTTTTATATATTTTAAAACAGTAAAAATATAGGTAAAATCTTAAAAATTATACTTACAAAACTAACTTATAAATTTAAAATTTCCAAAACATATAATTTTAAAAATCTAAAATTTAGACACATATAAAATAACATTTGTATATATATTATATTTTTAAAATCAATATTTATTAAAACCCATATATTTCCTTTCAAAACTTTGGAAATCATTTTCAAAATATAGACCAATGGTGTCCGTATATAATTTTCTATCCTATGGTCAAGTGATACGAATATTTATCATTTCAATCCGCAATTTAAATATTTACGTGTATATATCATTTCAACCCGCAATCCTAAAATTCAAAATCGCTGAAAATCACTTGGGTTTATCATTTCAAGCCGTAACGATTTTCCCATATTCTAGAATATCGTCCGGGTATGTATCATTTCAACCTATAGGGAATTCTAAACTAACATGTAACTTGCAGAGTGAGAACAAATATGATAATAACACAACATATCAACGACATGCAGATATCATCGGTGATAAATTTAAATATATACAACAGGTTACGGTGTCATATGTCAATTATTCACAGGTTAACAATTCTAAAGGTTAAAAAATCATATTCAACAAATAAATAACTAACAATTCTAATCTAACAACATATTTCAATCGTCATTTCAAGTGAGCTAAATTTACTAAATATAAGAATGTTAACCGTGATTGATTTCTCACCTTTCGAGACTAGACGAATAACAAGAGCAAGGTGCGACGAATCCAAGCACGGTACGATGAACACGAATTCGACGAACAAAGTTGATAGCTTGGAATCGATGGGAACAAATAAAAACTAGGTTGATATAACACTGAAAAAAAAAATTATATTATATATTCGTTTCAAGACATCAACATAACATATTCTACATATCTGTGTGTATATATTCTTAAAATCAATATTCGATTTAAAACATCTATTTAAAATAAAAATCTTGATATTATATTATTTTATTATTATTATTTTCTTCCTAAAGTCGATTTTTATTAAAACATATATAATAAAATCAAAATATCTATATTTATTTATTTTTTAAAATCAGTATATAAAAATCCATATTCTATTTAAAACTCACATTAAAATAAACCTTTATGTATTATATTATAAAATCAATTTTTAGTTCAAGACACATAATAAAATAGATAACTTGGTTGCACTTAATGCTGTGCTTGTACATCGTGCACTAACAAATGCCATAATCCTTGTCCCAGAACGTGGAACACAAATTCCAAGCAAACATATTGGCGGCTGCTCGGTTGATGAGTATAGACGATGGGTCAGAGCAGTAGGAGGCTTGAGGAAATTGGAGGAAGAACAGATCAGCCTGGGGTCGAGGAAGGACAGCGAGAGGGAGGGTGGCTTTCGGATGGGAAAAGGAGGTGGAGGATGCAAGGAGATGGACGACGTCAGGTGAGGCTATGATCGCATGAGAGAGGGCTTGTTGATGTTGGCTGACGTTTGCAGTAGGGAGAGTGGAGATGCAGGCGGAACTAGCTGCATTAGTGGCGGAGGCTGAGCAAGGTTCGGGCATGGCAGTAGAGAGGACGGAAGGTGGTGGGCGGTTGCAGGCACTGGGTTGAAGAGGTAAAGGCCTTGGCTCGGCGGGTTGCTTTAGGCTGTTGGTGGGGTCTCGGCAAGGAGTCTGGGTAGTGTGCGAGTTGGTGGTTACGGTGGCGGGCACAGGTGCGGGTTTGAGGAGGTGTTTCGGTGTCTCTATATACACAGCGGTTTGTATATTATAAAAGCAACATAGAAAATATAAAATTATATTTTATGTTATACGTGTGAACTGGGTGACGTGCTCGGCTGTTAAGGGTTGAATGACGAAGATGGAAGGTGGATCTTGTTTGGAAATGGTACGGTGAAGAAGAGAAAGGAAACAAGCTGGCTTCCATATATAACTTTGTATATATTATTCTTTTGAAAAGCAGACATGCATAGGAAGAAGAGAAAGCAGAGAAGTTAAAATAGATGAATGAAACGGCTTAAATTGAAACCATTGAGAATAGAGAAAGTCAAATAATAATTTCTAGGAATAGAAAAAAGCCATGTGCTTGATTTAGAAAAAAATAAAATCCAGTGGCCATTGGGTTTAACATGATGGATAACAGACAGGCACAAGGAATTCAAAAGATTCAAATCGGTACCAATACGGTTGCCGTTTTGTCGATTTCACCACGTACCGAACTTCGAAATACACAAATGAATATAATGTGGACATCAGCACGACGAGACGATTAGAATGGTACACATATATCAGCAATACGATCATCCCATCGAAATTCGAATTTCGGTACCAAAATTGTTGTTAATTTGCTAAATAAGATATACGGGGCTAGATAATACCAATTTTAAGAAAACCAATTATGACGTCTCACTCGGAAAATAGTTTGCATTTTAATTATATAAAAACATTCAGATTTCGAAAAAAATTATTTTCAACAAATCAACTGATTTTAAATTGAAATTGAAAATTAAATTACAGAACCAACTTCCATATTTTCTGATGAAAATCTAACATTCGCTACGTTTAAATAGATGTATTTCAAACATAAAATTTTCATTTCAAAATTTAATTATTTATTTTCATGAAAATTTCAATTAATTACGCTATAAAAATCGTTAAAATTTATGGGTCGTTACACTCTCCCCCACTCAAAACTTTTCGTCCCCAAAAAGAAACGAGATAGGAGAATAGAGGCAACCAGAAAGTAAAGATAAATTTGAAATACATATTATCAGATACATAATAAATTCAAACCGTATAAATTTGATTATTTTTTTAAACTTTTATATTCAATTAATTTGGTTTTAATCCACTTTATTTAATCAATAATATTCATTTATATTTGTATTTTGTCGATTTTCAATTCAAGCTATTTTCATTCAATTTGATTTATTTTAATTTATTAATATCTGTTACAAAAATTTCTTTCGAACCAATTTTTTTTGATTTAACTCATTTATTAAATCTATTTATCTTCAGTGGAGTTGATTCCACTAAAAATTCAATTATAACTATTCTTAAATCCATATTTATTTACAGAAATAGTATTTTTCTTTTATTATTTAATTTATTTCACTTACATTACTTATAACATCAATTAAATATATAAAAATTCAATATAACAAACAAATTTTATTTAAAATTTCCCTTATCAGAATTTCAATTTTGGACGTCTTATTACTTACATTTATGGCATATTATTCAATTTCATATTCTTATTACATTCAAACTTTTCTCAGGTAAGTTTTGTTAACGTTTCCTATGTAATTGAGCACCATACCAATTTACCTATTATTTACAATATTTTTATTAAGAAAAATTTGATTTGAACAATTTATTACCTAAGTTTCTCTTGTATAACCTTCAATTACACATCCACATTCATTTTTAACTTTTTGAATAGTTTAGGTATATATATATATATATTAGAATTGCAATTGAGTGTTATGTAAATTAAATTTCTCCTATTTCAACTGTTTCAAGTTGTTTAGATCCATTCTCATTTTAGATACTCCTACTATTCAAATATTTGTTTCATTATAATAATAGAAACCATTACTTAACACGAAATTTAAGAATTAAAATTTTCTCGGTTTCACGTCAAACTATTTTAGGAATATATACATATATATAGTTTATACATCAAACCATACTTTAGAAATTTAATCAAATCCCTTTTCTAAAACAAAATTGTAGCAAAACTATTAAGTGGTCTCTCCACTATGAGACTCAAAAATGAATGTCGATGATATTGCAGTCGTCACCAAAATTATTTTTTAGCGACAAAAGAGAAGAGTACCAACTTACTTTATTTTAAAATTCTTTGAAAACAATTTATATTCGAAAATACTTTCAAATAATATATTCTTTCAAACCATGAAAACCAAATTTTGTAAAGCATCGGTAATTAAATTCTTAAATCCTTATTAAATTTATTTCATTTTCAAATCAAATAAACCCTGTTTCTAAAATGTCAACACCTTGTAACATATAACAATAGAAAATGATTTAGTAGTGTTGACAAAAATAATAAATGACAATCTAGTATTATCATTCCTAACAACCAATTTATAAACTATCCAATTTCAGAAAATTATATTTTCATATATAAAATATAACCATACATGAAATTATATCATTTACCAATTTCGAAAATAGTATTGTGTCAATTTTATTTGTTCAAGTGTTTTGGAATTTCTATCGATAGTGCGTGCCCGACGAATCGATCGAAAACCAAAAATTCAAACTTAACAACTCAAACAACACACTATAAACATTTTTCTAAATAAATTACAAATACGCTCCCTCACAGGATGATTCCAAAATAGATTTATAGAATAAGGACAGAGATTCAAATTTAGAGGAATACTAATCAAAAGAAATTCTAACTAGAAGATAGGCTCGAAAGGAAGATAAGATAATTAAATTACAAAAGATAAAAGATGGATAAATTCAAATAAATCGCAGACGACCTTAAGTGGGTCAACCGAGACTTAGAGAAGGCAAGAATATCATCAACGAAACCCGGACAAGCTGGTTGAGGACATTGCAACAAATGTGATTCACAAGATCAATGAAGAAGGTAGGAGCATTGGTTAACCCAAAGGGCATGACAAACCATTCACAAAAACCATTTCTCCAAAAGGAAGAATAACATGTCAAGCTCCAAGAAGAAGAGCGATGCAGAATTCAATTTCCCGCTTGGGAGGAGGGGGTGTGACTTCATCAAACATCAGGATAATCCCTGACTATCAGGGTGGAGTCAAGATTACTTGGCAGTGAATCAAACAAATAGATAGAACTGCCTGCAAAATGCTGAGGCATTTGACATTCTATCGCCAGAGAATTACCGGGGTCGTCTACTAGAGAAACGGTTCGGGCTATTCAAGAGATAACAACATCTTACCGAGGACGTAGAAATCTTCGGTGAATCGACGTTGTTGAAAGGAGTTTCACCCCTTTACGAATCGTACTAAGGTTGGTGGAACCGTCGAGGGGATTAGTCACACATATAAGGACGAAGTTGCCAATTGAGATGGCAAGATAGATCAACAGAAATAGAGCTATGGGATGCTTCAGGATCAAGAAGAACATGAATAGGAAAGACAACAACGGATTTCATAACAAAGGAAAGTTCCATATTTCAAGCGAAATCCGAAACGAAGAGGAAGAGGATCAACCTCGAACGAAGGTGATTCCGTAATTAAATTTTACTCCATATGCTAAGTTTTTCCTAAACCAGAGCTCCGATACCGAATGTAATGACCCGCAATTTCGAACCATTCGCATCCGCACATATCGGACTTGAATTGCTTAAAACAACAGATTTTTAATTTTATATTTGGGAAAGCTCAGCATATACAGTAAATAAATCAATCACAGAATCATAGACACAGAGTAATACAATAATAAGCAACGAAATAGGTAAATAGTAGTTCATGAAGCTACTATAAAACATCAGAGTCTGAAATAAAATGCAACAGAATATCTCAAATACAATATAGTCTTGAACATAAACAGATGACAAGTCTGACATAGATGACTGGATTAAACTGAAATAACTGAATAGAAGAAAGATCTTCAAGTAAAGCTTAAAGCTCCAAAAGTGAGTCTCAAATGCTGTGTCACACAATCTGACCCGAGCATAAAGCAAAACACAAAACACTCGAGTCAGGATTAACATTCTTATATAGTAAACTAAAATCAACTGAAATACAAGTAACTTAAAGGATGTTTGGGATTTACATCGTCTAAGGATCCATGGAAGTATCTACTATGTAGTAATATACGCTATTATAATATTTCTAAAATCGCGTTAAGGCGTTACCCATTTCTCCCTTAACACATTTTATATACATTCCCCCAGTCCATACAATGTCGTATGCTCGACCAAACCGGTGGTTTACCCAGATGACACCATATAGGTATGGTACAAAACAAACTCGTAAAAGGCGCGAAAAGGCATGTGACAAGGCACGTAAGGCAATGCCAGGGTAGATATACCATTTGCACTCCTGGACTGGTGGTAACGCTTAGAAGCTACTACCGCCCACCTCGTGACACACTCCCAAATCAAAGATGCACCCAATCAAATCACAAAAGCAATATAATGGTATCGAAGAAATGCGCCTGATCAACCCCACTTGGCCCGGTATAGCTTCTGTTTGAGTCACATCATGCTAACTCATGGAAGTCAGGGCTACATTAATACCTCATATAGAATCGTCGCCAACCATTCTACATCGTTTTGGAATCTTCACCACGTACACAGTTGTTAAAGTGGTTTTTGGTATTGGAAGAGAGTATGACAATATCCAATCTCGGTCTCTTTAACTACCAAACGCTTATTTCACACCTGGTCATTTCATTTCAATTAGCTCATACTTCGTATCAAAATGTCATATTCATTTCAAACTGTATAAATTCGATATCATTATTCACTTTAAATAATATTCATTTCCAGAATCGTAACAATTTTGGTATCATAACACTTTCAAAATCATAACGCTTTCAAAATCATAACGCTTTCATAATCATAACACTTTTGAAATTAATATATATATATATATATATATATATATATTAAAATAGTTATAAATTCAAATAGTTATATATTAAAATAATTTATATATTAAAATAGTTTATATATATTAAAAACACTTTATATACAAAAAATAGTTCCCTCCAGTTTTACAAATCGATTCAAATCAACTTAATATCCAAAAATTCAATTTTAAATCAATCCCAGTTCATCAATTACGATTCAATTCAAATTCTCAATGAGGCATTTTAATTTATATCGATTTCAAATACCGATTTGAACTACAAATTAAACCGTTTCAATTTCAATAGATTCAAAGTTTAAATATTCAAACATTTACAATAACTCAATAAATTTCATTTGTACTTCAAATTCAAATTTACTATTATTTAGTTTTGAAATATTCACTTAATCAATCCAATAATCATTTAAATACAATCTCAAATTACAAATTTAAATAAAACTAAATATCACATTTCAATTTTATTTAAATTCGAAAATATTCATTTAATCACCTTTGATCAATAATTAAGTTATAAAATCATATCTTTAAAATATCAAATTTAATAAGTTTCAAGTCAATTTTATTTAAGTATAATTCTTAAACAGATACAATTTCAAATCAATTTATCTTCCCAACCTTAATTTATTATAGTTATTACAAAATCTATGTTTTTAAATATAATTTTAAATAAGTACGTAGACATATTATATACTAATTAAATTAAATTTTATTAAATTAAATCTTATTATTAAATTTATTTTATATTAAATTTATTTTTATATAATTTAAAATAGTAAAAATTATTGGTAAAATCTTAAAAATTATATTTTCAAAACTAACTTATAAATTTAAAATTTCCAAAACATATAATTTTAAAAATCTAAAATTTAGACATATATAAAATAACATTTATATATATTATACTTTAAAAATCAATATTTATTAAAACCCGTATATTTCCTTTCAAAACTTTGGAAATTATTTTCAAAATATAGACCAACGGTGTCCGTATATAATTTTCTATCCTATGGTCAAGTGATACAGATATTTACCATTTCAATCCGCAATTTAAATATCTACGGGTATATATCATTTCAACCCGCAATCCCAAAATTCAAAATCAATGGAAATCACTTGGGTTTATCTTTTTAACCTATAACGATTTTCCCCTATTCTAGAATATCGTTCGGGTATGTATCATATTGACCCATAGGGAATTCTAAACTAATAGGGAACTTGCAGAGTAAGAACAAATATGATAATAATACAACATATCAACAACATGCAGATATCATCGGTGATAAATTTAAATATATACAACAGGTTATGGTGTCATATGTCAATTAATCACATGTTAACAATTTTAAAGGATAAAAAATCATATTCAACAATTAAATAACTAAAAATTCTAATATAATAACATATTTCAATCATTATTTTAAGTGAATAAATTTACTAAACATACGAATGTTAATCGTGAGTGATTTCTCACCTTTCGATGCTAATGGAATAACAAGAGCAAGGTGCGATGAATCCAAGCACAGATTTCAAAGCATGGTACGATGAACACGAATTCGACGAACAAAGTTAATAGCTTGGAATCGATGGAAACAAATCAAAACCAACTTGATATAACACTGAAACAAACTATATGTTATATTATATATTCATTTCAAGATATTAACATAACATATTATACATACGTGTATATATATAGACACACACACACATTCTCAAAATCAATATTAGATTTAAAACATTTATTTAAAATAAACATCTTTATATTATATTATTTTATTATTATTATTTTTCTTCTTCTTATAGTCGATATTTATTAAAACATATATAATAAAATCAATATATATATATATATTTATTTATTTAATAGTGCAAATTAGTCACAAGGGCCTCTTTAGTAAGTGCAATTAGTTTCTAGGACACACAACTGAAATAATTACTTTTAAGGACAAAATGCAAAATAGTAAGTTTTTAAGGCCTAAAAACCTATGAAATTGTGTCCTTGAAAGTAATTGGACTGTTGACTTTGTCCTTAAAAGTAATTATTCTGCTGACTTTGGCCTTGAAATTAATTTCTGTGAATGTGTGTCCTAGAAACTAATTGGACAGCAAAGTTTGTCCTTCTAGTGAAATGACCCTTTTTAAAATGAATATTCTATTTAAAACTCATATTAAAATAAACCTTTATGTATTATATTATAAAATCAGTTTTTAGTTCAAGACACGTAATAAAATAGAAAACTTGGATGCACTTAATGTTGTGCTTGTACATCGTTCACCAACAAATGCCATAATGTTTGTCCCAAATCTTGGAACACAAATTTCAAGCAAACATACTAGCGGCTGCTCGGTTAATGAGTATAGGCGATGGGTTGGAGCATTGGGAGGCTTGCGGAAAATGAAGGAAGAACAGATCGGCCTAGGGTCGAGGAAGGACAGCGAGAGCGAGAGTGGCTTTCAGATGGAAAAAGGTGGTGGAGGATGCAAGGAGATGGACGATGTCAGGTGAGGCTATGAACGCATGAGAGGGGGATTTCAAGTTGTTGATGTTAGCTGATGTTTGCAGTGGGGAGAGTGGAGATGCAAGCGGATCTGGCTTGGTCAGTGGCGGAGGCTGAGCAAGGTTCAGGCATGGCAGTAGTGAAGGCGGAAGATGGTGGGCGGTTGTAGGCACTGGGTTGAAGAGGTAAAGGCCTTGGCTCGACGGGTTGCTTTAGGCTGTTGGTGGGGTCTCGACAAGGGGTCTTGGTGGTATGCGAGTTGGTGGTTACGGTGGTCGACACTGGTGTAGGTTTTAGGAAGTGCTTGGGTGTCTCTGTAAGTTTGTATATTATAAAAGCAACAGAGAAAATATAAAACTTTATATCATGTTATATGTGCGAACTGGGTGACGTGAACCGTTGAGCGTTGAATGATGAAGATGGAAGGTGGATCTTGTTCGGAAATGGTGCGGTGAACAAGAGAAAGGAAGAGAGAGGAAACAAGCTGGATTCCATATATAACTTTGTATATATTATTCTTCTAAAAAGCAGCCATGTATAGAAAGAAGAGAAAGAAGAAAAGTTAAAATGGATGAATGAACCAACTTAAACTGAAACCATTGAGAATAGAAAAAGTCAAATAATAATTTCTGGGAATAGCAAAAGGCCATGTGCATGACTCAAAAATAATAATAACTAGTGACCATTGAATTTAACACGGTGGATAATGAATGGACACAAGGAATTCAAAAGGTCCAAATCTGTACCGATACGGTTAGCCATTTTGTCGATTTCGCCACATATCAAACTCCAAAATACACAAATGAATATACTGTGGATATCGACATGACAAGACGATAAGAATGGTACATAAATATGAGCAATATGATCATCTTATCAAAATTCAAATTTCGGTGCCAAAACTACTGTTAATTTGCCAAAAATAAGATAAATAGGGCAAGAGAAGACCAAATTAAACAAAACGAATTATGACGTCTCACTCGAAAATAGTTTGCATTTTTGTTATATAAAAATATTTAGATTTCGAAAAAAATTTATGTTCAATAAATCAACTGATTTTTAAATTGAAAATTAAATTATAGAACTAACTTCCATATTTTCTAGTGAAAATCTGACGCTTGCTACGTTTAAATAGATGTATTTCAAATATCAAATTTTCATTTCAAAATTTTATTATTTATTTTCAAGAAAATTTCAGTTAATTACACTATAAAAATCGTTAAAATTTATGGGGTCATTATAATAAAAAAGTGTCTTTATGGGAAAATCCAAAATAGAGATCAAAACCTTCTATGGAGACTTTTCTACCTCAATTCGGTCCATTACTATAAGGAGCTACATCCAAAGCTTGTACTTGCGCTATAAGTGTGCCTGCTCTCTGCCTCGTCCTCTAAGGACATGCCCTACTAAGATGATCAGGCTACCCATAGTTGAAACACCTCCCCTTGGTCAATTTATTCTTATAGTCCTTTGCGAAATGTCCAACCAATCCTTAACTAAGACATTTTCTCGCTTTTCCTGATCCGCTTCTGTACGATTCAAAAAAAATGCAGACGGTTTCCATTACCTCCTTTCCTCTTGTCCTTATCCTCCTTCCACCATGAATCTCTATACTGTACAGTCTTCATTCTTAGTACTTGCATGGTTAAATTCTGCATATACATATATATCTAAACTTATAATGTTAGTATTTATATTTTATAATCTATTCTAAGGTTGTTGTCACCAAAACCATCATCTCATGGACTAACAATCTCCCCCATTTTGATGATGACAACCTTTGTTTATAAAATATTATTTCTATCCTAATAACTCCCCCTAAAACTAACAACTCCCCCTTAATCTATACCTAACTATCCTATTTTATATTTCTCCTCCTTTGTCATCAACAAAAACTAACTCCAAACTATATAACCCACCCTTAATCTAATACTATATGACATGTGATTATAATGATAGTGTTATCATAAATAATCAACACTTAATCCTAAATTACTAACTATCCTAACTAAGAATCTATTATAATACTTATAATAGTTAGAAAAATATAAGAACATAAATTATTTATTAAGTATATTTCAACACACTCATCAAAACCAATCATGTCAGACAAGTCGAACAAATTAATCAAGTCAATCAAGTCAAACAAGTCAATCAAGTCAATCAAAACATACCAAACAAATCAAAAACTAATAATCCTATATTAAAAAACTATACGACAAACTCCTCCTAGATAAAATACACTCGTTATGTATACATGTATGCAATATGTAATTTGTAATGCAGAATGAAATGTATGACATATGCAATGTAGCATGAGATAATACGCAGAATGAAGTGCAACTTGTGATGCAAATAATTATGATATGCATTGTAATTTTTGATGTAATATGCAATAAGATGAGATATGAAATAAGATGCATAATGATATGTAATATGAAACAAAATGATAATGAAGTAAAAATAATAATATGCAAAATGATATGATGATATATACACTACGGTAAGTGACATCCACATTATAAGATAAACATGAGTAATAAGTAATATCTAATTGATAAGCATATATATATATATATATATATATATATATATATATCAAATTACTTGTTATAAATTACTTCAACCAAACAAAGGTAATACACACTAATTACTTGACTTAAGTTAAGGAAACTAATGAATGAGACTGAAAGAGTAGTAAAGAAAAGTGTTTAAAGGTAATAAATGATATTAAAATTATAACATATTTATGAAAGGTAGTGATCAAACTCAATATCAAAATTAAATTGCTAAGAAATATGGACCTAAACTATGTATATATATATGATCAAATATATTTTTATAAAAATTAATAGCCTACTTATTTAATTTAAAATAATAATTTTAACTTGATTGTTTTTATTTTTTTATTTTTAAGAATCCAAACTTCCATGTTCATAAAATGCTTAACTTACTAATTAAAACCTTTATATTAAATTTTTATTGATCAAAATATTTAGAAACATGTTTAAACATCTTTTAAATTAAAAAAATATCATAATGAAATATTAAATAAAATGATAAAGATTGAAAAACTAAAATAAACATGTGTTATATTAAGGCCTCTTACTTTTTTTTAAAAAATTAATTAATTATAAAGAATATATTTAAACATGAAATTTATTTTAAAATATTCAAATATAAGTTAGAAAATAACTTCTAAAAAGAATAGAGAAAAATTCTTAATTTAAATATTATTTTTACACAGTTTAAAGTTTCATAGAGAAAAAAAAAGTATTTAAAGAATGCTATAAAAAGTTTTTGCAGTAAAAAATATTCGAAACTTTATAAAACTGAAATTGTAGCTTTTACCAAATACTGTGTAAAGTTTCTGAAACTCTACAGCGTTTCAAAGCACAGAAATGCTATAAAAACGAATTTGCAGTACTTACAAAACATTACAGAAGAAAAGAAGCATTTTAGAAATGCTATCTAAAATTCCGGTCATGTGATGTGGTGCTATCTTATTTATTGAAAAAATATATAAATTGAGCCTTATTCTAACATTCTAAATTCATTCTATTAATTTCTTAAAGTTATAAAATTAGTATCTTAAAAGAAATAGAGTATGAGAAGTAAAAATAACATTAGCAAAGTTGAAATCATGAATGAATCTATGCTTTTCTACTTAGTATAGTTGTAATAAATTAGCTGTAGATTTTATTTGAAAGAAAACACACTTTAAAAGACTTTAGAAAAAAATTAGACATATACATTGATATTTATACTATGGCGGTTGATATATGGACCAATATATCAAAACTTATAAAAGAGATAAATTTGTATACCTAACTAAATGCATATATACATATACATATACATATACATATACATATACATATATATATATATATATATATATATATATATATTCCTAAATGCAACAATAAAGATGAAATAATAGTAAAGCGTACCAATTTTTTCATTCCATCTTTCTAACTTTGTTGTTCTTCCATTGTCATGATTCACACATTTATATCTTTCAGAATTTGATGATGAGATCTGCTCTATTGCGATGGGCTTGTTTTTCTAATCATCGTACTATATTCATTTGCTGAATTTGGAGGCCGTATGAGAAAGATATAGATGATTTAGTAGATTGACCAACTTGACGCCAAAACTTTGAATTTGAATTTTGAATGAATGGACATTCAACCACTATAAACAGGCCCAACGGTCACCACTTTTCATTTTAATTGCTCTTCTTCTTCTTCTTTCCGTTTTTCTATATACTATTAAACTTTTAGAGGGCATAAATCCTTCGTTTCTTAGCGGAATTGGATGAAACCAGCGGCAAATCAGAGAGAAAGGCAAGGGCTACGATCTACTAATAGTCTGGTGTTGAATTTGGATGGTATTGTGATGCAAAAGGCCGAACAGTAGAAGAAATGTAGAAGATCCTGTACACAGTTTTTCGGTTTTGGATATCCAACTTCAAACTGTCATATTTCACTCAATTTTGATAGGAATTTGATGGTCCACCCATCAAAACGACCGCGAGAACAAGAACTACAATCTGGAAAAGTAATGGGAACAAAATACTCAAATCTCTGGATGCAATTTGAAGAATACCTTTGACAGTTTTGCCTTCTTTTTCTCTTTGTTCACCAAAACTTCATTTGACCACAACTTGGTCATTTCTTGACGAATTCGCACGAAACCAGTGACATTGCGAAGTAGATGGAGAGAAGTACGGTATCAAATCAAGTTGTAGATGAGGACCAAAAGTTTTGAATTGATCTGGTACCCATTTCTTTGTCGGTTTCTATTATATATCCATTTGTTCTTCTTGATCGATGAATGATTATCTGGTATCTTTTAACCTACAGTCATTAGACATAATTCTTATCCTGCAAAAGAACATAACCTTTTAAAGAATAAAGTGGCTTTTCAAAATAATTAAATATAGTTTTAAACAAAAATATCATGATGATTCTGTGACATATTCATATGAAAATAGTGTTAATCAAATCCTGAAAAATCGCCATTTTAAAAACTTTTTCAAAATTCAGATTATGAAAACTTTGAAAACCTTGCTCTAATACCAATTATGAGAAATGCAGATTATGGATCTTAAGGCTAAGATTAACACTAGAGGGGGTGAATAGTGTTAATAAAGAATTACTAAATCTTCTTAATTTATGTTAATTTAGACACAAAAGTATGCAATATACAGACATGGATATGATCACAGAAACAATCACAGATGCAGAAATAAAATAAAAGCAGTAAAGGAAAGAATACACCAGATTTTATACTGGTACGGAGTTACCCTACTACATCCAGTTCCGCAACACAAGTACGTATTTCCTTTCAAAAGCAATTATACAATTACACCCTTGGTTTCAAGGCTACGAGGTACACACTCCACAATTTCGATCCTCTGGATAGAGATACTTGATTTCCGGGCCACAAGTTTACCCAATTGATTTACCAAGGCAACAATCACACCTTTTCCCTTTTGATTGATTTCCAAGGCTACAATCACACCTTTTCTCGCTTAATAGATTACAAAGAAGTCTATAACTCTGAATAGCATTGAGAATCTTGTAGAGATAGTGATAGAGAATCAAACTAGAAGTAATCGAGTATGATTCAATGTTGATTTCGACAGAGTAATGATAAGAATATGTATTAAGAAATGAGGAAGAAGAAGAGGAGTGAAAACCAGAAAATTATGATTAAAAATTCGTTGAAACTGACCCCTATTTATATAAGAACAACAGTCATGACCATTCATGAAGAGTTATGGCGAATAGACACTTCTTTTGAAATTTGAATTTTTGAATCAAACTGTCACCATGTCGACATGGTCATGCTAGGCATGTCGACATCCCATTAGGTTTTTTTGGTGTTTTTGATTTTCTTTGAAAATAACCTTTATCTTATATAAAAACTATTTTAAACTTTATAAACATACTTGACCATAGTTAAAATTCATAAATATAAAGAATAATATATATAGATTTTAACTATAGTTTTATATTTAAATCTAAGTATAAATATTTAAAAGTTAAATGTATTATTTAAAAAGATAGTTTAAAATCAAGAGTAATTTGACTTTGAAAATAAAGATGTTTTTTAGGCTAAAATTATTTAAAATCAGGATCGAGGGTTTTGAATCTTTTAAAAGGAAAGTTTTGAAAACATTTTGAAAACATGATATAATTTTGAAAAATCATTTTGAATAAAAGTTAGCGGATACAAAACAATGTTCCACTAGATTTTTCGTAGGTTCCATCCAACTTAGGGTTCCATCCCTTTAACGGGCTCGAAGTGGATTTCATTCCACGAATAACTTGGATTTTATGATGACAGTGCTTTTCTACGAGTTTTAACAAAAATTCCTAATAATAATAAAAAAGGCTTATCCATGAAATCTTGAACTCTTGATAATCTTGATACTCATGAGTCTTTTATCTTGATATCTTGAATCTCTATACTGTACAGTCTTCATTCTTAGTACCTGCATGGTTAAGTCCTGCATATACATATATATCTAAACTTATAATGTTAGTATTTATATTTTATAATCTATTCTAAGGTTGTTGTTATCAAAACCATCATCTCACGGACTAACAATCTCCCCTTTTTTGATGATGACAACCTTTGTTTATAAAATATTATTTCTATCCTAATAACTCCCCTTAAAACTAACAACTTCCCCTTAATCTATACCTAACTATCCTATTTTATATTTCTTCCCTTTTGTCATCAACAAAAACTAACCCCAAACTATATAACTCCCCCTTAATCTAATACTATATGACATGTGATTATAATGATCGTGTTATCATAAATAATCAACACTTAACTCTAAAAACTTAATCCTAAATTACTACCTATCCTAACTAGGAATCTATCATAATACTTATAATAGTTAGAAAGATATAAGAACATAAATTATTTATTAAGTATATTTCAACACACTCATCAAAACCAATCATGTCAGACAAGTCGAACAAATTAATCAAGTCAATCAAAACATACCAAACAAATCAAAAACTAATAATCATATATTATAAAACAATATGACAAACTCCTCCTAAATAAAATACACTCGTTATGTATACATGTATGCAATATGTAGTTTGTAATGCAGAATGAAATGTATGACATATGCAATGTAGCATGAGATAATACGCAGAATGAAGTGCAACTTGTGATGCAAATAATTATGATATGCATTGTAATTTATGATGTAATATGCAATAAGATGAGATATGAAATAGGATGCATAATGATATGTAATATGAAACAAAATGATAATGAAGTAAAAATAATAATATGCAGAATGATATGACGATATATATACTACGATAAGTGACATCCAGATTATAAGATAAACATGAGTAATAAGTAATATCTAATTGATAAGCATATATATATATATATATATATATAAATCAAATTATTTATTATAAATTACTTCAACCAAACAAAGGTAATACACACCAATTACTAGACTTAAGTTAAGGAAACTAATGAATGAGACTGAAAGAGTAGTAAAGAAAAGAGTTTAAAGGTAATAAATGATCTTAAAATTATAACATATTTATGAAAGGTAGTGATCAAACTCAATATCAAAATTAAATTGCTAAGAAATATGGACCAAAACTATATATATATATATATATATATATGATCAAATATATTTTTATAAAAATTAATAGCCTACTTATTTAATTTAAAATAATTATTTTAGCTTGGTTATTTTTATTTTTTTATTTTGAAGAATTCAAACTTCCATGTTTATAAAATACTTAACTTACTAATTAAAACCTTTATATTAAATTTGTATTAATTAAAATATTTAGAAATATGTTTAAACATCTTTTAAATTTAAAAAATATCATAATGAATTATTAAATAAAATGATAAAGATTGAAAAACTAAAATAAACATGTGTTATATTAAGGCCTCTTACTTTTTAAAAAATATATTTAATTTATTATAAAGAATATATTTAAACATGAAATTTATTTTAAAATATTCAAATATAAGTTAGAAAATAACTTCTAAAAAGAATAGAGAAAAATTCTTAATTTAAATATTATTTTTACATAGTTTAAAGTTTCATAAAGAAAAAAAATAGTATTTAAAGAATGTGATAAAAAGTTTTTGTAGTAAAAAATATTCGAAACTTTATAAAACTGAAATTGTAGCTTTTACCAAATACTGTGTAAAGTTTCTGAAACTTTACAGCGTTTCAAAGCACAGAAATGCTATAAAAACGAATTTGCAGTACTTACAAAACATTACAGAAGAAAAGAAGCATTTTAGAAATACTATATAAAATTCTGGTCATGTGATGTGGTGCTATCTTATTTATTGAAGAAATATATAAATTGAGCCTTATTCTAACATTCTAAATTCATTCTATTAATTTCTTAAAGATATAAAATTAGTATCTTAAAAGAAATAGAGCATGAGAAGTAAAAATAACATTAGCAAAGTTGAAATCATGAATGAATGTATGCTTTTCTACTTAGTATAGTTGTAATAAATTAGTTGTAGATTTTATTTGAAAGAAAACACATTTTAAAAGACTTTAGAAAAAAAAATTAGACTCGTACATTGATATTTATACTATGGCGTGTTGATATATGGACCAATATAATAAAACTTATAAAAGAGGTAAATTTCTATACCTAACTAAATGCATATATATATATATATATGTATGTATATATGTATATATATATCTAAATGCAACAATAAAGATGAAATAATAGTAAAGCGTACCAATTTTTGCATTCCATCTTTCTAACTTTGTTGTTCTTCCATTATCGTGAGTCACACATTTATATCTTTCAGAATTTGATGACGGGATCTGCTTTATTGCGACGGGGTTGTTTTTCTGATCATTGTAGTATATTCATTTGTTGAATTTGGAGGCCGTATGAGAAAGATATAGATGATTTAGTAGATCGACCAACTTGGCGCCAAAACTTTGAATTTGAATTTTGAATGAATGGACACTTCAACCACTATAAATAGGCCCAACGGTCACCACTTTTCATTTTAATTGCTCTTCTTCTTTTTCTTCCCGTTTTTCTATATACTATCAAACTTCTAGAGGGCATATCTCCTTTGTTTCTTAGCGGAATTGGATGAAACCAGTGGCAAATCAAAGAGGAAGGCAAGGGCTACGATCTACTAATAGTCTGGTGTCGAATTTGGACGGTATTGTGATGCAACAGGCCGAACTATAGAAGAAATGTAGAAGATCCCGTGCACAGTTTTTCAGTTTTGGATAGCCAACTTCAAACTGTCATATTTCACTCAATTTTGATCGGAATTTGATGATCCACCAATCAAAACGACCGCGAGAACAAGAACTAAAATCTGGAAAAGGAGTGGGAACAAAATACTGAAATCTCTGGATGCAATTTGAACAATACCTTTGATAGTTTTGCCTTCTTTTTCTCTTTATTCACCAAAACTTCATTTGACCACAACCTGGTCATTTCTTGACGGATTCGCACGAAAACAGTGGCATTGCGAAGCAGATGGAGAGAAGTACAGTATCAAATCAAGTTGTAGATGAGAACCAAAAGTTTTGAATTGATCTGGTATCCATTTCTTTGTCGATTTCCATTATATATCCATTTGTTCTTCTTGATTGATGAATGATTATCTGGTATCTTTTAACCAACAGTCATTAGACATAATTCTTCTCTGGCAAAACAACATAACCTTTTAAAGAATCAAGTGGCTTTTCAAAATAATTAAATATAGTTTTAAATAAAAATACCATGATGATTCTGTGACATATTCATATGAAAATAGTGTTAATCAAATCTTGAAAAATAGCCATTTTAAAAACTTTTTCAAAATTCAGATTATGAAAACTTTGAAAACCTTACTCTGATACTAATTGTGAGAAATGCGGATTACGGATCTTAAGGCTTAGATTACCACTAGAGGGGAGGTGAATAGTGTTAATAAAGAATTAATAAATCTTTTTAATTTATGTTGATTTAGACGCAAAAGTATGCAATATACAGACACAGATATGATCACAGAAACAATCACAGATGCAGAAATAAATAAAAGCAGTAAAGGAAAGAACACAATGGATTTTATACTGGTTCGGAGTTACCCTACATCCAGTCCCGCAACACAAGTACGGATTTCCTTTCAAAAGCAATTGTACAATTACACCCTTGGTTTCAAGGCTACGAGGTATACCCTTCAGAATTTCGATCCTCTGGGTAGAGATACTTAATTTCCGGGCCACAAGTTTACCCAATTGATTTACCAAGGCTACAATCACACCTTTTCCCTTTTGATTGATTTCCAAGGCTACAATCACACCTTTTCTCGCTTAATAGATTACAAAGAAGTCTATAACTCTGAATAACACTGAGAATCTTGTAGAGATAGTGATAGAGAATCAAACTAGAAGTAATCGAGTATGATTCAATGTTGATTTTGGCAGAGTAATGATAAGAATACGTATTAAGAAATGAGAAAGAAGAAGAGGAGTGAAGTCCAGAAAATTATGATTAAAAATTCGTTGAACTGACCCCTATTTATAGAAGAACAACAGCCATGACCATTCATGAAGAGTTGTGTCGAATAGACACTTCTTTTAAAATTTGAATTTTTGAATCAAACTGTCACCATGTCGACATGGTCATGCTAGGCATGCCGACATCCCATTAGGATTTTTTGGTGTTTTTGATTTTCTTTGAAAATAACCTTTATCTTATATAAAAACTATTTTGAACTTTATGAATATACTTGACTATAGTTAAAATTCATATGTAAATATAAAGAATAATATATATAGATTTTAACTATAATTTTATATTTGAATCTAAGTATAAATATTTAAAAGCTAAATGTACTATTTAAAAAGATAGTTTAAAATCACGAGTAATTTGACTTTGAAAATAAAGATGTTTTTGAGGTTAAAATTATTTAAAATCAGGATCGAGGGTTTTGAATCTTTCAAAAGGAAAGTTTTGAAAACATTTTAAAAACAGGATACAATTTTGAAAAATCATTTTGAATAAATATTAGCGGATACAAAACAATGTTCCACTAGATTTTTCGTAGGTTCCATCCTACTTAGGGTTCCATCCCTTTAACGGGCTCGAAGTGGATTCCATTCCACGAATAAATTGGATTTTAAGATGCCAGTGCTTTTCTACGAGTTTTAACAAAAATTCCTAATAATAATAAAAAATACTTATCCTTGAAATTTTGAACTCTTGATAATCTTGATACTCATGAGTCTTCTATCTTGATATTTTATCTTGATATCTTGAATCTCTATACTGTACAGTCTTCATTCTTCGTACATGCATGGTTAAATCCTGCATATACATATATATCTAAACTTATAATGTTAGTATTTATATTTTATAATCTATTCTAAGGTTGTTGTCATCAAAACCATCATCTCACGAACTAACACGAATCAACTCTTCTAATACGAGATTAATTTCTTTTCCTCACTTGTTTTTTATTCTTATATATTTCTTGTAAAATCAAAATCATCAGCCTTTCTTCCCTCGATTCTAATCACGATCAAATCTAAAGATGTGAATGACAAAAAAAGATGGCATAACTGATAATTGTAACTCTCGCCAGTCAGTACAAAATCTATACAAACATAACTCTTGTTAGCCTATTTAACACTACATCAATTGAATTATAACAAACCTATTTATGTATATTGAAATTGAATCAATAGAATTGAAATTGAATCAAAAGAATTAAAATTGAAGTTGTGAGACGTCTGTGAAAGAATTTCTAACTGCAAAAATATGCATCTCTTTTGCTTCATAGTCTGCATAAAAGTAAAGTAAAAAAAAGAAGCATTTTAAACGTTGCTGTCTCATCATTATTGATTATGCACTATGATTTTCCCATTCAACTATAGCCCAAAAAAAATTATTGGCAAAGAAATTAATGGTAGGAGTTTTGTCATAGTTTGGTAATGGTGATCAGCTTCTTGACATATTTGTCTTTCACATCTAAGGCTGAAGTCCTTGAATGATGAATGTGCTGTTAGTATAAAATTTGTTCATTGGGAGGTTGATCCGATTTAAAAAATAAAAAAAAATAAAAATAAACATCAGGGAATTAAGTTTAATATATCTATTAGTATAAGGACGGTCAAAATAATCCTTTATATTTTGTCCACTATATTTTGTCCCTGCAATGACCGACCATTTTGGCTTCACCATGGCTTCTCTAAATGAAGATGGAAGCATATTTGCAAATCCATGCAAAGGGGAGAAAAATATGAGTACTCTTATGTATCGACCTTTCTGTAGCTGGGCAAATAATAGCGAGGTAAGTTCTTTTACTTGGGTAGTTAGCATGTGATTCCATTTGCTACAGTTATAGTTTATATTTCTATTGACTTTGTATTTATTCTAGTGGTCGATGCGTTTTGAAGGAGAGGAAGTGAAAGCTGTAGCAGTAGGTTCTGGTTGGTTAGCTGCGGCAACAAGTCTTAATTATCTTTGTATATTCAGTGAGGGTGGTTTACAGGTTCGTTACTATGATTTGGATTTTAAAGTACACACAGATGTTTTATCTTTAGAATTACATGTACTTTTACAATGCAAAAGATTCACTTAGCTAAAATTCTTAGGTAATCATATAATTTAACTATATTACTATCATTTTTACCAGTTGTTTATATTACTTTATGTATGTCAGGAGTTTGCTGAGCGATTGAAGGTTGTGGTCATTGATTTGTGGTAGAGTGCAGCGATTGAAGTACTGTTTACTGAGGGCTGTTCAAGCAGTGAGGATGAAGTGGTGAGAGAAAAGGGATGATGATGGAGTTTGTTTATTGTGCTGGAGTGGATGATTTGGGTTCGTGAAGTGTTATTGCTGATTGAAGTTGTTTCAAGTTTGGGTGATGGTTGTTGAAGGCAGTGGGGAGGTGATTGATGCAGAAGTTGAAGGAGTTTGGGGAACTTGGTTGGTTGAGGGAGTATGCAGTGTTGCTGGCAAGGAGCGATCTGGTGATTTTAGGAGATTGGCAGCGGTTAGGTTGTTGATGAGGGTGAGGAGTTGTAGGGAGAGGTGGTTATGCTGAGGCTGGGTTGTGAATGATGCAGCAGTAGGTGATGAGGTGAAGATTGTTTGGTTTTGAAGTGTAGTCTTGAATTTTGGGTGGATGACGTACAGTGAAGGGTGAAGTTTGGTTGTTTGTGGTAGAGGGGATGGGTGTTGCGATTGGTGGAGAGTGGTTGTAATTACAGTTTGTTGACAGTGAGTTGCTGGAGATGAGGTTGTTTTTTTTGCAGGAGTGGTGTGGTATTTGCTGAAATGGTGGATTTTAGGCTGTTTCAGAGAGGGGAGATGCAGGTGGTTATAGGTAATGGGGAGTAACAGTATTGATGGAGATTGAGGTAAAGGATGATGATTGAGTATTATGAAGTGGAAGAAGTGTTATGCTTAGAAGGTGAAGGGCAGTTGAGTAGTTTGCAGTGAGTTTGTTTGGTGTTTGTAGGTGGTTACTGTATTTGGCAATATGAGGGTGAATGGAAGGTTGGATTCGGCAGAGGCGGAAGACAGTGTTTTAGGTGCATGATGTAGGGCTCAGGAGGTATTGGATTCAATGAACTGTTTATATTAACATAAAGATGAACTTGATTATGCAGTTTTATAGATGATGCACTGAATGAAGGCGTACCTGTAGTGTTCTTGACGACGTACAGTAAAAATGGGATAAATATTCCAGGTTTGTTTGTTGAAACATTGGTAACATGTAACTGTGCCATATTTTGTTTTTTTATGCACAAGTTTCTTAGATAGACCTAGCTGTATATTTAATGAATTTCCAACCAATGTTGGCTCACATACAAAACTACTACCTGTCATCATAACAAATGTAAAATAAAAGTTCGACAATATGCGTCTAGAAATTTGTATGATTTTTTCATCAGTCGCAAATTTTGTTGATCAATCTTTGATTTTATAAAAGAAAAGTTAAAAGTTTATAAAAGAAGTTGCAGAATAAAAATTAGTTTAGGGGAATGCTTTAGCTTCAATATAAGAATTTCATTTATCTCCACACGACGCTGCCAAATGTATTCTGCTGTACTAGTTTTAGGATTTACCACTAGCATCATGCATGTTTGAATCTTAAAAGACTATATTATTTATAGCTTCAATGTTAGATTCTACCAATGCTGCTGCTAAATGTATTCTGTACACAACAAACATGTTTATTTCTTGTTTTTCTAGGTTCAAGTTGACATTAGAAACATGGAATGCAGCATATGATTTTGAGCCGAAGCCTAAAAATTTGGGTTTTCAAGGTTCCATGAAGTTTTTTAAGGTTTTCACTATACTATTTCTTAATGGTTGTACTAATTAAAGATCTGAATTAAGACTATACCACTTAATGATTGTACTAAAGATCTGAATTATGCTGCTAAAATGAATTGATATATGTTTATTTTCGTATTATGTTGTTCAGTTTGTATTTTCCATCAAATTTAATTTCGAATGATTGTAATATTGCATGCAAAATTGTTTGTTATAATCAATAATATATATATATATATATATATATATATAGTCTATTTGAGTGCTGTAATAATGGTTTCTGAGAATGGCTTTTTTGCATCAGTTATAAATAGCTGATGCAATAGAGGGATTAGTTTGCATCGGTTGTTATAAAAAACGATGCAATAGAGGGATTAGTTTGCATCGGTTTTCAACAACAACCTATGCAACAAGTTCCTTTGTTGCATCGGTTTTCATTACAACCGATGCAACATGGGGGCTGTGTCCAAGAAACCAACCATGATATTTTGCATCAGTTCTTAGTAACAACCAATGCAAAAAGGACCTTTTTGCATCGGTTTCAGAACTGATGCAAAAGTATTAAGCCCGTTGCATCGGTTGCATATGCATCGGTTGCTGAACTGATGCAAAAGGGGGTTAAACAACCGATGCAAATGGCCTGTTTTGTAGTAGTGTTATTTAGAATAGAACTTCATAAGTGCTTTAAAAACCAAATAAGTCACCAAACACCAAAAACATCACATGTCAAAATACCATACGTATATGTCTTATGAAATCAAAGAAAAACATAGTCTCAAAAATCAGAGTACAATTATTCCCCAACATGTGCCGGTACAAGTAAAGAATAAAAAGCTAAAATAAAAGAAGTAGAAGTACAAAGTGGAATGTCCTCCAAAGAAACCTCCAAGCAACTGCAACCTACTGTCCTCTTCCTTGATTTCCTATAGGCGAAAAGGGAGAAATAAAGAAGTGGGTCAGACTAAAAGTTTGGTGAATGATAGTAATTACTAGATTCTTTAAGTAAATTAAAGTAAAGATAACAGGATTTACAACATTTCTAGTATGTAAAAAGAAGCAAAGTAAATAGAAGAAGGAATCAGCTAGAAATAAATATGAATTAAATATTAAATATGATTTGTTAACTTTGATTGTTTGCACTTGTCTTTGATCACTGCTTTGAGTAGGCTGAATTCCTAATACTACCCTTTGATCGGCCTGCTACTCAATAGAATATACTACGGGGCGGATGCTAAAGCTCCCTACGCAGTAGACATTGGCGCCTACGAAAGACACACACTAAGCGCTTAGAACTTATAACTACAACCTACCGCCATCATGCTCATGTTACCTGTTGTTCCACCTATTGGGTCTTCTTATTACCTCAAGCTCCTGCATAAGTGTGCCTCTCGTCTCACTTCAGAATAATGTGAGACACCTCATCTCACTTCAGGGTTATGTGAGATACCTCGTTTCACTTCAGGATTATCTGAAACACCGTGCTATAGAAATAATATGGGAAATGCTGTTGGTACTAACCCATCATCCAAACAATATCTAGTTGCACCCCTTGCCTAAATCCCCATTACTTGGACTTCTACTTATTGACCATTTACTACCATTATTAATATAAGTGTGCCCCTCGTCTCACTTCAGGATTATGTGAAACACCGTATCCATTGAAATAGGGGAATATTATTTGGTATAGGTCCTACTTTAAGTCATTGCTTATTAACATAGATAAATTATTTAAATAAGCCTTTACTTTTGTTCTTATCGTCTTTGCTTATTAATTTATCCTAAATCTTAAAATAAGCCTTACTCTGTTCTATTTCTTATTATAACCTATGTTACAATCATGCTTAGTACTTAACCCAAGGTCTAAGTGTAAAAGTAAACTCCTTTCATCTTATACTCTTTTTAGTTATAATTCTAAATTATAACAAGGCCAACCGTCTTTAATTAGTCCAATTCTAACATCAACATCATTATTCGGCTCAATTATGGTCTTAATTCCATTTTCATTACACTCTTTACAATTTACATCTTATCTTCCATTATTTCAGTTTTCTTATAATTTTGATCCATATTCGCATTTAATCTATTATATTCCATATGCGAAGAAGAAGGAGAAATAAAAGAAAACTGAAAATAAAAGAAAATCCAAAGCGTAGGAAAAAGATTAAAATAACGCATAAATAATAGTAAATAAATTAAAATACTGTAAATAAATTGTAAATAAATGAAAAGCTATAATTAACAGAAATAAACTAAAATTTGCTAAAAAAATGGCTAAATAAATAGACTGAAAATAATTCTAAAAACTGTAAATAAACTATTAAAAAGGTTGTTCCAAAAATCGTAGTAAAACTACAACTATTAGAAACTTTATTATTTTAAATTACTTAAAGAAATCTAAAATAATTAAAAACACTCACCTATGGTGCTATGCTCTTCCCTTTTGGTCTTCCCGGATCCACTTAAGGATATTAAAATATTTTTATTAAAAAGATTCTCTCCTCGAAAAATTAATCCTTTTTGGATCCTTCTTGAAAAGGTGAACCCAAGCGGAGAAAATCTAAAATGAGAAAAAGTATTAGGCCTAAGGTCTTATTTATAGGGGTAGGAGTGAATCTCAGATCATTAGATTTAGGGATTGAATGGGATGTAACCACGTCATAGGCTGAATAGGAGCCATCGGATGGAAGCACGGAAGGACCAGATGGAGCATAAGAACGCGAAATAACGTGTACAAAACCTCTGGAACGAAGGAAAAATTCCTTCACTCCATAACGTAAGGCGGGTCGACTAAGCGGTCCACCGCACTCCCTTCTAGGTCGACCGACCGGTCGACCTAGGGAGTGGTAAGGTCGACCAAGCCCTATATATATATGTGTGTGTGTGTGTGTGCGTGTGTGTGTGTATATATACACACACGTGTATGTATGTATGTATATGCTCTCTCGTTTTATTCGTAAATTTCTCATATTAGCTCGGATTCTGACGTTCTATATATGGAAATTTACCAAAAAATTACCGTGGAAATAATGATGCAACTCTTGTGGCTCGATTCTAATAATTTCACTAAGTTATTATACTATTTCATTAATTAACAAATTAATTATTATGGTTAAATTTCGAGTTTTTACAGTACTACCTAATTACATAGGTAGACCGATCCTGTGTTGGTAGAGGCCAGATGTTCTATGCCTCGAGACATCCATCTAGAGGTGTACCCATCGTAAGATTGTCCCTTCACTTGGTCATTTGTATGAAAATCCAAACTCCACTATGTGCAATCCATTTTGTTTATATTACATATTTTAGGCTATATGCTTGAATTTAATCAATGTAATAATTTCGGCTATTATTAATATTATTTGTAAAATAGAAACTAGCAATAATATAATATGATATGATATGAAAGGTTTTGGTTATCGTAAGGTAAAAACATGTCCGTATTTATGTGTGAGCATGTCTTATAAGATACTTTTACTTTGAAAAGAAAAGTTTTGGTAATTTAATAAATCCTATTAAGTGTGTTTTCTCTCACTGGTTTACCAGATTGATCCGGGCATTCTTCCCTTCAATGCTCGGGTCAGGTCGAGTATATTTACACGTTTAGATTTGGTGCTTTTGGAGCTTCAGCATGAGAGCTGGAGAGTTTCATGTCGTATATACGTATCTGTTTATTTTCCGCTGCATTATTTTTTATATTATCAGAAATTGTAAGGACAGGTTATTAAAACTGTCCAAGCTGATAACTAGTGATTGATTGTTGAACTCTGATGGATGTATATTTTAACAGTTTCTCTTTTGTAAAGATTATTCACCTATGTTATATGTTATTCCGCCATGATTTGAGATTCCGTATTATTCTATTTGGTTTTCTTCTTCTCTCTTTCTTCTCTTCTCTTCTTCTCTCTTCTTTCTTTCCCTTGACTTTTCGTCATTATGTACTTTTTGGGTCGGACATGTGTGGTTTATTGTCGATTCAAAGGGTACGGATATGCGGGTCATCACACGTGGTATCAGAGCTTAGGTTTAGTATATTTCTAGGCTTTGATGCATACTCAGTTTAGATAGGTCAGTAGCACCCTAGATTGAGTTTGAGTGTATTATATTTATGAGCGCATATTTGTTAGTGATATAAAAATGTTTGATATTGTGTTTACTTATTCGCTGAGTTGTTTATGAATTCTGGTCGGTATGTGAGACGCCATGTTATCGATAGGGATTTCTAAACACTTAAATAAGGCAAGTCAACATAATATTGTTCTAAATTGAGTAAATGAAATAATTTTACCCCGATTATATTTTATATATAAAAGAAACCATTTTTCAGAAATTATTATAGTGTATATAAAATTGATGGTTTGGTTGTTTGAAAATGTAAATATGTATAAGTCAATAAAAGTTGTTTGAATAATCTAAATTAAAATAATAATTGTAAAAGAATAAATTATATATGCTAATGAATTATAAAGTATGAAATTATAATTAATATGATTTATGATTATGAAATAATCTTATATGTAAGAAATGAAACTATAAGAGTATATTTATAAATATGAGTTATAAATAAAAATTGATTTAAACCAAGAATTTGAGAATTTGAATCCTGTTGATTTTGACAATTGTTTTTCAAAGTTTGAAAGGTTATATTATTATATATCTAAATAAGATAAATAAATTTGGAATGGATCTTATATAAGTGAAGTAAAATAGTGACATTATATAAGTAAGAATTTATAAATGTGATTTATAAATATGAAAAGGGATTTTAAAAGGATATAATGGACTAAATTCACTACCGTTACTGGAAAATAATAAGAGTGATGACTACAACATCATCGGTATCATTTTCGAGTTTCTATGTAATTGATTTGCTACCATTAGTAAATTGAAAATTGAAGTTTTGTGGTTATAAACAAAATATTTGAATTTAAAATCCAAGTTTGAAATTGTTCAATTTAAGGAAAATGAATTTGGACTTACAATATGAAATAATAAATTTTAACTTTAGTAAAGTTAAATAAATTTGAGTTAGCATAATAAAATATATGATTTGAAATTTAACTAAAGGAAGGTTAAATAAAGTGAATTGGATTTGAATGGGGTTAGATAAGTTATTGAAATGAAAATTAAACTTAAGTGGTAAGTGATTATATAATTTGAATTTGAAATTTTAAATAAACCTAAGTTGTAAAGTGATTGTATAACCCTAAATTAAAATTATAAAATGTGAATGGAAGTAAACTTAAGTAAATGTTCATGGGATTATAAATAATAAGTTGTATAACTTATAAAATTAGAAAATGTAAGTAAAATGGTTAAACAATTTTGTTAAGAAAAACATAATCTAAATTTGAATAGTGATATGAAATTTGACTTAAGTAAAAGTTAAATAAAATGACTTTAGAAATGAACTTTAAGTTAAGTTAAATAGAATGAAATGTTGTGAAGAAGCTTAACTCAAGTAAAGAAAAAGAAATGAGCTAATGAAATGAGTCAAATAAAATAGAATTTGAATTAAAATAGAAGTGAACTTAAGTTGTATAGTGAAAGTAAATGTAAGTAAGAATGAAATGAAACATAACTTAAGTGATGATGAATGAAGGTTAATTTGATATCAAAATGAATTAATAAAGTGAATTAATGAAATGAAGCAATTAAATGAATATGAATTTGAGTTATATAATGAAATTCAACTTAAGTTGTAAAATGAATTAGCAATTGAATTAATGAATTAATTGAATTGAACTAATGAAATAAAATAATTAAGTGAATATGAGTTGAAATATTATTTGTTAGAATTGAATGTAACTTAAGCTAATAGGTGATAGTAACAATAAGAAGTGTTGTATAAAATTGTTAAAATTGATTATGGGCTTAAATAAAGAATTTTATGTACAGATTGTTAAGCGATAATAACATTCAAGAAAATATAATAAGTGAAGAATGAATGTAAATAAAATTGAAAGCTAAATAATCGAATTCAAATTAGAAGTAAGTGAATCTAAATGGAATTAAATTTGATTTGAATTGGAAGTGAAGCGACTTGAATGTACATTAGTGAATATAAACTAATTGGATATGAATAAATGAAATGTTAGAAAAATCAAATGTTAATGAACCAAATGTGAATAAATTTAAAACCAATTCATTGAATATTAATGAGAAATGAATATTGATTTGGTCATGGATTTATTGGACAGATATTGGTTTGTTGGATGTTAGTAGGATGATAGTTGTTTGATGGTTGAATTTCTTGCTTTTGATTGCATTTGCTATATTGGCATATATAGTTGTTGTATTGGTTTATGTTGTATATTGATATTACTTTCCATATATACATGTACTTATTATTTGTTGAGTGTTAGTAGGTGCAGATAGTGTATGCTTTGCATTTGGAGCTCGCTTTCGCGCTATATTGGCCGTATAGCTATATTAGCCGTATATGCTCGTTGATAATATATATGGTACATATCTCAGATTACATATCGTACTTTTATATTTTCCCTATGGGATGCCTCGTCCTCGAAGATGAGATGTATATTTGTGATAAACATATACATACATACATACATACATACATATATATATATATTGTGATTTTTCTGGATCAAACCGTGCAAAGGAGGCTGCGGTGAATTTTTTGTTTTAAAAATTTAAGGCATTAGAATTTTTTTGGGAAAATAATTAAAATTTTGATTTTCAATTAAAGGTTAAACGATATTATTTAGCTTTGAAAAGATAACTATAAATGGATTTAAAAACATAAGAAAAGTATTTATAAGAAGTTTAACTAATTAGTTTCGAAATGTTAAAAGTTTTAAATAATGTTGGTAACCTAGTTTGAATGAATAGTTTTTGAAAAGTTAATGCATTTTGTGGCTTTTTCTTACTTGGTAATTTCGAGGATGAAATTATTTTAGGTAGGGGAGAATGTAATGACCCAGAATCTCAGTCGTTCGAAATTGGGATATTTAATCGATTTTAAATATTCACAAATTAATTTATGAGCTGAATAACTTATATTTCAAATATAATAATTTATTTGGATAACTAAATTGTTAATCTAATATTTGAAATTGTGGAAATAATTGAATTTTGGATTTAATTTGAATGAAAATGGTTTATAAAGTTGTTTTAAATTATATTTGAATTAGAATGGAGTTAAGAAACTTTTAATATTGATTTAAAGGTTAATTTATAGAAATTGAAATTTTTAATAATTAATTAACGTGTAAAAATAGTCATTTTTGACAATGTCTCAGATTTCGATGAAACTGGTTTCATTGGATCCATAATGTTATATTATTATTGGATTTTAAATTTCGCGTCAATCTGATTTACGGTTTGGTCGTGTGAAGCTGAAATGCGCAGAAATTGTTTAAGTAATTTTTAATTAAAATAATTCGATTCGAAAATCTATCTTCCTAATACGATGGAATTGGCTCCCAATGTATATTCCATTATGTAGGAATAAGGGTAAAACATTAGAAACGCCTAACAGCACACTTAATTTGGAGTTTTGAATTATTTCGGGTGAATATGTCATGAAATTTTCTATAAAAGGACCTTGCCTTTTCCTTTTTCACAAACCTTAGGGTTTTAACCCTAGCCGTTGTTTTCAATTTCAATGGCCTAGAGAGCTCGATTCTTTCTCCCCCATTTTCTCCAAATCCATCGAAAAAATTTGAAAACTTTCAAAAGCAATATCGCCAAGCTTCTCGAGCTCTCCATATCCATATGGCTAAGATCGCCTGACGTGTAGCAGATCGACAGTGAATTGGCCTTAAATAGCGTGCATTTCATTGTGATTACTAGGTGAAGCACACGACCGAGTTCGACCAGATCATGGGTGGTGGTAGAGCTTGCGACAAGCTTTCGAATGAAGGTCCTGGATCAAGTTCTATGGTTAAATGACGAGCGACAAGGAGATGGTCGATTTTGTGATGGTTTCGATCTTTTATACGCACATGAGAATGAGGAAGAAAGGAAAAAAAAAGGTGCGGCCGTGATTTACTAAACCTGAAACGAACGGCTGAGATGAAGGTTGGTTTACAAATAAAAAAAATCTATAAATTATATCGTTTAAAAATTGTGTAAACTTATAAAATTCATAATTTGTTCATACGACGTCGAAATCGTACGAAACAAGTTGTTTTAGGTTCATACTCATGAATATTGCAAGATGGATCTAGATTGGGATTTATTTGAGCTAGTGAAAATTTTATTTAAATTCGAACGCCTGTTCATTTTTACTTTGAATAAAACGCTGCAACGACTATTGGAATCAAAGTGAGTGCAACTCACTCTTTCTTACTCGCTTATATTTTTTTATAAGTGAGAATAAATTGTATTATATGCTGTTATGGTTGTTTGGATGTGATATGAATTATTATATATATATATATATATGTTGGTTTGGATATATTCCCGCATATTTTAGCGGATAAGACCCAATACGTTCCTATGTTTGAGCGGATGACCCTTTATACACGCGTCTCCCTCGAAGCAGACTTTGTATATATTTTCTCATATGTATATTTTTTGTAGGTGACCGGTTGGAGGGATCCAACAGTATTCCTCAAAATTGTTGATTTTATTTACATATGTTGTTATATTCGCTATTATTATGTGATATATGATGTCTGGATTCTATGATTGATATGATTGATGTGACTCCCTTTATTTATCTCTTTTTTAGCATTCGGCCTATTTATGGAATCTAAAATACTAAAATATTGATTTTGATTTAAAAATGCGATTTAAGTGATTCTTGAAGTTATATAATTTTTAATTATAAGTTGTAAATTATTAAACGAAGAAGTTTAGTTAAATGAAAACGAAATGTGATTTTTGAAATATGAAGTTAACTATTGTGTAAAATAAGTTAAAATTGAGAATTTTGAATTTATTATAAATGGCTTATATAAGATTTATAAAATTGATATTTTATAAATAAAAAGTAATGGAATTATAAACGAGTTTTGTAAGTGTTAAAATGAAGTTATAATTGAATCTTATAAGTAAATAAGGTTTATAAATTTATGAAATTATAAAAGGAATGAATTTGCAATAAGAGATTTATAAGTAAATAAACTTAAAATTGAATTTTAGCATATAAATGAGATATAAATGGAATTGGTTAATAAAGAAATTTTATATATGGAAGTTTTTATAAAATGTAAATGGAATGTATAAACACGGTTTTATAAACGTGAAATGACCTTAATTTGATAAGTTAAATATGAAAGCTTATTAAAGGAATTTTATTCACGATTTTGGACCATGAATAATCCTTTAAATTAAATGTGTGAAAGCAATAAATTTGGTAAAGGAAATATATCCACGATTTTGGACATTGAATAATCCTTTAAATTAAATAAATGTTTGGGAAATGAATAAAATGAAGTTTAAATGGTCTGGAAATAAAGTAAATTGTGAATTCACTTATTATTAAAGTAAGTATATGGAAATGTTTTCCAAATAGTGAAATATTAAAATGGTTTTGAGAATATATCTTCTTTAAAGATATTTTGAAGTGAATAATTGGAAAGTGATTTGATTTGTGAATGATTAATAAAAATTTGGCCTAGTGACTACTTATGTGCTAGATTTTGTTTGTTGCTTTGATAGTTAAATAACCAACTATCAAATTTGGTCAATTTAGCTTCTCGACTTGATGTAGAAACTAATAAGTCGTACACTTAGTACGTAATTGATTGTGTAGAATTGATTATCGTTTGTGTTGATAAAGTTGATTCGTATAGTGCAGAGTGATTACTCCAATCTATCGAGCTTTCTTCTTGGCCGAATGATAGCAAGTCAAAAGTTTGGATACGTGATAACCCTATGGGACTTCGTTTCCACGTGAGGTTGAGAAATGCTTTTGTGTTGTTGGTGCAAGGAGACTGGGATCATATTTAAATGAAAACCACATCGAACAACATTTGTGCAACAATTTTGCAGGTTGGTCGATGATACTGATATTTAGGATTTTCATAGTGAAGGACTGTTTGTTGATCGTTTGGGTTTAAAATCCCAATATGCATCTAGTAGCAATATTCTCTTCATAATGAAATATCTAATGCACGGATCATTCGTTACTAATCCTAGGGATTTTCCGACAGGATATGGTAGGAGAGTACCTTCGGTTTGTCCTGTTCCTGGACAACTTGTATGGACAAGTGTCTGATATTGGATTTCTAAACATTACGCACATTGGTTTTTACAAACGTACACCAGTGGTGGAGGAGAAGACAACTTATCTTAGCTTAATACCCTCCTTGAGACGTACGATCTCAAGGGTTGTATTTTTGTGGAAGGCAAATAGTAGTCAATGGAAATGGCAATGTGGCATTCTAAGTCATGTGATATGTGATATGTGAAAGGTAATCGTTACCTCAGGCCCAATCAACCGGAAATGATCAGAACAGGGTTAGATGCAGCAAAGCTAAGTTGGTCATTCTCAATTAGGATATGATCATCGCTTTCTAGATATATTTCTTCCCAATGTGACATTCTGGATGTAAATTAATATGGTTTGTACACTATGAGGGCCCTCGGATAAAGGTTGGTAAGTACCGAGGGATGACATATTCGGTACTACCTAGTTACAGAGGTAGGCCTATCGTATGTTGGTAGAGGGCAGATGTTCTGTGCCTTGGGATATCCATCTAAAGATGTACACATCGAAAAGTAGTCCCTTCCTCTGGTCATTTGTATGGATATCCAAACTTCATTACGTGCCTTCCATTTTGTTTGTATTACCCATTTTAGGCTATATGCTGGAGTTTAATCAATGTAACAATTTCGGCTATGATTATATTATTTGCATAATAGACACTAGTAAAATATAACATGATTTGATATGAAAGGTTTCAGTTATCGTAAGGTAAAAACATGTCCGTGTTTATGTGTGGGTGTGTCTTACGAGATACTTTTGTTTTGAAAAGAAATTTTTTAATAATTTAATCAATTCTGTTGAGCATGTTTCCCTCCGCTAGTATACCAGACTGATCCAGGCATTCTTCCCCTTCAATGCTCGGGTCAGACGGAGTATATTTATAGGTTCAGGTTTGTTGCTTTTGGAGCTTCAGCTGGAGAGATGGAGATCTTCATGTCGTATACACGTATCTGCTTATTTTCCGCTGCATTATTGTTTATATTATCAGCAATTGTAAGGACAGGTTATTATTACTATCCGGGCTAATAACTAGTGATTGATTGTTGAACTCTGATGTATGTATATATATTACAGTTTCTCCTTTGTAAAGATTATTCATCTATATCATATGTTATTCCGCTGCGATGTGAGATTCCGTATTGTTCTATTTGGTTTTCTTCCTCAATCTTTCTTCTCTTCTCTTTTTCTCTCTTCTTTTTTCTCTTAACTTTTTGTCATTCTATGCCTTTTGGATCGGACATGTGTGGTTTATTGTCGATTCAATGGGTACGGATTTGCGGGTCGTCACATATAAGCTAAATCAATATCAATATCAATAACAATTTATAACTTAAACATTACCATCTCAAACTCAAACATTACCATCAATACAAAACAAACTGTCCATCATCAATCTCACATACCCAACTGCAATATGTATATCCAACAGCAATATACAATGTCAAAATGCCAACCAAACGCATCCATCCAACAAATCATCCCCATAAATCAACATTAAACACCACATGTGTACAAATCAACCTCACCATCGCTCATTGTATATATACACAAGTTTCAAAAACAAAAACTACAAAACATAGCTCATGACTCATCGTCGGCTCCAAAATCACCAAACCAAGGGAATGCTTCATGACGCTCTATGTACTCGGCTAAAAGCTTGTTTAGTTGCTCCATTTTCACTGCTCAGAGGCAGTCCTGCTCCTATAGCTGTGCAATCTTCTGTCAAATATCATTAATCTCAGCATTGTCCTGAGCCTTTTGATAAGCCTTTTGTGAGCCCGAGCCTACAAAACAAAATATTTTCAGTTATCACGTAATTTTTAAAAAATTAAGCAATTTTTACAACTTAGTTAATTTTTACAAATTACCGCTTGACTGTTGTAGCTATAACGCCTATTTCTCTATGTCGGGTCCATAACGGAGTCAAAGATAGCATCCTCCTCATCAGTGTTTTAGTGATCCCGTCTCGATTGCTCAAGCATCTATGCATGTGCTTGCATAAATCTTTTGTACAATGCAAAATTAAATACAATTAAATGTTACATGATATTATTATAATATTTTATAACTAATTAATTAAAATGATCATTATTAATAACTTATGAATTAAAATATACATGCATGTACAACGTATGCTTCATCATCCATGTGTTAGGTATACGTTACTAATCCCTCGTCATCGATCTGCTTAACGATATGGGTATGTGCAAATACTTCCAAATACCAGACGGGAGCCCCACGCGCACTTTCCTGCAATAATGGATGTATATTATTGTTGTTTATAAAAATTTATGCAAAAAATATAATAATTTCTTGTAATTGCAATTAATCAATTTACCAAGTCCTCGCGATGATACTGAAATGATTTCAGGCCACCACGGTGTATGATTGGATTTTTTGCCTGTTTGTCGAGTTCCTGTCTAACTCCGCCTGCAAATTAAAAATTAAGATTGTATTTTATAGACATAAATTATGTTTTCTCTGCTGATTAAATTAAGGTGATATCTGATAGACTTACCTCGAGTTCATCACTACTCACCATGCACCCAAGCATCTCAAACGCTAGCGCCCACCCAGCTTGGCTTCTTCCCAGATTTTCTGATAGTAGACATCATATCCCAGTAATTATTTGAAACTTTGCAGTTTCAGCGGCCCTGGCAAAGAGAAATGTCCTCTTCTTGTAGGTCTATCACCCCTTGTTCTCACGTAGTGTCATCTCATATGATGTGCGGTTACAGAAGATGCATATAATCTTTGAAGCGTAGGAGTGATGAGTAAGTAATGCATATGCTTGTACGAAACTTTCTTTTCCTTCTTTTTTCTTAGTTTGTATCTTGCCTGATTATATATTTTACAATTCCTAAGGTTGATGTCTTCTTTCCAAAACAACATGCAACCATTAAACATATGTCTATTTTTTCATATGACAAACAAAAGCAGATATTTTTTCACTTCATAACGATTTTCGCACATTAAATTATTGGGTGGCATACGCCGTTTCGTAGCCTGTCCTATAGCTGTAAATCCAACTTCTGTTAAGTTATATTTTGATTTCACCGCAGTGTATTCTGCATTTACTGATAGTTGAGTAGCGCTTGTACAACCGTCCCAAAGGGGTTTCTTAGCAGCATCCATTAAATCATTAATTTCATTTGCATAAATACTTGGTTCTTCTTCGATATTAACATCAATATTATCAACTTCAACAGTAAGTAACATTGAACGTGTTACATCTTCCACCATATCTTATATGAGATTCGTCGGAATAATTTCAGTATCCACCATCTCCTTCGAATGTACGGGACTAGGTGCTATAAATTCTCGATGATGATCCCACACCAAATAATTCGGCATGAAACCATATTGGCGTAAATGAAATTTACCATATCCGATATCAAATGCTTCAATAATTTGCACCTACTACATGGACAACGAATTTCTTCATCGTTTTCATTATTACTTAAAGCAAATTCAATAAAGATGTGTACACCATTTTGAAAATGTTCACTTATTAAGCAACTAGTGTCTCTTCTTTGTTGGTACTTCCAACTCCGAGCGATAAAATAATTGCCATTTTTCCTACTTTAAAACATAAAAATTTATTAATCGTTTACATAATGACATTTTATTTTTCAATTAAATCATATGTTTAAATTTCCAAAAATATATAACATTATTCTATTTAATTTAATTTTTAAAAGGATTTACACAAGTTATATGAATATAATCTATAATTTTTAGTTATCATTTTCTACTTTGATGGTTGGTCATCCTACTTCCCATTATAAATATAGTAGTAATTATAATTTGTAAATCATTTCATTTTAAATGATTCAATAAAATTTTGGCAGCACTTTCCCTTTGCTCCGTATATCTTACACATAGGCCCGTACACATGTAATAAAAGAAAATATTGTCGAAATTTTGTGAACTGTTTAAAATGAAATGATTTGCAAAATATAATTAATTTATTGTGTTTGTAACTTGTCCAATACATGGACAAATCCGAAAAATATTGTATCAGATAAGTATAAATGTCCGTTCTGGGATAAAAATGAATATTCATATAACGATCATATATGGTAATTGTCAGATGAGGCCAAAAACTCTCTAAGGGATTTATAAAAAGTAAAGCACTAATTATCGTGTTCGACATTTTAGGAAACACATATACTGAATCATGCACATATACCATAATTAAACTAAACTAGCTCTAGTGCACATATGCTCTAATTAATCAACATATATACACTAACATATACTAAAAGAATTAATGTTTTTGACATTTAGATAATAATAACTATAATTACCATTCAATGGGGTATAGTAAACAATCAATAGGGTATTATAAACAATTAGAATAACAAATTAACCCTTATTTAACAAATCAGAATCAATTAGGGTTTAGAAATAAAACCTGATTGGAGATTGATGAAGGGCCTAGCCTTGTCGAGAGTGAAGAATGATGAAGTTGGAGATGATCGGGGTGGCGTGGGGGTTGGCTGACGAAGGGGAGGAAGTGATGAAATTAGTGATTTGGTGAATTTGGTGGGAAATGGGATAATGAATCTGTTCTTGGCTTGCTGCATGCATACATGCTTTTTTCCAAATAGCTTTTGATGGCTGCTGACAGTTATTTTACATCGATTTTTGATGGTTTACCATGACCACCATATTTTATTTAAGTAAAAGCCACGGAGATCGTCAACCGTCGGTAGTCGTCGGAAATATCCGTCGGTGGCCATCGAAAGTTTCCGTCGCTGTTTACTGTTGTTCTAGTAATGATACTAAAAAATTCATATTTGATGACAATCTAAGTAAAATTAGAACAATCAAAATATATAGATTGACTAAGAGAATTTGAGGAGTATTATAGGAGCATTTTTTAACGAATTTTGGAATGAAATTCTTACCCTAATATGTAGTGAATCAATTTTATACGATGTCTTTTACAATGAAGTTCTAAACTCTAATGAAATATGCGTTATAGTGAATCGGTTATATTTAACGTATTATGCTAGCTAAATTTTGCTATTTTGAGGTAAATATTTTGATTTTGTTTTTGATTTTTTCATTCAATTTCTCATTTTTGGACTATGTTTATGTAAGACAACCCAATCATATTAAACCCGATCCAATCCATACTTTAACCAAACCTATATGCAACCTCATATAAGGTTGGATACAGGTTGAACTATCTTTAACCTATATGTATACGGGTTGGGTGAAGTATTTGGTTCAATCCGATCCAATTCGTACTTTGTGCAGCCCTAACTATCATTAATAATTAGAGGACAAAATAATTTGGGGTTACTCTCTTCTTAAAGTTTTCTCCTTTTCAAAGCTCTAACATGCCACTAATATAGAGCTAAAAACATTAAAATCTTGTTTCCTTTTCTATTAGTAATATATTTACTTTTTTTATATTAAATTAGGAGTAAACAACTGTATGGAAATAAATAAAAAGGGAAATGGGTAAAATCTTGTTTATATCGATAGGGTTGTTTTAACTATTGATGTCACCATTTGTTTTATATTCACCTATAACTTTCTATCCAATATTATCACATTCTGATATAGGTATATCAGGCTTTAGGATGGGCTGAAGGGTAGGCTTTGGTAGCGTATTAGATTAGATTTGAAATATGTAATCCCACACATATTGGCAAGAGAACAAGACCGTGGAAAAATATTTGATTAATTTTTATTAGAAAACATTTGGGAACTTGACAATTTTCTTTCATGAAGATTTTTATTTCAAATGGAGAAAAAGAGTACTAGGAAGTCTAAGATGGAGGATGGTTTATATATCAACGATCTTCATTAGCCGATGGAAGAAGATGTCTAATATAGAGTAGGGGAAGTGGATAAGATTGTGACCACATTGATCTTTTTATACCTTGATGAATTTTTCCATATGATTAGTCTAAGGAAATCTTGGGACAAAATAGTATCTTTATAGGAGTCAGAGAGGGTTGCCAGTAGGGTTTTCTCTATTTGCAAGTTGGTTCTGTTGAGACTGAATGGAGACAGTCAAAAGTTAAACATTTCAAAGAAATTTATAAGTAATAAATTAGTTCAAAACCATGGATATGAAATCTTGTAATGAGTTGAAATGCATTTTGTTGATGAGACCAATCTTAGATGAAACTTTGGTTGTGTCATTGCATAACTTCTACTATATGGATCTAATTCACACTGACATCAACATACATAGATAATTTCAAAAAAGTAGCAAATCATCATCAAATATCAGCAATAATTCAGAGATAAAACCACAAAATAATTAAACCACTCATAAAATGAGGAATAAACAAATATATCCAAATCATTTATTCGACATCTGCCAAGGATTTTAGTTATCCAGTCTATGTCGAACTGATCTACACCAAATTCAAGCATACATACGTACATACATACATACATATATATTGTTGAATATGCGAGTATATGATTTTTGTTTGATGATAATAAACATATATATATATATATATATATCCATTTAAATGTATTTGTTAATATACTATTTTATTTTCACAGATTAAATAAATACTTAATGAATAAAATAAATAACACATAATTTGAATTCAAACGGTTATTTTATTCAAACAAATGTTTATTACAATTTTTGAATAGTACAAATTTCAAGCTGTCACTATATATATACAATTTCAATTACAATACAATTTTGATTACATCACGATTCATATTTACATTTGACCTCACTACATATCACTCATTCACTCAACTCGTATTTTATCTTCAACTTCACTCCAAATTGAATCCAGCATATGAGCAATCTGTAAAAATAAATATTGACGCAGTAAAATTAAAAAGGAAATATTTTTGCAGTATAAAATAAAATGTGTATTTTGAAAATAATATTTGCCTCAGTTATTTGGGTTGTTCGTCGTCATTTAATTTTGAATTCATCATAGACGAACAGCTTGTGACATACACAGTGTATCACTGGATATGCCACAAGGCCATGCACACCGATATATACACTTGATAAAATTACAGGGACAGGTGAGCACAGGTCAAACCCAAAACGCTGGGTTCAACTCAAGTGCAATAAAAATGATGTCACAATATCAGCACAAGATCAAACCCGAGCTCCAAGCTGGATTCAACTCAGGTGCACTACAAAATATCACAAAACTGTCAAGCACAAGAATTCAAATACAACCAAGGCAGAATGAAGACAAATATTCTGAGTTTACTTTTAAATCAAAATCAAAGATGACTAGTTCATGGAAAAGTCTCGACCAAAATTCAAAATGTACTCAATACATCTATAAGTGCACCAGGGCAGTTGTACATAAGCAAGTGCAGCTTCAACATGAAGTTTAACAGTGATGAAGCATGGTCCAACCAGACTAAAATGGCAACTGGAAACAAGTAACATATATACAATGCACCAGACGAAGCTGTAAATGAAACACCGACTCGAATGAACAGTACAAGCTTCAACTAAAAAAAATCAGATGTCTAGAGACCAGACAAACAAGTCTAGATGCAATGCAGACCAACAGTAAAAAAATGGAGATGGCCATCAACAAAAGAGCAATTTCAAATTGAACAATACAAAACCTCAACTGTCAATGCATAAGCACATGCACCAGCGATACAAGCATTTCAAACACAATTCACAACCAAAGACTGCACATTCAGGTACAAGACCGAACCAAACATCAGCAACAATGAAATGGCTATAATCATATCACAAAACCAAGCACCAAAGATACAACAATGACTGATACAACTTAACAAAGTAAAACAGCAAAAGAAGTGATATGCAGCAGTGTAAACATCACATTGGAGCAATTCGAACTCAACTGGACAGTACAAGTTAATGACATGAACAATGCACAAAGGCTACAGGTTTGGCAACAAATGAAATGTATGCACCAGCAAGCAGTCTACACAGAAGTACAAATAAACAAGACTCAACATGTATATGAATGTACTGGCAAGAAATAAGCAAGCATATGCACCAGTATCAGACTCGAGTGTATATACAAGTATGCAATTGTGAAACTGGATAATGCAAGTGCAAACTCAAGTGATACAAGTTCGAACAAAGCTCAAAAGAACAAAGCAACATCAAATTGAACGAGATAGAGAAGCAGTAGTTAACAAGCACTAAGAACAAAACAAGACAAGTATGCTACAACAATGAATTCAATCAGTGCCGAAGTCAACATCGAACCAAGTCAGAAACCAACAGTAGCAAGTTCAACCATGAAGGCCAGAAATCATCACACAAACAATATCACAAGCCGAAGTCAAAAAGAACGAAATCAAACAGTTCGAATTCGAAACCGTAGTGGCTAAGTAAATTGACCAAGCCAAGAATCAACACCGTGAGTATCAAGCAACTAAATTATATGAATTGAAGAAGTCAGATAAATCACCATCGTTCAAGAATAATCAAATGGCCGTAGACAAATTCAAACAAATATATACGAACGAAAAAAGGGGTTCGAACCCTATATAAAAACCCAATCATCATCGGCTTTCAATCCATCGAGTTCAAGCAAGTTAAAAAAGTAAAACAAAAGTAACAAATCATGTACCGGATTGTTAAATCGAACTCGATCATCGAAGCAGCTAAAATTGAGCAACGAAGAAACGATTGATCAACAAATCTACATGCAAATATCCACTCGATTGATCTACAAAGTCGGCAGCTTCGAAAAATCACGAAGCCCTAAATTGGAACGAACGAGAACGAGCAACAGCAAGCCGCCATTATACAGAACAAAGGAAAAAGAACGGGCCAAAATAATAATAAAAAGAAAAAAGGGTCAGCCTTGTTTTAATTGGGGTTTAATAGCTTAAAATTAGGGTTTTTTGTTTTTTAAGTGTTTTAAATTATCATCTTTTGTATTTTCTCTTGAAAATTCTGTAATTACTAGTCGTGTGACTAGGGGACAAACTACGTGGCGTAGTTTGAGAATTCGTAACTTAGTGGCTAAGTTGTGGCATGGTTTTGAGCGTAGAGTTAGGTTAGTCAGTAGCGGGTGTCGCGAGTTTACTTGTGTAAGCGTGTGACTATTTAATTTCTAGTAGAAACCTTGGGGGCAGCACGTAGGCAGGGTTTTGTCGAAGCTGGGTAAATTCTGTGTCGTTCTATTTCTGCATTTATTATTCTGTTATTATTTGTGCTGCTATAATTTCGATATATCTGTGTTGAAATAATTTTATAAGCTTCCGCAACAATTTTTATAATTAACAGCATCACCCTATTCACCTCCCCTCTAGGGTGAAATCGATCCTACATATATATGTAACATATACATCATTCTATATCATCATGACCTTATAATACAATATAGAAAATCTCGATACCATTGAAATGGTGAAATCCGTGTCTGATTGGACCTTGTATCAAAAATATACAAGTATTTTAATAATTCAAATTATATAAAATTAACTAATTAATCATTATTTTTAATTAATCAACATTACCTTACTTATATTCTTTAGTATTTCTAATTATAACAATCGCTAAACCTATAAACCAAGAATACTTCATCCCGCCATAGCTTCCGCCCCTTTCCTCTAGACTAATACCGATGACCATTATGTCACAACACTTTTTGAGACATTTTCGATGGTACTCAGAATTCAACTTCTTACCACTACATAAAAGTCGCTGTAACGTCTGCGGATTTTCGTTGCCGAAAAACCGAATAGTTAGGGGTTTTAAAAAGAATTTAAGAAAAGGAAAAAAAAAGAGAAGAAGAGAGAAGATAGAAAATAGAAGATAGAAGAATTTTAAAAATAGAAAGAAAAAGAGAATAGAGAAAAAGGAGAAAAACAGAAGAAAATAGGACGGGACAGAAAGGAACAGAACAACATCAGAATCTCACAATTCGCAGCGGAACAACATATAATAATGAATGAATAATCTTTAAATAAAGAACTATATCAGTTATTACATTACATCACATTTCATTACATCATATCATCAGAGTGTACAACAACATACAACAACAACAGTGCAGCGGAAAAGAAATACTATATAAATAATACGCCATGCCATCCAGCTTGCCTCCAGCAACTCCAGAATATCCAGAATATCCTGATAAACCTAACTCTTGACTGCCCGTGTGGAAATTGGTGGGCACCCAGAGTTTAGGAAGGAAAACAATAAACTCCGAGTCAGTCATGTGACTGGTGTGAGAACTCAAAACAGTTTATTTAACTTTAAAATCAAAATAGAGGAATATTTTTAAATTCAATTCGCAATGCTTTTAAAAATGAGACTACCATAAGGCCTCCCGCACACACACACATGCAAACGCAGAATCGGAGGAGATTTCTCCTTATGATAGTCAAAGATGCTTGATACGCATTTGAAATAACATTTGATATTATTACTAGTGCATAGTGTATAACAAATCATTTCGAAAATAAAGATATAAATCTTAGCCAACATACGACCATTATCGTATGCCTACTATAGCTACTATCCAAACAGTGGTGACCACCATAAGTGAATAGCAGGTTCTACAACTAATACCGTACAAGTTTTGTATTGGGAATTGGATTTCCAACAAATGGTCAGGCCAAGGAACTTCCCATTGCCACATGAGAATGCCTCTGGATGGACATCCCCGAGAACCAAACCGGATCTCTACCAACACAAGGCCGGGTTACTCCTAACTGAGTAACAACTGACCGAATATGCCATGCCCCGGTCCTTTGGGACCTTTATCAACCGAGCGCTCGTAATCAATTCACACAATCATAAAGTGTTTTCAACATGAGTAAGTATCTGGGCTCCATACCATGATACCACCCTTTTCCAGAAGGAAATGGACACATCCTAAAGGGTGCTACCCCTCATAACCTTGCTGCTTCTTTCCTGTTTTGACCATTCACGGGGTGTGAGGCTCGACGAATTCACGTCCACAAAAACATACTTTATACAAAAGCCATGCTTTGGGTCAACAAATGATCAACACAATGATCACTAAGATAGACGATCAAATAAATGATCCTATCACAAATAATCAACACAATGATCATTTCAGCATCACTCAGCATGTCACATTACCAAATTGGGAATATATCGCTGATAACTTCAACTATATAACCTTTGAGCTCGTACGTCTCAAAGAAGGGTGTTAAGCAAAAAATAAATTCTCCGCCACCAACAGAAATATATTTGAAAGAAATCGGCTTTATATCTCAACTTGTAATGTCAGACATACAATCCATACAAGTCTGTTCCGGGATCGAACAAAACCGAAGGCACTTACAAAGAAGTCCTTGCAATCCGGATATTCACAATCCTGATCGGATTTCCCATCACTTAGGGAGTTTCTATACCGGCGCGACTCGGTGCAGAAACAATCGATAGGTCATCCTATCGCTCTCGCAAATACCGGTCTTCAACACCGATCTTCAAATGCAATTCACAACGACATATCACATATTCGGAATGGGTTATACGACCCCATGGTCCTTTCCCGGTTAACCCGAATAGTGAGCGCTTATTCAAAAATAAGTGTGCATTCAAATTCAATCAAATCACATCAAATACCCATTCAAAGGGAAATATTGATAGTCGGCTATTGAACTATCAATGGATATGCATACATCACCAGATTCCAAATAATTTTCCAAATTATTTATTTTCCAAAATATCTTCACAAGATATACAATTTCAACACTTCAAAAATAAATCAATATTTATTTTCAAACAAATTCCACTTCACATATAAATTCCATAATGAATTTATATTTCAAAATATTCATGCATATGATTTCAATTTATTCATTTCAATTTATCTTCAAAAAGATAAATTCGAATTATTCACTTCATATTGGAAAAACAATTCCATACTTATTCAATTATAAGTAATTCACAAATCTTTTTATTTTCAACCTTGGAAAATATTCAATATACTTAAATCGAATTAAGTATATATTTCATTCTATTAAGGAAAACATTCTCTTAACATATTTATTTGGGTCAAAACGAATGTTGCGTAAAACATCGTTACAACAACCCAAAATCACTAGTATAGGGATTCGAATTTAAAATAGATATATAAATCCTAATACTACACAAACCATTTCCTTTCGAAAATCCTTTACTATAACAACAGTGTTATAGTCCACCATTTCCTTTTATTTCTCGAAAACGTCTATTTCAACAATAAATGTTGAAATCTATGGTTTCGAATCTCAACACATTTAAAACATCGTTAGATCGTTTTAATTCTATTTACAACACCAAATCCAAAACATTTCCTTTAACGTGTTATTCACTATTCAAAAACGTGAATAAACTCCGTTAACAAATTTCATCCTTTTATTCATTTTAATTCAAAGGATTATTCACTATTCAAAAATGTGAATATAACTCCATTTCTAAGTTATAACAATTAACTTATCAAAATAAGTCGTTTGCGAATTTATAAAACAACGTTTATAAATTCCATTTCTATTTATTTATAAAAACTTCCTTTTTTTATAAATCCTTTTATTTACCTATTCCAGTTTATAACTCAATTATAAACTAAACGTTTATATTATAAGTTAAATACTTATAAAACGATTATTTTATAAAATCGTTCTTTTAAAGACTTTCCAATTTATAAACCTTATAACTTATAAGATTTATTTATTTAATCAATCTATTCTTCAAATAACTTCACAAATTTTATAAACCTACTGTTTATAAAATTTCATTTATAACTTCACAGTTTATAATTCTATAAATTTCATTCATTTATGAAATTCATTTTCACTTCATTTAAACATTTATAAAGACTCGTTTTATAATGTCAATATTTCGATTTATAAATATCTATTTATAAATCTCTTAATATAAATCAATTTATATTATTCTTTTAAAACGTCTTTAAATTCCTTTATAATTTCATCATTCTGATTTATAAAATAATCAAATTTTATAAATCCTATATTTAAACTTTTAATAATAAACTCTAAAATCTAGTTTAAACTATTTTATAAAATCATTGATCCATATTTCTCAAAAATCAACTTTTAACCGTATTTCTAAAAATCAGCTTTTTAACTATATTTCACAAAACCCATAATTTTATAACTTTAAAAATTATAGCGTTTAATTATTTAAAATGGATCAATTCCAAAAATAAAGTATATTTTCAAAAATCACTTTAAAAATCATTTTAAAATCCCAAAATCTGGGTCCAATGATGCTACACACCAAATAGTCAATCACGACTACAACGATATCATATATCGATATGATAATCCATCAAATATCAAAATATCTGAAATCAAATAAAAACTGTTGAGGAATCCAGTTGGATCCCTCCAACCTGTTTTCCTGCATCCAAAAACATTAGCACAATACCAATTTCGCTCCAGTACGAAATTATCGCGGCATATGTTCTTATTAAATATTATCCGCTTAATAACGGCGTAATAGGGTCTCATCCGCTAAACAAAAAATGCGGGAAATCAACAATTGCAATATATACATATGCCAATATATATATATATTGCTATTATATATAATACCAATTTCACTGTTTATGAAATATTCGCGGTATATGTTTTTATTAAATAACATCCGCTTACTAACGGCGCATAATGTCTATTTTAACAATCAATAGATAACAATCGACATTCAAACATGCATTCAAATATTTTAAATCTAACTATTTAAAATAAAATTGAAACTGATTCGATTGAGTGAGAAATTCTCACCTTGGTTTTAATTTCCGTTTTAGCGATTTATTTCGAATAAAATTAAACGCGCGTTTAATTTTACCCGAAATTCTCACTAACTCCAAACGACTCCAAACCAACTCCATCGCGTAGTGCTCGTCCATACGATTCCAACGCAACTGAGTTTGCATTTTTTCGACCTCGTATGAAAAAGTTATGAATTTTACAAGTTTATACACGTTTTTTATAACTAAATTCAACATAAACTTAATTATTTACAACCCCTACCCAACCATAGCCCTTGGATCCTTCATCTTTCCATCATAGCCTCATGCTTCATCTTCCCAAACCCCTCACGCAACTCCATCTACAGCAAAACACATGCACGCACAACCCATGACATCAAAATTAGGTTTACAATTTGCAACACCATCTCTCGACTAAACTCCATCACACCTCCGCCATCCTGAAGCACACAACACAAGCTATACTCGGCCTCAAGCTAGGGAAGCTCGGACATCCCTGTAGCACGTAGTTCGAGAATAAACTCCAGCCCTTTGAACCCAATTTGCCGCCAATCCGTGAAGCCATTCGCGATCATAGCCGTTGAAATCCAAGATCTCACCACCCTCTACGAGTTTCTAGTTGAAACTTTCTTGAATCGATGAGTAGATTAGAAGATTTGGAGGGAGGAAGAAGATGAACTGCTGGTCGTTCATACCTAGGTGGCGGCTAGGTTATAAAATTAGGGTTTAGTTTAAATTTTTATCAAATTATGAAGAGTAGGGGCTATTTATAAGGAACGAGCGACACTATTCATCCCGGAAATTCCGAACTCCGATTTAGACGCCGTAACCAGCGTTTCTAAGGTTTACCCCGCGTTCCGGACACAATGGAACAGGTTTCGGAAGCTAATTCGGACATCTGTGCGAGTTATGGCTGTAAACGCTCAATTTGAATTAAACCGATTTAACTCGATTTCTAGGCGTTTTAATTTGTACCGGACAAACGGTAAATCCAATTGACTTGAAATTTGAAACCTTACAATAATATCACATTACGGATCCGATGAAACTGGTTTCGTTGAAATCCGAGACTTTTTGAAAAATGGCTATTTTGACTTGCCAAATTTAAATTAAAAATAATTCGATGCGTTTCGAGCTGTCACGATCAAACGATAACTCCTATTGACACGAAATTTGAAATCCGGTAATAACTAACTATTACGGATCCAATGGAACTGGTTTCGTTCAATTCTGAGACTGTTCAAAAATTGACTATTTTCACTAGTCGATTATTAAATATTAAAATATTCAATTTTCACAAATTAACTTTTAATTCGATTTTAAAAGTTCTAAAATATCATTCTAACTTCAACATGATAAAATAAAATTTTACAAATTATTTTCAATCATATTTAACTCCATTTTCAATTATTTCCATAATTTAACATATTAAATTATCGATTTAATTATTCAATTAAATTCAATAATTCAAATAAAAATTTATTTGACTTATAAATTCACTTTTTAATATTTAAAATTAATTAAATATTCAAATTTAAATTATTAAAAATTCTGGGTCGTTACAATCTTTCCCCCTTAAAAGAATTTCGTCCTCGAAATTATAAGTAAGAAAGGTTACAGAATTTATTAACTTTCCAAAATTCATAATTAAATTCCTTACAATACTTTACTAAGTTTTCGAATCATACTTAGTTATGTTTTCAAAAGCAACTACTATTGTTTAACTTTCAATTCCAAAATCAAAGTTAAAGTTTTCAAAATTTTCCAAATTTTCTCAAAATTTTTCTAACGCCTTAAATTTTCGGAAAAATTCGCCATAGTCTCCTTTGCGCGGCTCGATCCGAAAAAAAAAATGACAGTATATATATCACAAATATACATCTCATCAAGTAATGAGGCATCCCGAAGGAAAAAAAGTGTAAAAGTACGATATTTAATCCGAGATATGTACCTTATATTTTATTAGCAAGCATATACGGCTAATATAGCGCTAAAGCGAACTCCAAATGCGAAGCAAACGCGATCCGCACCTACTAAACTCAACAAACAACATGAGAATCATGCATATATGAAAATAGTATCAATATACAACATATAGCAACATAACTATACATGTCACATAGAAAATGCAACTAAACAACAAATGCAAACATCAACCAACTACCATCCATAATCAAATGAATTTTCATTCATATTCTCATTAATATTCAATGAATTGGTTTTCACTTTAAATCACATTTGATTTATTCACATTGGATTTTATCAACATACGTTCTCAATTTTAATTAGTTTGCATTCACTAATTAAATCCAATTCACGTTCAATTCTATTCAAATTTATTTACTTCTAATTTGAATTCAATTTCATAGCTTTCGATTTCATTAACACTTAATGAATTTTATACAATCAATCAACATCCATATAGCAACCAAAGTATATTAATTACAACCAAATTTCTTTGCTTCACTTACATTCATTTTGGTTTAACATCTTTACTTTCCAATTGGTTTTATTAAATTGATTTTCATTCAATTTTATTCAACTTCCAATAAAATTAGATTTTAATGAATTAACACTTTCATTAATTATTCCATTCCAATTTATTCACATTCAATTGATTAACATTCAATTTATTCATTCAATTACAAAAGTTGAATTTCTATTCACATAACTTAAGTTCATATCTATCATTAACCTTAAATTCATTTTTATTTACAACTCATATTCATAAATATATTCATATAGTTTCACTTCTTATATATATAAGTTTATTTCACAATTGTAAATCACTTTAATTATAATTTCAATTCTTATAATTCATTTGCTTATACAATTATTCTTTTATTTAGATTATTCAAACAACCTAACAATCAACTTACATACACTTTAATAATTCTGAAAAATTATTCCTTTACATATAAAAATATAATCAAGGCAAAATTATTCCATTTACCCAATTTAAAATCAATATTGTGCCGAATTGTTCTATTCAAGTGTTTAGAAAACCCTTCGGCTCAGTTTCGAGGCTGTGCTGACGAAAGTTCATATGCCACTCAATAAACCAATCATCACAATATAAAACAAATTTTATATTCACTAACAAATACGCTCTCATAGCTATTATTACACTCAAACTCATTCTAGAGTACTGCTGACTCTATCTCTAATGAATTATACCCAACAGAACCATGGTTGTCGCTTAACCATCAGCTCCGATACCAAATGTAACGTCTGCGGATTTTCGTTGCCGAAAAACCGAATAGTTAGGGGTTTTAAAAAGAATTTAAGAAAAGGAAAAAAAAAGAGAAGAAGAGAGAAGATAGAAAATAGAAGATAGAAGAATTTTAAAAATAGAAAGAAAAAGAGAATAGAGAAAAAGGAGAAAAACAGAAGAAAATAGGACGGGACAGAAAGGAACAGAACAACATCAGAATCTCACAATTCGCAGCGGAACAACATATAATAATGAATGAATAATCTTTAAACAAAGAAATATATCAGTTATTACATTACATCACATTTCATTACATCATATCATCAGAGTGTACAACAACATACAACAACAACAGTGCAGCGGAAAAGAAATACTATATAAATAATACGCCATGCCATCCAGCTTGCCTCCAGCAACTCCAGAATATCCAGAATATCCTGATAAACCTAACTCTTGACTGCCCGTGTGGAAATTGGTGGGCACCCAGAGTTTAGGAAGGAAAACAATAAACTCCGAGTCAGTCATGTGACTGGTGTGAGAACTCAAAACAGTTTATTTAACTTTAAAATCAAAATAGAGGAATATTTTTAAATTCAATTCGCAATGCTTTTAAAAATGAGACTACCATAAGGCCTCCCGCACACACACACATGCAAACGCAGAATCGGAGGAGATTTCTCCTTATGATAGTCAAAGATGCTTGATACGCATTTGAAATAACATTTGATATTATTACTAGTGCATAGTGTATAACAAATCATTTCGAAAATAAAGATATAAATCTTAGCCAACATACGACCATTATCGTATGCCTACTATAGTTACTATCCAAACAGTGGTGACCACCATAAGTGAATAGCAGGTTCTACAACTAATACCGTACAAGTTTCGTATTGGGAATTGGATTTCCAACAAATGGTCAGGCCAAGGAACTTCCCATTGCCACATGAGAATGCCTCTGGATGGACATCCCCGAGAACCAAACCGGATCTCTACCAACACAAGGCCGGGTTACTCCTAACTGAGTAACAACTGACCGAATATGCCATCCCCCGGTCCTTTGGGACCTTTATCAACCGAGCGCTCGTAATCAATTCACACAATCATAAAGTGTTTTCAACATGAGTAAGTATCTGGGCTCCATACCATGATACCACCCTTTTCCAGAAGGAAATGGACACATCCTAAAGGGTGCTACCCCTCATAACCTTGCTGCTTCTTTCCTGTTTTGACCATTCACGGGGTGTGAGGCTCGACGAATTCACGTCCACAAAAACATACTTTATACAAAAGCCATGCTTTGGGTCAACAAATGATCAACACAATGATCACTAAGATAGACGATCAAATAAATGATCCTATCACAAATAATCAACACAATGATCATTTCAGCATCACTCAGCATGTCACATTACCAAATTGGGAATATATCGCTGATAACTTCAACTATATAACCTTTGAGCTCGTACGTCTCAAAGAAGGGTGTTAAGCAAAAAATAAATTCTCCGCCACCAACAGAAATATATTTGAAAGAAATCGGCTTTATATCTCAACTTGTAATGTCAGACATACAATCCATACAAGTCTGTTCCGGGATCGAACAAAACCGAAGGCACTTACAAAGAAGTCCTTGCAATCCGGATATTCACAATCCTGATCGGATTTCCCATCACTTAGGGAGTTTCTATACCGGCGCGACTCGGTGTAGAAACAATCGATAGGTCATCCTATCGCTCTCGCAAATACCGGTCTTCAACACCGATCTTCAAATGCAATTCACAACGACATATCACATATTCGGAATGGGTTATACGACCCCATGGTCCTTTCCCGGTTAACCCGAATAGTGAGCGCTTATTCAAAAATAAGTGTGCATTCAAATTCAATCAAATCACATCAAATACCCATTCAAAGGGAAATATTGATAGTCGGCTATTGAACTATCAATGGATATGCATACATCACCAGATTCCAAATAATTTTCCAAATTATTTATTTTCCAAAATATCTTCACAAGATATACAATTTCAACACTTCAAAAATAAATCAATATTTATTTTCAAACAAATTCCACTTCACATATAAATTCCATAATGAATTTATATTTCAAAATATTCATGCATATGATTTCAATTTATTCATTTCAATTTATCTTCAAAAAGATAAATTCGAATTATTCACTTCATATTGGAAAAACAATTCCATACTTATTCAATTATAAGTAATTCACAAATCTTTTTATTTTCAACCTTGGAAAATATTCAATATACTTAAATCGAATTAAGTATATATTTCATTCTATTAAGGAAAACATTCTCTTAACATATTTATTTGGGTCAAAACGAATGTTGCGTAAAACATCGTTACGACAACCCAAAATCACTAGTATAGGGATTCGAATTTAAAATAGATATATAAATCCTAATACTACACAAACCATTTCCTTTCGGAAATCCTTTACTATAACAACAGTGTTATAGTCCACCATTTCCTTTTATTTCTCGAAAACGTCTATTTCAACAATAAATGTTGAAATCTATGGTTTCGAATCTCAACACATTTAAAACATCGTTAGATCGTTTTAATTCTATTTACAACACCAAATCCAAAACATTTCCTTTAACGTGTTATTCACTATTCAAAAACGTGAATAAACTCCGTTAACAAATTTCATCCTTTTATTCATTTTAATTCAAAGGATTATTCACTATTCAAAAATGTGAATATAACTCCATTTCTAAGTTATAACAATTAACTTATCAAAATAAGTCGTTTGCGAATTTATAAAACAACGTTTATAAATTCCATTTCTATTTATTTATAAAACTTCCTTTTTTTATAAATCCTTTTATTTACCTATTCCAGTTTATAACTCAATTATAAACTAAACGTTTATATTATAAGTTAAATACTTATAAAACGATTATTTTATAAAATCGTTCTTTTAAAGACTTTCCAATTTATAAACCTTATAACTTATAAGATTTATTTATTTAATCAATCTATTCTTCAAATAACTTCACAAATTTTATAAACCTACTGTTTATAAAATTTCATTTATAACTTCACAGTTTATAATTCTATAAATTTCATTCATTTATGAAATTCATTTTCACTTCATTTAAACATTTATAAAGACTCGTTTTATAATGTCAATATTTCGATTTATAAATATCTATTTATAAATCTCTTAATATAAATCAATTTATATTATTCTTTTAAAACGTCTTTAAATTCCTTTATAATTTCATCATTCTGATTTATAAAATAATCAAATTTTATAAATCCTATATTTAAACTTTTAATAATAAACTCTAAAATCTAGTTTAAACTATTTTATAAAATCATTGATCCATATTTCTCAAAAATCAACTTTTAACCGTATTTCTAAAAATCAGCTTTTTAACTATATTTCACAAAACCCATAATTTTATAACTTTAAAAATTATAGCGTTTAATTATTTAAAATGGATCAATTCCAAAAATAAAGTATATTTTCAAAAATCACTTTAAAAATCATTTTAAAATCCCAAAATCTGGGTCCAATGATGCTACACACCAAATAGTCAATCACGACTACAACGATATCATATATCGATATGATAATCCATCAAATATCAAAATATCTGAAATCAAATAAAAACTGTTGAGGAATCCAGTTGGATCCCTCCAACCTGTTTTCCTGCATCCAAAAACATTAGCACAATACCAATTTCGCTCCAGTACGAAATTATCGCGGCATATGTTCTTATTAAATATTATCCGCTTAATAACGGCGTAATAGGGTCTCATCCGCTAAACAAAAAATGCGGGAAATCAACAATTGCAATATATACATATGCCAATATATATATATTGCTATTATATATAATACCAATTTCACTGTTTATGAAATATTCGCGGTATATGTTTTTATTAAATAACATCCGCTTACTAACGGCGCATAATGTCTATTTTAACAATCAATAGATAACAATCGACATTCAAACATGCATTCAAATATTTTAAATCTAACTATTTAAAATAAAATTGAAACTGATTCGATTGAGTGAGAAATTCTCACCTTGGTTTTAATTTCCGTTTTAGCGATTTATTTCGAATAAAATTAAACGCGCGTTTAATTTTACCCGAAATTCTCACTAACTCCAAACGACTCCAAACCAACTCCATCGCGTAGTGCTCGTCCATACGATTCCAACGCAACTGAGTTTGCATTTTTTCGACCTCGTATGAAAAAGTTATGAATTTTACAAGTTTATACACATTTTTTATAACTAAATTCAACATAAACTTAATTATTTACAACCCCTACCCAACCATAGCCCTTGGATCCTTCATCTTTCCATCATAGCCGCATGCTTCATCTTCCCAAACCCCTCACGCAACTCCATCTACAGCAAAACACACGCACGCACAACCCATGACATCAAAATTAGGTTTACAATTTGCAACACCATCTCTCGACTAAACTCCATCACACCTCCGCCATCCTGAAGCACACAACACAAGCTATACTCGGCCTCAAGCTAGGGAAGCTCGGCCATCCCTGTAGCACGTAGTTCGAGAATAAACTCCAGCCCTTTGAACCCAATTTGCCGCCAATCCGTGAAGCCATTCGCGATCATAGCCGTTGAAATCCAAGATCTCACCACCCTCTACGAGTTTCTAGTTGAAACTTTCTTGAATCGATGAGTAGATTAGAAGATTTGGAGGGAGGAAGAAGATGAACTGCTGGCCGTTCATACCTAGGTGGCGGCTAGGTTATAAAATTAGGGTTTAGTTTAAATTTTTATCAAATTATGAAGAGTAGGGGCTATTTATAAGGAACGAGCGACACTATTCATCCCGGAAATTCCGAACTCCGATTTAGACGCCGTAACCAGCGTTTCTAAGGTTTACCCCGCGTTTCGGACACAATGGAACAGGTTTCGGAAGCTAATTCGGACATCTGTGCGAGTTATGGCTGTAAACGCTCAATTTGAATTAAACCGATTTAACTCGATTTCTAGGCGTTTTAATTTGTACCGGACAAACGGTAAATCCAATTGACTTGAAATTTGAAACCTTACAATAATATCACATTACGGATCCGATGAAACTGGTTTCGTCGAAATCCGAGACTTTTTGAAAAATGGCTATTTTGACTTGCCAAATTTAAATTAAAAATAATTCGATGCGTTTCGAGCTGTCACGATCAAACGATAACTCCTATTGACACGAAATTTGAAATCTGGTAATAACTAACTATTACGGATCCAATGGAACTAGTTTCGTTCAATTCTGAGACTGTTCAAAAATTGACTATTTTCACTAGTCGATTATTAAATATTAAAATATTCAATTTTCACAAATTAACTTTTAATTCGATTTTAAAAGTTCTAAAATATCATTCTAACTTCAACATGATAAAATAAAATTTTACAAATTATTTTCAATCATATTTAACTCCATTTTCAATTATTTCCATAATTTAACATATTAAATTATCGATTTAATTATTCAATTAAATTCAATAATTCAAATAAAAATTTATTTGACTTATAAATTCACTTTTTAATATTTAAAATTAATTAAATATTCAAATTTAAATTATTAAAAATTCTGGGTCGTTACAGTCGCTATAGCTCTTCCTTTCTCACCCAAGTGGACATGGAAACCACTGACCGACGACGACTACGTAACCCTCGAGGCACTCCCTTGTGGGCATATTTGCCAAAGAAGAGTTATTATACCCTTGCCAGTGCTTAATCCAACCTCTACCACAATCAACAATTCCAAAAACCCATGAAACAACCTCCCATTCCTGTCAACTTCAACCAAAGCTCCGTTGGTGGCCGTGCTCATTGCTACTTTCTCCAATGGCCCCTAATCCACATCGATGTGCATAGAGAGCTAGTTAAACGGAAGAGGAGAAGAGTGAGGACTAAAGTTATTCTTTCTTTCGAGTCACATCTCCTTCTTTTTAAAACGGGAGAGAGAAAACTAACTAACTTTAGGTTTTGAGATATTATATTTTAATATGTTTAATCTATTTGCATTTCTAACTCTTACGACTTGTAGGAGCATCGTAACGCAATGATTCTTTGACGTCGCGCATCGTCTCATTTTTCTCTTCGTGGTGATATATAACCAAGGTGCTATTTTCACATGTTTCGAAGTCATACTGGCCACTGAACTGTCTAATTCCAGAAATTCTTCGACCACATAACTAATATTGGTTTTCCCTTTTTAAAAACATGAAGTGTCAACCACAATTCTATCAGACCGGACTATGCATGTGTATTCGAAAAATATGTGTTGATGTAAATAAATCAAGAAAATGAGGAAACAATAAGCATGTCAATTTTTAAACTCTATGCAAAACCTGCATTTTTAATGAATATAATTACTTATTGAACAGGGAAATTTGGTAATTTATATGAAAACTAAAAGTAGAATTTTCGAAAATTAAAGAATTTGGGAAATATGACATTTTCATTGCATTGATGGTTTTTCTTCCCTAGATTCATATATAAAACTTCAAAAACGGACGCCAAATGAAGGAGATACAGATTTTTTACCGTAATGAACATTTAAAGGAAAAATGGGTTGGAAGCCCAAGTGGACCTAGGGTTTATTTCAGGATTTAGTATAAACTGGAGGGAATTGTGTGAACTCCTCATCCCCATCTCTTCACCCTTTCTTTTGTAATGCTGCCAAACCCTAAATTAAAAAGCCTCAATTCTTCTTTTAATCTAAATTAATTTTTTTAAAAAAAATCAACACCAAATCGATTACAAACGAAAGGGAAATCAAATTGAAATTGTAGAAAATTAAATAAAAGAGAAACCAGATTCAAGATTTCTATATATCGTGAAAACAAGTTTATGTACAAATAGAAATCATAAACCCTCCCAACAAATTACAACCCCTATATCAAAATAAAAAAACACAATTAGCCTGGCCCATGCTCATGAAACTTCTGGCTTAGAGCACTTAATGCCTAACTCGAAAGGCACAGCCTAATCACCTACCGCCCATGACCAACTCCTGCCTCACGTGACCCAGCACCCTTATTTCCTCCCACTCGAGAAACTTCCACAACACTTCATTCGGTTCAACTCGAACTTTATTTTTTTGAGCTCTAAAACTCAATGCTAGAGAAATCTCTATCTCCCTAAATCTCCACAAAAAAGAAATGATATCTCTAGCTTTCAACGTATTGATCCAACTAGATCTGATCTCTAGACTTCGATTTGTTTAATGCTCCACCTAGAACGAAATGCTCTCATGTGCTCCTGAAAGACTATGGCTTTCCATCTACGACTCAGGGCTGTCTACTTCTCTAACACCAGATAAGTATTGAAACCTTTACTTGTCTTCTCCTTCTTCTTAATAAATTAGGGCTAACTATTTTGTTCTCTGTAGAACTTTACTCGGCTTTTGGTGGATCCGCCTAATGATTTAGATTTAGGCAAATTTGTTAGGCACCTGTGCAAATTTGTTTAATAATAAAAATGACATAATTTAGGCTAAAGGATTACCTCACCACTAAGAAAGAATCTACAAGTCGATCATTCCAAGATCATATCCCCCTTTAGTGAAATCTTAACCCCATTCTCTACTAAGCTCCATATCTATAATGCTATTATGATTCACGTACTTAGATTTCCACATTCTGATAGTCACTAAATCTATAATTACTTTGAACACGTGTTGCTCTGAGTTATAAGTTGTGTTGAAAATTTTATGATTATGTTCACGCCATAAACACCAAATAGAGGTTAAGAGAACACCTTTGGCTATATCTCCACTTCTATTAGTGAATTTCCTACTATTCTTCTTGACCTCTGCGAGAAGCTCAAGTTCTGTTACAGCTACTAGCCATCGGAACTTATTTCAGCACCACTTACATATGGTAGCCAAAAACTTACAATTGTAAAATAGATAATCAATGTCTTGTTGGAATAATTAAGCATTATGGGGCCACATATTTTAATATTCGAATGTATGGGCTATCTTGGGATTAAGTTTAATTATGTGATCTATTTGGAATAAATACAACAAGACTTAAGGGGTATATTCGTCATGTAAATTTATAATGTGTGGATACCAGAGTGACAATTTTAGTTTGTTGAAGGGCCGAACTGAAAAAATGTCACACACTATATATATGGGGTTATGGTCCCCAAATTACACAAGTCTTATCATATTCTCTCCACCCTCTTCTAAAGAGAATTTTCAGATCTAAGCTTGTGTAAATTTGGAAGATCTAAAACCTAGTTGATATTCTTTTTGCAAACATCAATGGATTCAGGTACGACTTCTGCTAAACTATTTAATTTCATATATTTGTTTCTCGATAGAATCAATATAGGTTGTATGTATTCAGATCTAGAATTTATTTATTTATTACAACAAGTGGTATCAGAGCCACCCATCATTGATTTTATTGAGAAATTCTTTGGTTTTAAGAACATATGAAATTAGGGTTCTTGGATTTACAATTTTCGGTTGATTCACTTGATCCACTTATTTCGTTCTGATTTGTGAATGCTTCAATTATGGTGATTCAAAACATGTTAATAAATAGTATTATACATGGATCCATAAATTTAATGAAATATTGGATTCTGTTGATTTGATCAAAAGTTTCCTGAAATGATAGCAATTTGGATTTAATTGAACCGTATCATTGGATTTATGATCTAAGAATTCATCTACATCTTTTATAATAATTGTACCATGACATGTTTGTGGTTTTGTTTTCTCTTGCAAAAGCATAAATTATTATTTTATTTGGTTGGTTTTTTTTTCTTCGCATAAAATAGCAACAGGCATTGTTGAAATATTGACCAAGCTTTTACTATTCATTACTTTTGTACACTATGAATCAGCACATTAATTGATGCTGTCAGATTTGACATGTTTTTTTTTGTAATTTATTGTTACTACTTAATATGTTTCACCTTCTATTTTGAATAGTAGCAGATAAATAAAGTACACAATAATCTGATACTAATTATTATTGCAAGTATTATTCATTTATGTATTATTACAGTTTCCTTGATGTCAAATTTGACATTGATATTTATGGCAAATTTATAAATGAAGGAGTTAAAATAAATTCATATACTGTTTGGCGTCTTTTGCAAATTGATTATGAATATCCTACATTACAAGTGAACTAATTGAAATAATATGTCACCAAAGTGACCTCTCTTATTTTAGTTGCTCATGAAAAATGTTAGATATTTGTATGTATTTATTTATGCGAATATTAGTCGGCCCAAAGGAAGGTTAATATCTGGCCAAATTAGATACACATGTGTGATGATAAATATGTAACAATTATAAAGTTTTACAAGAAAATAATTAATCGGCCCAAAGGAAGATTATTATTTGACTTGAATTTATTGTTAATATTTGATGATTACAACAAGAATACCACTTACAGTTAATATTACTGTCCGAAGACTTGATATTAATGTTGTGCTAGGTATCTTGAGCAAAGACTTACCAATTATTTTAAATTTACTACAGTTGTTTTATAATGTAAGCATATTTGATTAATTTAAAATTATAGCTAATTTGACTACGGTATCTGCCAATCTGAACAACATTCCTATTCTGACTGGAACAAACTATAAGGATTGGAAAGAGAACATATTGCTTGTTCTTGGCTGCATGGATCTTGACCTTGCACTTAAGATAGATGAACCCGCCCCTCTTACGGATGAAAGTTCTTCTGATATTATAAAGAACTTTGAGAGGTGGGATCGTTCAAACCGCATGAGTCTAATGATCATAAAGCGTGGCATTCCGGAGGCATTTAGGGGTGCGGTATCTGAAAAGATAACCAATGCTAAAGATTTCCTTGCTGAGATTGAAAAATGTTTTGCTAAAACCGATAAGGCAAAAACAAGAACGCTTTTGCAACGTTTGATTTCCATGAAGTATCAAAGCAAAGGAAACATAAGGGAGTACATTATGGAAACGTCTAACACTGCTTCAAAACTTAAGGCACTTAAGCTTGAGCTTTCGGATGATTTGCTCGTGCATTTGGTATTAATCTCTCTTCCTTCACAATACAACCAGTTCAAGATCAGTTATAACTGTCAAAAGGAGAAATGGACTCTTAATGAGCTCATTTCGTATTGTGTACAAGAAGAAGAGAGATTGAAGCATGATAAGGCTGAAAGTGCTCATTTAGCATACACCTCCAAGGGAAAAGACAAAAAGAGAAAGAAGGATAAAGAATCTGCTAAGGGTCCGACTGAAAAGAAACAACAAAAGGAGACTGATGGTTGTTACTTTTGCAAAAAGGCTGGACATTTGAAGAAAGATTGTGCCAAATACCACGCATGGTGTGTTAAGAAAGGTACATCATTTGCTTTGGTCTGTTCTGAAGTAAATTTAGCTACAGTACCTGGAAACACTTGGTGGTTAGATTCTGGTGCTTCTACTCACATAAGTGTTTCTATGCAGGGTTGCTTGAGCTACCGAAATCCAACTGATGCTGAATGATACATCTATGTGGGTGATGGAAAATCGGTAGAAGTGGAGGCTATTGGGCACTTTAAGTTGTTATTAAGAAATCAGTTTTATTTGGATTTATTTGATACTTTTGTTATACCGTCATTTAGACGGAATTTGGTTTCTGTTTCTATGTTGGACAAATTTGGTTATTCTTGTTCATTTGGGAATGGTACTTTTAGTTTATCAATGAATTCAACTCTTATTGGAACTGGTTCTCTTAATGTTTATGATAACTTATATATGCTTGATGATAATACCTCTTATAATGAAGCTTTGCATGTAGAGTCACGTGGTACTAAAAGAAAAGCTAATAAGGAAACTTCGGCCACATTGTGGCACAAGTGCTTAGGTCATATATCTAAAAATAGAATTCAAAGGCTCGTGTCAGATGGCATTTTGGAATCCGTTGATTTTTCAGACCTTGATGTCTGTGTAGAGTGTATCAAGGGAAAACAGACCAAACATAAGAAAATAGGTGCCAATAGATCAACTGACGTCTTAGAATTAATGCATACAGACATTTGTGGGCCATTCCCTGCGGCATCATGGAATGGTCAACAATATTTTATAACATTCATAGATGACTACTCAAGATATGGCTACCTATATCTTATTCATGATAAATCAGAATCCTTCGACATGTTCAAGAAATTTAAGGTAGAAATTGAGAACCAACTCAACAAAAGGATTAAAACTGTCAGATCTGACCGTGGCGGTGAATATTATGGTAAATCTGACGGATCAGGTGAACAATGTCTAGGACCATTTGCCAAATTCCTAGAGGAATGTGGAATAGTCCCACAATACACTATGCCAGGTTCACCTAGTATGAATGGTGTTGCTGAGAGACGAAACCGGACTCTTAAAGAAATGTTAAGGAGTATGATCAGTCATTCTACCTTATCAAAATCACTTTGGGGAGAGGCATTAAAGACAACAGTTTATATCCTTAATAGAATACCCACTAAAGCAGCTACTAAAACACCTTATGAGCTCTGGACAGGCAAACAGCCTACTCTAAAGCATTTTCACATTTGGGGATGTCGAGCTGAGACAAGGCATATAGGCCAAATGAAAGAAAATTGGACTCCAAAATAGTGAGTAGCTACTTTATTGGTTATTCTGAGCGATCTAGGGGCTATAAATTTTATGATCCCATACTGAGGAAAATATTTGAGACGGGAAATGCAACATTTTTTGAGGATGTTGAGTTGAGAGGGAGAAATGAATTAAGGAACATTTTTTTTGAGGAGGAATCATCGTCTATGATTCCTACTACAGTTACTTCTTCGGACAATGTGCAGATTATTGTTCCCGTCATTGATCAAGAAGTGAATCCAGAACCCCAACAAAACAATGTTGAAGAAAATCCTCTTCAAGTTGAAGTTAATGTTCCACAAGAACAAATTCAACAACCTCAAAATGAATTGCCAGTAAGAAGATCCACTAGGGAAAGAAGAAATGCTATTCCGGATGATTATGTTGTATTTCTTCAAGAGTTGGAGGATAATAATGGATTGATGGAAGATGATCCTATCAACTTTCACCAAGCCATGCAAGATATTAATTCTCAAAAGTGGATTGAAGCTATGAATGAAGAGTATAAATAAATGCAAGACAATAAAGTTTGGGATCTTGTCCCTTTACCTGAAGGTAAGAAGCCCATTGGTTGTAAATGGATATTTAAAACCAAGAGGGATGCAAAAGGTAAAGTGGAAAGATATAAGGCTCGTCTTGTAGCAAAAGGTTTTACTCAAAAGGAAGGCATTGATTTCAAAGAGACTTTCTCTCCGGTTTCATCGAAAGACTCTTTTAGAATAATTTTGTCACTTGTTGCTTAATATTGCTCCCCCATTCATCTGCTTTATTTGGTATCCCCCTACATTTTGACCTTGAGTTGCATAAAATGGATGTTAAGACTGCATTTCTCAATGGAGACATTGAGGAAACAGTTTATATGGTGCAACCGAAAAACTTTGTGGTCGAAGATCCAAAGAATATGGTTTGCAAACTAAAGAAATCCATTTATGGACTCAAACAAGCTTCTCGTCAATGGTACCACAAATTTCATAATGTAATTACCTCTTTTGGTTTTGAGGCAAACATCATTGATAACTGTGTGTATCACAAGTTTAATGGGAGTAAATTTATATTTTTAATTTGATATGTTGATGATATATTGCTTGCCAGCAATGATTTAAATATGTTGCACGAAACTAAGAGATTTCTTTCAAATAATTTTGAAATGAAAGATCTTGGTGATGCCTCTTTTGTATTAGGGATCCAAATACATCGTGATCGTTCACGATGCATTCTTGGATTGTCACAAAAGAACTATATAGAAAAGGTGCTTAAGAGATTTGGCATGAAAGATTGTAAACCAGGTGATACCGCTGTCGCTAGAGGAGATAAGTTTTATCTCAAACAATGCCCTAATAACATCCTTGAAGTTAATGAAATACAGAAGATCTCTTATGCATCTGCTATAGGGAGTCTAATATATGTTCAAGTATGTACGTGTCCGGATATTGCGTACATTGTAGGAGTGTTAGGAAGGTATCTTAGTAACCCTGGAATGGATCATTGGAAAGCAACGAAAAGGGTTATGAGGTATCTTCAAAGAACAAAGGACTATATGCTTACATATAGAAGATCAGATCAGTTGGAGATAATTGGGCATTCTGATTCTGACTTTGCTGGATGTCCGGATAGTAGAAAATCCACTTCAGGATGCATATTTATGTTGAGTGGAGGGGCTATATCATGGAAGAGCATTAAGCAAACGCTTATAGATTCTTCCACTATGGAAGCAGAGTTTGTGGCTTTCTATGAGGCATCTAATCATTGAAAATGGCTGCGAAATTTTGTCACTGGGCTGCGCATTATAGATAATATTGAAAGACCACTAAAGTTGTTTTGTGACAATAGATCAGCAGTATTATATTCTAATAACAATAGAAGCTCAAGTAAGTCAAATTACATTGACTTCAAGTTTCTAGTTGTGAAGGAAAGAATGCAAAATGGGTTAATATCCATAGAGCATATTAGGACAAATTCCATGTTAGCAGATCCACTTACAAAAGCATTACCACCCAAGGTCTTTCATAAGCATGTTGCTAAAAATGGGTGTATCTTTTATGTAAGAATATTTTGATTTAGGGGGAGTTTGTACTAAGTCATTTCTTTTGTGACATTGCTCTATATTTTGGTTTTGGATATGCTTCAGTTTTTCTGATCAGAAATAAAGTTTTAATTACACTCAAATTATTTATATATGATTAGATTTTGATCTCATTAAAGTAAAGTAGGACCAGTTGAAAATAGACGTGTAACGATCACATTTCATGTAATTTCCATGCTACACATACATGATTGATCTATGTCATTTGATTATATTGATATACGGGACCACTGATGGGTTTAGTTACACTAACGATAATGAAAACCGCTTTGATCCTATGTTAACACAATCAATGGACGAGATTGTTGTGGATATACCATATTGTCAAGATAGCTATTTGAGAGCTCGTAAAGTTAAATACATTCTATAAGGTTACATATGTGGCCCAGGGGGAGATTGTTGGAATAATTCAGCATTATGGGGCTACATATTTTAATATTTGAATGTATGAGCTATCTTGGGATTAAGTTTAATTATGTGATCTATTTGGAAGAAATACAACAAGACTTAAGGGGTATATTCGTCATGTAAATTTATAATGTGTGGATACCAGAGCAACAATTTTAGTTTGTTGAAGGGCCGAACTGAAAAATGTCACACACTATATACATGGGGTTATGGTCCCCAAATTACACAAGTCTTATCATATTCTCTCCACCCTCTTCTAAAGAGAATTTTCAGATCTAAGCTTGTGTAGATTTGGAAGATCTAAAACCTAGTTGATCTTCTTTTTACAAACATCATTGGATTCAGGTACGACTTCTGCTGAACTATTTAATTTTATATATTTATTTCTCGATAGAATCAATATGGGTTGTATGTATTCAGATCTAGAATTTATTTATTTATTACAACATGTCTTTATTCACTTCCGTATATACGACACAAATTGGATTAATTAATATATATGTTGATTTATCAATCTTAGCTTGGTAGGAAGATAATTGTTGATGGCTTTGTACATGCATATAGCCATCTTAGGAGTGTGAATTTTGCTCCATATACATTTGGCCCATGGTTTTTGTTCTAATGACGTCCTTATTATTTCCCAGACCCGTTTATAGATATATTATCAGTTTGCAATACATGACCAACCCAGTAATCAATATCATTATGACTAAAAATTTCCACTTGACCAATCTCGCTTTTAACCAGAGCTTAAAAACTAAAATTACTAGCTTTCCATTTCCCTCTGACTATAATATCACCTACCTTTAGATTCTCTATTCTAGTCCTTATTACTGTGTCAACACCTAATTTATAACTCTGCTGCCTCCTTGGAGCCTAGGGTAGAACCAAATCGAAGTTGTTTTACCGTTTACAATTCTCTTTCTCATACTCAATATTTCACTAATTTTCTGCTTAAGAGTAAATTTCCATGTTCCAGAATTTTGTTTCTTGCATCTAATTCCCAGAAGGATTTGTTTTTTACATGTTTCTGTTGCACCAGCTTTGCACATAATCCCTCATTGTTGTTTACTTTCCAAACTAGCTTCAATCCTGAAGCATTATTCATTTCACTCACTCAATGTGACGCCCCATAAAATTTAATAAGAAATTAAGTAATTAAAAATAAGACTAAAAATGAAAATTTTGAAAATTTTAGGATTTGATCATGGAAGTTGCACTATTGCGTCCATGGTTAATATGAAGGTTGGATGTTAAAATTTGAATTTAAATAATAGTTAATGTTAAGGAGACTTAAAGTTTAAGTAAACATTAATTATAAATTGGTTAATATCTAAATTAGATAAGGTATTTAATAAATAAATAACATAAACCAAACGAAGGAAAGCAACATTCATAGGGAGGGGATCGGTAACCCCCAAGCTACGTCGGTCAACTGCTAGTGATTGACCGATGGGTCGGTCGACCGGCGACGTTGAAGACAGCTAGGGTACATGTCATTTTGAATATTCTAGATTAGTTTATTTTAAATCCAGCGGTTCTCGTTCTTTTTCATCTCTATAAGTAGACTCCTGGATCCTTCATTTTTCCTTCGTAAAATTCCGTAGCAAAGGCGTAGCTTTGACAAAAAAATTTCCCTTTAGAATTTCAGAAACAGTAAACTTTCTAGTAAGTAGCTCTAATTTCTAATCTCTAATTTAAATTAATCCTTCTTATCCCTATTTCTGATTTCTGAAATCTAATATACGTACACACACATACAATATATTTATTGTATATTCAAAAAAGGGAAAGATCAAACAGAGAATTTGAATAGTATAAAATAAATCTCATCTTCTTTCTCTTTATTAGATTTTAGAATTAGTTAGGATTTTCAAATAAGACGTTTAGATTTTTAATTATTTTAATTTTCTATTCTATTCCTCTCTATTTTTGATTTTAGATCTAATTTCTATATGCAATTCACTTTGTCCTATATTTCAATATAGGAAGATCTGAAAATGAATTAGACGTGGTAGAATCAAATCTAGTTAGGAAGCAAACAATTCTCTAAGAATGGAGATATCAAGTTTTTTACATTTATGTAATTAAATAATATTTATTTGGATTTAATGTATGCCTTAGGAAATTTTGGTGAATGAAAATATAATATTCAAAACCCCTAGAATTTCCTTAAGTTACTATCACTCTTTGTATATGTTGGAAATATAATTGTTTTTTGCTATTAAATATTAGAATCTAATTATTTGTTTAGAAATATATAATCTATGGTTCATTCAACCTATTTCAAATGTTTTAAATTGGAGTATTATAGGGTTCAGAAAGAAAACAAATTAGAAATATTGTGTAAAGTATGAATTGAATTGTTTGTAGTTTTGACTGCCTATTTCTATTGCTTAAATAAATAAATAACTCATTTCTCGCTCCGAAATGATGTAAATAAATATCGAATTGAACATAGAGGGTCGAATTTGTGAAGATTTGTTCTTTAAAATAGAGAAGGGGTTCTAATTTACTAATACAAAACAAGCTGTAGGTGTTCAATGTTTGTACAAATCTATTTTATTTAGCTATAGTAGTAGCAGTTCTTATTGGAATTATTGATTTGTATGAAATTGATATTTTAAAATACTTTAAAAACGAATTATTATTATGGAATAATTGTAACAAAATGATTAGACTTTAAATTACACTCGTAAAAATATACGTATATAATGTTAACGTGTTGACTATTAAAACCAATAGCGTATTGATAATAACGTGTTGAACATGGTAATTAGTATTAATAGCATATTGATAATAGCGTGTTGAACATGGTAATTAGTATTATTAGAATAGTTAAGTAATATTAATTAGCAATAAGGAAGTTAGAGTCAATTAGGTAATTAATTCCTAATTAGGTGCGTACTGTGGGGATACTTTATATGGCCTCAATTATTATTCGCATAAGATAATATATGTATATAGTGGATATACATATAAGTTATGACTAAGTTATAGGAATGTGGGGTTAGTCCAAAGCTACATAGGAGTCTACCTGGTTAAATTTGACTACCAGTGGTGTGTCATTGTGGACTAATATTGGACATCGTCTAGAATAAATAACCAAAGTGGACGCAAGGTTAGTCCCAATTTTGCATAAATTTGGCTACCGGTACCTAGAAAATATAGACTAATGTGAGACGTCACGAGCGTGTTATGGATCATAAGTTGTGCTTTTGGATGCGTAGGTGAAATCCTTAGGAAGGGTTTGCTTTGGGTTAGAGGTATTAAGTTGTTATGGTAGGGTCTTCCTCTTTCTTAGGTTAAGCATTAAGTGGATTAATTGGATTCTTATGATGTCATTAAGGAAGAACCATATAGAGGCCCGCCTTGGGGTTATGTCTCAAATGATGGATATCGGCCTATTTTATAGGTCTTAAATGATCATAATCTGCCTAAATCCCATTCAAGAGGTATTAAGTGGTTCAGATGCCTCCTCTTACACTGAAATTGCTAGTTACATTAGAAATATATAGCCAGGCTGGAAGAGACTTCGAGCTTACAGTTGACTTTTGTATTGTCAAACTAGAAGAATATGGGTTTACAATTGACTTTTGCATAGTTGGACTAGAAGAGCTTTCGGGCTTGTAGTTGATTTTATATGTATGTTATGTAGTTGGACTAGAAGAGCCTTCGATTTACAGCTAACTTTATACATATGTTATGATTTTAATACATAAGATATATACCTTATTTAAATAATACTTTCTAAGTACAATTATAGTGAAGCTTGAGATTTCCATTTCATCTCCTATTTGTTGTTTTGACTCACTCCTTGTTACAACATAGGTTAGAGAGAATACAACTAATTTAGGAGACGAAGACGGAGGTGGAGACTTATGACAGTTATTTATCTATTTATGCTTTTTAATTATTTTTATCATATAGTTCAGACAGTTATGTTATTTTAAAATAGTGTACTATGGAGGCTTTATGTAAACATGTTGTAATATTTAACATGTTATGTTTCTAAAATGGTTTTCTTTATGAAATGGGTACTTGTTCTGATATTATATTTTATCAAATCTGCAGTGAAATTCTGAAAGTATAGATAGATAACTCGGTGTATTATGTGTTGCTCTCAATTTTATCATCCTAACAATTCGCCTTGAGATGGTTCTAAGGTTCGATGAGTTTTTGTTTGGTCGAAATTAGGTCCATTTCGTGGCAGGTTGTTGCACTCAATTCCTCACCCACTTTTAATTTTTCGTTTACAAACAGTATTCCTTAGAATTTTACTAATCCTTCTTTCCAAAAGAAACTCAAGATGATCCCTTAATTTTATTCAAAGCTCCTACTAGAATTTGAAAACATTGCATCCAGTAATTAATTATTTAGTATATTACACCTCTTCACAATTTAATTCGACCTACCATACTTAACAACTTTGCTTCCCATCCTTCTATTCTATGTTTAAATTTGTGTATAAGGTTCTTAAAATCTTTATGTCTAAAATTAGAACTCAAAAGAGGGATTCCAAGATACTTTACTAGAAGCGATCCAACTTTGATGTTTAAAATTTCAGCAATTTCATTTTTACCTAACATACCGTTACCAAAAGACAAACTGGATTTATCACAATTATGCTACAACCTGATGCATTCAAACATGATTTTAAATACGTCCTTAATTGCTTTCACTCCCCTTTTATCTTCTTTTTAAAACAATAATATATCGTCTGCAAAAATAATGTGTGTAAGTTTATTATCACCTAAGTGAATCATGCTTAAGGCTCCTCTAACCTTATCATCTATTATCCAGCCTAGCGACCATGTCATATTCAAACGAATCCGATCGATTTACCTTGAAAATTATCAAGACAGGAAGTCCAGAGTCGTAACTACCAAGCTTAAATGCCAAGTGCAATTAATGATTCAAGCCCAAAAGACAACAAAGGTCTCCAAGCAATAGGCTTGCTCACTTTCCAATTTTGAGCATCAAGTGCAAAGCCCCAGAATTCAGGAGAAGGCTTGGATACTGAATCCTGACCAGGAATTAGTATATATCCTCGATAACTGCTCTTGATGGTCATTTGCCTTGTGCACTACTAAGTCGGCATGTTATCAAAGAAGCTTGTATAGTATGGAATGGATCGTAAGCCCTTATTTGTGATTACCATCAACACACAGCTCAGACACTATTGTCTTACCGTCGAATCGAGCAATTGACTCAAACCCTATAACCTTAGCAGAGCAAAGAAAATAAGAGAGTTGTAGAAACAAACATGTTTTTCTTCCACAGGATCATAGAGGAGGTCTAGAAGGCAACTTCATGGATCGATGTCGATCCTTGAGCATGGATTGTTACCGATCCTTAACTGCAGCTGAAACGACCACGCTCTTCTCTGCATGACCCCTTTTGTATGTGGGGAACGTGTGCATGAACGTGGTGGAGAGAATTTCGGTGACTTATCGCTATCAATAAAAGAGCAAGGGCATGATTTTGGATATCATTTTTTTAGTTGTTTACGAATTATAAAATCACTCTTGTAAGTTAGAGGATCATCATCGTTCTGTAAGAATTGTCTTTGTAATAGCTATCAGAATTATTAACTAAGCTAAAAGGATGTAGGCAACAATCAGCTGAACCAATATAAATCTTATGCGCTCTGTTTGTCCTTGTTTTAATTTACTTTCTTCATTTAATTCTTCTACTTCTTATTTCTGGGTGTTAATGTCACTTTTTGGTACAAAAATTTTGGTGCTTTCACTGAGAGCGTTGAGCTTAGTTTGTTAGGTTTTATTTTCTACTTCTGGGTAACTCAAATCCACGCGGTAGATCCATATTTTTATTATTGCAATACATGACATTCAGATTCCAACCAAATCTATCAAAGGATTAATCCAAGCTACAGCTCCACGAGAAGAAAGATCTACAGATTCCAGACTTATCAATGATGTTGAGATTGTTGGTTCTCAATATGTTGAGGAAGTTGCACTATCGGATACGGATCAAATTTGTACCACCTAAGTGAGGTTTGAGATGGAACAGATGGTGAAGGAAATGAACGACAAGTTACAGGAGAGCAACAATGAGACGAGGCAGTAGATGTAAGGGAGTCTTAACTCATAAAATTAATTGACCCATTGTCATAAGAAAAGCAATAAGGAGTTGGCGCCTTCCAATTTGGAGTATAAAATTTATTTGTAATGCAACGAAAAGAGTAGGGAAGTAAAATAGAAGATGGTCAGAAAGGAAACCGGCACTTCAAAGGAGAGGTTGGAGAATAGTCGAGGAAAAAGTCCCAAGATTAATACCGAACCCTAATTAAGGATCGATACCGAAGCATCATTTCTCGATTTACAAACGATCATGTTGATGTCTCAAATGATGATGTAAGGGGTTGGACTGTCATGTTGTAGATGGTCAAAATGTTATAGATCAACCGGCGAATTTTGTTCCACCATGCAGAAGAAAAACTGGCAGAACTATTAGATGAATGGTTCTCTTGGTGTTTGGAGAAACCAACTATCATAAGGCTAACAAAGACCATTTGTAGGACCAAACACTCATGGAAGACTACGATTACTTCCATTCAGTAGATCTCACAGAGCCAGAATACTTGACCGAGACGGTGATTAAGCTAGTGAACGAAACTCTACACCGGAGTAATGATGAACGGGACTCTTCACCTAGTTGAAACCCATTCACTGGACAAATACCACATGAGGAGTATCCTAGAAGATTTGTAATGCCAATGTTGTCGTCTTATAATGGAAAGATATTCGAGGCAACATTTGATGAAGTATGACAAGCATATGGATTCTGCCAGAGCGACTAATGCTGTTAAATGAGTTTGCTTCCTAATTTTTCTCGAGGGAATTGCGATGATGTGGTTCTTTCGTATTCTACCAAGATCCATATCATCTTCTGATCAATCAACATGGAAGTTCATTAAGCAGTTTCACTTGCGCCTTACTCATCCTAAGGACGTAATGTCACCATCGTATCTCTTCTAGGATGAGGAGGGTTATTAATGTCTTTTTTAGCAGGTTTAACATAGTGGTGATAGAAGTAAGTAATGAAAAAGAAGACATAGTGTTAACGACACTAATAAGCAGGTGCATCCGGATACTGATTTTGGAATATGGTTAGAGATCCCTGCCAAAAATGGATGTTTTTTTTACAGGAAGGCAAATAAGTTCTTGTGCTTGGAAGATGCAAGTACTATCGCCAGTAAAACTAACATTAGGAAATTTATTGAGGTTGTTCAAAGTAATGTTGTCGCGAAGCAGACAAGAGGAAGTTCAGGTATAATTAATGTGAATGTGGAGGACAAAGGTAATGTGCAAATTAGAAGTTAACTAAGGAGGTGGAGATAGGAAATCAGGTTCAAAAAAATGATCGAGATTCCCAGGATTGAAGGATTACACACCACTAGATAACTCGATTGAAAATATTTAGCTTGCCACATAGCATGTTGATCATTATAAGAAACTATCTCCAAAGGAATAAGTGGAGAAAGATTCAACTTTCATGAAACTACGGTCATAGCAGAATGAATGTCGGCATTTGCGCGATGCGATAGAAGACCTGATCAGAAAGAAGTTATAGTAGTTTGTTAAAGCCCCATAGGATAGAGCGCAAGAAAATGCTCATCCCTAGACCAACAAGGTAAGGCTAGTCCTAGTGACGACGAGTCTAGATAGCTTGGTAAAAGATTAGTCATAAATACGATTTCTAGTGGATCTCATCCGATTGCGAAGAATTGGAATGAGACAAAGAGATATATGATTGTGTCGAAGCACACTGTGAACAAGAGTTGCTTTGCCATCGATGATGGAGCTCCGACAAAATAACTAAAAATAATGACTATTGATATTGTTTTTAGAAACAGGGACACAAATAGGATTGAAGCGCCCATGCTTGATTCCCTAGAGATATCAACCACGATTGGGCCGACAATTGAGAAGAAGTGTCGATCGACTATTGTAGCTCAGTAAATATCATGTTTAATAAAGCTTATGACCAAATAAAGATGGATAGTCACGATCTATAGCCATGAAAATCCTAAATCCAAGGATTTAATGGAGTGGCAATAGAACCTGTGGGATGTGTGGCCTTGTCGGTGGTTTTAGATGAGGGTAGCCGCAAGCTACTATGGGTTGTAATCTTCTTGGTGTTGGACATTTTCTTAGGTTATAATGCTTTTTTGGGTCGGTTTTCCCTTACCATTTTCAGATGGCCCTTTCTATATGGTGACAAAAAATAAAATTTCCTATAGATAACAGAGTGGGAGTTATCCAAAAAGACCAAAGTGTCGGGCATAAATGTTACATCGCGGAGATGAAGGAGGTAAAGCGACGTGAGAAAGGGAAGGATGTGGAGAAGAGTCTCTGCATTAATTCGTTGGATGCATAGAAACAACCGTCTATGCCCTGGCTTAGGCATCATAGCCTGTTTCTTAAGGATATGGATCCTAGGAAAGAGCTAGAGGATGCAAGGGCGACCGAAGTTAACGATCAACATCCTGGTCAGTCAAGACGATCCTATATGGGTCTTGAAGATCGAATCTCAAGTTAGCATGAGGATGACGAAAGTGCTGACAGGTTTACTCCGAGCGAATCTTGATGTGTTTGCCTAGACGCATTCCGACACGTGTGGAATATCACTAGAGATAGTATGCAACGCATTGAATGTGAACCTAAATGTGTTTTTGTAAAGAAAAAATGACGAAGCCTAGGTCTGAAGCGATCCACTGCATTGAAAGAGAAAATGGACAAGCTGAAAGATAATGGCTTTATCCGTAATGCTCTGTACCCATAAGGGTGTCCAATCTAGTTATCGTTAAGAAGTCCAATGGGAAACAGAGGACGTGCATTGACTATTCGGATATGAATAAGGCAAGCCCGAAGGATAGTTTATCATTGCCGAAGATCAATCAATTGGTGGATTCAACCGTTTTTCTCGGGCTATTATCGTTTATGGACGCTTACTGTAGCTATAACAAGAATCCAATACATGTCCTAGATCAGGAATATACTAGCTTTATAGCCTACCTAGGATTGTAATGTTACCTTATTATGCTCTTTGGTTTGAAGAATGCGGGAGAGACTTACCAGAGACTAGTGAACTCGATGTTCAAGGAGAAGATTGGAGGCACAATGGAAGTCTATATGGACGATATTCTTATGAAATCACGGTGATCGGTGAACCACATAGAGGGCTTGGCAGATATATTTAGCAAGCTTCATAGGTATGAAATGAAGCTTAATCCACTGAACTGTCAATTGGAGTTGCATCAAGAAAGTTCTCGGGTTTCATAGCGAGCTTGAGAGAGTATAGGCTAACCCGAAAAAGACTGTGACAATGAGAAACATTGAAGCCATAAGGTCAATGAAAGAAGTTTAGAGCCTAAACGGAAAGGTTGTCGCATTAAACCGGTTTATCTCGAGAGCTACGGATAAGTGCATACCTTTCATTGGCATTCTTAAAAAAAGGAAAAGGATCTTCACTTGGATGCAAGAGTGCAAAGATGCCTTTTAGACTTTAGTAGATCACTTGGAGAGGACCCATATCCTATCAAAGCCGCTGGAAGAAGAGGACCTATTCATTTATCTTATAGTGTTGATGCATGCTTTGAGCGCTGCTCTTATATGAGAGAAGTCTCAAATCTAGATATCGGTGTGCTACATTAGAAAACGATTGTGGCAGGGGCAGAATGGAACAACCTAAAGCTCGAAATGCTGGTGTACTACCTGCTGATCGCCTCAAGAAAACTCCATGCATACTTCAGGCTCATCCGATTAAAATATTAATCGACCAGTCTTCGAGATAGGTTCTGTAATAACCTGAGACCTCTAGAAGGCTATTGAAATGGAACATCGAGCTAACTCAGTATGATATAACATATCATCCCCCTAGGGTGAGTCAAGGTCAAACATTGGCAGATTCCGTAGCCGAGTACACTGCTCAAGATGATATTCTGGAGGGCAGTGGAGAGCGGAGCGTTAAATGGAAGATGTATGCAGATAGGGAATCCAATGAGCATTGGTCAAGGAATGGTGTTGTCCTAGTTACCTTAAGGAACACTCGATCTTCTAGGCCTTGAAATTAGATTTTTCTGTGATGAACGATGAAGCCGGATATGAAGCACTAATTACGGGACTCATGATTGCAAAAGAGTTGGGAGTCAAAACTTTACATTTTTTTTTTTGCGATTCCTAGCTAGTGGTGTGCCAAGTAAGGAAGGAATTTCAAGCGAAAGGATTAAGGCTATCCGCATACTTAACAAAGGCCCTGGAGTTGTTAAGCGACTTTTTAAATATTACACGATAATGCATATTCCCAAAGAGGATAATGCGAAAGCTGATTCACCACCCAAAATGGCTTGTTTAGGAGATGCACAACTCATGGGCTTGGTTCTGGTGGAGATATTATCTGCTTTGAGCATCAACCAGATGGATGTAGATTGGATCCTGGAGGCTGAATGTGAAAAGGAGTTGTAGACCACTTCGATCAAGGATTACTTGCTAAAGGAAATCCTTCTAGACAGGAAGAATGAGCGTAGGCGGCTTCTTCTCAAAGATTTGAGATTCATCATGTAGGAAGGAGTGTTTTATAGGAAAGGATACTCGGTCCCCTTGCTGTAATGTGTTGCAAAAGATGAACCTAAGCAGGTCCTAATGGAATTACTAGAAAAGGCGTCCGGTGACCGTAATATGGGAAAATGTTAGCAAAGAAGATTCTCTGCTACGTGAATTTCGGGCTGAACGTCAACCGTTACACAGTTAATTGCAGAAGAAAGTGTAATAAATGCCAGAGCTTCGCAAAGATTCCTAGAGCCCAGCCGACGGAGATCATGAAAATGGTCAGTCTCTGGCCATTTTTAGTTTGGTGAATCGATATCATTGGTGCGCTTCCAGCGTCTAAGGGCACTGCGAAATATGACATCGTCGTCGACTATTTCACGAAGTTGGTTGCAACGGAACTGCTAGCCATGATCACCACTTAGAAGGTGATCAACTTCGTTGACAAAAATATTTTCTGTCATTTTTCAGTCCCACAAACAATTATCTTTAATAATGGAACCCAATTCAACAGCATTGAGTTTAAAAGTTGTGGTCCCATGCATCACATTAAGAAGTAATTTGCGACGGTAGCACACCTACAGGCAAATGGACAAGTAGAAACTATGAACAAAATAACCAAGTCCATTCTCAAGAAGCGAATGGAGAAGGACAAGGGAAAGTGAGTTCATGAATTACTATTAGCACTTTGAGCTTACAGAACGGCCCATAAATCCACAACCAACCATACTCCATTTGCCCCGGCCTACGAATCAAATGTTGTTCCAATTGAACTCGAAGTACCCCTTCATCGAGAGACCCATTACAAATGCAAAAACGAAGATTTCCTAATGTAATCACTTGACATGATCGATGAGAAGCGTGATGAAGCTGACTTGAGAGCAACATACACTAGAAATATGTAGCTTGATATTACAACACTAGGTTAGGAGTTGGACCTTTGAAATTGGCGATCTCATCCACAAACGAATCTCCCCATGCCATGTGAATATGGTCTCGAGCTAGGAAGATCTCTATGTTATCAAACATAAGCTTAGAGATGGAACATTCAAACTGGCAACTGTTGATGGGATTTCACTCTCGTGAGCATGGAATGGCATGCACTTATGATGCTATTTCACTTAAAATCCGACATTATAAATATTTTATCAATTCCGATGTAATTAGGCAGAATCTGTCCTTTCCTGTAAATATAATACGAAATGACTTTCAAAATCTATGAATCTTCCTTAGCATAACTATAGGCACCAAATCATATAAAATATGAATGAATCTGCATGTACACGATGCATGTACACAAGTGACCAAAAATAGGTGCCGACCAAACTTCTGCAGTCCATGATCAAACCTATGAAGTAATACCATTCTATATGTTTGGAGATAGATAATCATCAACTCCTCCAACCCGCGGCTTGGGGGTAGGAGTATAACTACCCAAGGTTAGAGAGAAATAGTTCACCCTAACAACTTGTGCTCAGTGTTTGGCTAGGCGTCAATACCTTGCCTAAAAGATGACAAGATAGAATACCAACTCCTAACATGGAATGTCCAAATCACTAGCCCGGGTGATTTACTCCGATAAATGCCCAGAGATGGGCGTGATTAGATTCGAACATCCTGACATGGGATGTCCAAATCACCAGCCTAGGTGATTAACTATGGTAAACTTTCGGAGATAGGCATGATAATATCTGAACTTCCTGATATGGGATGTCCAAAGCACTAGCCCAGATGATTAGCTCCGACAAACACTCGGAGAAATGCATGATCAGATCCGAACACCCTAACATGGGATGTCCAAATCACTATCCCATATGAGTAACACTGGTCAACACTTAGAGTTAGGCATGACCAGATGCAAACATCCTGAAGAGAAGTGTTCGAGTCGTCATTACAGGTGTTCGAGCTCGATTAGAGCCTAGAGTTAGGCATGGCTGAAAAAGGGTAACAAGAGATAGGCACCCATACTAAAGCTTCACGATCAGAGGGATGATGCAATTCCGATTGCAACTGCTAGTCAAATGATATTTGATTTGAAACAAACAAGGTAGGCAATTAATTTGGCTAAGTGTTAGCAATAAAATAATTCATTTACATATAAACGAAATAATAAGCGCGTCTCTTGATGTTTAAATGAATCAACACAAGGCTTCAAATAAAGACAAGTCAAAATTTTATTAACATGTCATATAAACCAAAAGTGAGGATGTGCTCGCAAAACGTCAACCTATATACATAAGTCTCAAACCAAACTAAACATGATTGAAATAAGTAAAGGCGTGATTAAGTCTTCTTCCACTTTTTTGACTCTTTCTTCTTCTCCTCGAAAGAAAGCCTGCCCGACTCTCCATGCTTTTTTGTCCTTTCCTCTATTTCTGCCACTCTTCGGAAGGTCACTCTCTAAAGATCCATAGGGAATTTGAACATTTCCAGAAGAAGGAATTGTGACCAAGGAAAAGATGGGCTGACTGGGCATGCTATAGACAAAGGAGGAGGCATGCCATCAACCAGTCCCTTCTTGATTACTTTAGCCAATAGAACTTTCACTTAGACCATCTCCTACATGGTGTGCCCTAAAGAGGGATCAAAAGACTCAATCACGAGGACATCCTCCTCTACCCGAGCTTCCTAGAAGTCATCTTCCATCTCCTCCTCTAAGGCATGCATCATTTGTGCACCAGGTCCAAGGACCACGCTAGCTGGAACATCCAGAATAATCTGAGAGGCAATCACAATCAAGGACTCGATTGTCGAAGATTGTTGGCCTAGTTGCGAATCTCCCTCAAGAAGAAGAGCAATGAGAGGTTTACCAGAAACTTGAGAAACATAAAAGGAGAGGTTAGCAACATCAACATGTGTCATGTGAGCCTTCTCAAATATAGGTGAGATCAGTGATATATCTTTGCCAGATTTGAACTCAACGTGAGATGGGGTGCCATCGGAACCGCCTTCTAAAATTGGGGATAAAATAGTTGTCTTTAGTGATGAGGCTTATCTAGATTATAGTAAGCATCCAAGGAAGAGATTGAAGCAGTCAGGGCCTCGGAAGTAAGGTTTGTTGTTGCATCTTAGGGAGTAGACCTAGAGCCTTCACATGGTTCTTTCTAAGCACCAGTAGCCAACTTGGGGTGCAGAATGATCTCATCGGCTCTAAGCACTTTAACCTCGTCCTCATCTAAGAGATCACGTTTCAATTTTTCCACATCAACCTCAGCTGGGACTAGAACACCCGTTCTTCATTTACAATTTCTTCCCATACTACTGCCATAACCCATAGGTAATCGCCATAGAGCCATTTCAAGTTCCTAAACTTGATCATGTTAGGATTGTAGTAAACTATCATCGGCATGAACTCTTCTTTGACCCACTTCTCCACAGCTTCAACCTTTTTCTCCACATCTTTTGCCTACGTCTCCATGGCATTTCTTGCCTATCAGGCATCTAGCAATTCCTCATAGTATCCATATGCTATATTAAGAGCATCATCCTTTTCCTTCCTCTTCGCCTCTAGTTTTTCACCTCCTTTAACTCCTTAGACAGTTCCTTTTTTTCACGAGACATGATATGACTCCTATGGTGAGCATATCCAATCTATTTTTTGTGACTTTGTCACTCCAACTCGGCCGACTTAGTCAGTTCCTCCACCTTTTTCTTTGCCTCATCTAGCTCCTTGTTTAAACTCGCAACTTCCACATCGAGGTTGGTTGTGATGCATTTATCTTATGCCGCGTCAAGTTTTAGACCATTGGTCCTACTTTGCTGCTTTTGGAACATTCAAAAAATACTTCAGCCAGCCTTTTCCATTTAAAATATTGACCATAAGCATCATTAACATAAGCTACAGTTTTGTGTTTGATGTATAGAGAGATATCTTTTAAGTCAGGAACGAACATGACTTCGTCAAAACAAATCTTTGGAAATTGATGCTTCAGAGCATCCATATAGGGATTGGAAGAGATCTGTTTCTCTGTTGTGACGATAGAAGGTTGGATATATCTTTTATTGGCCCTATGATGAGAAGTATTAGGAGCAACAAGTTTGGCTGATTGCTCAAATTGTCATTGGCTAAGAGGCTATGTTGTTTTCCTTATGGTTAAAGAAACTGAAGAAAGGGCATGAGAGATGTTAGCATGAGGGATATCGTTAGGTTTGTTAGAGAATCTACCCTTACTTTTAGGCAGAGGTGACCTGGATCTAGAATTACACCCTAAGGGTGAATCATTAAACCGATAGCCTATGTCTCGACCATTCGGGTCTCAGCTTAAGCGTCAATTGGTACTAGAATCATGACCATAACCACGAGAATATATACTGAACTATGCCCCTTGTGCTTGCTCACCTAGCCCTTAAGTGGATTATGCATGGTTCTGTGTTCCATTAAACCTATGAATGAAACAAGGACAAGTTAGCCCTAGAAGGATAAAACATAACACAAACCAAGCAAAATGTGTATGTGTATGTGTCATAATGTCCTTCCAATGGACCATGGGTTTGAATTTTTCTGACATGGGTGATCTCCCTTACGCAGATAGTTGGCACTTCACTCAGTAGACAAATAAAGGAGTCAATGTCCCCAGTGCTTATGTTGCCTACACTGAATGAACCAAACTACTGTAAAATAGGACCAAGGTCCATATAAATATCCTCAAGAGGTGCAATAGGAGTTTCCCCTGTTATGGTGACTGGTGGAGGTGTAACATCCCCCTAGTTGGAGGCCCAAATCTAACGATTACGGATAATGCAATCAACCATAGTTATTAATCCTCAACGACCTAATACGGCAGTGTTAGATATGTTGATACATAGACCACAAGAATATGGAAAAAAAATTAACAAATTAAAAACACAACTCTACATTCCATTCAAATCATTTTATGTCCATTACATAATCCTAAAAACGTTAACCACATTTAGAAAAATTTAATTATTACACATACGATAAGAGCGACATATGAAGATGCTTCCTTGGTTGATCAGAGTATATAATAAGGGTATAAGTCTGCCTTTACATCCAAAATAAATAGCACAAAACGAAAATTCTAAATCGCTAACTACCACCTGCACGCTTCCAGAAGCTTTATTCATCTAAGAAGAGAACCTGAAAACCGTAAACCTCAAACTACTCAAAATTAATTGAGTACCCGAGAGTTTAAGGGAAAAACAAAAACTTCGAGTAAGATATAAAGCCTGTTATGAATAATAATCTAATATCTCAATTCATTTAGATATCTAGTGCCATTTAGATATCTAGTGAAACCATGCCACTTAGCGGAATGGGTTTTCCCCTATTAGTATCCTAGAACCTTTTTGCAAAACCATATATTGTGCTCCTACATCCACAATGATTAAAACATAGCATTTTAAAATATTATGATGACATGCATACATAAAAACATTCATCGATTTCCCAACCCCGGTTTAATTGACCACCGGTCAAAATTATAGTACTAGAGTTACTATTAACCTATTAGTTTTCATTGGTTTACTAATAACCTTTTCATAATTCATGGACACCCTATCCTATTTCATTGTTTTCATGGGATCACTAAGAACCTATAGGCCTGTGCTAATTAACTTATTATTTCATGGGTTCCCCTGAACCTTTTGGTCATTCCAATGACTCGCCTCATATCCAAGTTTTCATGGGTTGACTAGGAACCTACTGTTTCCTTCAATAGCTTCTTCCTTATCCTAGTTTTCGTGGGTTGACTAGGAACCTATCGACTGATGTCAATACTTATTTCAGATATAATTTTCATGGGCTCATTACAAACCAATTGGCCCCTGCCAACCATTCTTAATAGTAGTTTTAATGGGATCACTATGAACCTATTAATTACCCCCAATAACTTCCCAATCATAGTTTTCATGTGTTTACTACGAACCTATCTCTCGAATAGCTTCTAGGTTTTGGCATCCTATATTCTGGTCTCCCTGGATGCAATTCTACTCATTCAGGAGTTTTATCAGTTTATATTCAGTATTGGGTTAACCTAACTGGTTCTTCTACCCCTTTATCCTCAAAATACAATTATGGGTCCTTTATCATGTGAATATACTTACATTTGAAGAAGCAAACATAATAACAAAACAACACCACTCTTGTGGGTTTAAGGTCCTTGAAATACTTTTCATAGTTAATCCCTTTAACTTTATTTATCAAGGAAATACTTCTTCAATTTTACATACTTGAACCCTTAAAAACTCCTTTATTTAGCCATGGGTTTTTTCCTTTATAAATTTGAGTTTGGATTTAAAAAGCTTTTCGACACCTTCGAAACTTTACTTTCGACCTCATAGGATGACCTCCTTCAAAAGCATTAAAATCTATCTTCAAAACCATAGGCTCCTTTCTTTGAATACTTTAAAACCTTATAAATGAGTTAAAGTATTATCATATAAGTATAAAAGCATAGTTTTGAAACCATTTGAAAGTACCCCTTTAGATACCATTGAAGGTTACCCTTCGAAACCATTGAAGGTTAACCTTCGAAATCATTGGAAATAGGCCTTTCGAAGCCATTGGATAGCTTTTGGGTCAATGTGAATATAAGTGAAAGCATCTCTTTCGAAACCATTCTTTATTTCAAAAAGTACCGAGGAAGCTTAATGGTGTCCAAACAATCTTTTCGAAAGCATTGAAACATCTAGGTAAAACAATTGAAGGTTCGCTTCAAAATCCCTTCGGAAGCATTCCCTTCAAAATCCCTAACCCTTTTCAAAAGCAGTAGAAAGTGACTTATATATATAAAACAAACAGTACCTTTCGATAGCATTGATGTCTTCAATACCATCGAATGACATCAAATCACAGAAGGGTTTCGACTTGGTCAAAATTACCCCTTCCGAAAGCTTCAATTAAAAACTAAGTAACTCATTCGGAAGCTACTATTTAAAACAAAGGCGACAACTCTCCTTCGAAAGCCTCTTTTGAAATACCCTTTCAAAACCATTGGTTTCGACCACTTCAAAACCCTTTTGTAAATAGGCAAGCGCTTTTCTTTTAAAATAAAATGAAACAAATGAACCAACCCTTTTGGAAGCTAGGTTTTGACACCCTACCTTCCACCTTTCTCCATTCAACTACGTACCATCTAAATGATACCATATTTATTGGTTTAATGGTTTCGACCTAAAAGGTTTTGACTTGGTTGGAGGCGAAAGCTTTGGGTCGAAAGGCCCTTCTAAAGAAAGCGGAACCTACTTTTTTGAGCAAAAGACTGTTTTTGCCAAATAAAGTGAACTTTTTGTAACAAACTTGCCCATACATAAACACTTTATTAGTTACATTAAACTTTCAAATAATTTAACTAATATTTACCATAATTTTCTTAAATCGATACCAAATAACATTTAACAAATAAGCTCTTCCTATCAACTAAACGATTAAATCATTTAGGTCCTCCTTTCAAAATAAACTAATTTCCATAATAAATAAGTTAGTAAAATCCCCAAAAATTCTAGATATTCACTTTAATCATGTTATCTAACATATCAAAATTTCAGACCCAAATTCTCAATATTTTTCCAAAATAAATTTATAATCCCAAATAACTATATTTTCCTTTGAAAATTCGTAATTGATTTTCCACGGCTTGAAAAATTATGAAAGTTAAAACCCAACTCCAAAATTATGTCTTTCATAACATATAATTTTTCATGGCATTTAAAAATCATTTAACCTTGGTTTTACCCTAAAACCGTGCATATATTCTTTTTAAACAATCTTGTTTAAACTAAATAATTTATAAATCAAGCATATCATCGTCCAAGATATCATAAAAATGAAGTTACCCTTAAATATGAAAACATATGATTATATAAAGCAAAATAGAGATGTAGCATTTATTATTCACCTTAAGAAAATTGGAGATTGATTGAAATTGATTTCTTCTAGCTTGAATCCTAAGCTTTAGATATGATTTTCCCTTCTTCTCTTCTTCTAATGGTTGGCTCCTTCTCTTCTTACATTTTTAAATTTTACTTATGTTAAATGAACGTTTATTACCTTGAGGTAATAGAATAAGGGTAGGAATATGGGTGGCTATTTATCCTAATACCCTTATGTTTAATTAGCTAACACTTAACCATTTATAAGTTCATTTATTTTAATAAGCATGGCCACTACATTTATTTACCAATCTCAATCACCTTATCTCTCTACATTATTCTGTTTAATTTATTCTAATTAAATCTCTTGAATAATGCTATTAAAAATTAGGGGTGTTACGAGAGGTTATGTCGGAGTCCACATCGGGACAATCTTTGTCATAGGTCGCTGCTTCAAGAGGAAAGCCTAGCCATCATCACCATCATCGTTGGAGGGCTCAAGACTCATATTAGCATCATCATTATCTACTTCACCTCTTTCTTCTCCCTCGGTGTGCTCATTCCTTTCATCAGTCTCCACCACATGATGTGGAACTAGAGGCATTTCCTGGTTGTCGTCGCCATTCTCTAATGAAGAAACATCACCATCTTCATCAGCAGCCTCGGGAGCATGGCTAATGCTACAATTCCCTTCTGAGAGATTGTAAACTCTTAAATTATCATCAGTAAGAAGTGACTTCATATCCCTTTCTTCAAGTAGGACTTAATGGGGAGAGGCAAGAATATTCACTAAGGCTACGCAACTAGGCCTTTTGGAATTATCTGCATTAATGAGAAGTTATCGAGTTAATGATTGAGGGTGCATTATCCACATAAAAAGATGAAGGTAAGACTTACATAAGACAGCCACCTCTATGCAAAAGTAGAAGGACAGCGCATAAAAAAGAATTCGTCTTTGAAATAGCTAAGTTGTTTCCAAAGACATGTCATAATTTGATAACCGACGATATGTTCAAGATACGTAAGTGAAGGAGGTCCTTTTTTATGTTTGAAGATATACTGGTAAGAAATCTCTTGAGTGTTGGCTCATGATTCAGATTTCGAGCAAAGATGATGTAATGCTATTCAAAAAATCATAATTATTGGGTTGCAGTTAGGCTGGAGCTAATTTCATAAATAGTAGAATTATGCAGATAGAGTAGCTAAATAGTGGAATTCATCCTGCCATGCATATGTACTGGTTACATGTGGTGCATCCAATTAGTAGGAGATGTGCTCATTGACGCCGAGAATGGACTTACACGTCCTCGAACGGGATGCCGTGCCTCTTTTATATCCTCTTAAGAGACCCTTTATCAATTTTCAAGGTAGGAGAATCCAAGGGATCATCTAATATAATGACATCACATGATTGGCATCTGGAGTACCCTCCACTTTAAGACCTTCTACTTGCCCAAAGGGAATCATTTGAAGAGGATTTTTTACATGATGATTGGTGGAATGTGACCCAGACCGAGTCAATGTATGCTATGGTATAGGGATCGTGCTCGGGCTAGATTTGGTATCAGACTCATCATACATAAAATCTGACGGACCAATAGCCATCGTAGAGAGATGCGAGGAGCGCTTGAGATCCATTACTAAAAAAACTTAACATATAAGTAATATTAAGCACATTAAAAGATACATTCCTCATGCTAGTAGTAGAAAAACTTATGTAGCCGATATGCGAAACCCAGCGAAGATAGCCATGTGTCAGCTTCCCAGAGTTCACACAAAGGTGGAGGGCAATGTAGGATAGTTAAAATTCCTAGTGCATGCATGTAACATAATATGGTTCAGGTTTGACATTCGGCACATAGAGTTAACAAGCAGTTCGTTCAAGAGCTAACTCAGATGTGTCAGTGATCACTAACTGTCCCAACAGGCCTCGCATCGTAGACTATGCATTAGTAATCTCATGGTGGCACTTAGGAAGTTTTTACTTGAACGCAAATTACGTTCAATCACTCAAAATCACTCAAGCCAAAATTGCCTAAGTGTAGGATTGGCAACCAATCAAGCAAAGTTTGATTAAGTGCTCGCGTCATTCAAGCGGAATCCCTTAAGTGCGGGGTCGGTGTTAATTCCCAGCATTGCACTTAAAATTTTGTTCCCTTCCTCCTCCTCCTTGTTTCATGCGAGCTTTCAGTAACGTCAGCCCTCGAGATTGCCATTGTAACACCCTTAATTTTATATAACATTATTAGGGAGATTTAATTAAATAAATTAACTAAAACAATGTAAAGATTAGAATAATAAGGGGATTAAGATTTGAAAACTAAATGGAGGTCGTGCTTAACTAAATAAAAATTTAAAAGAATGGGTTTATGGAAATGGTTTTACAAGCTAATTAATAAGAGAATAAGGTAAGGGTATTAAGGGGAATAGCCATCCACTAACCCTTAACCTCTAAACCTTTATTCCCATTTTCATTCTATACATTCATAATTCAAGAACATAAGAAAAGGGGAGCCCAAGCCAGCCATAACATAGGAAAAAAAGAGAGGAGACAAATCAATTAAAAGCTAAGGAATCAAGCAAGGAGAATTAAGCAAGATCAAATCTTAAGTTCCTTATTCAAAGCAAGGTGAATAATAATCAAAACTATATCATTTTCTTTCTTAAAGTGCATTTGATTTTAGGTTTTAAGTCTAAAACCCTTTATGATGATTTTAATGACGATATGCTTGGATTATACAATATGTTTGATTCAAACAAGCATGTTTAATGAATGTTTTATTCGATTTTAAGGATAAAATCATATATATTGGGTGTTTAATGCCACGAGGATGTAATATGTTATGTAAAACATTATTTTGGAGATATATTTAAACTTTCATAATTATCCAAGTTATGGATGATTTATTATGAATTTTTGAATAAGGAAATAAATAATTGGGTTTAAAATTTATTTCGGATATTATATGAAGGATTTTGGGTTTGAAATTTATATATGTTAGATAACATATTTGAAGTGAATTTTGATGATTTTTAGGAATTTTTTCATAGTAATTTACTATGAAAATTAAATTAATTTAGTTGGAGGGCTTAAATTTCTTAATTGTTCTGCTAAAGGAAAAGGCTTCTTTGCTAATTATTTTTAATTAGTTCTGAAAATAATTGGGCGGTCTTTCAGGAAAGATTTCTGTAAAGGTTATGGTAACAAATTCTATTTTACAAATAGGCAAGTTTGTTAAAAAGTATTTACTTAAAAAGGCAACAAAACAGTTTTGCAAAGATTTATTACCTCACCACTTCCAGTAGCAACCTTTCGACTGTTAGTCCCTAAGAAGATGGTTTTGATGACAACAACCTTAGAATAAGATTATAAAATATAAATACTAACATTATTGTTTAGATATATATGCATATGAATGATATATATAGGTACCAAAGAATGATGACTGTACAGTATAGAGATTCAAGAACCGGTAAACTCAAGATCGAAGATATCAAGATTCAAGACTCATGAGTATCAAGATTATCAAGAGTTCAAGATTTAAATATAAGTAATTTAGCTAGGAATTTTGTTAAAACTCCTAGAAAAGCACTGACATCTTAAAATCCATTTTATTCGTGGAATGGAATCCACTTCGAGCCCGTTAAAGGGATGGAACCCTAAGTAGGATGGAACTGACGAAAAATCTAGTGGAACATTGTTTTGTATCCCCTAACTTTTATTCAACTGTTTTACAAAATTATATCTTGTTTTCAAAATAATTTCTAAATCTTTCTTTTAAAAAAGAACAAAAACATCTATCCTGGTTTTAAAATACTTTTAGCCTCAAAATAATCTTTATTTTCAAAATCAAATTATCCTTGGTTTTAAACTATCTTTTAATTATAATTTATTTAACTTTTAATATTTATGCTTATATTTAAATATAAAATTATAGTAAAATTTTATATATACCAAAATATTATTCTATATACTTATTTATGTATTTTAACTATAGTTAAGTATATTTATAAAGTTTAAAATAGTTTTAATACAAGATAGAAATTATTTTCAAAGAAAAACAAAATTGCCAATAATAACTTAGGCCTGTCGACAACCCCAAGGGACCCTTGTCGACAAGGTGACAGTTTATTTCAAAAGTTTGAATTTCAAAGAAAGTGTCTATTCGTCATATCCTTTCACGAATGAACATGGCTATTGTTCTACTATAAATAGGGGCTGTTTTAAACGAATTTATATTCATATATTCTCTGATTTCACTCCTCTTCTTCTTTCACATTTCTTTACATACATTTTTACCATTACTCTGCCGAAATCACCATTGAATCTTACTAGATCATCTCTGGTTTGATTCTCTATCACTATCTCAACAAGATTCCAATGCTATTCTGAGTTATAGACTTCTTTGTAATTAATTGAGTGAGAAAAGGTGTGATTGTAGCCTGTAAAATCAATCAAGCGAGAAAAGGTGTGATTGTAGCCTGGAAAATCAATCGGGTGAACTTGTTGCTCGTAAGATCAGGTACTCTACCCAAAGAATTGTGAATCTGGAGTTTTGTACCTCATGGCCTTGAAATCGAGGGTGTAATTGTAAGAATTTATTTTGAAATGAAATCTGTACTTGTGTTGCGGGACTGGATGTAGGTTGACTCCGAACCAGTATAAAATTCGATGTGTTATTTCCTTTATTGCTTTTACTTTATATCTGCATCTATGTTTGATTCTGTGGTCATATCTATGTCCGAATATTGCATACATTTGTGTTCAAATTAATATAAACTCAAAAAGAATTAGTAATTCCTTAAAACACTATTCACCCCCTGTAACGACCTGGTATTTTCAACCATTCGCATCCGCACATGTCGGACTTGAATTGTTCAAAATACCGCGTTGTAAATAAAATTTGGCAAATCTCAAAATATACAGTAAATAAATAATCACAGAATCACAGACACAGAAATCAGAATACTCGCAGCGGAATCTAAAAATAACTTAGTGGTTCATGAAGCCACTATCAATAGTCTCAAAATAAATATAAAGTACATAGTCTTAAACTAAATATAGTTTGAAATCTCCACAGAAACTCTCAATATTAAATTTGTCTTGATTACAACGGCTAAAATGAGAACTGAACAAAAACTTGACTGTAGCTTGAAAAGAGATGATCTGCTGAAGTCCTAGCTTCGGAGGTGAAATTTGAACTGAAACTCAGGCTGACCCGAGCGTAAAACAAAACATAAACACTCGAGTTAGGACATACATACTTATACAGTGTAAGCTAATTCAAGTGTACTGTAATATAGAACAAGTAACTTAAAGGATGCTTGGGATTGCCCATCCTCTAAGGATCCGCTAAACTATTTACTATGTAGTAATACTTCGCTATTATAATAGTGTCTATTAGTAAAATAAACTTACTTTTAAATAGCGTTAAGGCTTTACATTTTCCACCTTAACACATAATATATTCCCATAGTCTATACAGTACCGTAATCTCCCCCGGAATGGGCGTCGTCAGAGGGCACTCCATAGGTATGGTACAGAACAAAATCGTATAAGGCTCGCTATGGTAGGTGACACGGCACAACTAGGCAATGCCAGGGAAGATATACCAATTACACATCCGGACCGGTGGAAACGCGTAGCGCGCAGCTACCGCCCACCTCGAACAACACTCCCAAATCAAAGGTGCACACCAAAACAATCACAAAAGTAATAGAATGACATACGAAAAAGTGCGTCCGATCAGAGGTGCTACCTCATTAATCCGAGAATCGCTCCTGTTTTAGCCACCTTATGCCAACTCACGGGAGTCGGGTCCACGTATTTACCTTAAAGGAAACGTCACCACCTTCCTGCTTCATTCTGGAATCTCCACCGCGTACACGGTTGCCAAAGTGGTTTTCGGTATCGACAGAGAGTATAAGCATATCCGATCCCGGTCTCTTTAACAACCCACGTTATTATTACCCGTGGTTTATAAATTCCAAAATAGTTATATTTGAATCAAATGCTTATTGAAAAGGTGAAGTTAAAATAAAATCCAATATCCGTCCCAAGGTTATACCTTAGTTCATTTATGTAACTTAAAAATTTAAATTCAATATGGTTTCAATAATAATTAAACCAATTAAATTTATAAATCATATTTCCACCTTTAAATAGTCATTTAATTTACTGGATAAATTATGATTTTTATAAAATATATTTTATCAATAAATATCTAACTTCCCTTATACTTTACTAAATAAAATTAAATGCAAAATTTCTATAAATTTTACTTATAATTAGTTAAATTCCCATATCCAAAATAAACTAATTTCCGATTAATTTCTTACCTTACCTTTGTTTCGAAAACAGCCTTCTATTTCTAAATCAGATTAAATTTCAATTTCCATATTTCACAATTCTAGCTATTTTATTCATTGAAAACTTAACTTATATTTATCTGCTTTATATTCAAGTTATACCAAATTCATAAATTATTTCTTAACTTAAATTCCACTTGTTTTACAAATCCAAATTTTCAAGCTAAACCCATACTTTAAATTCTAATATTATTTACATATTTGACTAGCATAATATTATACATATAAAAATCATTTAAATCCAATTTTAAACAAGAATTATTTAAACATTTAATATTTCCAAAAATACATATATATATATATATATATATATAACCACGGGTCTGTATGATATTTTCTAACCTAGGTCAAGTGATACAGATAATATATCATTTCAATCCGCAATTTACAAAGAAAACCGGGTTCTATCATTTCAAACCCGCAATCCCAAGTTAAATAACTAAATAAATAAATAAATAAATATTGTTCGGGCCTATCATTTGAGCCCGTAACGATTCTATACTACAGGGAACTTGCAGTGATAAACAGTAAATAAATAAATAGTGCAATAACATAAATAAAGCAATATATAATATAACTGATGATGTGTAGGTTTAATAACATGATTTTTAACATCATCAATTTATATCACAGTCAAATAAAATGAAATAAAAATCATTCTACAATTACACTTGTTATCAATTTACAGATATATAAGTACGTTTGTCAGGTGAGAATACTCACCTTTTCGAAGCTACAGAATTTATTCAAACAACGATATCTACCCCGAAAGAAGAGTACAGAAGGCACGATAAATTTTCAGTGGATGCAACGACTTGATTCAAATCTTAAACAAACTAATCAAATAAAACTAAGTAATCGAATCTTATCACGAACACATCAAATTTGAAACAAGATTGAATTAAAGGAAATTGACACAACGGCTCGACCACTCCCCACACGACTTGACCCATTAAAACAAAAGCTCAGCGTGCCCATTTAATTTTTCCAAATCAAAATTTACAAAATAAATTTATACTCTATATTTTTTTCTTTTACCCTTTTTACAGAATATTATGACGTGTTAATAAAAAGGTGGCAAATCTTATATGGGCAACAATGCAATTCACGGCAGTGATACATAAAAGTGGCGCATGCAATATTTTTTTATTTTTTTATTTTTTTATTACTAAGTGCAACATGCGGTTTACGTATTAATACTTCATAATTATTCGTAGTGTACAATACTTCATATGGATCTGTTCATAGTGCATAAAGACTGTTATTCATGCATGTATCTACCTACCTATATTCACTATATCCTAACAAGCTAATGCTCAGGATGTTCCACTCACATGCACAGGTGGCTCCCTACTATTCTATTCATCCTCTTATTATAATAATTTTTTTCTTTCTTTTCATAAAAAGGCACGACCCTTGCCAAATTTCAAAACTCGAATGCATGCACTCCTAAGACTTCACGTCATGGCCTAGAGGACTGGTTACACAAGCTACAGGTGGCGCACATTTTCTACTTCAGAAATGCAAATGGGTAATTTCAACCTAGTCTTTAGTTGGACAACACAACACTATGCTTGCTCATATATTCATTCTTGACATATGCGCATAATTTACTTCTCCCTTTTTTTTGTGACACGGTATAAAATACCTAGGCTCGGTCATATCCATCTAAAGGCATGCACGCATATTCCACTCGGTGGGCTAAAAATTTCTACAAGTGGCGAACACCTAACTAATTTAATACAATTACTCAGCATCAAAAAAAAACTTATGAGCATACTTTCACTAGCCTATTACAAAATGGATGCATGCAGCTTCATTCTAACTCCAGTTAGTGAATTCTATCAAATTTTATTCAATAGCACATAGAAATCAAAACTTGCTAATTAGCGGCAGCAAAACCTAATACAATATCCAAACCATGAATCTGTATTAGCTGACATAAACGTAAAATATAACTTATACCTAACCTAGTCAAGCATTCTATCCATGAAGTCTTAGATAATTCCATGAACATGAATATAGGCATAGAGGAAAGGTGGATAAATAGGTGTAGTCAAGTTATGTGGTGGTGTAGGTCGAGCTTTGCGTGAACGGGAAAAAGAGAAAAAATATATATAAAAGGAGAACAATAGAAGAAGATAAGCTAAATGGTGGCCATTACCTGAAGTATGCTTGCTCACGCCCGAGGATGAAGCCAAACTTTTGATGAGGAGATGGAAAATGTGTGGGTTATATATTTATAACAGAGGAGTTTCGCAATTCAAGGGAACAATTTTGGAAAGAAGTTTTATATTTGCGTACGTGCATTGGAATATAAAGATAAACTTGCGATATTCTAGGAGAAAGAATAGGTAGATTTTAATCTAAATGGTGAGGCAATTTTATGCTGTTTGAACTTTACAATTACGTTTGATAAATGCAAGAATTTCGTGCGTTCACAAAAATTTGAACGTAAATGTGTGATTCAAAGGAAAAAAAGGCAAGAAATTAATAGATTGCATTGATTTATAAAGAAACGGCAAGAAATTTTTTTTCTTTGAAGGGGATTTGGATTTAAAACAGAGAGTTGCTCAATCAAAAGATGGAAAAATTTGGCAAGGAAAATACGTTTGATTTTTTTTTTGAAATTTTACTTCGCGTTGATTGTTTTGGCAATAGAGGATAGACATTAAAGAAGTATAGGATCTCTTTTCAAAGGGTGCGTGATTTATATCCTTAAATAGGCTGAGTGAATTAAGCAAAGTAACGGCAAGAGATGATCTTGCTATGAAACGGTAATAAAATTTATGGATAAAGTTCTATTTAAAACTGAAGAGAAAAGGGAAGTGAATATATTTGTCTTTGAACGGAAATGGAATTTGGACAAATTTGCGAACGTGTTTAATAATGAGAAGAAACTAGCGTTGATATTGGAGGAAACAACAATACGATAAGATTTGAACGTTACTTTAATGAAAGATTTTATACTAAGTAAATAGTTGGAGTAAAAAGAGAAATGGGATATCTTTTTTAAAAAAAAAGGTAAATGGCCAGTCACGGTTAAAGGAAAAATTGAAACGGATATGCTTCCCTCCTACTCGAAAATGCACGTTTACTAATTTATTTAACCGTTTTAAGTTAAGGTATATATTTTTGAAATGCGCACCATAGACGCAAAATTTAAGTCCAAAATAAACGAAAATAACGAATTTAAATTTTATACGTTTTCTTATACGTTATTTATCCCATCAAATAACGCTCCCTTTAAACGCGTAATTCAACAGTTTATTTATACATTGTAAATTGTGAAAGTCAATACTTAACTAAAATAGAATTTGTTTATATCTTTGGATTTATTTGCCATTTTCTAAGAAATTTATTACTAAATTTTAATATATATAATTCATTTTAAAAAGAACAAAAAGGGACATAAATGTTATTACCAATATAAGTAAACATCCTCACAATAAATCTTGTACACATATAATTCTTATATAAAAGATTTAGAAATTAAATTTTTTTAAAATTCCAATTAGAGTTATCTTTAACCAAAGTTAAAATTTCATAACTCTTGTCCTTTAATTAAAAATTTGGGAAATGTTAAAATCAATTTTAAAAATTTAGATTTTTATATAATAAACCCCAAAGTTTTATAATTAAAAGTGAAAAATACTTGTTAAAACTTCGGGCTGTTACACCCCCCCTCTAGTGTTAATTCTAGCCTTAAGATCCGTATTTCGCATTTCTCACATCGATGACATACCTCCGCACTTAAACAAGTCAAAACCAAAACACAGAGTATCAATACCTTGGTACGTAGTGGATTGAAGAAAGGCGGAAGGTATAGAGTCGAAGCCATGCTTTAGATAGGGTCGTGGCCATTTTAAAAAGCTTTCGAAGGACTTTGTTTGTTTTCAAAAAGAGATGCCACTTGCCTTGATTTCAAAGAGATGATTTAGAAAAGGGTTGAATATAGCTTTCGAAGGGTTTGCCGCCTTCTTGTTTTGAAAGGGTAGATTTTGAATGAGTTGCTGCATTTTATGTTTTAAAATGGAGCTTTCAAAAGGGTAGTTTGAACCTAGTTGAAACCATGCTGCCGTCTTTATGCCTTTCGAATACATTGAAATGATCAACGAGTTCGAAAGGTAAGCTATTGTTTTATAAACATAGCAAGCCGCTTCTCAGAAAGGGATCCAATAACCATTTAAACTAAAGGTCTCAAAGGCAATGGCTTCAAAAGGTGCTTCAAATCCATCCTTCCAATTGTTTTACACAAAAGATTAAAGCTTTCAAAAGGATGGTTCCGAAGCCATCTGTTTTCCCCAAACTCTTTTACTTGAAGGTTAATTAATTCGAGAGGGGTATTTTCCTTATGTTCACAAAAAGTTAGTTTGAGGATGAACCCAATGGTTTCGAAAGAGGTATTCAAATGATTTTGAAGCCATGCTTCTATAAGTTGGAAAGTGGTTCTTTAATACTTTTGAAAGTAAAGTTTTGATGCTTTTGAAAGAGATGTTTTAAAGTGTTTTGAAAGGCATATGCTTAAGTGTTTTGAATAGATGATTTTAATTCTTTCGAAAGATATATTCTAATGGTTTCAAAAGTGAAGGTCTAAGGTTTCGAAAGCCTTTCAAAAACAGAGAACCCAATCTATTTTTTAAAGGAAAACCCACGACAATATAAAAGTGCTTTGAAAGGGTTTTTAACTCTGGAATTTTTGAAGAAGCTTTCCTTGATAAAAATAATGGGTTAAAGGCATTAACCATGTTTCATGTGGAAATGATTTCTAGGATATTACACCGTAAATGTTGGCATTGTTATGTTATTGTATATACTTCTTCTATGAATATATTCACTGTATAATGGACCCATGACTGTATCTTAGGGAGTAAGGATAGAACAACCAGCTTGGTTGACCCAGTAGTGAATATAAATTGAGTTAACTCCTGAATGAATAGAAGACTGATCAAGGAGTTGTTCATTTACACGGGTTCATAATAAAGACATGAAAACTATGTTTGGAATGAGTTATTGGCAGGGGTCATTATGTTTGTAGTGATCCTATGAAAACTATATTCGGATAAAGTTATTAACATATGTCAATAGGTTCATAGTCACCCCTTGAAAACTATGATATAAGAGAAGTTATTGGAGATACCAATAGATTCAAGGAGAACCCATGAAGTAATTGAATGAAGTTAGTGGTAAGAGCCAAAAGGTTCTTAGTAAAACCATGAATACTATGAGATCGAACAGATAGTCCATAAGCTTTAAACATGTTATTAGTCAGCCCATGAAAAATAATAGGTTAATAGCGACTCAAGAAACTATAACTGAAACAAATAGTCAAATGAATGGGGATAGGAAGTCCAAGATATTTTGCTTGTTTGCATTTCGTCATGATATTTTATATTGCTATGTTTTTAACCATTGTGGATGTAGGAGCACAGTATATAGTTATTATAAATTTATGGGTAAGATGCTAGTGAGGGAAAAACTCGTTCCGCTAAGCGGCGTAGTCTCATTAGATATCTAAATGGTTTGAGTTGGTAGTTTATTATTCATACCAGGCTTTTTGTCTAACTCGAAGTTTATGTTTTCCACTTAAAATCTCGGGTACTCAATTGATTTGAGTAGTTTAAGAGTTGAGGTTTTCAGGTTCTCCTTTAGATGAATAAGCTTGTGGAGGCGTTCATGAGGCAAGCTAGCTAATAGGAGTTCTTTTCTGTTTGATTCTGTTGTGTTTTGATGTAAAGGAAAAGTTGTTTAATTACCTATGTTTAGACTCTAATTATCCAAGGGGCATCTTCATATGTCGCTCTTTGCGTGTGTTGTAATAATTATATTTTCACTAAACGTGGCTCTCGAATTTGGGATCATGTAAAAAAATTGGAATATGACTTAACTTGGAATAGGAAATTTGTTTAATGGTTTTAATTTTTTCCATATCCATGTGTTTCTATTATATCAATGTATCTAACATCAATGCATTTGGTTGTCGAGGATTAATAACTATGGATGACTACAGCATTTGTAGTCGTTAGTTTTGGGCCTCCAAGTTGGGGTTGTTACAAGTTGGTATCAGGGCATAGATTTATGAAAACTTAAAATAAAATTCAAAATTAAAAGAATTTTCCAAAGCATGATCTAATGAATCAGAAAATAAGATCGTAGTTCTGTTTAATGCTATCGTAATTACTTGTATTTGATATATATATATATATATATATATAAGTATGTATTTCCCTCTTTCTTAGACCGTTCTTCTGTATCTTACTAGGGCTCATATGCAGATTTACGAGAAAGGAAGATACGGGGGTAGGAAACAGAAGAGGAAATCTCGATGGAGTAAGCACCACAACAAATGGAAATGCTCGACCCTTCAAGAGAAACCAGTGTCAATAGGCAAATGCTAATCTAAATGCAAATGCTGATGTAGGTGTTGGAAACCCGCCAGTAGATATGGGGATGATGTATCAGTGCTTTGTCAATCTGGTGCAAGCAGAAGCTGTTGCAGGAGTAGCTAGGGTAATGCTGGGAATGTTGGACGAGCTAATCCTTTGGACCTAGTTGGCAATAACTATGCTAAGTTGAGCAAAGATTATACTAGCCTTTGTGGGAAGCCATTTTTAGGAACGGAGGGTGCTATAGAAGTTGTGAATTGGATTTTGCATTGTGAGAGAATGTTCGCTGACTTGGGGTTGGACGATGAGCATAAAAGAAGGCTTCCTTCTAAACAGTTGCAGGAAGCATCGCTTCATTGTTGGAATAGTGTTACTGTCGGAGTTCCCGAGGAAGAGTTGACTTGGATGGAATTCCAAAAGAGATTCGAGGAGAGCTTTTAATTTAACGTTTCCAAGTTGGCATTGCCGAGGAAGTTTATGGACTTGGTGCAAGGTGAGATGTCAGTGATTGAGTATGCCACGAAGTTTAATGAGTTATCTAGATATGGACATGCTACCATTGACACCATCATCAAGAGGAATGAGAAATTTATTCAGAGATCAAGACCCGAGATTGCTAGGGCGAATTTGCCACATCTTCGTGATCCTTGTAATGTTATTGTGGAAAAGGAAATCCGACACAAGTAGATGCTTGCTACTTATGGAAAGGAGAAGCATGTCGAAACATATGGCTATCAAGGTAAGAAGAGGATTTTTTTTAAGAAGGAACCCACAAGGGAGAAGCTGCCAAGAAGGAAAAGACTAATCTGGTCTGCTTTAAGTGCGATAAGAAGATTCATTATGCTCATGAATGCCGAATAGGCAAAGGGAAGAATGACGCAAATAAGAAAGGAGTGAAATGCTTTAACTGTGAACAGATTGGGCATTATAAGAATCAGTGTCCAGAACCAATCAGGGTAGACATGGGAAAAGTTTTTGCTATTGGGCGATCGACTAGTAGACCAACTACTGCTGAGAATGGAATGCCTGTGACAGAAGGTACGCTTTTAATTTAGAGTATACCAGTTAGAGTAAGTTAGGGTACTTTTTGATATCGGTACATCATATTCATTTATATCTCAGTGTTTGGTTGATAGGTTATGTTTAGAACCCACATACCTTGTTACTTCCTTAAGGGTTACGAATCCGATAGGAGGGTATGTAACTCTAGAAATGAGACGTGACCAATTAGAACTGATTTTAGGCAATCAGTTTGCATGTAAGCTTTATGTTTTTGATTCCATAGACTTTGGAATCATATTGGGTATGGATTGGTTAGGTAAATATGATGTTATGATATTTTTCTAGGATAGGAAAATATTGCTGAGACACCCTAATAGTCATAACCGAATTATATTCTCGGTGGGGAATTCTGACTGGAGTGCTTATGCTTTATTGAGTGCTATGAAAGTATAAGAGGGGTTAAGTCAGGTTTGAATAGGAAGAGAATTTGCAAATGATTTTGTGCTGATTATAGGATTACCACCGAAACAAGCCGTTGAGTTTCAAATATATCTTGTGCTAGGAGCAGAACATGTAAATAAGCCACCTAGCAGGATGACACCGACCAAGACGAAGGAATTAAAGGTGCAACTAGTTGATTTAGAAGGGGCAGTTCACCTTAGGATGCAGCCGCAGTCTTCATGAAGAAACCGGATGGGTCGCTAAGGCTATGCGTCGACTATCGTAAGTTGAATGAGAAGATGATCAAGAATAAGTATACTTTCCCGAGAGTCAACGATCTGTTAGATCAGTTGTGTGGAGCCAATATTTTTCCAATTGGATTTGGCGACAGGTTTCCATCAGTTAACGGTGGAAGAGGACAATATTCCGTTGACAACATTTCGGACTAGGTATGGTTTGTACGAGTGGTTAGCAATGCCATTCGGGTTAACGAATGCAATAGCTTTCTTCATGGATTTGATGAACCAAATTTTTCGAGAATACTTGGATAGGTTCGTATTGGTATTCATAGATGACATTTTATTATACTACAAAGGTGAAAGAGAGCATGAAGAACATCTTAGAATAGTGCTTGAGGCACCGAGGCAACTAGATGTAAGCGAAGTTTTTCAAGTGTCATTTATGGAAGAAAGAGGTTAAGTTTCTAAGTCATGTGATTTCAGAGAAGGGCTTGTCTATCGGTCTAGACAAGATCGAAGCTATTAATAACTGGAAGAAACCAGAGTTGGTGACTTTAGATTAGAAGTTTTCTTAGACTTGATGGCTATTACCAGAGATTCATTAAGGATTTCTCGCGGATAACAGCGCCTTTGACTAAGTTAACCAGGAAGGATGTGAAGTTTATTTAGTCTGAAAAATGTGAGAGAGCATTTCTTAAGTTAAAGCATCCATTGGCCAACACGTCTGTGTTAGTAGTTCCAAATGGAAACCAAGGGTTGGTAGTGTATACCGATGCATGCGGAACCAGATTAGGACCTGCGTTGATGCAGAAGGGTAAAGTCGTTGCTTACGCTTCACTACATGTTAGACAACACGAAGTAAGATATCATACTCATGATTTGGAGTTGGTTGCAGTGATTTTTGCATTAAAGATATGGAGACATTATCTTTTAGGAAAGAGATTTGAGCTATATTCATATCATAAGTCCTTAAGATATTCTCCCAGAAGGAGCAGAATATAAGACAACAACAGTGGCTGGAGTTTTTAGCAGCTTATGATTTTAGTATAAAGTATACACCTAGGAAAGGAAATAAAGTAGCTGATGCTCTTAGCAGAAAGCATCAGAATGTGGTGTTAGCCATGTTGGAAAAATGCAAAAATTTAGAAGCTTTGACTACGTGTAGTGTGCAGTTAAGATCAACTGCTAGTTCTAGTCAGAGCACTGTCGTATTGTCATGTTTAGAAGTTTGACTAGTGTTGATCGAAAGGATTGCTTCTAAGCAGAAAGAGGACCCATTATTAGCCGAGAATGTTAGAAGGCTTAAGGTTGGATCGGAGATCGATGATCTAAAGGATTTTATCCTTGACCAGAGGGGATGGAAATCCTTTACCAGAGGGGATGGTTAAGAAAGAAGGGACGGTTGTGTGTTCCGAATGTTGAGGACTTAAGGAAAGAAGTTCTGAGGGAATGTCATCGATCCAAATTTATGATTCATCCTGGAGGAACCAAGATGTATCAGGATATGAAGAGGAGTTTCTTTTGGGAAGGTATGAAGAAGTATGTTGGCTTGTGGGTTAGGCATTGTCCGAACTGTCAACAAGTGAAAGTCGAACATCAGAAGCCAAGTGGATTGCTTCAACCATTGGAGATACCAGTTTGGAAATGGGATTCGATATCCATAAGTTTTATAGACGTGTTGCCAAGTTCAAAAAGAGAAAACGAAAGCATATGGGTCATGGTGGACAGGTTGACCAAGAGTTCTCATTTCATTCCAGTTAAGTCAACCAAGACGGCACATGTTTTAGCTAAGTTATTTAAGAAGAACATAGTTATACTACATGGAATTCCTAGTAGCATAGTCAGTGCCAAAGATGCTTTGTTTACTAGTGAATTCTAGATGAGTCTACATGATGTGTTATGTACCAAGCTCAAGATGAGTACTACATATCACTCTCGGACGGACGGACGGAGAGAGTCAATAATGTACTCGAGGTTTTGTTAAGAGCTTGTATGTTGGACTCTGTTGGATCTTATGAAGATCGCCTACACTTTGTTGAGTTTTCCTATAATAATAATTATCAGACTAGTATAGGAATGGCGCCTTTTGAAGCTTTATATGGAAGGCCATGCAAATCACCAACATTTTGGTTGAAGACTGGAGACAAATTAGTCCTAGGTTCAGATATGGTTAGAGAGGCAACAGAGAAGATTGAGTTGATTCGAGAAAGGATGAAGGAAGCTCAATCTAGGCAGAAGAGTTACGTAGATAAAAGGTGTAAAAATATAGATTACTCAGTTGGAGATAGAGTTTTTATTAAAGTATCACCGGTGAAGGGCGTGTCACTATTCGAAAAGTCAGGGAAACTGGCACCGGGAGATGTTGGTCTGTTCCTAATTATAGAGAGGATCAGAAAGCTTGTATACATAGTAGAATTATCAAGTAGTATGGCAGGTGTCCATAATCTATTTCATGTATCTCATTTTCGCAAGTATATGTATGATCCAGAAACTACTATTCCTTCGACAGAGTTGGAAGACTTGATAGTAGAAACGAAGTTGACTTTTATTAGACAACTAGTTCGGGTTGTAGCGAGAGATGGTAAGAGGTTAAGGAACAAGACTATTAAATTGGTGAAAGTTTAGTGGAGTGACAACAAGGACTGTACTTGGAAGACAAAAGATAGGATTAGAGATGCTTATTCTAATCTGCTGTGAGGGTATGTTCTATATTTTCTTTATATAGATTGTTTCTAGTCAGGTAGCCTATTATGGTAGTTAGGAGTTATTACAAATGATTGCTATGCTTAGTATTTAGTCCTTACTGAATTTCAAGGACGAAATTCTTTAACGAGGGAAGCCTGTAACACCCTTAATTTTAAATAATATTATTCAAGAGATTTAATTAGATAAATTAAATAGAATAATGTAAAGATAAGAGTAATAAGGGGATTGAGATTTGAAAACTAAATAGAGGCTGTGCTTAACTAAATAAAAATTTAAAAGAATGGATTTATGGAAACAGTTTTATAAGCTAACTAATAAGAGAATAAGGCAAGGGTATTATGGAGAATAACCGTCCATCAAACCCTTAACACTTAAATGATTATTCCCATTTTCATTCTACACATTCTCAATTCGAAAACATAAGGAAATGGGAGCTCAAGCCTACCATATCCCAGGAAAAAAAGAGGAGAAAAATCATTTAAAAACTAAGGAATCAAGTAAGGAGAATTAAGAAAGATCAAATCTCAAATTCCTTATCCAAAGCAAGGTGAATAATAATCAAAACCATCTCATTTTCATTTTTAAAGAGCATTTGATTTTAGGTTTTAAGTTTGAAACCCTTATGATGATTTTAACAATGATATGCTTGGATTACATGATATGTTTGATTCAAATAAGTTTGCTTGATAAATGTTTTATCCAATTTTAAGGATAAAATCATACAAATTGAGTTTTGAATTCCATGAAGATTTAATATATTATTTAAAACATTATTTTGGAGATGGGTTTAAATTTTCATAACTATCCTAGTTACAGATAATTTATTATGAATTTTTGAATAAGAAAATAAATAATTGGGTTTAAAAATTATTTTGGTTATTATATGAAGGATTTTGGGTCTGAAATTTATATATGTTAGATAACATAATAAAAGTGAATTTTGATGATTTTTGGGAATTTTGCGTAAGTAATTACTATGGAAATTGAATTAGTTTATTTAGAAGACTTAAATGTCTTAATTTTTTTGCTAAATGAATGGGTTTCTTTGCTAATTATTTTTAATTAATTATGAAATGAATTCGACGGTCTTTTAGAAAGACTTTTGTAAAGGTTATGGCAACCAATTATATCTTTACAAATAGGCAAGTTAGTTAGAAAGCATTTACTCAAAAGGCAACAAAACAGTTTTGTAAAGATTTATTGCTTCGCCTTCCAGTAGTAACCTTTCGACCACATACCTCCGCCCACAACCAAGTCGAAACCAATATACATGGTATATATGCTTTGCCATGTAGTGGATTGGAGAAAGGCGGAAGGTATAGAGTCGAAACCATGCTTTTGAAGGTGTCGAGGCCATTTTAAATAGCTTTCGAAGGGCTTTGTTTGCTTTTAAAAAGAGATGTCGCTTGCCTTGATTTCAAAGAAATGCTTTCGTAAAGGGTTGAATATAGCTTTCAAAGAAGTTACCGCCTTCTTGTTTTGAAAGGGCAGCTTTCGAATGAGTTGTCGCGCTTTATCTTTTAAAATAGAGCTTTCGAAAGGGTAATTTGAACCTAGTCAAAACCATGCTGCCATCTTCATGCCTTTCGAATATGTTGAAGTTACCAACGAGTTTGAAAGGTAAGCTTTTGTTTTATAAACATGACAAGCCGCTTCCCCATGCCTTCGAAAGGGTTCCAATAGCCATTTAAACTAAAGTTTCCGAAGGTAGTAGCTTCGGAAGGTGTTTCAAATCTATCCTTCCAGTTGTTTATTTAAAAGGTTAAAGCTTTTGAAAGGATGGTTCCGAAGCCATTTGTTTTCTCCAAACTCTTTTACTTGAAGGTTGATGATTTCGAAAGGGGTACTTTCACTTATTTTCACTTTTGGTCCAAAAAGTTATTTTAAGGATAAAACCAATGGTTTTGAAAGAGGTTCTTTCAAATGATTTCGAAGCTATGCATCTATAAGTTGGAAAGTGGTGCTTTAATACTTTCGAAAGGAAGGTTTTGATGCTTTCGAAAGAGATGTTTTAAAGTGTTTTGAAAGGCATATGTTTAAATGTTTTGAAAAGAATATTCGAATGCTTTCGAAAGATATATTCTAATAGTTTAAAAAGTAAAGATCTAAGGTTTCGAAAGCCTTAGTTTTCAAGACAAAGAAACCAATCTCATTTTTAAAGGAAAACCCATGACAATATAAAAGAGCTTTGAAAGGGTATTAATTTTGGAGTTTTTAAAGAAGTTTTCCTTGATAAAAATAATGGGTTAAAGGCAATAACTATGTTTCATGTGGTAATGATTTCAAGGATATTACACCATAAATATTAGTATTGTTATGTTATTGTATGTGCTTCATCTATAAACATATTCACTGTATAATGGACCTATAGCTATATTTGGGAGAGTAAGGGTAGAATAACCAGCTCGATTGACCCAGTAGTGAATATAAATTGAGTTAACTCTTGAATGAATAGAGTTGCATCCAGAAGGTCGGATAGACCAAAACGTAGGATGCCCAAAGACTGATCAAGGAGTTGTCTGTTTAGACAGGTTCATAGTAAACCCATGAAAATTATGTTTAGAATGAGTTATTGGTAGGGCCCCTTAGGTTCGTAGTGATCCAATGAAACTATATCTGGATAATGTCATTAACAGATGTCAATAGGTTCATAGCCGTCCTATGAAAACTATGATATAAGAGAAGTTATTGGAGATACTAATATGTTCAGAGACAACCTATGAAATAGCTGAATGAAGTTATTGGAAGAGGCCAATATGTTCTTAGTGATCCATGAACACTATGAGACCATATGGATAGTCCATAAGCTTTAAAAAGGTTATTAGTCAGCCTATGAAAACTAATAGATTAATAGTGACTTTAGAAACTATAACTGAGACAGATAGTCAAATGAATGAGGTTGGGAAATCCAGGATATTCTGCTTGTTCGCTTATCATCATGATATTTCAAATTGCTATGTTTTTAGCCATTGTAGATGCATGAGCATAATATATGGTTATTATAAATTTTTGGGTAAGATACTAGTAAGCAGAAAACCCATTTCTCTAAGCGCGTAGTCTCATCAGATATCTAAATGGTTCGAGATTGTAGGTTATTATTCATACAAGGTTTTATGTCTGACTCAAAGTTTATGTTTTCCCATTAAACTTTCGGGTACTCAATTGATTTTGAGTAGTTTGAGAGTTGAGGTTTTCGGGTTCCTCTTTAGATGAATAAGCTTTCAGAGACGTGCAAAAGGCAAGCTAGCTAATATGAGTTCTTTTCTATATGGTTCCCTTGTTTTTTGATGTAAAGGTAAAATTTTTTTCATTGCCTATGTTTAGACTCTGACCATCCAAGGGAGCATCTTCGTATATCGCTCGTGGCATATGCTGTCCTAATTATATTTTCACTAAACATGGCTCTCGAATTTAGGATTATATAATGAATTTCGAATATGATTTGAAATGGAATGAGAAATGTGAAGACCCGCCCTTCTCACTACCAGAAAGACGCATCATCAATAAGAAAGAAAGGGATAGAAATAGAAAAGAATAGAAAAGAAAGAATAAAACATCAGAATCTCACAGCGGAATGGAACAAAATATAATATATCACATATCTATTACATAGTTTTATACATATCAGAGTCATACAATATCATATACATGACTGATATACATACATCTGTCACTATAAACATCAGAGATACAGTATACATCAACTAACACAGCGGAACTAGATAGATATCTACAATGCTGAAGCCTCCTGCTCCATTGCTCCTCCAGAAGTCGTCAAAGCCAACCTGAATCCCTTGGCTACCCGTAAAAATTTGGGTACCCGAAAGTTTATGAAAACAAAAATAAACTCTTGGGTCAGACATGGGTCTGGTATGAGTAAACGGTTTAAATTGTTTAACTTTGAAAACCATTTAAAAACAAAGGTATCACGTAAGACTCCCCACAAATAAATACGGAAAGTTTTTACCTTACGCTAACCAAAACATTTTATAGGAAATCCAGTGATATTATAATAGTGTCTAGGGTTTTCAAGTAAAATACAGAAATAGCTGAAATGCTTACATCTCACATTTCAACATAGTTGGGCACAATCAAAACGTACGGCGCTTATTGGAAATTGGATCCCATACAATGGCAGGGCTACTGGGGTACCGCCCGTCACAGTACGTGGTCTAGATCACAGTACCGAGGAGCCACCCTAACTCCCCTGCACACAAGGCCGGAACCATTCCTTACTGAACAGTCCCGAACAAGATAACCCCGCAGTTGGTGCGCAATTCCAACCGCCCACACAGCCGAAATAAAGGGACATCTAGACAGGGGTATATCTCGTCCTGCTTGGGCATGACCCACCTAACCTTGCTGCACCTCCCCTGTTTTAGCCATTCCCGGTTGATGAGGCTTGAGGCTGCGATTACCTTTATAGGACATATCACTTAGAATGCTCATCGTCCGCTTGACGATGTGTTGAAAGCATTCAATCCATACAAGTTCGTTCCGGGTTCGAATGAAACCGAAGGCATTATCTCGTCACACTCATTTTGGAATCACCCTCAGAGTCAACGACGATAACCCTTGCATTCTGAAAGCACCATCTTGATCTTCACTTGGGAATTCACGACCTAACGTTTAATTTGGATCGATGTGGTTTTCGGAATATCAATTGGATACCCGACCCCGGTCTCATCGAAATCCAAACGCCATTTTAAAGGCCAAGTTGTCTAATTAACTTAAACAATTTAATCATTTAAATTCAACAATTGAATTAATATAACACTTATCACAGATAATTCGTACACAATTGCCATGGATATATTACAGCATATCAGTGAGCATCACATAATATCATCAACAAACATCACAAACAAATATACAACACATACAACATCCATAAGCAATCATCTTGAATTCTCAATTTAATCAATTCAATTAAACCAATTACTTGAGGATTAACCTCTTAATCCTGATAGATTAATCATTAGTCAATAATTCATTACTTATTCCATTTCAAATTATTTAATTAATAATCAACTCTTAAGTAATAATTATATCTTAATTACTTAGTTAATTACTCCTAATTATTAATTATTAACTTATAGAACTACTTATCCATCAGTTACTTAATTACTTGAGAGTAAATCTCTTAACCCTGTTTAATCGATCATTAATTATTAACTAATTACTTATTCAAATTAATTAACCATTACTTAATCAATTATTAAAGCTTAATTGTTTAATTACTAACCCCTAATAACTTTAATTATATATTAATAAAACCTATTTTCTATTTATTAAACATTACTTACTTAATGATCAATTGGTAATTCTTGATCAAATTACGTACTTAATTGTCCACTAATCATAATTAATTAATAGCAAATGGTTAATTACAAATCTTTATTACTTAATCATTAATTCATCCATCTCTCATTATAATGTAATTATTCTTAATTGTTTCTCAAAGGAAATTAATTTATATTAACTACTCATCTAAATTAACATTACAAGTCTTCTTAAAGTTTTGAACACTGATTTGTTATTAACTACGTCTTTAAATGATAATTGATTTCATACCTACTAATATTAATTATTTAATTGAAACATTAATTAAGAGTTTAAACATCGTTATACCTTAACTAGACAATTAACTAGTATAAAGTTTTAATTAAGTATGTCGAATTATTGAAACTTACAATGCTTAAACCCTGATAACTTTCAGGATTGCTTAACCTCAATTTATTTTAAAAACTACAGTTTGACGAATACCGAGCCTTCTCTGTTAAAACCCTGAGATCTCCCCAGTTACAACTCGCGTAACGCTTCGAGAAACTCACCCAATCCACCGAGTATAACCACCCAGGTATGAGGCTTCCCCTTTCTTCCCTCATTTTAAATTTTACAGCAAGTTTTCGTTAAAACTAATTATACGATAACATCAGAAGATATACTCACTCAAACTCATACGAAAACCCGAAGTGAACCACCAAGTTTCTCGAGAATAACTCGAGGCAGCGTCCCACCCCCTTGCAAACGCTTATACGCCACCGTGCTGTACACGTGCACGGTGGTACGGCCTAACTTCGACGATCAACAAACCTTCCAGCATACCACAAATCCCATGCCAACTCGTAAATCAAACTCGAATTGCAACAAAGGAATTCAAATCAAAAATTTAGTCTCCAGCTCGAAGACAGAAAACTCGGCCATCCACCAAATCGCTTCGTCACCGCCGCATACGCCACCGGTGTTGCCGTAACTTCGTCCATACAACAACATCATGCCACACAACCTTCCACCAGAAATTCGTGCATCTCGGTTGCGTGAAGACACCGATCATACTTTGTTACAGACATAAACAGAAACCTACACACAAGCCCTAATTTACATTTGTTTGATAAATTCTTGAATTAGAAAAATTGTTCGACATTTTTCCCAACATCACGTAAGCTCATACTATCTCCAAAACAAATTTCAATATTTATGAATGTCCCAATTGTCAGAGATTGAGAAGAATGCATACTTATTTCAATTACAAACTTCTCGTGAAATATTTGGTTAAAAGACTTCGTTTTTGTTTCAAAAATCATACATTCCAGTTATATTTCAAATTATAAACTTGAATTAATTTATTTCATCAGTTGAATTTATAACATTTTCTTACTAGTCTGTTGTAAACATGGTTTCAGGGTTACTGTGTTTGCAATATGCTTAGAACAAAATTTAAAAATCTTGGTTTAGTTTTAAACATCTTGTTTGAGACAATAAAACTCTAAGCTTTACATAATTAGATGAGAATGATTTGAGTTTGATGAGACTGTAACACACAGATAAGTACAGAGCATCTCATAATTTACACAGAATTATATTCCAGTCCTAAAAAAAATGCAATATCACATAATAAATGAATTATCTTTACTACTTTTAATTAAACTTAAACTTAAACTTGATGTTTACTCACCTCAAATAATGGTTGAATAGAAAACCCTTTTTGATATCGTGAACACTGCAGTTTCAAAACTGTCTGTAACTTTGTTTAAGAATCTGCTTTTCCTTTAGGCTTGAAAACTGCAGATGGAATACCTGAGTTTATCCAAGAATCTGCCTTTTTCTTTTTGATTTGCATATGTTTTCTCTATTTTCTTATTTTAGCTTCTTCTGGTTTTCATTTTTTTTTTCTTTTTCCTTTGAAGTTATGACTGAACTAGATGATAGGAACATATGAATGCATATTTATAACTTTGAACAGTATCTCTTCTTGAACAAGCTTTTACTTGACAAAATATCTTGCTTTATTTTTATTTTATTGTTATGTACTAAAGCCTGAGATATATTATGAAATTTCGGCTGAAAAGTATATTGTTTCAGATTTAAGGTTGCTAATTAAATGTTCATGTTTGTGAATTAGTAAACACCAATAAGTATTGACTGACACATACATTAAGTACAAAGATATTGGCAGATTTTGTTCCTTTACACTTGCAGGCTAACACAGCTTACATATGAAGCCATTCAATTGTTTATATTTGTTTTGTTCCTTAATTTGTTTGCATAATTACTAACATATTTACATAGTTATCATGTTTGCTATGTTATATCTTCTCTGTCATTAAATATTTTATATGAAATTGATTAGTATACTTGCAGGTAGGCCTGTGTTTCTATAAATTTTTTTTATATATTTGCAAATGGATTGGCTTATGAATGAAGATATATGTTTTAGATATGTTTTGTTCTACCTGACATCTAGTTGAATAGTTTAGATATACATGTTTGTCTTATATTTTACATTAGTACTTAATTTCAGTTTATGTTGTATGATAATATTTGTTTTATTATTTTCTTTCTTGATTTATATGCAAATATTTGTCTTATTTTATTTTATTTTATTTTTCTTGCAAAACTTCAACTTATGTTGTATTTCAATTTTTAACAATCACTATTTAAATTATATTCTTATGGTTTACTTATATTTTATTGATAGAATTTGATTTCATTTCAAACATTATTATTATATATATATATATATATTCATTTCTATTTGTATTTTAACTATCCACAATTAAGTTACATTCATATATTTGACTTATTTTTATGTTGATAGGATTTGATTTTTATTTCAAACAACATCATCCACATCTATATATTTATTTATCACATGTTAACAAGGCAAAGTATTTTAAAGAAATTATATAAGGAAATTTTGTTGTAAATATTATTGAGATATTTTATTCTAAATATTTTTAAGAGATTTATTTTAAACTTTCAAACCAATTTTCTTTTAAAAATACAAATCCATTCTAAACAAATGGCAATTATTCCAAATGATTAAATCATTTTAATATGATCAGTTCACATTTTATTTAATTGGATTAAATATTTATTAAAATAGACGGGGCCAAAAATCCAGGGTCGTTACAAGAAATTTGTTTAATGGTTTTAAATTTTTTTCACATCCATGTGTTTCTGTATATCAATGTATCAACCTTACTTCATTTGGCCGCTGATGATTAATAACTATGGATGACTGTAACATCCATAGCCATTAGTTTTTGGCCTCCAAGTAGGGGATGTTACAACCACCTACCTAGAAGGGTTGAAGTTGTGGTTCTCAAGAGAGTTCGGGTGGAAACTCAAATGATTCATGCATGAGGTGTGCGGCACTGAGGATCGACGGCCAAGCTGGAGGCAGCGGGAGTTAGAGTGGAATGTTGGGTTTGAATGTGTTGAGCTAGGGCAGAGATCATTAATGGCGAGCTCAACTTGGATATCTCAAAATGAAATAAAGTAGAAGTGAAGGAAGGGAAGAGTTAGTTCGTGCTTCTATTGATCTGAACCCAAAAAACCAGGCAACTTTCTTACCTAGATTAACAAAGATTGGTATCTGTACCAATTTGTGGATATGGATCAGTATCGAACCCTAAAAATAATAATAATAACAGTATGTGCGAATGATGATGTGAAAATTTGTGTATACATGTATGAACATATGCACATAAACCGAATACGACAAGTTTACAATGGTTGGCATGGCATAAGACTGTTAGAATCCCAAAAAAAATATCCAAAACTATAAAACCCGAGCAAGGAAGTCATTGGAATTTTATTAGTTTGAAACGAAGAGCATGAAGGATGTGTTTGAGCATTTATACTGTCGAGAACTTGTTGGCTTAGGCTAAACAGAGCAGTGTGATGATTAGTCAAAGACGTTATGCTTTACTAAAGCATTCTAAGTAAACATGACAACCATTCCAAACGAGAATTGAAACCCAATGGAGAAACTCCAATTCATCCTATTTTAAAGCATATCTTGTTAGAAAACAAGAAACCCTAAAGAGGAGCCGTTAGATAAGTTTCTCTATCTATAATCCCGAAAATACGCTCCAAACAAATTAAATCACTAAAAATCAAAATTTCTAGAACCCTAACATATCTTATATATTCGATGCTCTCGACGAGGCGAAGAGGCATCTGAAATTTGTTTTTTCATCCGATGCTTCAATTTATCAGAAATTGGTAAAGAAGTTTCAGTTTTTTATCTTGGGGTTTACGAATCGATGGTAAAATGATCAGATGCTTCAATTGTGTAGAGAACATCTAAGGGAGTCGTTCAATGAGATATCATTATCGAAACGCGTAAAGAATAGGATGAGAATCACTAATGTCTCACCAAAATTCATCATGTTGGTGGCTCCGATTTGGGTGTTGATGGAACCTAGGAACGACGGAGTGGGTTGTTGGTAGATTGGTGGTTATGGTGGTGGTCTTGAATCTGGTCGTGGTGGCATGTAATTGGTTCGACAGGCAGTCAAAGTTGCGATCAATGGGGATGGTATGGATTCGTTGACACTATGATAACAAAGTGGAGGGCAATGTTATTTATGTTAATTAATATTTTAATACAGACAATTTACGTTGTATCCATTGAATCTTATAACCCTAATAACTTTCACACGAACTCGGATTCGTGTGCCGTTTCATCCGATGGAATCCTTGCGGAATTTAAAATAATTTGGCGTCTAGTTTGCTGAGTTTATAGGATATTTGAAAAAACATGTTGGTATGGTTTATTTTTATTAATTAAGGTTAAAAAATACTAAATGTGAATCCATTAATGAAATTTATAAATATTGATATGTGTTGTATTATACCAAAGATTGTTTAGATAATGTGAATGTATTGGATATGTTATGCCTTGGTTTGATTATTTATCATCGATCGTTATATGGTTGATTAATTATAATTAATTATGGATTTAAATTTGAATGTAATTAATTAAAATAAAATAAATGAAATTGAGTAATAATGCAAAAATTAGATAAATAAAGGTAAGTTTATTTATAGGTTTTGGATGATACATGTAAATAATAGTGACTTAATGAATTAAATTAGGATTGAAGTAATAATTTAAAATTATTATTTATGAATTTATGCGAAAATTCATAAATAATGATGAAAATTTCTATTTTAAAAATATATTTGGCGAGTTAATATTATTTATAAGGTAAGAGATATTTCATAGATAATAATAATATGATTTTTGTAAGAATTGCATTGTGTTAAATAAATAACAATATAATTGATTTTACGCTATTTTAAGGAAGTTATTATTATCATCATTGTCTAAGTTATAAAATAAAAGGGCATTTCAAATAATAAATATAGTAGTAAAGGAATGTTTTTAAAAGCTTTTTAGATTAAATTATTGCTATTTTGAGACGAATAGAAATAAAAGGAGTTTGGGGTTATAAAGTAAAATATTATTATTTCTTTGGGATGAATAATAATAAATTGGTTCAGGAATGTATTTAGGAGTTTTAATACATTTATTTCATCTTAAAATAATAATATTAATGCATTGAAAATGAATTTGATGTAATTCACTATTTTTGATGGAAAATACGATGTTTTAAGGAATTAGGAGTAACGAGATTGTAATAAAATATTTCTAAATTATTCTATTATTTTGAAGTATTATTATTGTTTTGAGATAAATAAGGGCGTTTTTGTAATAAGCATTAGTAAAATGATTTTTATACTTAGGGAAAATAACTATTATAAATACAATATTTGTATGGATGTAAAATGAGATATATTTTTTTATAATGGTTAAATCGCATTTGGATGTGTTTGTGGTATTTTACCACTACCACTACGTTATGTGTAGTTAACTGTGCTTTTATTATGTCGATGTTTGTTTTACTAATATAATTTTTTGGTTCACATTTGGTAATTTTGGTGTTTGTGTTACTAATAAAGTGGTTTAGCACACATTTAATGATTTGGTGTTATGTTACTAGTGGATGTTAATGAATAAATTCATTAACCCCGAAAGTGTGTAGAAAGTAGAGTTAATCAAGAAGTGTCTTTATCGAGGCTAGTTGAAGTCATCTAGATGAAGTATGCATCCATAATAACTTTTTGTATAGTCGTGTCAAACATCATATATGATCCAAGTCAATATGCAAGTTAATATGCAAGCCAATATCCATGTCAATGTCCGAGTCTCAATTTCAATTCAAATAGATATGCAAGTCATAAGATCAAATCGAGTTAGCATATTAGTCACTATACAAGTCAATATGCAAATCACAATCTAAGAGTCAACCCGTCAAATATGTTATACAAGTGTTTGATATTCAATTCTTTATGTGTACAAAGTTCAAGCGGTCAAAATCCCCATGTTGATTTAGGGTTACAAAGGGAAAAATCTAAGAGGTTAGAAAGAATGAATTCTCCCCTCTTTGCATGCGCTTAGGTTCATATTTATAGTGGTAGAGCGGCTTCGGCATTCAGTTCCATCCTGCCTCTATTGTCTTCGACGTGCTTGACTTCGATGGCATCAATAATCGAATTAGCTTGGCCGTTGCATGGTTATTATTTCATTAGTAAAGTTGCATGACCTCAATGATTTGCAACATTGATGGTTTCTACCACGATAGACGATGTCCTTTCTAAGTCAACGTTGGTAACCAGTTTGAGTTGATGCAAGTACGAAGCAATTCCAGCAAAAGGTGGCATCGGTAGTTTTGAGGATATTGACGATGCCCACCATCATTGTAACATCCCGCCTTTTCGCACGCTTTAAATCGACATACGTGCCAATTCAAACCATATGGAAGGGCGGATTGTTATGGGGTAAAAAAAGAAAGAAATAAAACAAACATAATCTCACAGCGGAAGGATAAAATATAATAATCAAATATAAACAGTTCATGAAGCTGTTTTTCAAAATATTTAATTTTACTTACAATATATATCAAAGTTATACATGCCATAGAATATCAATAATGCAGCGGAATACAATAGTTTAGTGGAATAAAATAATAGGTAATAGAAATAAAATCTTTGTCTTCGTCCTCCAGAGCTAGAGTCTTTGAATCCTGAAATACTCAGGCTGACCCGAGCGAATTGAAAAGACAAAACACTCGAGTCAGAACTAAAAGATCTTATGTAAGTTAGATCAACAGAAATAAATACGAGTGCAGTAACTCAAGAGATGCTCGAGATTTACATCTCTTAAGGATCCGTTAAACTATTTACTATGTAGTATATTTCTCTATTATAATAGTGTCTAATTGTAAAATAAACTTACTTTTAAATAGCGTTAAGGCTTTACATTTTCCACCTTAACACATTTATATATTCCCATAGTCTATACAGTACCGTAATATCCTCCGTACTGGGCGTCGTCAGAGAGCACTCCATAGGTATGGTACAAAACCAAAATCGTATAAGGCGCGCTAGGGTAGGTGACACGGCACAACCAGGCAATGCCAGAGTAGATATACCAATTACGCTTCCGGGTCGGTAGTAACGCGTAGCAGCTACTACCACCCACCTCGAACAACACCACCAAAATCAAAAATCAAAAGTGGCCACCGAAAAATCCAAAGTCAGAGTAGAATAGCGAAGGGATGTGACCGTTAAAAGGTGCTACCTTCTTAACCCGTCGATCGCTCCTGTTTTAGCCACCTTATGCCAACTCACGGGAGTTGGGTCCACGTATTTACCTCAAAGGAAACGCCGCCGCCATCCTACTTCATTCTGGAATCTCCACCATGTACACGGTTATTAAAGTGGTTTTCGGAGTTGGCAGAGAGTATGAAAACTTCCCATCCCGGTCTCTTTAACAACCAATCGTTATTATAACACCGCGGTCTCTTCAAAATAGTTTATACTTGAAAACCAGAATAAAATATCCATTTCAAAACCATATACTTACGATATCATTTCTATTTTAAAACCCAAATCAATATGATATCATTTTTATTTCAAATATATCTTTTTTCAAAAATCATAGTACTTTCAAATATATATACCTTAAACCCATAGCTTCGAAACAAAATTTTCAATACTTAAATGGTTTAATAATAAATTACTTTACAAAGTAAATTTGCTTTTTAATTTCTCAAATCAATTCCAAATACAGATTTGAATTCCCAAGTAAACCATTTAAATTTCCATATATTTCAAAGTTTTAAATATTCCACCATTTCAAAACTAAATTTTTAATTCATATATATATATATATATGCCAAATTCACTTTACTATTATTTAGTTTTAAAATACTTACTTAATATTCTAGAATCCTTTAAATAAAACTTTCAAATTCAATAATTGAATATTCCTCAATTTATTTAGACTAGATATATTCACATAAATCATCTTAAACCCGAATTTAGTTATAATACCATGTTCTTTTTAAATCTAAATTTCAATAAGATCTTAATTAAATGAAATCTCAAATCAATTTCAAAACTATCTTCTCAACTTTGATTTATAAAAATCAATATAAACTCTATATTAGAATGTAAGTAAACACTTATCCATAATATATTTTAATAAAATCAACTTTATTATTAAAATTACTTCATACTTTAAACAATTTTATACATAGCTTAAAACAAAGAATTTAACTATATATAAAATAACCTTTATCAAATATCCGAAATCAATATCTCATAAATCCATATATATTTCTTTACGAAACCATAGAAAATCATTTCAAAATATTTATATATATATATACCGCGGTGTCTGTATAAAATTTCTATCATATGGTCAAGTGATACGGATATTTATCATTTCAATCCATAATTTAAAATAAAAATTACGGTTATATATCATTTCAAACCGCAATCCCGAATGAAATGAAAATGCAAAGTAACTTGCAGTTTATACAATATAAAATATAGCATCCATTCATCCATCATAAAATCATATATCCATTTATCACAATCATCATCCAATTCAAATAATACATCAAGATATAACAGGTAATAAATAACCGGCATTTACTGGCAGTTTATTATGCAAAATAAATTAAATAATAATTTAACTGGCAGTTTATATGCAATAATAAATTAAATAACAAGTTAATTAAATAAATGCAAATTAACTGAGATAATGATGAAATATATGCCAAACGGCTATAAATAAATTTCAAATCACATCATAAATGAATTTAACAAACATAAGAAATCTTAGAAGTTGTGAGTGTGTTAAAACACTCACCTTTGATTTTAGCCCATAAAAATCCAAACAGAAGCGCAAAACTCAACAATCTCCAAATTCAACTAAATCAATTTCATGTTGTCTGGAATATAAATTTGAATCCAACAGAAGAAATCGCGCATGAATCAAAGTTTATATGCAAAAGATATTCATGTTACAAGAAATATTATTAAAATAATAATTAGTACGCGTTAAAAATATATATAAATAAACAAAATTTTAATACTTACGTTTTCTCAAGATGAGGCTTCAGGAAAAGATTGAAGAACAACTAAGATGAGGACAGGAAGTGTACGAAAATGAAAAAAAAAACATTTTTATAAAAGAATGCTTTTGGATTTGCAAGAATAAGAGCTTTTGAATATGAGATGTTAGGAGAAAGAAGAAATAAGATGTAGGTTATTTATAATTAGGAAATGAATATGGAGGGACAAAATAAATGTCACGTTTTATTATTAAAGCTTCAGGTATTAATAATACATAAAGAAATGTATGTAGGAATGGAAAAGTTTGCAAACGAAAGTAGAATTTTGTATATGTGACAATGAGGTGGCAAGAATTAAATACAAACTAAAAGTGCTCAGGTATTAAACAGATGGAGAAATAAACGGATCAAGTATTAATAGTAAGGTAACTATTTTAAAACGTTCGTGAAACAATTAATAATAAAAGATTTTGAAATTCAATTTTTTTTTGAAGCGTAACCAAATTAACTTCATTAACTCAAGTAATATTCGAATTTCTACGCATTTAGGTTTTTTGTCTACGCATAATAAATTTTTATACTAACCTTAAAACTGAAAACATTTGATTTGTTTTTCCCAAAATGATCTCCTATTACCATTAAAACACCCTTTTTGTTTAACACAAAACGTGCGTTTCTTTTATTAAATCTATTAATTGCAATCAACGTTTCCTTTCCTTTTAATTGAAACATTTGAATTACATTAATTGAAGTTACTTACAAAGTTAAATTTTCAAACAGATAACTAAAATGGATAAAAAAAATAGAACAATTGTCTATTTAAACACGTTTATAAATTTATTGTTTATACACAAGAGTAATAAATAGATTATTTTCCTATTCTTGTAATAAATCTGTAAGCTAAAACACAGTTCAAATAAGCATATATTTCTTTCTTTAAAATCAATCTTTCTATTCTTTATTTTAATGAAATTAAACCTACATTCATAGATGAAACCTTCATTTTATTTGATGTAAATGTTTTTTTTCATTGAATCAAAACTTTCCTTATATTTTCACAAAACATAAGCTGCTTTTAATTACACCTATTAATTTACAGTTAGTATTCTCTCTCCTATTAATTAGAAATTTTCAATTACATTCATTTCAGTTGATTAAGTTTCAAAATGGACTAAATGAATGTAATGAGAAGTAAAACAATTTTTCCTATCTAATAGTAATTTAAACATATTTACATTATTGGATACAAATAGTAATTATACATTTCTCACTAAATAATAGTTACTCATCTCTACAATCAATCTTTCAGCTAGCAAACATTTCAAATAAATAAACATATTTGTACTCTTTTACAAAACTTATTTGTTTATATTCTTTTATTTTGATTTTCAATCCTTACTATTAAATCAATCATTACATTATGAATACAATTAACATTTCTATTTCTTTTTATTACGTTCACACTACAATTATGGTTTATTCCACATTAATGTAACATTTTGTTGATATTTATTTGAAATTGATCAGTTAAATTGATAGCAACACCAATTGTCACCATTATACATTTTGTAATAATTGTAAGTTAATTCTTTACAAATAATTATTACAACAACTCTCATTACACTACACTTATTCCATTTCCATCCATTATACATTGTTTTCTTAATAAATCAACCTTTAAATTATTAATTGCCTTTTAAATCCTACTATAAATCAATGCACACATTTATTAAAATTTATACTCCTAATTTATTTATTCATCTTGATTTCATTCTTTTTATTAAATCCATTAGCACTCTATGAATAAATTTACGTTCTTACCGCATATTACCTAAATTTACATTATTACCACAAATTACCACAAATTACATCATTTATTACTTTACAAAATACCCAACATTTATATGCATCTTATTACATTTATATCTTGTAATTATTTTCTTAAACTCATAATTGTAATACCAAGTTTCATTTTAAATTTCAATTGATTCCCACTCATAGCTTAATAGCCTAAGTAAACTGGTAACAAATAATAACGGTCACTATTTGCCCTAAATCACATTTATAGGTTTATAGTTCACAACAAATGTTGCAATGAATCATATGATATTGATTTTATCCAATTAGCATTAAATTTATACTAATTCATCAGTTTGTACAATAAATTTATGTTTCTATTAAGTTTTCATTCACACTTCCATTACTACATTAATAATCATTGAAGTAAAGTTTATTATCAATAGCAACATTATAATTACTTGCAGAACACTGATTTTTCAATGACCATTTATTATAATTTGAATTCATTAATTTAATTCAATGCTTACATTTTTGTTTTCATATATTTAGTTTATTTCCAAATACTCCTATTTACAATCAATTTAACCTAAACAGTCGTTTCAATCAATTTGAATTGCATTAAATTGGTTATTCATCAACTGCCATTAACATTACTACCTTAATTTATATACAGTTACTATGAATCAACGTATTATTCCATCGGTAAATTAAATGCCTACTTTTATTTTCTTATATTTTAAATTTATACCCAAATGCAACAAATTTACACTTTCCATTATTATATAAATTTGAATTCCATTCTAGTTAATATTTTTATCAGTAATTCACAAATTCAACATTCCCTTTTGTTTCTTATATTAAACTTATAACCAAGTATGACAATTTACACTATTTCAATTAATTGCAATATAAATTTTAAATTGTTGATTTTAATTACAATTGATGCATCTAATTTCTACATTCGCTCCCATATAAGTTATAAGATTTTTATTTCTTTCTAAATTTAAATTAAAAATCTTTTTAATTTAATTCATTTTAAAGATCGAATTTTATGGGTCGTTACAATCATTGCTCGCATGGATGCACGGCGTCTCCCAAATGTTGATGAAATATGATGCATGAAAGACAAAGTGCGATATTGAATATTGGCGACTTTGATAATAGATGGTGCTGTTATTGCTTAGCGACATCACCTGGAATTTGCATTAAACATTAATGATGACCAGTGTGAATGTTGAGAAAGAATAATTTTCATTAGTATAATATCAACACCAATGATTCTCGATGCCAATATTCAGTGTTTGATGAAGCACGACAACATATATATCATTACTTCACAGTTGATATGGAGAAGTTACATTGTCGACAAGCTTGTTTTGGTAACAAATGATGAATACTGGTGCCGATAGAATCGACATTAATAAAATGCGCTATAGGTTACATCGTCACTCAATGATGGCTTACGATGTTTTATTATATTCTGTACCATTGCACTCTTTAATCGATGAGGAGTGGTATTCGATTCCTTTGACGCTGATCTATCCTCATGTTCTCAATGTTGACCATTGGTGCCATTAATTATCGTTGATTACATATCTTTGATAACAATGGTGGAAAATGATATGAACAAAGAGTCGTTCTACATTATGAAAGGTGACGCAATGCTCTAAAGTGTTGAGCTTCATTGGTGCTAATAATATTCATGTCATCACATGGTTCTTTAGCTTTGTCAATCATAAATCTTACGTTGATGTCGACATTATCACTTTGGCACTGCTTATTTAAGTGGGGTCGAGGTTGCGTAGCACGTCGAACTCCTTTGATGACACTGATGGAAGTAACAGTGAATTGGTCCATATTTTGTGACTTGGTGTTTGTATTAGTAATATAATGGATTAGTACTTATTTGATTGATTTATACTTGCATTTATGGTATATTACTAATAGTTGATAATTAGTATATATGCGGGTATAAATGTTACAATTAGTTTATTTGAAATTTGGGGTTAACATTAAGTGTTGTCAAACGTATGTGATGTTTAATGGCTAAACGTGCTATTATTTTTGTTAGCTTATATTTATGATAATTGATTGCGATGTTAAGTAGAAATAATGTTTTTTACTTGCATTGATTGCATGGTTGTTATGGTTGTTATGTGATAACAATGTATTTGGATGCAGGATAAGTGCATGAAATAGAACAACGTAGGCTCGATCCCGAAAGAGTACATAGATAGTCTTTATCCATGTCATAGCTTGTGGTTCCCTTGTAGTCGTGGTGTATAGTAATTGGAACAGTCAAAAATAGTTGATACCTTTTCCTTTTTGTATATAGTTGTAAATTTGGTAGGTAAAAAAGCAAAAGGAATGGAAAGGATCTTTGGCTGTATGCTACATGTATATCTAGTTTACCTAAAACTATTTCCTCCACATCTCTGTTGTATTACCCTAAAAATTCATAAAAATTTAGTGCATATAAAGATTAAAATGATCTGTTTATTATAACGGACCTTGTATGTTTTTGAGATATGGATATTATTTATTTATTTTATTCCGTTGTGAGATTTCCCTTTTATTTTTCATTGTTTTAGTCTTTTAATCTTATATAACAACGGTCCATGTCTTTAATATCTGAATTTAGTTGTAAGCGTATTTTGATAGCATTTATAATCGATTTCAGATGTTAAAAATTGTAATAACCCGCCCTTCGTAATACCTAGAAATGGTATCTTACATCATCGTTCGATTTTCTAATATCATAAAACATAGATTGTCAGGAAAGAAAATCAAACCAAATATTATACTAAGGCATATCGACAAAATCTCATAGTGGAATGATAACATATGATATACCAAATATGCATGAAAAAAATTGGGTGATAATATATAAGAGACTGGAATAGTAGAAGAAACTGATATGTGTATATTAATATAGAAAGTCAGAATACATCAACTCCTAATAACACGGAGTTTTGAATAAATGTACAAAATAATATGTCTCATATATAAATAACAATCTGCCATGTACTACTACAATATCAAGTATATATATGGAGTATAAACATCGCGTCCATAAAATGCTCCAGCTATCTTGAAAGCGTATTTCCAAAAGTACCTAACTTCCAAGCTTCTTAATCATGTACCTGAGAATTATCACGACATATATAGAAAAAGACAAAATGCGGGTCAAACATAAATCCTAACGTGAGGGGAACTATATCAAAATGTTATATATCAAAACCACAAACAAGTATACAGGAAACAATTAAACCATAGTCTACTCTCTCCACAAACGTGGCTTAAGGGTAATCCGAACTGTTCATAAACAAGTAAAGTAAACATATCCAAAAGATAGGAAATCATACTATAACATGCTCTTTTCTAGTATCAACAAATAAACACAACTAATATAATGTGATTGAAACATAGCAACATATTATGATAAATGTAACCCATCATTCAAAAGTTGGGTGATCATAATATTAGTCTATTGCGAAGTACATGATGATAATAAATGCGATAATAATAGCATCCAACTAATAATATGCACAACATAACAATGAAAGACAACCGAAGAATACGAATTAGTACCTATCATTACTGATGGGTGAAGTCTCTAATGATTCCTATTGAGAGTCTAGAATAAATAGAGTCAGTACCAAATTATACCATATACCCTGAGCCGTATCCCAATTAATCGAACTCATATAAATCTTGCCGTGCCCCACATCGAGCATAGGTGATATATGACCTACTTTATGTACCTGAAACCTAGTCCTAAAAATAAATAGAGTCGGTACCAAATTGTACCATAGACCTCGAGTCACATTTAGTGTGGTCAAACTCATGTAGATCTCAAAATATCACACATCTAACATAGATTATATATGATCTACTATATATACCTAAGACCTTTGCTGATCTCACCATACCTCATACTGAGTATGGGCGATATATGATCCCACAGAAGATGATCGTCATCACCTCCTCATTAGTCATCATCGATTTCTTAGCAAATTCCCTTAACATATCAATAATTGAGAATGATGGTTATCTTGTTATTGGGATCATAAAGGAACACCGATTCCTTATATCTATATATACATCAAACATAATGTCACATGATCATATTAATCTACAAAAAAATAAAGACCAGTATCAGGTGCTCGCTTATATATGTATGGTCGCTACTGAAAGACTAACGATATGTATGGCCATTAATATAGGGCCAATACAGCATACAGTCACTAATATAAGACCAATATAATTTATCTACAATATGTACCCCGATGTCAATCTTGAAATTATAAACTTATTCCCTTCAATCATACACGCTCATCGGACGTGATCGTGTGACCAATCGTTATATCGACCTCGTGTTTGATCGTTGTTGATCTAATAGGAATCACTTAATATTCACATTTTTATCTCGAGCTTCCCCTTGCATTTTGCTTCCCCGAGTATCCCAAAGTCTTCCTAGAAGTTGTGCAAAAGCTTCGCACGAACCCGCACTTGAAACAAAGGAAAAACCCCCTGCTCAAATGGCGCTGAGCTGGGCTCTACTACCTCGAGCAGTGCACCACAGGTCGATCGGTGGCTGGATTTTCTTCGGTAGTAAAGCCCAAGTAGGTATCATTCGGGTCACCGATTCAAGCCTATCTTCTCCATTGCTTCGCTCGATTAGTCACCTAGCTCCCGTAGTCTGTCTTTACTGCATCTAGTCTCTTTTGAAGTCCGTTGTTTAATATTCTAGAAGCTGTTCTTTATGTGTTCAAAATTCGATTTCGACACAAGATCTTCCCTTTGCACGTGTGGATACAACGGACGAATCGATAGACCCAACCTCTTATAATTTGCCAAAACAACATAATCGGCCTTCCCAACTTATGTGGTATTTACGTGTATGCCCATACATCCATTTATGTATGTTTATACGTATATGAATACATAACCACACTTACAACAATATACATGATGTTCTTGACTTCACCAAAGCAATTACTTGGCCTGATATTTTCTTACACAACTTAGCGCACATGGTAATCACTATGGTTACATGAGACCCTCGCCGCCTGTCTCTATAAAATATGGATATACACACATGTATTAATTCACATAATATGCCTATTGCATATATTCTATCTACGTTAAAAGAATTATCTTGATTATTATACTATTTTAATACACGTATATGTATACCCGCTCGTGCAAATATACGTACACGTATATTCTAGTAAGTAATCTGGTTATTACTTAAATCAGAACTTACTTTTATCAACAATATATTTTCAATAAAAGTGAAGCATCTTTCTATATTATTATATAAAATATCATATCATTTTATAAAATATAATACTTGCTTATAAATCTAATCTAGGCCTATGAAGTACTAAATCTCTTCATTTGTAACTAAGTATTCCTTTTGTAAATATTTTATAAAACCATATAACCATCTTATAAAATATCTTCTTCACACCATTTTATAAAATCTTATGCTCTTTATTGAATATCTCATTCATACTATTTTACAAAATCACCATTTTATAAAATACCACTTTTATACTATTTTATAAAGCCACTTAATTTATAGACGTTACTCCTATACTATTTTATAAAATCACAGTATATTTAAAAATATCATTTGCACTATTTTATAAAATCTCATTATATTTTATAAATATGTCATTTATACTATTTTCTTTATTTAAATTATATTTATAAGTACTAATTATGCTTTGTTAGACCTCTAATCACTTTAATAATAAGGGTGGAGCCCTTAAATTACCTTATTAGCTTATTAAATTCCTTATAATACTGAAGTATAATTTTATTACTATAATATAATTATCAAACTGTACTTATAACATATGATAAGGCCTAAAAATAATTCATAATCCCATAATCAACCCAAACCATATCCAAAGCTTATTACATTTTCAAAACATGGTTTTAAGTTTTCTAATAAATACCGTGGTGATATAAAAATATTTAAGGCATAAATATAAGCCTAAGTACGTTACAAACTCCTCTAAATCATTCCATATCATTTCATAATCCCAAATAAACAAATATATGAAGTATATTATGTAAATTAAGTAAGAGAATCATCCCAATCACCTCTTCTTCTCTAAACCAAGCTCAAAATAACCAACACCCAAAATTTGCTCTCTTGAATTCGTGGATGAAGATCCAAACTTCGATTCAAGCTAAGTTCTTCACAAGGTTATGTGAGGAATTAGATGAGAGGAATTATGGTGATTTTATTGGGTTTATCAGAATTTATTTGGGCTAGGATTTCCTTTCTGATCCATTAGCTTTTTGGTTTAGCTTTCTTTTCTAATCCATTTCCTTCGTTCTCTTTATTACTTCCTACAGCTCATCTTCAACGCTCTCTATCCTTACATGTCCTACCTTCCTGTTCTCTCCTCTGATGTGAATTCTACTACCAAATCTGCACGAGTATACATTAAGATCCAACTGCCGATTCTGGTCCGACTCATCTTGTCTCTTCAATCGAATTTCCTTCTTTGGGTACGCCTCCATTCAGATGATAATCTCTCTAGCTCCTGAAATGATGCTCCTTCTCTGGCCGACAATCCCTTTGCCATATTTTCAGACTCTCTTGCTGTATTTCATACGAACTGATTTCTGGCATTGAGGTTGTCACCATTGATAAGTACTCGAACCTTATTTCCAACCTCCTAGTAGCGGTAGAAGGTCATGTTTCTAGCCAGTGGATGGATACGAATGTGCCAGGTTTTGGGGATGATGAGAATTTGATGGGTTGTGTAAATGACTGTTTGGTTGTTTGTAATGTCATGGATGATGGCCATGTTATTATAGATTGTGTAGCTGATGTTGTTGACTCAGTAGCTACTACTGAAAATGCAGATAGCGTTGGTGGCACAGTAACTACTTATGGTATTGCCAACTCCAAATATTTACTTTTAACTTGTACTACTATCATGAAAGACTAGGCGCTACATACAAGTCAGTGCAAACGTTGCTTCCTATGCTGTGACTAACCAGTGGCCTTCGCTATTTACTACTCTACCAAGAAATTCAAGGGTTTATTCCTCTAGATCCTATAACATTGTTAAAGATGATAGGGTGATAATTCCCCTCGTTGAGGTGTTGCAAGCGGGAATTGACTATTGGTCGGACTATTTGGTTGTTTTTTTCCTAGATTCTCTCTCGCCGTATCAAATAGTTAAAAAGCATTGCAATCAAGTTTCAAAACTCAGAGGTGGTCTTTGTTAGCATTTTGATAACTCAACGTTTTTCTTCAAATTTACAAGACCCGATGAGAGGCAGCATGTTCTTGAGTCTGACTCGATCCTTATTGGAGGTATGCCTTTCATTATTACATCATGGAACTCCTCGGTAGACATGGCTAGGGAGCAGCTTTTGCCTATCTCTGTTTAGGCACAGGTCTCACATATTCCATCCATTTTGCAACTCTTGATTAAGCTTGACTGGTTAATCAGCTTGATTGGTAAGTAAAAGTGCTTTGATGCTAATACAGTTGCTAGAAAGAGACTTGTTTATGCTAGGGCCTTGATAGAGATCACTCCTAAAATGCCACTACAATCTACTCTTAAGGTCAAGAGTGTTGAGGGTCATGATACTTAGGTTTAACTTAAATATAGTTGGAAACCAGATATATGCATGACATGCCAAACTTTTAGTCACATAGCAGAGAATTATGGCTCAGTTTTCCCTCAATCTTTTCCTTCAAAGATTCCCTTGCCTCGCCCGCCTCTCAGGAAGTAGGTACTGAAGCCTATGCCCTCTACTCTGGTGGTTGTTGGTCCTGCTTATCCCGATATGATTCCTTCTGGTGATGCCAAGGAATGTATTTGTATGCCTACTATGACCCTTGCTCTTGCGGTTGCCCCTCCCATTAAACGTTCCATTGTTTGGTAGAGTAGTGAGAGTTGTTGGGTTCATGTAGACTCTGAGGTGAGATATTCCCTATTGTGTAATGGTTTCCACTTGCATGTTGGAGAAGAGAGGTAAGATCGTTCTTTGGTATATCATGTAGAGGGAGAAGTTTTGATTTTGTCTACCGAGGAGGACAATGGTGAGCATAATAAGTTACTATTAAAGGATTGTAGCTAGGATAGGAATTATTTATATACTTATGATTCATCATTATGTGCCAAACTTGGCGGTCCTTTTTGCTGGGATTAGGCATGTAACATAGTATATGTCTAGTGGTGATAGTAGTAACGGTGCCGGAGATTAGATGTCCTTGTCAAATACTAGTTGAGATACTTCTGCCTTGCTCCTATGCTGTTTTTTCTATTTATTTTGCTGAGGCGATATTGCCTCTCACATGTATTACACTTGTTAAGTGGTCTGGCCACCATAAAACCAGCCTTAGTTGTTTTGTGCATGTCTAGAACACATGTTTTATATTTTTAATAATAGTGGCATGACCTACTATAAAGCCAACTAGCCTTGCTAAAAAAAGACATATTAAGAAAGTAATTAGAGGAGATGGATAAAAATAAAACTTGAAATGAAAAGTGGAAGAAGAGTTAGCTTCATATATGCTAACTTATGGGAAAGCTAACGGGCTTAGCCCAAACACACCTTTCATTCCTTTCTAGAAATCACTATTTCTCCTCGAAATTCATCGACTTCAAACATAATCAAGTTTATACTAATTTTACTCGTGTCGATAAAGCAAACTCAAATACGGGAGTTTTGAGTCTCAATTCGCTCGTTTGTAAAAGTTGAGCATAAGGAGGTGTTCCATTTGTTAATAACTTAATATTTAAATTAATTATTTAAATATTGAGCCATTAAATGCATATTGTTACATTCTCCCCTCTTTAAAAGAGTTCCATCCCAAAATTTCCTAGAGTAGGAAAAAGTAATAAGACTGACCAAAATTCTCGAATCAAAAACTTTGAAAAATATCGGTAGTTTCTACCTCACGCAAAAGCATTGCGAAAACCCCTAAAAATTAATATGCGTCGTGCATCTGGAAAACACTCGATGGTTACATTATCTCAATTTCCCAAGAAACTACCTCTTTTTAAGAGAGCTTCTCACTATTCGAATGCTAAACCAAGAATGTGAGCACCCAATGGCCATGCATAAGCTCTCAAGCACCAAATTGTACTATTCGAAAGAGTAATGTACAAACACAACAGTATCACAGAATTCAAATATGTATAACTTTTAGTGTATAATCAATACTATCACAATTATACATGAAAATCAATTGAAGGGTAAGCTCAAATGAGCCAATATCAAAATATACCATAGACTCCAAGTCATCAAGGTAATGGACTCGTATAGATTCTATATCGACCCCTATAATGGCCATGGATGACAAGATATATTTTAGATAGCTATCATTATCACTCTTAGAACATATATTAATTATGGAATTATAACTATCATGAAAGCAATCAAACACATAAAAAAAGCAATAATCAATCAACAACAATAAACAACAAGCAACCATCAAACAATAGCAAACAATGATAAGCAATAATTACTAGCATATAAACTGTCGAATATGCATGCAAGCAATAAAAATCAACAACAATAAAAATCATCCAACAACAAAATAAAACAACAACAAACAACATCAAATTGTAGCAAGCAAACATGAACTATGGCAAACAACAACAACTACCAATAATCAAGAGTAAACCATTAGCATATAGTTAACATATAAAACCCAAACAACAAGCAATAAAAACATACAAGCAATAAAAAATATCAACAATCAATCAATCAGCAATAATAAAAGCAAAAATAACAGCGTACAAAAAGAGTCTCCTACCAGTATGCACAATAGCCAACAATAGTTGAATCATGCATATCAAAATGTAAACTCCTATGAGCCTATTCTACTTCTAGGATAGACAAATACTAAAGTGGTATAACTCCTTCCATGAGTATAATAAACGAAAGAGTAGTATACCCCCAACTATGAATAGGAAAACTTCTATAATGTGCTAGATCATCGAGTCTTGAAACTCTTAAATAAATCCAAAAATCTAAGTTTAATTTCCATTTTCCTTTGAACAGAACTCATTCTCCAAAGGAGAGAACTCTACCGATTAAATCATTATCAACTATAAATGCTTGGGCTCACATGGATTCTAACTTACCTCAACTGCATAATGTTAGTAAGGATAATATACACTTAGAATATCTTCCAAATCTTAACAAAAATAATCTAGAAATCCTTCTCTGAACTATCCCAACTGACCTTAACTATACTATACCAAAATTTACAACGACTAAAGAATATCTGAAATGATTCGATGTCGGTCTGACCCTTTATTTGCCCGCAAGATTCCTTCATTAAATTATTGTCGGCCACCCAACTCTTCTCATTCGAACTCTGATCTGGTTCCTTGATGGACCCTGAAATTCACTCGCACGACCAGAGTCGTGCTTCAAATATTTCCCAGTCATCTCAAGAATCCGACTTGAGTGCTCACCTCTAAGAATTGAATGGAAAATCATTTCCCAACTGGTGCAAATCACCTAGAAACCTTGTGCTTAAATAGAGGATTCGATATGTTGTGTGGATGGACCAATCGTTAGAAAGCATCCTTTCAGGACATGGAATTACTTCCATCGCCTAAGGTTTGCTAACTCAAAGGAAAACAATTTTAACACGAACGACTCCAGGAAATACAAGAAGCCATCCGCTTAGTCTTTGCTCGTTACTTCGCATCCACCGAACTCTACTTGGATAAAATCCAGGTCACACTTCGTCAACAAATCCCACTCAACTCATATTCTTATGCATCGAAATTTTATAGGTTGAACTACGGTCGCTTCACCTCAGTTTTTATGGTCACCATACAAGGTTTATTCTCACAAAAAATTTTACCTACTATGAATGGTGTCAAGTTTAGCCGATCTACCGAAAAACCAGCAATACATAAGATATATCACTCAAGTGTCAGAAGGAACAAAAGTGAGTTCCTAAAAAATAGAGAATACCTCAGTAAATAAGCCCCTTCCATTTTTCCTAAGTAGTAGGCCTCCTAGGACATGGTAATGCCTGTAAGGCACAAGTCATCATTGCTTATTCACTCTTCGAAAATGTAGGATAGTCATTCTTTAAGTGATCAAGTCAGTCTTAAATGGAGAACTTGCTCTTAGTCTTAGTTGGATGACATTTAATACTGAAATGCCCCTATATGCCACTGGAGTGACATACCAGGTCAGCTTTCTTCTTCGCATAAGCTTGGTCTTCACTTAAATCCTGGTCCTTGCATATCGGATAGAGGTTTGGTTGCTTTTCGCTTTCGTTACCTCAAATGGTATCTCATGGGCATCCTCGGGAAAGAGAACCATCCTAAGGAGATTTCAAAAGTGGCCCCTGTTAAGGATAACGCTAAGCAATGAATCTCCAATTGATGCTCTAAGACCCAAAGAAAACCCCTTTGCCCACACGAGCAAAGTACTGACCATATTAATATCCAAAAATAAAGGATTGAATTGGTCAACATACTCCTTCACTAACAAGCTGCCTTGCACAAGATGGATGGAATGCTTAAGCTACATGCCCTTCTTGATCTCAGAAATGAACTGAGAACCAAAGCAATGCCAAAATTCATCCTAAATCATAGGCTTGCTCAACAACCACACAAACACTACATCCTACCCAATCAAAGTCTCCCTTCTTCAAATGATGAGAAATAATCTTCCTTATAAGAGCATTCTTTAGACCTATATTGATGAAAGCCTTCTCTTGTGTGTGCCCAATGCTTCACTAGCTAACAACCTCAAGACTCAGATATGGCTTCCCTCATAGGCCAACGAAATCCTGCCATAGCTTCGAAGAGTCTCAAGCTGGTGAAACTAGAAATACTGGTACTCCAAGGGTGACACCATCTTTAATGCCTACCGTAATGGCTGGAAATGTTCATGGCGTGCATAACATTCCTTGTGGTAGCTCAATAGTCTTCGAAATAAATTGGACATCTTAGATTGCTCAGTAGCAGTCGCATTCACTTACCCTATTTTCTCGTACCAATAGCCCGATGAAGTTACCTTAGCGACTAGTGATAGAAATAAATCAGAAGCCATAGGACAAGTGGTGTATGTAGTTTCATATAATAGGAAAATGCAAATATGCTCACTTAATTTATCTCCCATTACCAGTTTGTTTAAGACAAATTAAGATACTTAGCTCTAAGTGATGACCCAAGGCTCTGGTACTAAGTGTAACAACCTGCCCTTTGTAGTGCCCAAAAATCGATGCCTTACACCATCACCCAATTTCAAATACCATAAAATATAGATTGTCAGGAAAGAAAATTAAAACAAATATTTTCCTAAGACATATCGATAGAATCTTTCAGTTGACTGACAAAATATAATATGTTAAATATACATGAACAAAATGGAGTGATGATGTATAAGAGATCGCAACAGTAGAAGCAACTGATATATGAATATCAATACGGAATGTCAAAATGCATTAACTCCTAATAATACAGAATTCTGAATAGTTATGTGAACTAACATGTCTCATATATAAATACATATATATGTCATGTATTACTATAATATCATGTTTACGAAGTATCGGCATTGCCTCCATAGAATGCTCCAACAGTCCTGATAGCATATTCCCAGAAGCACCCGATTCCCAGACTACTCAATCAAGTACCCGATAGTTATCATGACATATATGGACAAAGATAAAACAAGTTCTGACATAAAGCCTAGTGTAAGAGGAACTATCTCAAAATATTGCATATCAAAACTATATACAAATAAACATGAGACAACTAGATCACAATCAGCCCTCTCCACGAACGTGGCTTAAGGTATCCAAAAGATAGAAATCATATCATAACCCACTCTTCTCCCGCAATCAACAAGCCAACACAACTAATATAATGTAACTGAAACGTAGCAACATGCTATGATAAATGTAACCCAACATACAAAAGTAAGGTGATCATAATATAAGTCTATCGCGAAGTACATGATGGTAATAAATGCAATAACAACAACAACCAACTAATAACATACACAATATAACAATGAAAGACAACCAAGGAATACAAATTAATACCCATCATTATTGATGGGTGAAGTCAACTACAAATATTAATCAGTCCAATGATTCCTATTGAGTGTCCATAATAAATAAAATCTATATTGAATTAAACCTTAGACCTCGAGCCATATCCTGATTCATCGAACTCGTGCAGATCTTACTACGTCTTACATCAAGCATAGCTAATATATGACCAACTCTATATACATGAAACCTAGTCCCAAAAATAAATAGAGTCAGTTCCAGATTGTAAAATAGACCCCAAGTCACACCTAGAGTGATCGAACTTTTGTAGATCTCACTATTTCCTACATCGGGCATAGTTGATATATGATCTAATCTATACACTAGAGACCTTTGCAGAGCTCGCCTTACCCCGTATTAAACCATTGTCTCTACCTTCCCCTTAATCATCATGGATTTCTTAACAAGTTCGCGTAACGTATCAATAAATGGCAATGATGGTCATCCCATATAATATGCTATCGGGACCACAATGGAAAACCGATGCCGTATAAATATACACACATCGAACATAATGTCACGTAACCATATACGTCTATAATAAATGAAGAACAATATCATGTCATCGTTTATTTACATGTATGGTCACTATTGATTGACCAATGATATGTATGGACACTAATGTAAGGCTAATACAACGTACAATCACTAACATAAGACCAGTACAATTCATCCACCATACGTACATCGAGGTCAACTTCTGAAACTAGATTTATTCTTTTCGATCAAAGATGCTCATTGAACGTGATTATATGACCAATAATCATACCGATCCCGTATTCGATCGTTGTTGATCCCATAGTAATCGCTTAATAATCGCATCCAGATCTCAAGCTTCACCTTGCATTTACTCCCTCAAGTAGCCCAAATCTTCCCCAAAGTTGCGCTAAAGTTCCACACGAACCCACACACGAAATAAAGGACGAACCCACGCTCGAATGGAACTGATTTGGGCGTTACATCCCAGGTCAATGCACCATCAGCCCACCTATGGTCTACCACCGCCCAATCGGTGGCTGCCTTTTGCTGGGTAGTAAAACCAAGTAAGTGGACTCTGAGTCGTTGATTTGAGTCCGTCTTCTCTATTGCAGCACCTGATGAGTCGCTGAGCACCCATATTCTGACTATGCCGCATTGTATCTCTTCCAGAGTCCATTAGTTGATACTCTGAAACTAGTTCCTTATATGTTTGAAAAATGATTTCAACATGAAATCCACTCTTTGCACATGGAGAGTACAACAAGCAAATCTGGAGACCTGGGCTCCTCTAACACGCCAAAACAACATAATCGGCCTTTTACGCCATATACCCTTTTGTGTATGTTTATACATAAATAAATAGACAACAACACTTTCAACTATATACATGATGTTCTAGACTTTACCGATGCTATTACTGCTCTTGGTATTTTCTCATGCAACTTAGCACACACGATAATCGTTACGGTTACACGAGATGCTCACCATATGTCTCTATGTAAATGTTGATACACAAACACTCGAAAACACATGCACACAAATATACATACATATGCATATGCATATGCATATACATATACATATATATAATAATAATAATTCACTTTTATACACATATATGCATACTACATATAACGATTCTAGCTACAATACAAGAACATCTTGATTATTATACTATTTTAAATATACGTATACGTATACCCCCTCGAGCACATATACATATATTTATATTCAAATAAGTAAATCAATTAATACTTAAATTAAAACTTTATTTATCTAATGACTCTTTTCAATAAAAATGAAAAATCATTTTATATTATTTTACAAAATGACAAATCACTTTATAAAATACAATACTAGTTTATAAATCCAATTTAAGCCTTCGAAATGTTAAATCTCGTTATTTATAACTACGTATTCCTTTTGTAAATATTTTATAAACCTTATAATCATTTTATAAAATATATTCTTCATATCATTTTATGAAATCTTATACTCTTTATAAAATATTTCATCCATACTACTTTATAAAATCACTATTTATAAAATATCGCTTTTACACTATTTTATAACATCACTTATTTTATAAAATGTTACGTTTGTACTATCTTATAAAACCATAATCTACCTTATAAAATATATCATTTGTACTATTTTATAATATCTCATCCTATTTTATAGAATATATCGTTTATATTACTTATAAAATCTCATTTTATTTTACAAATTATATCTTTGACTTATAGAATTATTTCTTTACTTAAATAATATTTGTAAGTACTAGCTAATCTTTAGTGTTGACATAAAAAATGACACCAACACCCAAATATAAGATGAAAGCATCAATTTTAATAAAATATAGGAACAAGAATTAGATAAGACACAATTTTTATAGTGGTTTTGCGAATTCTCTGGCCTACATCGACTTTAATCTTTGTTATTAATTATTTTATCTCTGGATTACAACTAGTTTTATCAGATCTAATGATAATCTACTAGATCTCAGATTTACAGCGGAGTTTTTAGAGTATATTTGGGGAAGGAGATTAGAGCAAAGAATATGCAGAGTGTGGATCCTTTCTTCAATTGCTATAGGTCTAGTATTTAAGAGAAACTTGCCAGTAGACCCAAGAGCCCATATTGAAGAAAGTTCAGATGCAAATCCAAGTGTATATGAGGGGATACACTGGTCCAATCTCCAACGAAAACCTCTTAGTACCAAGAGGTTCCACTCGGTACCAAGTTGTGTTTTCTAAACAAAATCCTTTATTTTATTTGTCTTGCCTTTCTATCTCTAACTCAATTCATTCCAAACTCTTTTGTCCTGAAATCTAGTTCCTTATGAAGACTCATCCGATATCGCTTGTCTTTACCTGCTTTCTTCTCTTAAATCCTTAGTGTGGCTCATCTATCTTCAGAAAAAAGCATCTTATCATGATTGTTTGAAGAATTACTTAGAGTATAAGGAGATTGGGAGGTGCCAAGGGGAAGAAAAACCTCTCGGCACCGAGAGGAGCCACCAAGAGGCTCCTATTGGTACCGAGTGGTCCACTTAGATCAATTTTTTCCTTAAACTTTTTAGGTAGTGATCCTTTTGTTCTTCTAATCATGTTCCAAGTTTATGAATTGTTTTATTCTCATTCTGGCCTCTTAAGTCCAATTGAAATCTGCTTAGTCAAAAAGCAGGCCAACACTAGCTCTTCAAAGTACACCTTTTGAATGTAAGGTTCACGTATCTCAAGAATAAGTTTCAGCAGTAGTTAATATTTGATAGTTGAGCTCTATGCTATCCATTGATTTTGATCTGGGTGAACCATCTGGTTTCTTTGATTCTCTTATAGGTCAATGGTCATTATAGACTTGTTATAGCTTTGGACTCCAATCCTTGCTTAAGTGTCAACCGAGAAACATGAGCAACCTGTCTCTATTTAGAGGTATCATATTGCATACTAAAATCATCCTACATTTGCCCGATATTTATCCATCTCATTCAGATTATAAGGTATTCAAATAATTTTATCAAGTTAACATGCATTCCATAGGTCGAACTGTTCGAATCATTTTATCATCCAAGCTAGGATTTGATCACTTTGGACCATTCAATCATCCAATCTAAGGCTCAATCTCTCCAGATTGTTCAATATCCAATCTAGGGTTTGATCTCTTTGGATCATTGAACGTTCAATCTAGAGATCTCTCCGGATTTTTTAACATCTAATTTAGGGCTTTATCTCTTCAGATCCTGGCTGAGACCGATCCACTTGCTCTTCGATGAGGGGACTTAATGACAAGCATGTCCATCTGCTCACTCTCCATTGCGGGGACTTAACTTTTATCTCTCCATATCCTAGTTAAGACCAATCCACTCGCTCTTCGGAGACGGTAGTTAACGAAAAGCAACTCCATCAACTTACTCTATGGTAAAGGGACTTACTTCTTGCAGCCAACTCCCACCCCGTCAGACGGAACTACCATGATCAGTATCAGTCTTCACATTTAAGTGGATTTCCAAAATCAAATATTCAAATCAATGCAAACTCCTAATTATTCATCTCAGACATTCGACTTAAAACATGCTTAGAGATCAACCAGGTATCGTATAGGTGTAATCGGTCTGAATTTATTATCATCTTAACTATTTAAAATGAAAAGCAAAGCATGGATAACAAACCTAACTCCAGTCCATCTCAATCATAGGATTACCATCCATGACCCAGATCTTTAATCGTTCTTTGATGCATTTGCTACAGATGGTGGCTTCTCTGGCTGCACCATCAGAGTTTATTTCCTTATGTACCACTGCAGCTATTTTCTCTAAACCAACTCTTCTATCAAATCGTGAAGGTCTCTGCGCTTGAACATTTCGTGTCCGTCTAGCCCGTGGAATATGCAAAACTTTCCAGGCCTTCTCTTTTGATAAGTGGGTTCCCTCTTAGCTGACCTTCAATAGAGGATCTGCCGCATAGTATCCAAACATATCCTCTTTGTGGTTTAAGTCAGCTTTTCGCTTTCCTTTATCTTTACCATATCCTGCACTAGGCGGTCCTCTATCATCCACAGCATTAACATCAGTGTTATCAGCCTCAACATCCTCTTGAGCGTAGATACCTCTCAGTTTCATGATAAAACTCCATGAATCCATTGGTAGATCCCTTTCCAACGCAATATTGAAGTCGGCCTTGCTTGCGACTCCAAATACTATCGCCATCAGGATTATTGATGGATCTGGCTTACTGATTGCAGTAGGACTGCATTCAGTCTTATTAGATAACTTCTCAATGTCTCTTCGAACCTTTGCTTTAAGCTTGATAGCGCTACCACATTCTTTAGTCGAGAGATATGAACTCTGAACTATCTCAAGAATCTATCCACTAACTCGGTCTGCATGCTTATGGACCCATTCTCCAGCTATCTTAGCCACATTACTAATAAATCTATCAGATATAATAGGAAGCACCGTCCTATCACTTCCTCAAAAGTGGCTAACACCTCTACATTCAGATGTATCTCATCAGGTGAACTATTAGATCCGTCTGCATACATCACAGTGTCAAAGGCTTAAATCATGAGGATTTTTTGCATTCTGAATGCTAGAGCTGAATGAATTCCTATTAACATCATCTAGGTTCTGGTCTAGCGGTCCACATCTCACTATCCTTCTGACCAACTCAGGTGTTTGGTTGTTTTCGTCCAATGAATGTCTTCGATCTATAGTTGCATTGTGCTTCCACTTCTTTGGGGGAACTACGACATATATTATAGCACTTGCTCCTCTAGCTGCGCATTTGCATTCTGATCTACACCTCTGGCTTCATTCAGTCCTCCATTTCTATGGGGAAATACTGGCACATATTGCTTTGGTTTTTGTGTATCTTCATTCTGCCTTGCGTTCTTGGCTCCAACATCATCCGTTCTAACTATCCCAGCTTTCACTAAGCTCAATCAGACATTGCCCTGATTATATTCCTCTTAGTGCCAAGAGGATCCTAGTCTTTTGCTCTGAATTCCAACAGCTCTAGAAATTCCTTGTTGTCCCATTCTTTAGAATAAACATCTAACGTCTCTAGTTGCCTAGCCATTATTCCACCTTCCATTTCTTTCATCATTCTCTCTATCTCCTCTCTGGTCATATACACGGATTGATTGGAATTTGACGGCGCCTTCTGGTTGCCCCTATGCTTCGATTGACTTCCTCCAATCATAAATCTAGTATTAGGCCTCTTTACCTTCTCCAAACTTCAAATCCAAGCTTTAGGTAGTCAAATCTAGCTTGTTCTTAGTGGAAGCACAAAAATGTTGATCACCAGCACCCAAATAGTAGATGAAAGCACCAATTCTAATAAAATAAAAGGAAAACAAAAAAAGGAGACACAATTTCATAGTGGTTCGGCGAATTCTTCGGTCTTCATCCATTTTAATCTTTGTTATTAGTCACTTTCTCTATAGATTATAACTAATTCTATTAGATATGATCATAATCAGATTTAATGGAGTTACTATATTATATTTAGAGAAGGAGATAAAAGCGAAGAAGATGTAGAGTGTCGATCTTTTATTTAGTTTTTATAGGGCTAGTATTTATAGAGAAACTCGTTGGTAGACTTAGAAGTCCGCATTGAATAAAGTTTGGATGCATGTCCAAGTGTACAGGAGTGAATATACCGGCCCAATCTCCAACCAAAACCTCTTGGTTCCAGGTGGTTTTTTCTAGATAATAATCCTTTATCTCATTTTTCTTGCCTTTCTATCTCCAACTTGATGCAATCCAAACTCTTTTTCCCTAAAGATCTAGTTTGTTCTGATGACTTATCGAATATCGCTTGTGTTTTCCTGCTTTCTTCCTTGAAATTCTTAGTTTTGCTTGTCCCTTTTAGAAAAAGCAATTTATCACGATTGCTTGAAGAAATGCTTGGAGTATAAGAGATAGGGAGGTGCCAAGTGGAAGAAAAACCTCACGGTACCAAGAGGTTCCTCTTAGTACCGGATGGTTCATTTAGTTCAGTTTTTTCCTTAAACTTTTTAAGCATGTTTCCAATTTTTTGAATCATTTCATCCTTATTCTAGGCTTCTAAGTGCAGCCAAAATCTGCTTGGTCAAAAAACAGGTTAACAATTAGACCTCTAATCACTTTAATAACAAGTGTAGAGCCATTAAACTAATTAGTTAGCTCGCTAACATTCTTGAAATACTCTTATATAATGCCATTATTATTATATAATCATCAGAATATACTTATTACATATAATTAAGCCTAAATAATCATTCACAATCCCATAACAACCAAAAACCAAATCCAAAGCTTACTAACTTTTTAATAGATGGCACTTAAGGTTTCTTATAATTAATGTAATGATATAAACATTTTTAAGGCGTAAACATAAGCCTAATTACATTAATAACATCATTAATATCACTCCATAATCGCTAAAAATTAAATTAAGTATAACATGTAAATTAAGTAACATAATCATTCGATTCACCACTTCTTCTCCAAACCAAACCCAAAGTCACCAAAACCAAAAAAAATTCTCTCTTGAATTCATGGATGAAGATTAAAACTATGATTCAAGCTAATTATATTCCTTCATGGGTTATGTAAGGAATTGGATAAGAGGAATTATGGTGATTTTAATAATATTTATCAAAATTTATTTAGGCTTGGATTAGTGGATCTAGGTTTTAGGCTTGGAAAGATTAAGAAAGTAGTTTAAGGAGATGGATAACAAAGAAACGTGAAACGAAAAGTGAAAGAGTAGCTAGCTTCATATAAGCTAACTTATGGGTAAGCTAATGGACTTAGCCCAAACCCAACTTTCAATTCTTTCTAGAAATCACTATTCGTCACCAAAATTCATCGTTTCAAAAGTTAGCAAGTTTGTACTCATTCTACTCAGGTTGAAAAAGCAAACTTAACTATGTGTGTTTCAAGTCCCTATTCGTTTGTCTATAAAGGTTATGCACATAGGGCGTTCCGGTATGTAATGACTTAATATTTAAATTAATTATTTAAATATCGATTCGTCGAAATGCTGGTTGTAACAAAAATAGCGGGTCGACGCAAATTATTTGTTTTGTTAGCTACCAATTGAAAGTACAAAAGAAAAATTATCCAACTCATGATTTTGAGGTGGCAACTATGGTTTTTGCTCTCAAATCTTGGAAACTTACAATAATTTGAGATTTTTATAAATTGTAAATCCTTGAAGTATTATTTCTAACAAAAAGATTTGAACTCGAGGCGGCTAAGTTAGATGGAGTTTTTGGATTCATATGATTTTGATATTACATACATTCCAAGCAAATGAAATGCTGTGTCGGATGCTTTGTGTAACGACCCAACTTTCTAACACCAGAAAGTCGCTTCACTATTTAAGAAAGAAAGGGATAGAAGAAGAAAAGATAAGAAAGAAGAAACACAACAACAACAACAACAACAACAACAGATACTCATAGCGGAACGAATGGAATATAATATATCGCATAAAATATTACATAGTATCATATTACATCAGAGTACACAACTTATACAACACATATTAGACATTTATAAACATCTGTCTAACTATACAACTCAAGTACACAAGATACATATATCAAACAAACACAGCGGAACCATAATATATTTACACATGGAAGCCTCCTGCTCCATATCTCCTCCAGAATTCGTCAAGCTAACCTGAATCACTTGACTACTCATACATAATATGAGTACCCAAGAGTTTAATAAAACAGAAAATAAACACTCGGCTCAAACAGGGGTCTGGTGTGAGTAAACGAGTTAAAATTGCTTAACTTTAGAAAATCCTTTGAAAAGAAAAGGTATCACGTAAGACTTCCCACACATAAACAAGGAAAAGTTTTTACCTTACGCTAACCAAAACATTTGATAGGAAATCCAGTGATATTATAATAGTGTCTAGGGTTTTCGAGTAAATAAGAAATAGCCGAAATTGTTACATTCATTAAATTCCAGCTACTAGCCACAAAAGTGGGTAATACAAACAAAACCGTAGGGTCTCGTAGGAAGAATGGGTTTCCATCAATGGCAGGGCTACTGGGGTACCGCCCGTCATAGTACGTGGCCTAGATCACAGTACTGAGGATTACTTCCAATCCCCTGCATCACAAAGCCAGGACCATTCCTTACTGAACAGTCCCGAGTAAGATCACCCCGTGGTTGGCGCGACCAACCACCCACAAAGCCGAAATAAAGGGACATCTAGACAAGAATGACCTCACCCTGAAATGGGTGCTACCCACCTAGCCTTGCTGCACCTCCCCACCTGTTTTAGCCATTCCCGGTTGATGAGGCTTGAGGCTGCGATTACCTTTATAGAACACATCTATCTTAGAATGCTCGTCGTCCACCTGACGATGTTTTGAAAGCATTCAATCCATACAAGTTCATTCCGGATTCAAATGAAACCGAAAGCACTATCTCGTTGCACTCATTTTGGAATCACCCTCAGAGTCAACGACCATAGCCATTGCACTCTAAATCACCATCTCGAACCTATAAGTACTATCTCCGTCAAACTCATCACGGAATCACCCCCAGAGTTATACTGAAGAATAGTTCTTACACTTCGAGTCTCCACTAAGCTCCACTTGGATTCCGACCTAACGTTTAATTTGGATCGATGTGGTTTTTGGATTATCCAAATATGGAAACCCGATCCCGGTCTCACCGAAACCAAACGCCATTTTAATGTCCAAGTTGTTTAAGGGTTTTTAAATAATTAACTTATATTCAGGATGATAAACATAGATAGATGAATCACATTATCACAATAGATAATTTACATCAACCATTCATCTCACAAAGCAACATATCACATACCAGAGATATTACATCCAAATCATTCAATATCAATCACCCAATATCAATCAATCATCCATAAGAAGAATTGATTAACTCTAAATCAATTGGATTACCTAAATCCTTCTTCATTAATTTATTCCAAATAAATAAATAAATTAATCATCTCTTAATGATCTTCCTTAATTAATCTTCCTTGATTAATCATCTTATATTACATTTAAGTAATTATTCTTATCCATATATAGTAATTAACCTTTAATTACTATCATTAATTACAATAATTAATGATCCTTCATTTGCTTCCATTAATTAATCAACTATAATTAATCACATTAAACCTCAATTAATTACAATTAATTAATCATATTTTAATTAATCACTTTTAATTAATCAACTTTGATTAATTAATTAACTAATGATCCTTATTAATTAATAATCCCTTTAATTAAATAATTAACTTGTAATTAATCATCTCATTAACCATAAATAGTAAATAACAACTTGTAATTATTTATCTTAATTAATTAACATCTTAATTAATTATATTAATCCTTGATTAATTAATCTAATTAATTAATCTTTAATTACTTCATTAAGTAATTATTAATCAATTAAATTAATAATCCCTAATTAATTACTTTATTAATTAACTACATTTTTAATTAATTACACTTAGTAATCAATCTTAAATTAATCTCGTCCAGTTAATAAATTAATCACATTAATTAATTAACTAAAATTAACTATGTAGTTAACCCTTAATTACTTACATAAGTAATTATCTTCTAATTACTTCCATTAAATGATTACTCTTTAATTAATTACTTAACAAGTAATTAATCCCATTATTATACAATCCTTAATTCTTTAATTAATTAATTACCTCATAATTAATTAACTTCAAATCAATTATATTAATCAATTCCTTAGATTAATAACATCTAGTGATTAACCATTAATCACTTCAACTTTAATTACTACCATGAGTAATTTCCACTAATTATTTCCATAAGAAATTCCGTTACTTAATTACATTCAATAATTAAGCATTAATTACTTCATTAAGTAATTACACTTAATTAATTCATAACTAAGTGATTATTTAAAATTAAATAAACAATTAACTAAATTATTTAAAATTAATTAAATAATTAATTAACTTCTTATATTTAAATAAAAATCCTTAATTAATTAAGAAAATCATTTATCTTAATTAATCTTTTACTTATTAACAAATCATATTTTAATTAAGTATTTTTGAGTTCTTATCAAAATAATTTAACCTTATTTATTCTCATAAATAAATTATTTGAAATAAGTTTTCAAATTTTAATAACTTAAAACAAATTATTCTATTTGGTTTTCAAAATCATAATAATAACCTTATTTGAAAATATGGAATTTAGGAATCAAATTTAAAATTTTAAACACTTTAAACATCTAATTTAAACTATTCATTTTTAATATAAATTTGAAAACTTAGTTATTAAACATTACTTTAAAATTTTACTTAAAACTTTGATTTAATATTTTAAAATGAAAACATTTCCTTTGAATTAAAATTCAAAACACTTCTTTAAATTGGAATTCAAAATTTACTTAGATAATTATTTTCAAAAACAAACTTCTTAACAATTTAGATTTAAAATAAATTCAATTAATACTTTTAAAAGTTTGATTAACTTTATTTCAAACAACAAACTTTAACTTATAAATTCATTTCCTTTTATAAAACTTGAACTTGTTTTTCATTCAATCATCAGGTTTAAACCTGTAAACTTTATCATTACAGTACTTAGAAAAGCACCACCCAAAATCTCGAGTCTAAGCCCCAAAATACACGAGCATGCCCCGAAGCAAATCCAACACCTTCAATCTTCGAGTCGAACACGATGAAGGCGCGAGAGCTACTCCGGGTAAAACCTTTCTCCCCCAAACCATGATTTCCAGTGCACACACCATACACTCGTGCACGTGCGCGACTGCCTCCGGCCACCGTAGGTCATCGCAACCATCGCCAACGGTCATAGATCGCACGCAAGCAAGATTACGAACCCAGATTGTACAAAATTATTCGAAACAAAATTCGACCTCTCTCTCGAAAAACTGCAGCAGCTCAACCTCCAAAACCCATCACCACCGATGATCGCCACCACCTGAAAACTCCAGCGACCTCTCTAAAGCATCGCCGAACCTCCACGCTACCATTTCCCAACTCACGAAACATTCCGATCCATCTCCCACATCGCAAATATCACGACAATCAAGCCAAAAACAAAATCTAGCTAAAACCCTAATACAATCGAATCCCAACACCACGGTCAATGAAAAATTTCTTGAACGTTTTTCCCATCATCCACGATACATAAGAAAGCTTCGATCAAAAATTCAACTTCAATCATCACGCCGATCAACGGCAAACGCCCAAAACACTCAAATCGAACAAACTCCAAATTCACATTAATTTCTCAACTAAAAATTACAAAATGCATATCAAATTTTGGGTTGACCAATGCTCCAGCTTGTTTTGTGCATCTGATGAACCGTGTTTTCCAAAATGTGTTGATCTAGTCTGTTCTCTTAAAAACATTTATTTTAAAATTAAAATAAAAATATTGCCACTTGTTGTTAAATTGAACAAATGTCATTCATATTGCTTTATTTGCCTTACATGTGTTGTTAAGATGATTAACATGGTTACACATGTACATAAGTATTTTTAATAATTTTTTTTATTAAATTTAAATATTAATAGAAAACTCACTTACTTAATTCACTAAATAAATAACTACTTATATATGCATATATAAATCTAATCTTTAAAGAAAATGTTATAAAACTAATTATTAATAAATATATTTCTTATACATCGATTTAAAAATCTAAAACATTTATTTTTAGTGTTTAAGAAATAATTTTTAAAAGAAAGTTTATTAATAACTTTATACATATACATTTATAACCATTTTAAATTTAAGCACTTTAAAGAAAACAAAAATAAAACTTTGATTAAATCCTTCTTTAAACTACCCTATTTAAAATAAACAATCATCTTATATTTTGAAAACAATTGAATTAATCGTAAATTAGCTTTTGAAAAATATTAATTCTAAAACAAAGCTTTAAATTACAATTTATACATATATAAATTATCAATAGATTATATTAAATTTCAAAACAACTTCAAATTATAACATATACATACATATATATTACAATTTGAGAATTCATCTTTATTTAAAACAAAAGATATTTCTATTCACAATACATCAAATATATAAAATATAAATAGAATAAAAATTTACTAGCTTTTAAAAATAAATTCTTATCAATATTGCCAGATTAAAAATTTATTAACCCTTAAAAGATTAAATTTATCAATTTAAATTAAAATTATAAAGAAAAATTATCAAATCAATTTAATTGTTAATACACATTATTAAATTGATATTGCCTAAAATTCCGGGTCGTCACATTCCTACCCCCTTGAAAGAATTTCGTCCCTGAAATTTAAAAGCAAATGTAATTTAATAACCCAACAAAGATTTCAATTTCAAACAGCAAAGCATATCTATCAACCAGTTACTAACAATCATAGCAATCAATCAAACAAACAAACCTAACTAATTATCCTGACACAAATCAGAATAAATCTTCTAATACTATCTAGAGTTTCCCAAGTATAAATCACTAGGAGACTCGCTCTATAGAAGCTAAACTAACTACACCACCAAAATCCAGAGCTCATCTCATCTTTAGATAATCAAACTGAAATGAACATCAGACTATACCCAAGTCTAGCGCAACTTCGAAATCCAACTGGACTGCAGATTCCACAAACAACGATGAATCATACACGTACTCCCTCAGAAATACGTGATATACAATGAATTCCAGCTATCCAAACTGGCAATTCAACCTTATCCTATCAAAAACACAGATAAGAAATTTCAAATGCCTCAGAACTAGCCATCCAATCTTACCCAATAACTTCTCTCTTAACCAGAGAAATCTTAACAACTATGAAGTCTTCAACTTCGAATTCCACACTCCATATCTCATATCAGCATAACTCAATAAACAATCCTGGGCTGCCAATCTTCTTCCTGATCAGCCCAACTTATGCTGATGCTTCCAGAAACAACTTAGACCAAAGCAAACCAGTTTCTGGATCCTATTCAACAAAAAAGTCTTCCAAAATCCGTCGAAATCCAGAACACAAGCTCTACTTCTCAAGCAATAGCAAACTGAACTTACTTCTTTCCTCGCACAGCCGCTACCTCGCTTCCGCTGCACAACTCTGATTCTGAAATAGATGAGAATATTGTTGATGAACACGAATACAACTTATCCAATATATCAGGGATACTTTGTTCATCAAATCCATAAAATCTGAGTGACCCATCTGACACGGTCACACAACCTTACAGCAGAAATCCAACTCAAAAACTAGATCTGACCAATCCAAATCCAAAAATTTCTGAGCTGCTACACCAACTCTTCCTTCTCCAAGAACTATCCTGCAACCAGGCTAACTACCAGTATCGCTTCAGGAACCAAAACAATATGGAACTCAACTCTAGATGCAGATAAACTTCTGATTACATCAGTAGCTCCTACTCCTACATGAGAACCCTCAGTCTCAAACAAAAGGCTGCCCAAGAAAAATTCCCAAACTAATCACAAGTCACTTTTGCGATCCAACCTAATTCGGATTCCAAAGAAACTGTCCTCTCTTTCCCAATTAGAACAGCTTTAAGCTTTTCCAAACAAGGTTAACTCTTCAAGAAAAACATTCACCATCTTCCTGGACTGATGATAGAAGAACCACTAAGGTTCCTGAACCATCGGAGAAATGGCCATATTGCTGCTTCCAAATTCTACCTCGATGATACTGCAAAGCTAAAAGACCTTTTCGACAGCACACCGAACACTTCGAGTTGCACTGCTACCACCGCTAACCAAAGACTTCTAATCCAAAGACTCCTCGAAAACCAAAATGATCACCAAACCACATAACAGACCTTCGAGATGGCAGACAACCTCTCAAGAAATTCGGGCTCCAAACCAAGCATCAACATCTTGCTCTCCTTAAGGAATGACAAATGAGACCATGCCGAAGCGAAGCAACTTACAGACCTTAGTCTCATATTCCAAAACAGCCAACCTCCATGCTAAAAATCCAGATAACTTCTACACAGACGAATCTTCCCTGCAGCAGGTAAAGACTGCTCCTCAACCACTTCTAAATCTGCTTCAAGAGAAAACTTCTTCGGAAATATCCAAGGATACTACGTCTCATCACGCAGTTATCAAGATATCATCACTTACTTCTGAACTTCCGACAGATCCAAACTTACACTTCAAAGATAAACTCCGAATCTTTAAAAAGATTTCCTTCGGATATCAGAGAAATCCTTACTCCAAGCTACAAATCTCACTCGAGATGGTATTAGGTCGACATTCTCGACAAATATACTACCAACCTCAAACATATGGACCTCTTCCATCAGTGGTAGTCGTGTTACACAAACACCACTACTCCATCTACCTCTAAAACTTATGTTGGAAAATCCGAACACATAACCCAACAGATTTAGGTAGATATAGATATATAGTTATATATAAAAATACAAATACGCTCTCTTAAGAAAGACACCACTCCAGAGCCTAGGTATTCACTCAACCTAATGCTCTGATACCAACTGTAGCGACCCAACTTTCTAACACCAGAAAGTCGCATCACTATTTAAGAAAGAAAGGGATAGAAGAATAAAAGATAAGAAAGAAGAAACACAACAACAACAGATACTCACAGCGGAACGAATGAAATATAATATATCGCATAAAATATTACATAGTATCATATTACATCAGAGTACACAACTTATACAATACATATTAGACAGTTATAAACTTCTGTCTAACTATACAACTCAAGTACACAAGATACATATATCAAACAAACACAGCGGAACCATAATATATCTACACGAGGAAGCCTCCTGCTACATATCTCCTCCCCAATTCGTCAAGCTAACCTGAATCACTTGACTACTCATACATAATATGAGTACCCAAGAGTTTAATAAAACAGAAAATAAACACTCGGGTCAGACATGGGTCTGGTGTGAGTAAACGGGCTAAAATTGCTTAACTTTAGAAAATCCTTTGAACATAAAAGGTATCACGTAAGACTTGCCACACATAAACATGGAAAAGTTTTTACCTTACGCTAACCAAAACATTTGATAGGAAATCCAGTGATATTATAATAGTGTCTAGGGTTTTCAAGTAAATAAGAAATAGCCGAAGTTGTTACATTCATTAAATTCCAACCACTAGCCACAAAAGTGGGAAATACAAACAAAACCGTAGGGTCTCGTTGGAAGAATGGGTTTCCATCAATGGCAGGGCTTCCGGGGTACCGCCCGTCACAGTACGTGGCCTAGATCATAGTACCGAGGATTACTCCCAATCCCTTGCATCACAAAGCCGGGACCATTCCTTACTGAACGGTCCCGAGTAAGATCACCCCGTGGTTGGCGCGACCAACCACCCACAAAGCCGAAATAAAGGGACATCTAGACAGGAATGACCTCACCCTGAAATGGGTGCAACCCACCTAGACTTGCTGCACCTTCCCTGTTTTAGCCATTCCCGGTTGATGAGGCTTAAGGCTGCGATTACCTTTATAGAACACATCTATCTTAGAATGCACATCGTCCACCTGACGATGTTCTGAAAGCATTCAATCCATACAAGTTCGTTCCGGGTTCGAACGAAACCGAAGGAACTATCTCGTTGCACTCATTTTGGAATCACCCTCAGAGTCAACGACCATAGCCCTTGCACTCTAAATCACCATCTCGAACCTATAAGTACTATCTCCGTCAAACTCATCACGGAATCACTCCCAGAGTTATACTAAAAATAGTTCTTACACTTCGAGTCTTCACTAAGCTCCACTTGGATTCACGACCTAACATTTAATTTGGATCGACGTGGTTTTCGGATTATCCAAATATGGAAACCCGATCCCGGTCTCACCGAAACCAAACGCCATTTTAATGTCCAAGTTGTTTAAGGGTTTTTAAACAATTAACTTATATTCAGGATGATATAAACAGATAGATGAATCACATTATCACAATAGATAATTTACATCAACCATTCATCTCACAAATCAACATATCACATACCAGAGATATTACATCCAAATCATTCAATATCAATCACCCAATATCAATCAATCATCCATAAGCAGAATTGATTAACTCTAAATCAATTAGATTACCTAAATCCTTCTTCATTAATTTATTCCAAATAAATAAATAAATTAATCATCTCTTAATGATCTTCCTTAATTAATCTTCCTTGATCAATCATCCTTTAATTCCATTCAAGTAATTATTCTTATCCATATACAGTAATTAACCTTTAATTACTATCATTAATTACAATAATTAATGATCCTTCATTTGCTTCCATTAATTAATCAACTATAATTAATCATATTAAACCTCAATTAATTACAATTAATTAATCATATTTTAATTAATCAACCTTGATTAATTAATTAATTAACTAATGATCCTTATTAATTAATAATCCCTTTAATTAAATAATTAACTTGTAATTAATCATCCCATTAATCATGAACAGTAAATAACAACTTGTAATTACTTATCTTAATTAATAACATCTTAATTAATTATATTAATCCTTGATTAATTAATCTAATCAATTAATCTTTAATTACTTCATTAAGTAATTATTAATATTAAATTAATAATCCTTAATTAATTACTTTATTAATTAATTACATTTTTAATTAATTACACTTAGTAATTAATCTTAAATTAATCTCATCCAGTTAATTAATTAATCACATTAATTAATTAACTAAAATTAACTATGTAGTTAACCCTTAATTACTTACATAAGTAATTATCTTCTAATTACTTGCATTAAATGATTACTCTTTAATTAATTACTTAACAAGTAATTAATCCCATCATTATATAATCCTTAATTCTTTAATTAATTAATTACCCCATAATTAATTAACTTCAAATCAATTATATTAATCAATTCCTTAGATTAATAACATCTAGTGATTAACCATTAATCACTTCAACTTTAATTACTACCATGAGTAATTTCCACTAATTATTTCCATAAGGAATTCCGTTACTTAATTACATTCAATAATTAAACATTAATTACTTATTAAGTAATTACACTTAATTAATTCATAACTAAGTGATTATTTAAAATTAAATAAACAATTAACTAAATTAATTAAATAATTAATTAACTTCTTATATTTAAAGAAAAATCCTCAATTAATTAAGAAAATCATTTATCTTAATTAATCTTTTACTTATTAACAAATCATATTTTAATTAAGTATTCTTGAGTTCTTATCAAAATAATTTAACCTTATTTATTCTCATAAATAAATTATTTGAAATAAGTTTTCAAATTTTAATAACTTAAAACAAATTATTCTATTTGGTTTTCAAAATCATAATAATAACCTTATTTGAAAATATGGAATTTAGGAATCAAATTTAAAATTTAAAACACTTTAAACATCTAATTTAAACTTATTCATTTTTAATATAAATTTGAAACTTAGTTATTAAACATTACTTTAAAAATTTACTTAAAACTTTGATTTAATATTTTAAAATGTAAACATTTCCTTTGAATTAAAATTCAAAACACTTCTTTAAATTGGAATTCAAAATTTACTTAGAAAATTATTTTCAAAAACAAACTTCTTAACAATTTAGATTTAAAATAAATTCAATTAATACTTTTAAAAGTTTGATTAACTTTATTTCAAACAACAAATTTTAACTTATAAATTCATTTCCTTTTATAAAACTTGAACTTGTTTTTCATTCAATCATCAGGTTTAAATCTGTAAACTTTATCATTACAGTACTTAGAAAAGCACCACCCAAAATCTCGAGTCTAAGCCCCAAAATACACGAGCATGCCCCGAAGCAAATCCAGCACCTTCAATCTTCGAGTCGAAAACGATGAAGACGCGAGAGCTACTCCGGGTAAAACCTTTCTTCCCCAAACCATGGTTTCCAGTGCACACACCATACTCTCGCGCATGTGCGCGACTGCCTCCGGCAACCGTTGGTCGTCGCAACCATCGCCAACGGTCATATGATCGCACGCGAACAAGATTACGAACCCAGATTGTACAAAATTTATTCGAATCAAAATTCGACCTCTCTCTCGAAAAACTACAGCAGCTCAACCTCCAAAACCCATCACCACCGATGATCGCCACCACCTGAAAACTCCAGCGACCTTTCTAAAGCACCGCCGAACCTCCATGCTACCATTTCCCAACTCACGAAACATTCCGATTCATCTCCCATGTCACAAATATCACGACAGTCAAGCCAAAAACAAAATCTAGCTAAAACCCTAATACGATCGAATCCCAACACCACGGTCAATGAAAAAATTCTTGAACGTTTTTCCCATCATCCACGATACATAAGCAAGCTTCGATCAAAAATTTGACTTCAATCATCACGCCGATCAACGGCAAACGCCCAAAACACTTAAATCGAACAAACCCCAAATTCACATTAATTTCTCAACTAAAAATTACAAAATGCATATGAAAATTCATGATTTTCCATCATGATTACATGCATGTAGCTCAATTTTGAATTAAGATAGTTAATTTTTAACAAAAATTCTAGTTTTACTGTTAACCCCTTATTTATAATTATCTGTTGCTTTTCAAATTATGAAACTATTTTTAAAATTACTATCAAACATTATCATACAGTTTTCATTCACATATCAAGTCCAAATAAGGTATAGATTGGAAGATTTTTGCATCTTTCTTTAAGAAGTACAACTCCTGTAATTTATAGAGATGAACATAAACAAGTTTCCTATTCTCAAGTATTTCCTATCTATAACATACACACATGACAGTACAAATATTCATTAACAAAGCCAAATTCATCACATGCAAAAATAAATTCAACTACGATATGATTAAAGCTGTTTTTAAGAGGTTTACTCACCAATTTCTATGAACAAGGCAGAGCATTTTTAAATTATTCCAGGCTTTGAACATTTAATTTGAAAAAGCTTTGATTTTGCTGATGAAACCTTTGCATGCCTTCAATTGATTGATTAAAAAAATGTTAAAAATCTTTGCATGCCTCAATCTGATGTTTTAAAAGTGTTGAACTGCAGGTGACTTGCTGAGCTGATCTTAATCCCATTTGAACTGCAGGTTTGAAGGTTGCAGATTTTTCATCTCAGATTTGATTTGTTTTGCATAATTTAATTTCAGATTTCATCTTTGATTTTTGGATTCAAGTTTCAAGTTTGAAAAAATAAATTTCTGGTTTTGAAAATCTTTCTAGTTTGAGTTAAGAAAAGAAGACAAAAGAAAAGGTATTGGTGAAAACAAAACTAGTTTTCTTCTTAAAATTATTTATTTAAAAATTAAAATTAAATTTTGCCACTTGTTGTTAAATTGAACAAATGTCATTCATATTGCTTTATTTGCCTTACATGTGTTGTTAGGATGATTAACATGGTTACACATGTACATAAGTATTTTTAATAAAATTTTTTTTTATTAAATTTAAATATTAATAGAAAACTCACTTACTTAATTCACTAAATAAATAACTACTTATATATGTATATATAAGTTTAATCTTTAAAGAAAATGTTATAAAATTAATTATTAATAAATATATTTCTTATACATGGATTTAAAAATCTAAAACATTTATTTTTAGTGTTTAAGAAATAATTTTTAAAAGAAAGTTTATTAACAACTTTATACATATACATTTATAACATTTTAAATTTAAGCAATTTAAAGAAAACAAAAATAAAACTTTGATTAAATCCTTTTTTAAACTACCCTATTTAAAATAAACAATCATCTTATATTTTGAAAATAATTGAATTAATCTTAAATTAGCTTTTGAAAAATATTAGTTCTAAAACAAAGCTTTAAATTAGAATTTATACATATATAAATTATCAATAGATTATATTAAATTTCAAAACAACTTCAAATTATAACATATACATACATATATATTACAATTTGAGAATTCATCTTTATTTAAAACAAAAGATATTTCTATTCATAATATATCAAATATATGAAATATAAATAGTATAAAAGTTTATTAGCTTTGAAAAATAAATTCTTATCAATATTACCAGATTAAAAATTTATTAACCCTTAAATGATTAAATTTATCAATTTAAATTGAAATTATAAATAAAATTTATCAATTTAATTTAATTATTAATACAGATTATTAAATTGATATTGCCTAAAATTACGGGTCGTCACACTTTGATTAGGAGACATGCGATATTAGGTTCTATTTTTGGAGTGGACGCACTTTGAGTTCATATCTGCATTTGATGTTCGATCATCGTTGGATCTAGCACTAAAATTACTAGCAACTTAAGATGATTAGCCTTATGCAGTCAATGCACTTAGCAGTCCTATAGCGGTGGAGGTACAAAATGTTATAGTGGGAATATAGTGAAGAATATTAGGGGTGCAAAAAGCTTCATTATATATAAACCCAAAATTTAAAGTTAATTTATTCTTATTCTTACATCATTTCTGTAGGAAAATGGAATAGTGTTTAATGTTCTATAACAAAACCAAAGAATATCATGATCTATGCAGTCCAGATTTTGCGACTATAATAGATTTCTAACTTATATCGAGTATTTATGCCTTAAATTTAGGTTTTTACCCTAAATTTGTTGATAGTCAATTTAACCTTTTTATTAATGTTGCTAAAGAAGATGCTAAAAATCCTTTATTTAGCAGGTGTAACGGAAAATAGCAGGGTTCAAAATGAATCTACTATTCAATAGCACTAAATTGAAAATGCATAACGGTCGAAGAGCAATATGTGCTATAGCGAGGATTTTTTGGGGCTTTAGCAGGGATTTATCTGCATAAGTTCAAAATACGCTTATGAATCGCATCGGTTCAATTCAGAAGCAAGGCACAAAGCTATTGGGTTTTTTAAGATGTTGAGCAGAGGTAAACTTTTACGTCATCTTGACCGTTATTCCATATTCTAGGGGATGGTTGCATAAAGATGGTAGGTTGCGTGTTCCACTTATTATGGATTTGATAGACATGTTACTAGGTGAGTCCTATTATTATTGGATGACTACTCATTCCTATGGTGAATAAATGGATTGAGATTGAAGAGGAAATTTTACTATCCGGGTAAGAAGAGGTATGTAGCAAAGTTAGATTTAATGTGTTCTATATGTCAGCGGGTAATGGCAAAGTAGAAAAATCCTAGTTGATTATTGTAGCCTTTTGATATTCGGTAGTGGAAATAGGAAAGTATATTGATGGGTTTCATCGATGTACTACCAAAGAGAAGAAGGGGAAATCAGAATGTTTGGCTTATTATCAAACGACTAATTAAATCTGCTCAACTTATTTCGATTAGGAGTATGAGGACAACCATATAATTAGAGATTTTATATATTAGAGAGGTAATTCAACTGTATGGATTTCTTTTTAGTGTTGTCAGTGATCGAGATCTACTTTTTACTAGTGAATTCTAAAGGAGTTTTTTGGAGGCATTGAGCATTGAACTCTATTTGAGTACAACCTATCACACACACACACACAGACAGACCAAACAAGAGAATCGGCTATCAGTGGATTTATTGGGGATGTACATTTTTGATTTTGGAGGTATTTAGGAAGACAATATATCGTTAGTGGAGTTTTCTTATAATAACGCCTATCAGGAAAATATTGAAATGACAACGTTTAAGGCATTGTACAAGAGGCCAGACCGATCTCCATCTTATTGCTGGGACATTGTGGATATGATTATATTTGGTCTAACATGATTAAAGAGACAGTCAAGACAGAAAATCAAATTTGTAGGAGGATGAAAACTTCTCAGGATAGGCGGAAACGTATGTTGATAGAAGATGCACTGAGTCGAAGTTTGCTATAGGAGACATGAGTTTCATGAAAGGCTTGACATTGAGACATATTATGAGGATTAGTAATTCAAAAAAGTTGGCATCAAGGTCTGTAGGGCCTTTTCCAATATTGGACAGGGCAAGGAATTTAGTATATGTGTTGAAGCTTACTAAAAAGTTGGTAGGAGTTCATGATGATTCCATGTGTTGCACTAGTGGAAGCATATGTTAAGCTATTATGTTCGAGCTGAGTTAGTTAGAGAAGTTTGAAGTGGAGAGGGAGTCTATTATTCACCTTACGCCTACTCGCATTTAAGCATAGGGCAAAGTAGCTCTATAATAAAGTTTTTGAATTAATTAGAGTCCAATGAGGAAGTAGTCCTGCTGAGAGTACTTAGGAGCAGGATGAGAAGATTAGAGCTTCTTATCCCTCACAGTTTTCCAGTAGGTTTGTCATATTTTGTTTGCTTAGTTAAATTAGGAAATTGGTTGGTGTGGTATGCTTTGTTGTGTAACTTATATTTTATTACATGACTTGACTTATTTTATATATATGTTACATACATATATAAATTATCAATAAACTTGATTATTTTGCATCCACAAATATATGATATGATTTTGCATAGGTAGGAGTCGTGTTAGTTGCATTTATGCATCATCATATACCATAGTTATGACATATGTTGATTTTGTAACACCCCTTAATTTTTAAGAATTATTAAAGTTAACTTCAACAATTATCTAAAAAAAGCATAATTATAATTATTCAGAGAAATTCAAATTTGACAACGAGATTATACCATCGCATCAAGTAAATTTTTCTAGTAAATTTTCATATATAAAGCATTTCATTTGGAATTACTAGTCAAAAGTTATAACTACTTAAAATAAAAGGGAGAAACCATGATTTTGCATCAAACATGCAACCGTAGGTCTAGTGACTATAGACGAACACAGTGCTTGGTCAAGGATAGGTTATTACAATTTATCAATAAGAAAGACTGATAACTCAATGGTGAAGTCGTTGTACTAATTTGGAAGAAGTCACCCGTTCGAAACCCTACATTCACGTTTTTTTAACATTTTATATATCCCTCTTCAAAGCCTTCTAGAGTGTTCAAGAACTCGACTGGTTACCGTAGCATATGAATCTTGCTAGTTCTATAGCGTTGTAAAATCGTTCTTTTAATATTTTCTTCATTTCCATTTATTCCACCCTCTCTATTTTTGTTATTTTGTATAAGTTATAATTCTTATTTCTTTTCTTTTTAAGTATATGAAATGGGTTTTCACCTTTTTCCCCTGTTTAAATTATAAGGATGTTTCTTTTATATGTGAGATAGGTTCATTATTGGAATTTGATTTGTTGTTTTATTTTATATCATGAGATTATATTGAATTATTACTAGAAAATAGTGGCGGTCTCCCTTGTCATGAGGGATATAGATCGTTGTTTAATGTTTGTAAAGAAGAATTGTGCTTTGTTTGTTGGATTTTTCCTTATTTTCTATGAAAATTGGTATCTTTATGCAAGGAAAAGAAGAGACAATTAATTTGATATTTATAAAAGTGATTTAGAATGTTATTTTAAATCAAAAATGAAACATTGTTTTAAAGATCGAAAATTTGTTTGAATTTTATGCTCTAAATTTAAGAAGTTGTAGTTTAAGAATGCACATAAATTCCGACTTCTCCACTTTGTTTGACCTTGAAACAATAAGATTCATATTTAGGAAAATAAAAGATGGATTATCATTGTCTTGTGTATGTTATATGTCTAGTATACCAAAACAGAGGCGAATAAATAATAAACTTGTCTCACAAGTTTACAACTCAGATTTCCACTACTTTGGAATTCTGTATTAATTATTTTAACACCAAGTATGTTGTAATTAATTACAACAACAATAGCAGTAATAACTGTACTGCTAAATTTGATGTTATACTATTTGAAGAAATAGTACAACGTAGAAAGAAAATTATATATATATATCAACTAGAAATCTAACCGGTTGAAGAAGGAAATTACGTCTGAGGCTTGTCGTAATAATTTCCTTAAGACTTTATTCAAAGTTTCCAAAGATACAACAGACGTGATCTGCTCGAGATTGTAATGAGTATGTTAACTCTGTGGTTTATTGTATAGAGCAAAAGAGAAGAAGAAGTAGAAGAAAATTGGAATCAAATGAGAATGTGATCAGTATTCTCTCCTATTTATAATTTCTTCCGCATCCCTTCAAATAGTCGCGTCCGCTTGATGGGTTACACTCGTTGCCTTTTAACTGCTACTGTTCATTAATGGGTCGCACCTGCCTGCTAATCGCATCTGCTCGCGTCGCACCTGCTTCTGTTGGCCCGCGCTTCTTCAGTCGGATCGCACCCGCCTGCTACTACCATCCGGTCGCGTCGCACCTACTTCTGTTCGCCCGTGCCTCTTCAGTCAATCCGCATCCGCTTCCGAACAGATCTGCACCTGTTTGTATAGCCTGCAACTGTCAGAAAACCTGGTCCAGTTTCGTAGTAAAAATAGGATCATACCAAACCCAAACCCGAGCCCGGCCCGGTTCGGTTCGGTCAGATGGATGGTGGCGGTGCACGCGCGTGTGTGGTGGTGATGCATGATCTCCCTCCTCACAACGAAGCAAACATTTGGGTTCCCCAAGTCCCCAACCCCTTTATTGCAAAGCTATTCATATACTAGAACAACTTTGCAATTTTTAGCGATGTATGACTATGTTATTTTCATTCAATTTAGCATTAGGAATTCCAGGAATCCCCCACATGAATGATAATATACATATTCCACACACAAAGCGAAATATCACAGAGTACATATGGAATAATGCTTTATCGTGGATAAGTAGATAATTCACTTTGAACTTTCCCTAGTTAAAACTTATCGGATCTACTTGGCTAATCGGTGAATTGTTTCATCTTGAACCGTAGGCCTTTATTGTATACCAGACAATAAACTTTGCGAAGGCACTGATTCCCTTCTCATCCAATTTCATGGTTGTTCATTTTGGTCCTGAGCACATTTTGGTTCTATGAGTGTTGTGGAGAACTTAAGCCTTTAATATTCTCATAGAGCCGACCCAGCTCATACTAACATAGGTGATCGCAACCATTAAGAGTATACTACATATACCCCACTTGTTATTTCCAAGATATGATCATCATTAAAAAACATAGTTTTAACCTTTAACTACTTCTGTAGGCATGCATCATATTTTGCTCCATAGGAATGGAGTAGGACTAAGTCCAAACAAATGCATTTCTTCTCGAGTTACTCATAACTGGTTTGCCTATTGATCCTAGTCGTGGGATCTCCAGTTGCTAGGATAGGTTTCTATATAAGGTAACACTTGTTGGTTTAGGCTTTTAAACCCATTCCCCTCGATGCGCTATAAATTTTCTCTCTCGATAAACCTTTATCAAATGGATCCGCTAGGTTATCATTTGTTCTCACATAATCAATGGAAATAGTTTCATTAGAGAGTAACTGCCTAACTGTGTTATGCAGATGACGAATATGTCGTGATTTGCCATTATACACAAAAATTTTCGCTCTACTTAGCGCTGCTTGATTATCACAGTGAATACATATGGCCGTTACAGGTTTGGGCTAAAATGGAATATCTTCTAAGAATTGACGAAGTCATTCTGCTTCTTCGCCTGCTTTATCTAATGCGATAACTCAGATTCCATAGTGGATCGAGCTATACATGTTTGTTTAGTAGATTTCCATGACACTGCTTCTCCTACAAGGGTAAAGACATAACCACTTGTGGATTTTGATTCCTTTGAATCTGTGATCCAGTTTGCATCACTATATCCTTCTAAGACTGCATGATATTATCCATAATGTAAGGAAAAATTAGTGGTATTCTTTAAATATCCCAACATTCTCATTAGTGCTTTCCAGTGTTCCTTTCCTGGGTTACTTGTATATCTGCTTAGTCAACTTACCGCGTAACTGATATCTGGTCTAGTGCAATTCATGAGATACATTAAGCATCTTATTACACGAGAGTATTCCAGTTGCATTACACTCTCATTAGTGTTTTTATGCAGTACTTTTGATGGATTAAACGTGTTCTCACTCCTTTAATTCCATAGTCTTGGAATTTTTCAATCACTTTGTTTACATAGTGTGACTTAGACAATTCAATTTCATTAGGTGTTCTTATTATTTTGATTCTCGAAATAATGTCTGCAACTCCTAAGCCTTTCATATTGAAATTGTTGATTAACATCTTTTTTATGGTCTCTATTACTTTAGTGTTAGGACCAAATATTTTCATATCGTCTACATATAAACAAATCATAACGTATGATTGTCCAATTTGTTTGTAATAAACACATTTATCACATTCATTTATACGCAAACCATTTTTCATCATGACACTATCAAATTTTTCCTGCCATTGTTTTGGAGCTTGTTTGAGTCCATATTGTGATTTTACTAACCGACATACTTTGTTTTTATTTTCTTTGGAAATAAAACCTCAGGTTGCTCCATGTAAATCTCCTCATCGAGATCTCCATTTAAGAATGCTGTTTTTACATCCATCTGATGAATCTCTAGATTATATATGGATGCAATTTCTATTAACATTCTTATAGAGGTTATTCGTGTAACCGGTAAATAGGTATCAAAGAAATCTGCACCTTCTTTTTGACGATATCCTTTGGCTACTAATCTGGCTTTATATTTATCAACAGAGCCATCTGGTTTCATTTTCTTCTTAAAAATCCATTTTCAGCCAACTGGTTTTATTCCAGGTAGAGTATCAACAATTTTACAAGTTTTATTACTTAGAATTGAATCAATCTCACTTTGGATTGCTTCTTTCCAATTCGAAGATTCAGAAGATGACATTGCTTCCTTGTATGTTTGAGGTTCGTGTTCTAACTTATAAGTTAAAAAATCCAAACCAAATGTCTTGGAAGTTCTTGCCCTTACGCTTCTTCTTGGTTCAACTTTTGTCAATCTCATTATGAGTTTCATCTTCATGTGGATTGCTTGATTCTTCTCTTGTCCTTTTAGGGACATTATTCCCTTCATTCCTTTTGTGCGGGAACACGTCTTCAAAGAATGAGGCATCTATAGATTCCATGATTGTATTTACATGAATATCAGCTATATCAGACTTGAATACCACAATCTGTAGGCACTATTATTTTGGGATGGCCCTAGATAGTAACAAAATACTATTTTTGGTCCAAGTTTGACTCACTTGGGAGGCGAAACTAGAACTTTTTCCAAGTACCCCCACACTTTGATGTATTTAAAGCTTGGTTTCTGTCCTTTTCAAATCTCATATGGAATTGTTCCTATTTTATTGTGAGAGACTTTGCTTAATATATGGTTAGACATATTTAAGGCTTCCCCTCGCAAATTCGTCGGTAGACCAGAGGTTAAAAGCATGGCATTAATCATGTCTTTTAACGTTCTGTTCTTCCTCTCGGCTATACCATTTTGTTGTGGTGAATATGGAGTTTTTGTTTGATGAATTATACCATTTTCGGTGTAGAACTGTTCAAATGGTGCTTCATATTCTCCACCTCGATCAGATCTTAATATCTTGATCTTTTTATTTAACTGATTTTCTACCTCAGCCTTGTACTTTATAAATGATGTAGTTGCTTCATATTTACTATTCAAAAGATATACATAGCAATATCGTGTATAATCGTCAATAAACGTGATAAAATACTTTTTCCCACCTCTTGTAGATAATGATTTAAAATAACATAAATCTGTATGAACCAAACCTAGTGGTTCGGTGCTTCTATTAACAGACTAAAATGGTTTTTTTAAACTATTTTTGCTTCTACACATGTCTCACATTTGTAGTTCTTATCTACTTGGAATTTCGAAATTAATCCCAAATTTGATAATGTTTTCGTTTTTTGAAAATTATGTGTCCCAATCTATCATGCCATAGTAAAATTTCATGCTCAAGCAAGTAAGAAACTTCAATTTTATTAATAGCACAATCATAATACATAGTTTTATTGCCAATAACGGATACATTTGCCTTAAGTAGGCCATCACATAAATATCCTCTTCCGATATACATTCCAGCTTTGGATAGAATCATCTTGTCTGACTAGAACACCATTTCGAATCCTTTCTTTGATAGTACTGAGTGGAGATCAGATTCTTGCGTATGTCTGGAATGTGGAGCACGTCATTCAATTTGACAGTTTTTCCAGAAGTAAACTTGAGGATTACTGTACCACTTCCTTTGATCATGAATAATGTAGAATTACCCATATAGAGTTTTTCTTCATGATCAAATTTCTTCTATGTAGAAAACATGGATTTGTCAGAGAAGACATGACGAGTAGCGCCTGTGTCTACCCACCATTGGTTAGGATTTTGAACAAAATTGCATTCAGATAAAACTGCAAAGAAGTTGACTCATCTACTTCCATGTTGTCTACTATATTTTCCTCTTTGTTGCGTTCCTTTTAGTATCTGCAATCTTTAGCAGCATGTCCAACCTTTCCACAAATCCAACACTCGCCATTAAACTTTTTGGTTCGTTTGTTGTCTTTTGGTTTGTTGTCTGGAGCTTTCCTTTTCTTCTAGAAATTTTTTCTTTTGTTTTCGGTCTTTGACCCTTCAGCCACAAATGCCTCCTCGCTTGGTTTTGTAAATCCACGATTATCTGCCTTAATTTTTAGTCGGACTATGAGATCCTATAAAGAGATTTCATTCTTCTTATGCTTTAGATAGTTGCGGTAATCTCTCCATGACGGCGGTAGTTTTCTCGTGATGGATTCAACCAAAAACGATTCTCCAACCTTATGACCTTCCGCTTCGAGTTCATGAATGATGATTTGCAATTCATGCAGTTGAGTAGTCACCAGTTTGGAGTCAACCATCTTGTAGTCCATAAATTTGTCTACAATGAATTTCTTAAGACTGACATTCTGTGTCTTGTACTTCGTGGCAAGTGCATTTCAGAGTGCTTTTGCTATCTTTAGAGGCTGATATACTTTTTATAGCTCCTTGTCAAGACAATTTATAATATAGTTTCTGCATAAAAAATCGGAATGCTTCCACATATCAACACACTACACCAGAAAAGACTTTTGGTAGCGTTGGAAAAACGCTACCATAACTTATGGTAGCGTTTTAGTGAACGCTGCTATACGACATGCAACTAAAAGTCTAAAACTTTTTGTTGCGCTGTAGTAAACACTACCAAAAGTCACTTTTAAATGCAACTATAGGTACTTTCTGTAGGATTTAAAAAAGGCTACCAAAAGTCACTTTTAAATGCAGCTATAGGTTTTTTCTGTAGGGTTAAAAATACGCTACCATAAGTCTTCATTTTTTGGTTGCATTTTTTGTTTTATGCTTTTTTGATTTTCAGTAGCGTTTTTAAAATGCAACTGTATAATTTTTATATTAGTTTACATTTGTTTCTGTAGCATTTCTGAAACGCTACTAAAAGTTATTGGTTTTTTGGTAGCATATTTTAAATGCTACTATTTACGGTTGATGGTTTATACCATTTCCAGCAATCACTTATATACTATTCATATTATAACGAACGATCAATCGCATAATTTTCATATATTCAAACAAATAATTAAATCACATAATTAGAATATACAAACAATCAATCAATCATATGATCATCATATTCAAATAATTGCAAAAACATGCTAATCTCACAATCAAATATAATATCCATAATCAATTCGATAGTAGTTTCTCAACAAAATAAGTCACATACTACAAGCATTCACAGACAAGTTTCCACAAATGGTACTAACAAAATACGACAACATATATAACCATTAAATTCATGTTCGTTGCTTGATTACCAATAGTTCTTTGTTGTCGACAGTCTTCGCTTCGAAATAGCTAATTACCTGCAAACGAGTTTAACAATCAACAATATATATGTGTATGTGTGTGTGTGTATGTATGTATATATATGTATGTATACATATACACATGTATGTATGTATATATATATATATATGTATATATGAAAATCATGTAATCTATAACTCGATATTCTATATTAACACATATTAACAAAAATTGTTCTATTTTTATATGCATCCTACATAGTTCCCCAATGAATACACAATTTTCAATTTACACAGATATTCAGATCAAAACCGGGTTAGGAGTCTGACTGGATTTCATTCTCTGTGCAGATTGTGTATTCAGTACTATGGGTAGATTGTGTATTCAGTACTATGGTCAAGTTAAATCTTATAAAATATGAAAAAGTATCTGGAACGTCCGTAATCCATCGATGATGCATCCATCCACTAATTGAAATGTACAATTTTCTTTACCCTTGTCGTTTTCTATCAATTCGGTTCTCTAAAACAAAATTATTCCCTAAATTCACATTGCCGTAACTGTATTAGGCAACAACTGTAGTGTCAGTTACTTCCATTTATTTGTGTTAGCCCTCTTGCATAACTACATTTGTGTAATACACGTGCAATGACATAACGATTAATCTGAGTAGACTGTTTTAGGAAAAATGGTTTATTTAAGTTTTAGTTTCAAGTGTATCAATTGTTGTGGCTTTGCAGATAAACACGTTTACCATAGAGGATATGTACTGAAATGTTGTGGCTTTGCAGATAAAAACTTAAATGTTGTGATACAAATTTTTATTTTTTTTAATACCCGAATAAACAGAACTAAAACTTAATGTTGAGATATGATGTACTGAAAAATAATACTTACTGGAACTTGATTCTCCAATGACATATGTTGCTGGCCAAGCTATCGTAGTGCCAAAGGCATCTTCCATGTACGTACACTCAGATGTAGGTCGCCATAGCAATGCGTCATTAACTCTCACAAAGTTTACCCAAACTTTTACCGCATCTTTTCCCAACAGAACACAATGAACCATCGTTGTTGGATCAGTTGAAGCGATAGTTCCTTCAGCCAATACTTGTCCCGTTTCACCCACATCAATCAGCTTATAGCTACTATTTGGTACCAGATTTGCACCCTGTTGGATTATCAAATAAATAAATAATCATCAAATATGTCGTAATCATCAAATAAATAAGCAAAAGGATTAACCGTTTCAAACTTGTTTAATCATCAAATATGTCCCGTTTCAAACTTAGTTAATTTTATAAAACTTGTTTAATTTTAACAAAGCCTGGTTAATTTTTATTAACTTGGTTAACTTAATTTATTATTATTATCATTATTATTATTCAAACTTGATTAACTTAATTATATTATTATTATTATTATAAACTTAGTCAAATTTTATAAACTAAGTCAATTTATCATCAACATCGTTATCTATAAATCTTTGTTAAATTAGTTATATTATTATTATTTATAAAATTTAGTTAACTTAAACTTATTTAATTTTAACAAAACTTAGTTAATTTTATTAACTTGGTTAACTTTGTTAATTTATTATTATTATTATTATTATTACTAAAACTCGGTTAATTTAATTATATTATTATCATCATTATTATAAAATTAGTTAATTTTTATAAACATAGTTAATTCATCATCATCATCATCATAATCATTGTTATTATTTATAAAACTTTGTTAAATTAATTATATTATTATTTATGAAATTTAGTTAGCTTAAACTGAACTAATTTTATAAAACTTGTTTAATTTTAACAAAAGTTAGTTAATTTATTATTATTAATAAAAAACAAGATTAAATTAATTATATTATTATTTTTATTAGTATTATTATTAATATAAACTTGGTTAATTTTATAAGATATCCTAAATCAATCAACTCTACTCTTATAATCAATCAATTATAACTTACACTGACTACACATCGTTCTAGAATTTTTTTAATTATATCTATAAAAATGCAGCACCTGAGAGTGCAACCAAGTCGACAATAATGAGACTATGTTCTTCCATTGATCGATTTACATCAAACCAACCAAATACCTTCCTCTAACACTACATTGTTTCTGCCTGCATTGTTCCTACATCTTCCTCTTAACATTACACTACACAGTTTCTACCATTTCTACTGTGCACCTAACCACCCACTTCACTGTGCACATCAGTGACCATCACCAGCGTCCCTCTCCCCTATCACACTTCAGCCTTCTCTGGCCACAACAACCACCTGCCTTCCCCTTTGAACTCTTACAGCACCTTCACCATCATCATCATTCACAACAACATCATTCCACCATCATCTTACAACACCTTCACCACAAACAACATAATTACCTCTTCAAACTCTAAGCTGCTTCACCTCCATCCACTGTAGCAAACAATTCGCTAACATAATTCAAGCTTCACCCATGCATCACAGTCATCACCATCATTAGGTCAACACACAGAACTTCATCATCTCTGTTACAAATCAACTGCGTTCACAGTTCACCCTTGCAAACTAGGCCTGCCATTACACATACCCACATACAATTTTCCCTTCCCTGTGCACATACCACTGTCCAACCCTCTCCACATTCTCACAAAATAGAATAACCTACACCCAGCTACATCAGCCATTACCCCCGACTTCCATATTAGTTCCTCAAACTGTAGTACCATCCTTAAAACCATTACACTGTGATCAATTAGCATCAGTTCATCAAACTACAATATCATCAATACCATCCTTCAACAAACATTCCCACTGAATCACTGCACTGCCATTACTTGTTGCCAGCAACCTGCCTGCATCACTTCTAACTACCTGCTACAGTCCTTTTCTAAATACATATGTCAAACTGCGCAGTGATATCACCTCCTTGCTACATATTACCTTGTGCACATCACCTCCTTGCTGCACAGAAATATCTGCTTAACCACTGTGCACTCACTATTTCTTCACAGCCTACCCTGTTTCTTCATCACCAAACAGTGCACTGACATCACTCACAAAATTAAACAAGACGAATGAAGTTATTTGGAAAATATATTTGATAAGTGAGGTTAGTGACTCTGTAACGTCAAGGATTTTCGACTTCCGAAAATCCGACATCGACACTCACTTTATCGACTGCCGAGAAATCAAAGGCCGAAAACCGAGATGTTATGGGTTTTAAAAAGAAAAGAAAAGAAAGAAGAGAGAAAAAGAAGAAAGAAAAAGAAAGATAGAGGGAAAAGAAGATAGACAATTTTTTTAGAAAACAGAGAATTAGAAAAACAGAAGATAGAAAATTTTAAAAATAGAACGGGACAGAAAGGGAACAACAGAACAACAACAGAATTTCACAATTCGCAGCGGAACAACATATAATAATAAATGAATAATCTTTAAACAAAGAACTATATCAGTTATTACATTACATTTCATTACATCACATCATATCATCAGAGTGTACAACAACATACAACAATAAGCAGTGCAGCGGAAAAAGAAATACTATATAGTAGTATTACGTCATGCCATCCAGCTTGCCTCCAGCAACTCCAGAATATCCAGAATATCCTGATAAACCTAACTCTTAACTGCCCGTGTGGAAATTGGTGGGCACCCAGAGTTTAGGAAGGAAAACAATAAACTCCAAGTCAGTCATGTGACTGGTGTGAGAACTCAAAACAGTTTATTTAACTTTAAAATCAAAATAGAAGAATATTTTTAAAGTCAATTCGCAATGCTTTTTAAAATGAGACTACCATAAGACCTCCTGCCACACACACAATGCAAACGCAGACTTGGAGAAGATTTCTCCTTATGATAGTCAAAGATGCTTGATACGCATTAAAATCAAATCAATTTTGATATTATTATTAATGCATAGTGTATAAAACGATTTCGAAAGTAGAATATAAATCTTAGCCAGCATAGGTACCATTATATTATGCCTACTATAGCTACCTCCTGAGGAAGCAGGTTCTACAACTAAAACCGTACAAGTCACGTATTGTTTCTTTGGATTTCCAACGAATGGTCAGGCCAAGGAACTTCCCATTGCCACATGAGAATGCCTCTTGATGGACATCCCCGAGAACCAAACCGGATCTCTACCAACACAAGGCCGGGTTACTCCTAACTGAGTAACAACTGACCGAATATGCCATCCCCCGGTCCTTTGGGACCTTTATCAACCGAGCGCTCGTAATCAATTCACACAATCATAAAGTGTTTTCAACATGAGTAAGTATCTGGGCTCCATACCATGATACCACCCTTTTCCAGAAAGAAATGGACACATCCTAAAGGGTGCTACCCCTCATAACCTTGCTGCTTCTTTCCTGTTTTGACCATTCACGGGGTGTGAGGCTCGACGAAGTCACGTCCACAAAAACATACTTTATACAAAAGCCATGCTTTGGGTCAACAAATGATCAACACAATGATCACAAGGATAGACGATCAAATAAACGATCCTATCACAAATAATCAACACAATGATCATTTCAGCATCACTCAGCATGTCACATTACCAAATTGGGAATATATCGCTGATAACTTCAACTATATAACCTCTGAGCACGTATGTCTCAGAGAAGGGTGTTAAGCTAAAAAATAAATTCTTCGCCACCAACAGAAATATATTTGAAAGAAATCGGCTTTATATCTCAACTTGTAACGTCAGACATACAATCCATACAAGTCTGTTCCGGGCTCGAACAAAACCGAAGGCACTTCTTACGAAGCCCTTGCAATACGGGTATTCACAATCCCGATCGAATTTCCCACCACTTAGGAGATCTCTATACCAGGAGCTACCCAGTGCAGAGACAATCGATAGGTCATCCTATCGCTTTCAAAAATACTCGGTCTTCAACACCGATCTTCAAATGCAATTCATAACGACGTATCACATATTCGGAATGGGTTATACGACCCCATGGTCCTTTCCCGGTTAACCCGAATAGTGAGCGCTTATTCAAAAATAAGTGTGCATTCAAATTCAATCAATTCACATCAAATACCCAATCAAAGGGAAATATTGATAGTCGGCTATTGAACTATCAATTGATATGCATACATCACCAGATTCCAAATAATTTTCCAAATTATTTATTTTCCAAAATATCTTTACAAGATATATAATTTCAACACTTCAAAAATAAATCAATATTTATTTTCAAACTAATTTCACTTATTATTTATAAATTCCATAATGAATTTATATTCCCAAAATATCTATGAATAACCGATTTCAATTATTCATTTTCAATTTATCTTTTCATATTGGAAAACATTTCCATACTTATTTATTCATAAGTAATTCACAAATTCCTTTTATTTTCAACACTTAGAAAATATTCAATATACTTAAATCGAATTAAGTATATAATTCATTCTTTAAGGAAATCATTCTCTTAAACATATTTATTTGGGCCAAAACGAATGTTACGTAAAACATCGTTACGACAACCCAAAATCACTAGTATATGGATTCGAAATTAAAATAGATATATAAATCCCAATACTATACAAAACATTTCCTTTCGGAAATCATTTACTATAACAACAGTGTTATAGTCCACATTTCCTTTTATTTCTCGAAAACGTCTATTTCAACAATAAATGTTGAAATCTACGGTTTCGAATCTCAACACATTTTAAACCATCGTTAGATCGTTTTAATTCTATTTAAAACATCATATCTAAAACAATTTCTTTAACGTATTATTCACTATTTAAAAACGTGAATATACTACCTTAACAAATTTCATCATTTCTATTCACTTTAACTTAAAGGATTATTCACTGTTCAAAATGTGAATATAACTCTATCTCTAAGTTATAACAATTAACTTATCAAAATAAATCATTTGCGGATTTATAAAACAACGTTTATAAATTCCGTTTCTATTTATTTATAAAAACTTCCTTTTTATAAATTCCTTTATTAACCTATTCCAGTTTATAACTCAATTATAAACTACAAGTTCATATTATAAGTTAATTACTTATAAAACGATTATTTTACAAAATCGTTCATTTAACTTCCCAAATTATTAATCTTAACTTATAAGATTGTTTATTTATCCAAAATTCATTCTTTCGATAACTTTATAAATTTTATAAACCTATTGCTTATAAAATTTCATTTATAACTTCACAGTTTATAATTTCATAAATTTCATTCATTTAGGAAATTCATTTTCACTACATTCAAACACTTATAAAAACTCGTTTTATAATGTCCATAATTCAATTTATAAATATCCATTTATAAATCTCTTAATATAAATTAATTTATATTATTCTTTTAAACGTCTTTAAATTCCTTTAAAATTTCACCGTTCTCTTGATTTATAAAATAATCAAATTTTATAAATCTTATATTCAAACTTTTAATAATAAACTCAAAAATCCAGTTTAAACTATTTTATAAAATCATTGGTTCATATTTCTCAAAAACCAGCTTTTAACTATATTTCACAAAAACCATAATTTTATAACTTTAAAAATTATAACGTTTATTTATTTATAATGGATCAATTCCAAAAATATAGTATATTCTCAAAAATCACTTTAAAATCATTTTAAAATCCCAAAATCTGGGTCCAATGATGCTACACCTCAAATAGTCAATCACGACTACAACGATATCATATATCGATATGATAATCCATCAAATATCAAAATATCTGAAAATCAAATAAAAACTGTTGAGGAATCCAGTTGGATCCCTCCAACCTGTTTCCTGCATCCAAAAACATTAGCACAATACCAATTTCGCTCCAGTACGAAATTATCGCGGTATATGTTCTTAATAAATATTATCCGCTTAATAACGGCGTAATAGGGTCTCATCCGCTAAACAAAAATGCGGGAAATCAACAACTGCAATATATACATATGCCAATATATATATATTGATATTATATATAATACCAATTTCACTGTTTATGAAATATTCGCGGTATATGTTTTTATTAAATAACATCCGCTTACTAACGGCGTATAATGTCTATTTTAACAATCAATAGATATTAATCATCATTCAAACATGCATTCAAATATTTTAAATCTAACTATTTAAAATAAAATCGAAATCTATTCGATTGAGTGAGAAGTTCTCACCTTGATTTTAAATTCCGTTTTAGCTTTTATTTCGAATAAAATTAAACGCGCGTTTAATTTTACCCAAAATTCTCACTAACTCCAAACGACTCCAAACCAACTCCATCGCGTAGTGCTCGTCCATACGATTCCAACGCAACTGAGTTTGCATTTTTTCGACCTCGTATGAAAAAGTTATTGATTTTACAAGATTGCTCGAATTTAAATAAACTAATAACAACATAACTTTAACTATTTTAACCTCTCCTCAATCCTAGCCATCAGATCCCACTCCAACCTGATCTGGACCGTCCCCCCCCCCCCTACACCTTTCTTCTTCGTTCTCATCTCCAGGAAGGAGCCGCACGTCCAAACCCAACTCTTACAAACTAGGGTTAATCTTTTCATCTCTTATACTAGACGATACCTCATCATACTACCACCACGTCGAAGAGCACGACGCAAGCTATGCTCGGCCCCCCCTAGGTGAAACTCGGCTGCACAATGAGCCTAGAAAGGCGTGCGAAAGTTATGACAGTCGGCCCCATTTATCTCACAATCCATAGCTCCATTCGCGATCTCCACCGTTGATCTCGTAGCTCTCGTCGTGTTCTATCACTTTGTAGTTGAACTTTCTTGATAATTCTTGATGGATTTGGAGAAATCAAGGGGGAGAGGAGATTAATTTCTGGCCATAGGTTATGAATGTGGCGGCTAGCAATTATTAGGGTTAGGGTTTGTTATTTTAGCAAATTTATGAAGATGGTGGTCTATTTATAAGGAACGAGCGACACTATTCATCCCGGAAATTCCGAACTCCGATTTAGACGCCGTAACCAGCGTACCTAAGGTTTACCCCGCGTTCCGGACACAATGGAACAGGTTTCGGAAGCTAATTCGGACATCTGTGCGAGTTATGGCTGAAAACGCTCAATTTGAATTAAACCGATTTAAACCGATTTCTAGGCGTTTTAATTTGTACCGGACAAACGGTAAATCCAATTGACTTGAAATTTGAAATCTTACAATAATATCACATTACGGATCCGATGAAACTGGTTTCGTCGAATTCCGAGACTTTTTGAAAAATGGCTATTTTGACTCGCCAAATTTAAATTAAAAATAATCGATGCGTTTCGAGCTGCCACGATCAAACGATAGCTCCGATCGACATGAAAATTGAAATCCGGTAATAACTAACTATTACGGATCCAATGGAACTGGTTTCGTTCAATTCTGAGACTGTTCAAAAATTGACTATTTTACAGTCGATTATTAAATATTAAAATATTCAATTTTCACAAATTAACTTTTAATTCGATTTTAAAAGTTCTAAAATATTTCTATAACTCCAGTATGATTAAATAAAATTTTCCAAATTATTTACAATCATTTTTAACTCAATTTTCAATTATTTCTATAATTTAACGTATTAAATTATCGATTTAATTATCCAATTAAATCCAATAATTCAAATAAAAATTTATTCGACTTATAAATTCACTCATTAATATTTAAAATTAATTAAATATTCAAATTTTAATAAATAAAAATTCAGGGTCGTTACAATCTTCCCCACTTAAAAGAATTTCGTCCCCGAAATTACAAGTAAGAAAGGTTACAGAATTTATTAACTTTCCAAAATTCATAATTAAACTGCTTACAAATCTTTACTAAGTTTTCAAATCATACTTAGTTATCTTTTCAAAAACAACTACCTATTGTTTAACTTTCAACTTCAAAATCAAAGTTGAAGTTTTCAAAATTTTCCTAATTTTCTCAAAAATTTTCTAACGCCTTAAATTTTCGGAAAAATTCGCCATAGTCTCCTTTGCGCGGCTCGATCCGAAAAAAAAAAATGACATTATATATATCACAAATATACATCTCATCAAGTAATGAGGCATCCCGAAGGGAAAAAGTGTAAAAGTACGATATTTAATCCGAGATATGTACCTTATATTTTATTAGCGAGCATATACGGCTAATATAGCGCTAAAGCGAACTCCAAATGCGTAGCAAACGCGATCCGCACCTACTAAACACTCAACAAACAACATGAGAACATGCATATATGTAAATAGTATCAATATACAACATATATCAACACAACAACTATATATGTCACATAGAAATGCAACTAAACAACAAATGAAACCATCAACCAACTATCATCCATATCCAAATAAACATTCATTCATATTCTTATTCATATTTAATGAATTGGTTTTCACTCTAAATCATATTTGATTTATTAACATTGGATTTACTAACATTCATTCTCAATTCAATTAGTTTACATTTACTAATTAAATCTAATCCACATTCAATTCTATTCAAATTTATTTACTTTCAATTTGAATTCAATTTACTTTAGCTTTCCACTTCATTAATACTTAATGAATTATATACAATCATCTAACAATCATATAACAACCGAAGTATATTAATTTCAACCAAATTCCTTTGCTTATATTCATACATTCAATTCGGTTTAAATTTTAATTGATTTTCATTCAAGTATTCAACTTCTAATAACATTTGATTTCAATGAATTAATACTTTCATTCATTATTCCTTATCAACTTAATTCACATTTAATTGATTATCATTCAATCCATTCATTCAATTCAATTACTAAAGTTGAATTTCATTTACAACTCATATTCATATAATTTTACTTCTTATATATATAAGTTTATTTCACAATTGTAAATCATTTTAATTATAATTCAATTCTTATAATTTTTTTACTTATACAATTATTCTTTTATTTAGATTATTCAAACAACCTAACAATCAACTTATATACACTTTAATAATTCTGAAAAATTATTCCTTTATATATAAAATATAATCAAGGCAAAATCATTCCATTTACCCAATTTAAAAACAATATTGTGTCGAATTGTTCTATTCAAGTGTTTAGAAACCCCTTCGGCTCAGTTTCGAGGCTGTGCTGACGAAAGTTCATATGCCACTCAATAAACCAATCATCACAATATAAAACAATTTTATATTCACTAACAAATACGCACTCATAGCTATTAATACACTCAAACTCAATCTAGAGTACTACTGACTCTATCTCTAATGAGTAATACCCTACAGAACCATGGTTGTCGCTTAACCATCAGCTCTGATACCAAATGTAACGTCAAGGATTTTCGACTTCCGAAAATCCGACATCGACACTCACTTTATCGACTGCCGAGAAATCAAAGGCCGAAAACCGAGATGTTATGGGTTTTAAAAAGAAAAGAAAAGAAAGAAGAGAGAAAAAGAAGAAAGAAAAAGAAAGATAGAGGGAAAAGAAGATAGACAATTTTTTTAGAAAACAGAGAATTAGAAAAACAGAAGATAGAAAATTTTAAAAATAGAACGGGACAGAAAGGGAACAACAGAACAACAACAGAATTTCACAATTCGCAGCGGAACAACATATAATAATAAATGAATAATCTTTAAACAAAGAACTATATCAGTTATTACATTACATTTCATTACATCACATCATATCATCAGAGTGTACAACAACATACAACAATAAGCAGTGCAGCGGAAAAAGAAATACTATATAGTAGTATTACGTCATGCCATCCAGCTTGCCTCCAGCAACTCCAGAATATCCAGAATATCCTGATAAACCTAACTCTTAACTGCCCGTGTGGAAATTGGTGGGCACCCAGAGTTTAGGAAGGAAAACAATAAACTCCAAGTCAGTCATGTGACTGGTGTGAGAACTCAAAACAGTTTATTTAACTTTAAAATCAAAATAGAAGAATATTTTTAAAGTCAATTCGCAATGCTTTTTAAAATGAGACTACCATAAGACCTCCTGCCACACACACAATGCAAACACAGACTTGGAGAAGATTTCTCCTTATGATAGTCAAAGATGCTTGATACGCATTAAAATCAAATCAATTTTGATATTATTATTAGTGCATAGCGTATAAAACGATTTCGAAAGTAGAATATAAATCTTAGCCAGCATATGTACCATTATATTATGCCTACTATAGCTACCTCCTGAGGAAGCAGGTTCTACAACTAAAACCGTATAAGTCACGTATTGTTTTTTTGGATTTCCAACGAATGGTCAGGCCAAGGAACTTCCCATTGCCACATGAGAATGCCTCTGGATGGACATCCCCGAGAACCAAACCGGATCTCTACCAACACAAGGCCGGGTTACTCCTAACTGAGTAACAACTGACCGAATATGCCATCCCCCGGTCCTTTGGGACCTTTATCAACCGAGCGCTCGTAATCAATTCACACAATCATAAAGTGTTTTCAACATGAGTAAGTATCTGGGCTCCATACCATGATACCACCCTTTTCCAGAAGGAAATGGACACATCCTAAAGGGTGCTACCCCTCATAACCTTGCTGCTTCTTTCCTGTTTTGACCATTCACGGGGTATGAGGCTCGACGAAGTCACGTCCACAAAAACATACTTTATACAAAAGCCATGCTTTGGGTCAACAAATGATCAACACAATGATCACAAGGATAGACGATCAAATAAACGATCCTATCACAAATAATCAACACAATGATCATTTCAGCATCACTCAGCATGTCACATTACCAAATTGGGAATATATCGCTGATAACTTCAACTATATAACCTCTGAGCACGTACGTCTCAAAGAAGGGTGTTAAGCTAAAAAATAAATTCTTCGCCACCAACAGAAATATATTTGAAAGAAATCGGCTTTATATCTCAACTTGTAACGTCAGACATACAATCCATACAAGTCTGTTCCGGGCTCGAACAAAACCGAAGGCACTTCTTACGAAGCCCTTGCAATACGGGTATTCACAATCCCGATCGAATTTCCCACCACTTAGGAGATCTCTATACCAGGAGCTACCCAGTGCAGAGACAATCGATAGGTCATCCTATCGCTTTCACAAATACTCGGTCTTCAACACCGATCTTCAAATGCAATTCATAACGACGTATCACATATTCGGAATGGGTTATACGACCCCATGGTCCTTTCCCGGTTAACCCGAATAGTGAGCGCTTATTCAAAAATAAGTGTGCATTCAAATTCAATCAATTCACATCAAATACCCAATCAAAGGGAAATATTGATAGTCGGCTATTGAACTATCAATTGATATGCATACATCACCAGATTCCAAATAATTTTCCAAATTATTTATTTTCCAAAATATCTTTACAAGATATATAATTTCAACACTTCAAAAATAAATCAATATTTATTTTCAAACTAATTTCACTTATTATTTATAAATTCCATAATGAATTTATATTCCCAAAATATCTATGAATAACCGATTTCAATTATTCATTTTCAATTTATCTTTTCATATTGGAAAACATTTCCATACTTATTTATTCATAAGTAATTCACAAATTCCTTTTATTTTCAACACTTAGAAAATATTCAATATACTTAAATCGAATTAAGTATATAATTCATTCTTTAAGGAAATCATTCTCTTAAACATATTTATTTGGGCCAAAACGAATGTTACGTAAAACATCGTTACGACAGCCCAAAATCACTAGTATAGGGATTCGAAATTAAAATAGATATATAAATCCCAATACTATACAAAACATTTCCTTTCGGAAATCATTTACTATAACAACAGTGTTATATAGTCCACATTTCCTTTTATTTCTCGAAAACGTCTATTTCAACAATAAATGTTGAAATCTATGGTTTCGAATCTCAACACATTTTAAACCATCGTTAGATCGTTTTAATTCTATTTAAAACATCATATCTAAAACAATTTCTTTAACGTATTATTCACTATTTAAAAACGTGAATATACTACCTTAACAAATTTCATCATTTCTATTCACTTTAACTTAAAGGATTATTCACTGTTCAAAATGTGAATATAACTCTATCTCTAAGTTATAACAATTAACTTATCAAAATAAGTCATTTGCGGATTTATAAAACAACGTTTATAAATTCCGTTTCTATTTATTTATAAAAACTTCCTTTTTATAAATTCCTTTATTAACCTATTCCAGTTTATAACTCAATTATAAACTACAAGTTCATATTATAAGTTAATTACTTATAAAACGATTATTTTACAAAATCGTTCATTTAACTTCCCAAATTATTAATCTTAACTTATAAGATTGTTTATTTATCCAAAATTCATTCTTTCGATAACTTTATAAATTTTATAAACCTATTGCTTATAAAATTTCATTTATAACTTCACAGTTTATAATTTCATAAATTTCATTCATTTAGGAAATTCATTTTCACTACATTCAAACACTTATAAAAACTCGTTTTATAATGTCCATAATTCAATTTATAAATATCCATTTATAAATCTCTTAATATAAATTAATTTATATTATTCTTTTAAACGTCTTTAAATTCCTTTAAAATTTCACCGTTCTCTTGATTTATAAAATAATCAAATTTTATAAATCTTATATTCAAACTTTTAATAATAAACTCAAAAATCCAGTTTAAACTATTTTATAAAATCATTGGTTCATATTTCTCAAAAACCAGCTTTTAACTATATTTCACAAAAACCATAATTTTATAACTTTAAAAATTATAACGTTTATTTATTTATAATGGATCAATTCCAAAAATATAGTATATTCTCAAAAATCACTTTAAAATCATTTTAAAATCCCAAAATCTGGGTCCAATGATGCTACACCTCAAATAGTCAATCACGACTACAACGATATCATATATCGATATGATAATCCATCAAATATCAAAATATCTGAAAATCAAATAAAAACTGTTGAGGAATCCAGTTGGATCCCTCCAACCTGTTTCCTGCATCCAAAAACATTAGCACAATACCAATTTCGCTCCAGTACGAAATTATCGCGGTATATGTTCTTAATAAATATTATCCGCTTAATAACGGCGTAATAGGGTCTCATCCGCTAAACAAAAATGCGGGAAATCAACAACTGCAATATATACATATGCCAATATATATATATTGATATTATATATAATACCAATTTCACTGTTTATGAAATATTCGCGGTATATGTTTTTATTAAATAACATCCGCTTACTAACGGCGTATAATGTCTATTTTAACAATCAATAGATATTAATCATCATTCAAACATGCATTCAAATATTTTAAATCTAACTATTTAAAATAAAATCGAAATCTATTCGATTGAGTGAGAAGTTCTCACCTTGATTTTAAATTCCGTTTTAGCTTTTATTTCGAATAAAATTAAACGCGCGTTTAATTTTACCCAAAATTCTCACTAACTCCAAACGACTCCAAACCAACTCCATCGCGTAGTGCTCGTCCATACGATTCCAACGCAACTGAGTTTGCATTTTTTCGACCTCGTATGAAAAAGTTATTGATTTTACAAGATTGCTCGAATTTAAATAAACTAATAACAACATAACTTTAACTATTTTAACCTCTCCTCAATCCTAGCCATCAGATCCCACTCCAACCTGATCTGGACCGTCCCCCCCCCCCCCCTACACCTTTCTTCTTCGTTCTCATCTCCAGGAAGGAGCCGCACGTCCAAACCCAACTCTTACAAACTAGGGTTAATCTTTTCATCTCTTATACTAGACGATACCTCATCATACTACCACCACGTCGAAGAGCACGACGCAAGCTATGCTCGGCCCCCCCTAGGTGAAACTCGGCTGCACAATGAGCCTAGAAAGGCGTGCGAAAGTTATGACAGTCGGCCCCATTTATCTCACAATCCATAGCTCCATTCGCGATCTCCACCGTTGATCTCGTAGCTCTCGTCGTGTTCTATCACTTTGTAGTTGAACTTTCTTGCTAATTCTTGATGGATTTGGAGAAATCAAGGGGGAGAGGAGATTAATTTCTGGCCATAGGTTATGAATGTGGCGGCTAGCAATTATTAGGGTTAGGGTTTGTTATTTTAGCAAATTTATGAAGATGGTGGTCTATTTATAAGGAACGAGCGACACTATTCATCCCGGAAATTCCGAACTCCGATTTAGACGCCGTAACCAGCGTACCTAAGGTTTACCCCGCGTTCTGGACAAAATGGAACAGGTTTCGGAAGCTAATTCGGACATCTGTGCGAGTTATGGCTGAAAACGCTCAATTTGAATTAAACCGATTTAAACCGATTTCTAGGCGTTTTAATTTGTACCGGACAAACGGTAAATCCAATTGACTTGAAATTTGAAATCTTACAATAATATCACATTACGGATCCGATGAAACTGGTTTCGTCGAATTCCGAGACTTTTTGAAAAATGGCTATTTTGACTCGCCAAATTTAAATTAAAAATAATCGATGCGTTTCGAGCTGCCACGATCAAACGATAGCTCTGATCGACACGAAAATTGAAATCCGGTAATAACTAACTATTACGGATCCAATGGAACTGGTTTCGTTCAATTCTGAGACTGTTCAAAAATTGACTATTTTACAGTCGATTATTAAATATTAAAATATTCAATTTTCACAAATTAACTTTTAATTCGATTTTAAAAGTTCTAAAATATTTCTATAACTCCAGTATGATTAAATAAAATTTTCCAAATTATTTACAATCATTTTTAACTCAATTTTCAATTATTTCTATAATTTAACGTATTAAATTATCGATTTAATTATCCAATTAAATCCAATAATTCAAATAAAAATTTATTCGACTTATAAATTCACTCATTAATATTTAAAGTTAATTAAATATTCAAATTTTAATAAATAAAAATTCAGGGTCGTTACAGACTCTCAAACTTGGATCTTCTTGAAAATAGACTCAATCAAGAAGAGTTGGTATTTTAATTCTAAAATTAGAAGAAGAAAAAAAATGAGACATTCCAAATAAATGACCTTCCAAATACAAAATGATCGAGGTTGAAAACTGAAATGTAGAGTTTATAATCCAGTTAAGATCCTCAATCACCATTTTCCATCACAATCATTCAATAATATAGAATAAGGAACAATATGATGAAGAGAGATCCATTTTGAGAATAGGTAAACCCAATTGGGTACACAAGGAGTAGAGTATGATGGTCGTTATCAGTAATGCTAGCATTCAATTTACAGTTGCATTCTTCATTTTGCTTCACACAAACAATGAATCCTCTTAACATAAACTAAATAAAAAATAAATAAATAAAAACTTACATAAATAACTTACTCTTCATAGATTTTGTTTAGTGTAGCACCTCTCAAATAGTACAGGATGTAGATGAGGATGGCAAGAGTGAACTGCTCGAACAATGCACTCTGCAAGTCCAGCCTGATTCATGCCTATTGATAACCATGATAAAAACATTCAGATATAGTGTCTCCAAAACCAATAACATTTCAAAAATATAAACAAATTAGAAACAAACCCAGATCAGCTGGTCGGAAAAGCATCTCAGGTACTAGAAAGCGTTCATTTGTCAAAGTAAATTCCTGCATTAGAATTAGGAATAATATTTTAGATGGCAATATTATCATCTAAACCTTTAACAGATTTTTGAGGATTTGGTTTCATAATTACATTGCTTTGCGCAGTGCTTCTCTTCTTCTCTTCAACTCTCTACGAATCATCTTGGTCATGTAACATTTCGCTATTCAAGCTTCCATTTTGCAAAGACAGATATCTCTGTGCTGCATTCATGTCTTTAACATAACCTTTTGTATGTGTTATCCCATTTGGGAGAACATATGTACACTTAAATGGATTGTTTTTCCCTTTATCTCTGTCACACACAAAAAGGAAGAACTGGTTTCTGCTCAGTCTTCCTTTTTCCCTTGGCTCTTTGTCATGCAGTGCTCTGAAATTGCATAGAACTGTATATTTTTACCATGTTTTGAAGAAGAATGTTTAAATATGCAATGTATATTCACTTATTCAGTAAATTACTTGGTAATTTGAATGTATATTGTAATGTGTTTACAATGTTAATCATTTCCTGAAGCTAAAAGGTTTATTTGTCACCAACACAATAAACATGTGGTTAAAGTGTTTATTTGTTTTAATATGTGGAGAACTAAGAAACGTGTATAAATATATTTTACCTTCCTTGCTTTCACTGCCAACACTTCAACTTCACCAACACTTCACCTGCCTTGCTGTCAAGACATCCTCTCCTCTGTGTTATCTCCTACATTGCTCAACATCTCCACATTGCTCTAATACACTTGCTTCTCTATCCACTGTCTTCACAACTCACTCTACCACTGTCAATTGTCCTTCTAAAGACACACCACATTCAGACTTCACAGTCTGCATCTACATCAACCAACTTCAATACCCCACATTGCCTGCTGCAACAGATCACAACATATGCTTGTGTCATCCGTCAATAAATTTAAAGAAGTAAAACAATTGCATTATAATTATGTAAATATTTTCCTACCAGTTGAACCAACTAAAGATTTCTTGTTGGCTTATTAGAATCACTATTAAAAGTGTTGCGCAAACTTGCAACGCGTTAATGAATTTAGTCCCGTATAGAAAAAAATAAGCTGTCGATTTGAAATATCAATCTCAGTTCTTCATAGCAAACGACGTTGATATTTGTTCAAATAACAACTACACATTCACTTGATTTGAATAGAAGCAAAATAGAATATTTGTATAGGTGACGTTGATGAAATAGTACCATATCATATTCTCAATCCATATCTTTTTTGGACTATGTTGTACATAATTTGTTGAAAGGATCTAATGTTTACATTAGTTGACAAACTTCCACGAATATTACACGGATTACAAGGATCACTGACCCAACATTTTGATACATATTTTTGAGCAAGATAGGCCAGGTTAAAAAACAAAACAAAACAAAACACATTTGGATCGTTGTTGTTATTATTATTATATTATAAACTTAGTTAATTTTTTTATCAAACTTAGTATATTATTATTGTTGTTGTTAATTCATCATCATTATTATTTATTAACTTGATTAACTTAGTTCATTTATTATCATTAATTAACTCTTACATTGACACAATATTATTATCTCTTGAGCCTGCAATCATCAATGCAGACTAGACAAAGAAAATTATGTATCCTGGGTATAATCCCTGCAGTTACATAAATTTACTGTAATATTTAGTTTTATCGATTATTGATTTTAGAAACATAATCCAAGAGAAAAATGAAAAGAACGTGAATTACAATGCTAATAAAACTTTAGTTATATACATTACATTAAAATAATTTAAGGAGATTTTCTAATATATATAGTTTAAACTATGAAGTATAAAACTCTGGTTAAAAAACAAATCAGATTAAGCTATACAGACCAAGAAATATCACTGTTAAATCACTTATATGATAAATGTTTAGAAGATGAATAAGATAGCATACTCACATGCCAAATAGTGCTGATTGTTTGTGTAGCCAACAACGGAAATAATCCGGGCTTCTTTCCTTTCTGAACAAGTCTTTCATAAACATCTACCAACAAATAAGCAAATATAAGAATTTAATCAACCAATCAACATGTAATCAATATTTGCGTTAAAAACATGATTTGAGATATGATATTTCAATAAAAATAATTGGCAGTAGTATCAAAAAAATTGAACTGAAAGTAGAGAAATAAAGCAGAATTATTCAAGACAAAGGGGTTTTGATACCGAACCTGAACATAACATTACTCTACTTTATTCAGTGATGATTAAAGTTGTTCTCAAAGTTGCATTATGTTGCAGCAAAGAGACTATGGAATGCAAAGAAAGGACTGCATTATTCTTGTTTCTGCATGTGTACATGCATCATATGTCAAAATTTCAGAAATTTGCATTATGAGGTTTACGGTTCTACATAATTCTTGTACAGGCACTGGTTTCACATTTGCAAATAAGCCATTTCTGCTAGTCGAAAACTGTCTGAAATATCATTCAAGGGAACATCATATTGGTCCTTGTTTTATGGTTGATATTGAAAGTATGAATATCACATATTAGTTGGACTGTGACCTATATCTCAACAATTATCGTAAAGCAGAAGAAGAAGAAGAAAAGAAGAAGAAAATTGTTAAACTAGTTACATCTCAAACTGATGGCCTAACAAAGTATTCATGCTATGAAAACAACTTTTCAGGTTAAAAATTGCATTTATATTAGAAAGAATATTAGATGCTCACAATATCTTAGCCAAGTGCTGACTTGTATATTCCACTTACGAGGTAACTGAGCTGCACTAGTTGCAAGCTCTACACCAAGAATATGAACAAATTTATATTATATTAAGGTTATACCAATATTAGAAATTATCTCTGTGTGAATTTTAGCGCATTTCTTGAACGTAAAATATCTGTGGAGAGATATGGATATGCATGGGAATGAGAAATATACCATTGAGCAACTTAGCTTCGGGAAGATGATATCTTTTAATCCAAGCCCACCAAGGTACTATAGATGAATCAAATACCACAGGCTCATTGTTATTTGATGTTTCAGGTTTATCTTGCAGCCATTTCCTTCTCCTTGCCTCTGAAATTCAAGATGTTATATATACCATCAGTCTCACATTTGATATCAACTGATGATGCATGTACCACGTTGCTACTTCAGATGTGTATGTCCAATATATGGCAAAATTCTTGATATTGAAGGGTCTCGATTTGGCCTACGAAAACTAAACCATCAAGATTATAAAAATAGCATTTAACATACTCTAGCTAGTTTTAAATGAATAGAAGTGTCTGAATAGCTTAAGCTTTAGATATATGTATATTCTTTCCTTTTCTTTTTTACTTATCAATTTATTTGAGAATTATGCACAGGTGATTCAGATGTTGATATGAAGGAAAAAAGGTATGAAATTTCACCTAGAAATGAAGATTTGCTTGCATGTTAAGTTTAACCAACAAGTCTGTGCTATACCATTTATTTTAAAATAAAATTATAATAGAACATAAAAACATGGATATACACATCAGTTAAATCAATTTCACCCCCAAAAGGAAGTAGAAATACATCCAGAAATATTGAAGATTCAACATGCGTGTCAAGTATAACCAATAAATCCATCCAATTACCAATTCTCTATCCATATCAACGTAAACATAAATCAGCTACATATTCAATTTTAAATTTCGTATGCAATAGAAAATCTCACCAGCATCGATTACAGCATCCCAATCAGTTTTCCCATTTTTCTCAAACTTGCTCAAATCCCAATTCCCTTTCACCCATCTTGGATCTTTGAATGCGGCAGCAGAATCACTTGCTTTGTTTTTCAAAGCGAACTCATTATCCCCAAAATTGAAATTATTATATCTCTTTGGAAAACGCTAGGGTACGTTGACGAATAGGGATGCAAAAATTTATAGGGAGTTAGAAGGGATAGGTTGATAAAGTATTTGGAGTTTAATTAGGTGAAAATTGGTTTTGGGTTTGGATTTGTAATTTTGAATTTGGAAGACGAGAGAGAAAGGAGACATGAGTGGCCATAGAATTCGAGCGAGGTTTTTTTAAGTGTTTAAAAGAGATAAGTAGCGGCCACAGAAAATTTTAGGGAAATTTTCATGAATTGTTGGCGGGAACCACTTGGCCACGTTTATTTGTTCATTATTATAAATTAACTTAACCAATGGTTTCATATAGCTTGAAATGCTACCAATTAATGCAACTAAAAACAAGTTTTGTTGTAGTGACATATGATTCCTTGCCTGGTGTAGGAATCGGTTCCTCCTCCTTGAGATACCGTTGTAGACCGAGTGTGGTGAGATAAAATTGCATTTGATTTTACGATGTTATGAAGTCATCACCATCTTCTTTGAATGGATCAGGCCTGCTGTGAGTAGTTACCTTTGTTGATAGTTCAACTGTTTCCATCTCGGTTTTAGTGAAAACAAGAAAGTCTTAAGACGTTATACATATAGTATACCAAAACAGAGACGAATCAATAATAAACTTGTCTCACAAGTTTACAACTCATATTTTGACTACTTTAGAATTCTGTATTAGTTATTTTAACACCAAGTATGTTGTAATTAATTACAACAACAAAGTAACAACTATAGTAATATAACTATAGTGCTAAATCAAACGTTATACTATTTAAAGAAATAGTACAACGTAGAAAGAAAATGATATATATATATATATATATATCAACTAGAAATCTAACAGGTTGAAGAAGGAAATTACGTCTGAGGTTTGTCGTAACAATTTCCTTAAGACTTTATTCAAAGTCTCCTAAGATACAACAAACGTGATATGCTCGAGATTATAATGAGTACGTCAGCTCTGCGATTTATTATATAAAGTAGTAGAGAAGAAGAAGCAGAAGAAAATTGGAATCGAATGAGAATGCGATCAGTATTCTCTCCTATTTATAATTTCATCTGCATTCCTTCATACAGTCATGTCCGCTTGACGGGTCGCAAATTTAGCGGTTGAGACCCTATGCTCCCCGCATAATAACGGATGACCCTATATACCATGATATTTCCCTCGAAGTGGGATTGGTATTTTTATGTTGTATTAACATCTGTGGAGTAGGGAAACAAGTTGGAGGGATCCTGCTGGATTCCTTAAAATTATATTGATTATTTTTCATATATAATAATATATAACGTGCTAGAATAATCTGTCATAGATTATTGTTGTGATGTGAATCATTGGATGCTATGGTAGTGTTGACCTTAATTATGGTATTTTAAATAACATAAATATTATTTTGAATTTTTAAGAAATTAAAGGAGATTTTTAATATGAAAATATTTATATCGGAATTCAGATAAATATTTAAGAGAAAATGTTTTGGATAATTAATAATTGATTTTGATCGTATTTAACAATTTGAAAAAATATATTTTTTTATAGAGATTTCAAAATAATTCATATAGAAGATTTTAAACAATGGATTTAAAATAAATGATATTTCCAAAAAATATGGGAAGGCATTGAAGTCGATATTAAAAGTAGATTTGGAAAGAAATGGAAATTATAAAGAAGTGGACTTATAAAATGGAATTTTATAAATGAGGATAGTTTTATAAAAAGGTAAACTCAAAGAAGTTATAAAATTTATAAATGATGTTTATAAATAAAGGAAAAAGATAATAGTCGCTAAATTGGGAATATAAAATTCATAGGGTGAATTTATATTAGAATATGGAAATAGGGTTGAGGAAAATAGTGGATACTATTTTTGAAAAGTGGAAATGGTTAGGAGAATCGAAATGAAATTAATGGGTTGTGAATCGAGAGGAATCTATAAATTATTTGGTTATTGAGATTTTAAAAATATATTTTATTACTAAGAAATTAAGTTGTTTTTTAAAAGGGAAGTTTTATTTACCAAACTATGCAATTTTTAACTAGTAGAATTGAAATACATCGAAAAGTGAATTTTTCAAATATTTAACATTAATTGTAATAAATCCTAAATTTTAAAACCAGCTTTGAAAGATGATGTTATAAAAAGTGTTTCAATATTTTAGATAATTACTTGAACATGTCTTAAAAATAAATTATTATTCTTTTAAATACTTATTATATATATATATATATAGAGTTTTGTGATGTTTTAAATTTATTTATAAATCTTCTCAGAAATCTAGAAAAGGGGTTATTCAGTATCTTAGATTTATAAGAGAATTCTCAAAATGGAATTGGGGAAAAAGTAAGAATTTTTTTGAAGTAGTTAAATAAAAGTGAACTTCGAAAAATGAAATAGAATTCATAAAAAAAGAAGTCGAAAGGGAAATTGGAATTATAAGCAAGTATATTTGACTTTGGAAATATTAAAGGGAATTAACTAAGTAATCCCAGAACTTATAGAATTTGTTATAAACTAGTCAAGGAATTTACAAATAAATTGTAAATGATTTTGAGAAAATAGAAAATAGGAAATGAATGGAATACTTCCTAAGCGTTAAACATAAAATGGGGTTGGAAAAATATTCTAAGTATTGGAATGGTTGGAAATATTCCATTGAATATATAAGGATTTGAAATGATTTCAAATGTTGGAATACTGGAAGTTGTTTAAATACATATCTTATAAAGATATTTTGAAAATAAATTTTGAAAAATTTAAAACAAGGTCTGATGTCTGCTATGGATGTTTATTGATAGTTAAATAACCAACTATCAATTTTAGCCAAATTCGCTAATCGTTGCGAAGAGATCGGGATCAGATTTAATTATCCGAAAACCACTTCGATCTGATTTGAGCGTTACGAATGAATATCGTGAAGATAGTAAAGATGGTAATCGGTTTGTCCAGATCCAGGACAACGTATATGGACGAATGCTATCAAGAAATCGTCATTGGAGGACGATGAGCATTCTATATGAAATTGTTCTTAAAAGGCAATCGTAGCCTCACGCCTCATCAACTGGAATGGCTAAAAATCAAGGGATATGCTGCAAGGCTAAGTGGGTCGCACCCAATTAGGGTATGTTCTCACCTTTCTAAATACCCTTGGATATATTATAAATTATGGATACAGCGGTGCATGCAAAAGAGCTCTCGATAAGGGTGGGAACACCCGGGGTGATAACATATTCAGTTCTATCTAGGTTAGGGATAGGGCCGGTCTTGTGTTGTCGGGGATCCTGGCGAGGTCCTCGATACATTTTTCTAGATGTGTACCGTGATAGATGGTACCCCAGTGCCTAATCATTGTGTGGAATTCATTCTCCAATGAGCGTCATACGGTTTGGATTGTGCCCAACTATGCTGAAATGTGAGATGCAAGCATTTCATCTATTTTCTATTTACTTTCTATAGACACTATTATAATGTTAGATGATTTTGATAAAAATGTTTTGGTTATCATAAGGTAAAACCCGTCATGTTTATGTGTGATGTGGTATTACGAAATACCTTTGTTTCCAAAGGATTTCGATAAAAGTTAATAATTCAAATTGAGTGTGTTTTCTCATGTTGGTTTTTTAGACCGACTCGGATGTCATTTTATTATAATACTCGAGTTAGACTGAGTATTATAGATTCAGGTTAGGATTATATGGAGCTTATGAGACGAGCTGGAGGAGTTCAGACGTATATCATGTACTTTGTTATTTCCGCTATGTGAGTTATGTATATCAGGACAAGTTATTATAACTGTATAAATTAATTTCTGATTTTTGTATTTGATGGTTGTAAGTATAAAACAGTTACAGATTCTTTTGTATAAAAATATGTTATTATATATTATATTTTGTCCTACTGCGATTGTGAGATTCTGTGTTGTTGTTTATATTTTTCTTCTACCTTTTTCTTCTTCATCCCTAATGATCTGGTATTTCCGACACTCGATTTCTCGGCATCCGATATAATGAACGTATTGATGTCGATTTTCGAAAGCCAAAAATCCCAGGTCATTACATTATAACGAATCATATATCCATTTCATGGTGAGATAACTCACCTTTAAACCAAGTTAATAAACATCATAAGCCACTAGAATCAAGGTAACACTTCCTACCATCCCCCAAAGCTCAAACCAACCACCTTTAGCTCCAAAACCACAAAATCAAGTCCCTCACCTCTACAAGTGCTTATGTCCTCATCTCCATTTCCCTATATCTTCATCATTTCTTCCCTTCTTGGATGCTTAACCACTAATGATGATACAAGAACTTTGTGAAAATTTAGAGGAGACACGAGATGATTGGGATTTGCATTGAAGTTTTGAAGATAGAAAGACTATTTTAATTAATTTTATTTTTTTTCAAAACTTTGAAAATAAAATTTATGATCAATTGAGATATAAAGAGTAGACGTTAAAAAATGAAAAAGGCCACATTTCGGCTAGCCAAACATCGCCCCTTTCCTCCTTTCTAAGGCAACACATGCTCCTTTATTCCCTCCCCTTCTCATGCCTTAAATCAAGGGTCAATGTTCCCTTAATCAAACCCACTTACTTTAATTATTTACCATTAACGTAACTATTATTAACCTATTATTAACCTATTATTTATGTGTTCATATATCGCTATTCAATTTCTAAAGAGTTCGAACAAATTTTTTTGAACTAAAAGTCTTTTATCGATAAAAAAAATTTCGGTCACATTATTGATATTTATTCGAACTATTTATTTTTGTAAACAAATTTCAAAACAACTATTCCTTTATTAGCATTTATTTAAAAGGGGTTAACAAGGTTAATAAATCAATTTATTCACATTAAACCTAAGATACAAAATTTAAATAATTCAGATATTTAAATACAAATTGTTCGAAATTCCAAATCGTTACATCCTGAAGCTTGAGGTTCAATCACGATATCATCTAACTGATCCGGTGTAATTATTACGTCTGAGCCATGCACAAACTGTTGCAAATGAGAAACATATAAAATATTATGCATACTTACCATCTTCTAACGTGGTCGATTCTATAAGCTAGGTTTCCACCCTCTTGAGTATTGAAAAAAGTCCAATGAACCATGATGCCAATTTCCTTTTAGTATTGAATCAAACTATATTTTTAAATGGAGAGATCTTCAGAAATACCATATTGTTGACTAAGAACTCCAAATTATGCCTTCCCTTTTAGTGTATCTTTTTTGTCTATCTTGACCGAAATTCATTCATTGTCAAATGATATCGATCTTCTCCAATATTCCTCTGACCATATCCCTCATGTGTCAGTTTTTCGGTCGCCTCCAAAGTCAAGAATGCAAGCTCGTAGGATATCCTTTAGGATATAATTCACCCTCTCAGCCTGCCCATCCATTTGTAGGTGGTAAACAATACTCAAATAAAGTTCTAGCCCCAATGCCTCATGTAATTTATTACAAATCCCACTTGTGAATGATGGGTCTCATTCACTAACAATGCTCTTCGGCATACCATAGAGTTGCACTATTTACCTCACATACAACTCGGCTAATTTGGACGTCGTCCAACTTGAATTTATAGGTATGAGTCTAGAACTCTTCGTCCATCCATTAACTATGACCCAAACGCTATGGTACCATCCTCTACTCCTTGACAATCCATTGATGAAGTCTATGGATATGTGTTCCCACATCCACCTAGGAACTTCAAACGGTTGCAACAAACCAATTGGCTTCTTCTATTCTGCCATCACGAGCTGACATTTCATACATTTCGAGATGAATGTCTCGACGTCCTTCTTCATCCCCTCCTAATAAAATGTCTGCTTCATATGATGATAAATCTTATTACCTACAGGATATATAGTTAATCTCGAATGATGGTGTGGATAGGGTGACAATAGTTGTGATAACCTAATCTATACTACATCTTAATGGATCTTAAGACTATTTTACGTTAGAGGAGGGGGGAATAAGAGTGAATAGCGTGCCTAATTTTTCTATTAATATACTTGCAAATTTCAAAATTTATCATAGAAAATTCAAAAAATGGCTAAATAATATCATCATAGAACAATTAAAAAGTAGTAAGTAAATGAAGTAAAAGTAAATGCAAAGTAGACACTAAGAATTGTATACCGATTTAGACTTCCAAACCTATATTTAGTTCTGTACCCTTATATAGGACTTTGCTAATCATGTCTGGACTTTAAATCATGTTGCAAGAACACCCTTTACAATTCTTGACTTTGAATCGAGCGCAAAGGACAACTACTGGAATTTGACTTGGGTAACTAGCACATCCTTTGTTATTTGACTTGGGTAACTAGAACATCTATCCCATCTTTGAGGCAGGTGGCAGGACAACTCTTTTTACAGTCTCATCTTAACTTTCATTGGATGGCTAAGGTCTGATAAAGTTAGGGGTATGCCCTAGGGACGACAATGTAATGTATTACATAGATCTAACTCGATAACCAATCTTGTTCAAAATAAAAGTAGTTATCTTTTTGTTATATACTTGATATAATATGTTATATATTAATTAGTTAATTTAGTTAAAATTATATTTAATAGAAAATCCATAAATGACATATTTTGTGATAACAACTACAAAGTATTATAACCATGAGTAATTTATCACAATGAAAATAAATATACCATTTTAAATATTCCTAGCCAAGATGTATCAAGACTAGATATTGATATATCCGTTAAGACTAGAGTACGTAATGCTCTCCAAATGTAGGTGGTGTATTACTCATGATCGTTGGGGGGAACCAAGGGTTTACGTACTTATAGTTATTAGATAACTATGAAATGGCCCACTCGACAGTTTTTTGTTAGTTAATATAAGGTTAAACAGAAAATACCAATGTGACTAATTTACACAATTCTCTCAACTTGAGAATACTTTTGATTTTCAATGTGGAATCTCTACTTTGATTATAGTTAAATCATGGCAGTGCATCCATCGAATGACAATTGTTGGGTCGAGTGGAAGCATTAAAAATGAAACACAATTCAAGAGAGGATTTGTCTCCTCATTTATATATGGTTAGTATCACGCTCAACTAAAGTCAAATTGAAGTCAAAGTCTCTGGCCAGAGCATTTTGTTAATAATAATTGTTATTATTAAATCAAGAACTTTATTTTTAGACTATTAAAGTGGATATGGATGATATTTGAATTTTGACCATTACCAAATTCCACAAGTCCAAAATTATACAGTTTTGACGAAGAGAATTGGTGCAAATAACTGTCACTAAAAGGTACCACTTAAGTGTATGTGAAAATTGATTTTACCAAAAAGACCTGTAAGCGATGAAGTTAGCCAAACTATCACACCACTAGCTAATGTGACATTTGAATTGTTCAACGTTAACCATTGATTGAATTCGCAACCCTGAGTCGCCAACTGCATTTATGATTTCTCCAAAAACCACACGATTTAATTGCAAAATGTTATAAACTTTTTAAATTAATTAACATTTATGAAATATTAATTATTATTGATTTATTTGATGTTTTGAATATCATTGGTAATTATTTAAATGTAGATATACATGTTATATTTGGATATATCAATATTGATATAATTTGAAACAAACGTTTAAACGATAAAATATTTACATAAATATTTTTTTATCTAGAAAATTTTCACATTAAGAATGTGTTTGACCAGCCACATAATGGTGAAAGGATGAAATGAATTAATTAAATTAATTGAAATTTAAAAAGGAATTAAAGAAGGAAGTTTTTATAAGAGAATGAGAAAGGTTCTTTTAATTTTACAAAAATAAAATCTCCTCATTTGATTTCTTTCTAATAGAACATTATTTTTCTTCCTCTTCTCTATGATTCATTAATGGTTGAATGCTTTTCCAAACAAATAGTAAAACAAATTCAAAGCAACGTCAAATAGAATTAAAGAAAAGTGGTTCATCATTCTATTGCGAGATAAGAAGCTAATTTATTTGAAATATAATGAAAATCCATAAATCAAGATGTGATGATGGGCAAGGTTTATTGGGTAATTGTATAATTCATTCATGATGTTTAAAATGAATCTTTACATATATGTAAATTGTAGCCACTTAATAAAATCAATTTTAAAATTAATCCATATAGTGTGATTCACTTTGAGTTCTATTTGCATATGATTTTGGATGTTGATGATTTAACTGGATCTGAAATAATTAATCTTTGTAGGATTGATTTGTTGAATCCTTTTATAATTGCTTAATTAATTTGTCTAATCGAATAATTTATGTTTTATTTCATTTGAGATATGAAACAAATACTTTTTGTTATCCTACTATATATTATTGTATATCTTCTTTGTTTTAATAAATCACACTTATTGTCACACTCATTCCATTTTGCTGATAAATCAAATTTTTAATATAGTTAATTATAAACTATGTGCGTATACATATCACATGTGTGTATGTCTATATATATAAATTAATAAAGTCTTCTCCATATCAAGAAGTTGTATGCTAGTGTTAAACTAAATTTCACCGAGTTGATTTGTTTCCAATTAATTCAATTTCAAGTTTCAAGATTAAATTAGCTCATAATATATATTTTTATAACTAAGTATAAACTTATTTTTTTCCAGTTATATCATCTAGTCAATAAATTAATTTGGTTTGAAATCTCATATAGTATTCGCAATGACCAAAAATTTCTGACGCTTCGTATTTAAATATCTGAATTATTTAATTTTGAATCTTGGATTAAATGTTATTAAAATGATTTAGTAACCTTATTAACCCTCTTTTAAATGGTAACTAATGATGGTAAACTTGTTTTGGACAAATTTGTTTATAGAAATATATATTTTAAGAAATACCAATAATGTGACCGAAAATCGTTTTATCGATAAATAGTTTTATATTTGCCAGAAGTTGTTTAGACTTTTTCTACATATACTTATTTTCTTAGAAAATCAATAATATGAAATAAATATATTTAACCATTTATGGAAATAAAATATCTGATGATGTCGTGGGAATATATTTTGAAAATGAGCTTTTATAGAAAGTTTTAAGTGATAAGTAAAGATAGTAAGGTGTATAGTTAAAGGAGCATGCAAGGCACATGAGGAGGGGCCTTATCCAAGTATAGGAATGGAATGGAAGGTGTTTGAACATATGTGTTCATTCATTATCTCTTAAAGCTTGAAAATATTAAAAGATCAAAAATGGTGGAGTGGATTAGCACTAATTCACTTTTTTCTTCACTAATGTTTCTCTATTTAGTTTCAAATCTTCTCCAAACTTCACCAAACATTCGAAAAAACCTTAGAACACCTTGGCAAGCATGGATCTAAAGTTAAAGTGGAAGAAAGATGAGAAAATTATGGATCTAGTTTGGGCCATGTGCATGAAGTGAAGGGGAAGGAATTGTTTTGTGGTTTGATGCTGAAGGTTGGATCTTAATGTGTTTGGGGATGGTAGAAGTGTTCATGACTTTGTGATTGTTTGAGCATGTGTTTGACTTAGATCTAAGTGAGTTATCTCACTTTCTTGTTTGTATATATCTTGTAAATACATGCGTGTGCGTGCACACAAATATAAAGTTAAAAGTGCCAATAACTTAGTAAAGTTATAAACTTCGGACCCCTCTTGCTTTTGAAAGCAAATTACAACTTTATATGATATAATATCACTTCTATTACCCTCTTAAACATATGACATGGCTTCAAAGTGATGTTTAAATGGTTTTTGCGATTGTTTGTTGAATTGAAGTATGTTTGAAAGTGTTTGAATCGAAATAGTCACTATAAGTGCACTTTGATATCCCTTAACTTTATCTTGTATAAATGAAAGATTTATGATCTTAACTTAGGATAATTTAATTTGGTCGTTTATTATACGGATTTTATGTATGATACATTAAAGAAAGAATTTGGAAAGTTATATAAATTTTGAACCAAAATTGTGAAAGTTAGAAGCGAATCACCATGGATGCACTTTGAAAATGCTTTGTGTTTGGCAGTTTTAAAAAGATAATTTTGAGAGATATCCTAGCAACTTCTTCACATTTTTGATAAGTACGATAAGTGTACTTATTACTGGAAAAATATATAAGTCTAAAACTTTCATTTACTTATGGAACAAAGCTGCAAGAAGTTATAGCGAGAAGAAGGTCGCAATATGAGCATTTGGAAATGTCCTGTTTTTTGGGAATTTTTGCAATTAATTTTTAATATATTCTTAGAGGTTTCATTCCATGGTATTTAATTATCCTGAGGGTAATAATCATTGTAAAGTTTTGAACTCTTAAATCATTTAATTTTAGTGGTTAAAACTGAAGTCATGCTTTTCTATGTTTTCCTTTAACAAGGACTTTTAATAGCAATTATAAATGCTGGAGTAGCGTGCTTATGGTTTTAAGTGTTTATAATTATATTTAAATTTGGTATTTTCCCTAATATTTTTAACATATTTTGCAAAATTTTAAAGTTGGTTTGAAGTTTAAATATATTTTTAATATTTATTTTTGAAATTGGAAGTAAAGGGGTTTTAAATTTAAAAAACATGGTTTTAATTATTTTCATCAAATTATGTAACGCTCCCAATTTTGATAAATATTATTTAGGACATTTAACAAGGTAAATAAAATAAAATAATATATGATGATAAGGAGAATGGATTTGATAATTAAAATGGGTTGTGCCTTGATTAATGAGTTAATAAGAATATTTTATGAATTTCCTAAGTGAGGAAAATGATTTATTTCTATTTTTAATTAATAAAAATAACTAAATAATATTTTGATCTCGAAATTTCTATATGTTAAAGAATATGTTAGTTCTAGCTTATTCTGATTTTTGGGGATTTTTCTCAAGTGTTTATGAACTATTAAAAATTTATTAGTCTAGAAAAGCTTAATAATTATGTTAAAATAGTAGTGTAAAATTATTGATTTGAAAAATTAAGTTGAGGATGATAATTTTGATCTATAGCAGTTTTCTGAAAAGGATTTGATAAAGAAGTTTATTATCCAATAGCATTTTAACAAAGGATTGGAGTTGGTAAAAAGAAATTGCTTTTTAAAGAACTAAACAATTTTTTTGTTAGTTACGAGATTGCTACGTCGTTATTAATCATGCAGATGTTCATTTATGCCGCAGCTATTAATGATGCCGTATGTTCTCTATGCCGTCTGGTTTCTATGCCGCATGTTTTCTATGCCGCATTTTCCAATGGAGCATGTTTTTATACCAACATCAGTTTTATAAGGTAGTAATGCCGCATTTTCGACATTGATATTAAAAGGCATGATGTCGCATGTATATAATTTCGACATTATTATTTTAGAGCAATACCGCATATAAACCTTACTTTTGACATATATATAGATTGCAATGATGCCGCCTATTTTCAATAGCGGAATAAATGATATTAATGATATTGGCCCCAAATGTCATCAATGTCGGCATTTCCATATTTTAAAGTTTTATACTATGCAAACCAAAGATTATTCACTTATATTAGGCAACCTATATATTTTGATTATAGCCTTGTGGTCCTATGCTCTATTAAATCGGATGCTTTAACATAATAGCGACATAAAAGGGGAACGATAACCCATGCTAGTGATATTAATGCTGCATTATATCGATTTAAATGATCTTATTATATGTCTTTATAGCTTAAGGGTTTTAGAAGTACGATAAACTCCTTGTGGTTTTTTTAGCAAAGCTAGTGGGGTTAACTGTGCCTCTACTAGCTTATTGATTTGTCAGGGGTTTTACGAGGAAAAGAAAATAAAAACCACTCCCATTTGAAAATTGCTTTAAAAGGATCAATAAAGAAATAAAGAAAAAAAGTGAAAACCAGGGTAACAAGGCATAACAATAATAGAAGAAAGAAAATACAAGAAAAAAGAACACAAAAAAGAGCAATAAAATAGGACAGCGGAACATTGAAAGGCATCTATGATTCTTAGGTTAAATTCAAAGACAGAAAGCTTCATCCCATTCCTTATCTCATGTATCACATACTGCCTAAGCTGCATAGTGGTTTTCCTTCGTCCTTGAAAGAGAATGACATTTCACTCTCCCTATATCAGTTTAAAAAATTTCTTAAGTACAAGTATCAATGCATACACTTTCATACCCCTCCATCTTGTTGCTTTATAAATCATGGACCAGTCCAAAGCACTGATTGTAGCAACATTATTTCTGCCAAGACATAGCTTCAGACATTGCCAAAAATGGAATACAAAAGAACAATTGAAAAATATGTACATAATATCTTCTTCTTTAGTCTAGCAAAAAGAACATAGGCAGCTAATGTTCATTCCTCCAGCACGTAGATTGACTTTTGTATCCAATGCATTTCTCATAACTTTCTAAAGAAGGTTCCCTCTTTCATTACTATTCCCATCAAAATTTCTTTTATAACAACTGTAGTTCAAGGCACTGGCATGACTTGCAACTGAACAGTACGCATCCCCAATTCTGAAGCCCGTTTCCTTATCAGTACATTTTACACCATCCTTAACAGCTAAAGGAAGATGAAGCTCCTGTAGGGTAGTCTAAAGCCTTCTGATCACCTGGTTACTGGTAAATGGCAACTGAATGTATCCATCATTGAATATACTCAAAGCCTTAGCCTGCCTATTAATCCTAGTTTGTTGAATTTGTTGGAAATTTAGATGCCTGCTTAAAATAAATCCAGATTTCAACCATAGATCATCCTAAAAACCAATTGAATCATCAATGGTAACTTTATATCCGATCTTAGGGAGCAAAGTATCTCTAAGCTTAAATCTTTCAACTACTATTTTGGGGAACATGCATTTGCGAAAAGTTTCTGCTACCCATAGCGTATTTACATAACAATTTAACCCTTATATTATCCTTCCTATTCAAAAAGTCATCATGACACTCTGCAAAGGCAGCTTTGTTCAGTAACGTATTTTTAATTCCAAGACCCCCCTTATTTTTTGGACACTCCAGCTTGAAACTGGGACCAAAACAGTAGTGTGTATGGTGCCTTTCCAGAAGAATTTTAACATAGCACTTCTAATCATCTTGATCAGTTTGATGGGAAGAGTGAAGTTATTTGACTAATACATAGTCTTTGAAAAAATAACAGACTTTATGAAGATTAGTATTCCTGCTTGACTTAACTGCCTATTTGCCCAATTGTCTAACCTGACTAGGATCATTTCATATAAGGGCAAGCAATGCAGCTTGGTTTTCCATGAAGTAGCTAGAGGAATGCCCAAATTAAAGATTCATGATTGGGCTGGAGGGAAGTAGCTTGTAAGATGGCTAGTAATGAAGTTAACTTACCCTAGCAACCAAGATATGTCAGATTTGGGGATGTTATCTTTAAGTCCACTGATCCTACAGAAAAGATCAGGACCCTCTAAATACCTTGTATAGTGGACATATAAGGTTTGGTGAAGACAACTAAATATTCTGCAAGAAGACAACTAAATAATCTGCAAACATCAATGGTGTTATCTGTGGCTCCTTACACATAGGATGTAATTTGTACTTTCCTTTAAATACAAGGTTAATGAAAAACTAATTAAGAACTTCCATGATTATGATGCAGATGTAGAAAGACATGGGATCTCCTTGTCTTATGCCTTGTCTACTTTGGAAGAACCAACATTAGTGGAGTTTACAATTAAGCATAGCTCCATGTCACTAAGTGTTTTGGGAAATTCATAAGAGCCATAATCTTTACAATGGAGTCCCGGTGTAGAGTATCATAGGCCTTTCAAATGTCAAACTTCAACATAGCCCTCGGAGATATATGAGAATTATTATTACCTTTTAATAGTTCATAAGATAAAATAACATCATCCAAACTACATCAAGAAGGTAAAAAGGCTGCTTGATTATGAGAGATAAGGTTCGGGAGGACACATTTGAGCCTAGATGCAATGATTTTAGGGAGTTATTGGTGTATAGTGTTGCAACAAGATATTGGTCTAAAAGAATGGACAGAGTCAACATGCTTAACTTTAGGAATAAGAGCAACGTTTATTGTATTGATAGAGCCGAGCATCTTTCACTTATTAAAGAAAATTTTCACTGCTTTGTAAACATCCTTCTCTATAATTTCCCAGCAAGAAGTGAAAAGGAAAACATTAATCCATCAGGCCCCCCGCATGATGTATGACTCAAAGAGAAGATGGCTTGCTTGATTTCAATGATGGAAACTTCATTTCATAGAAAGACATGTTCCTAAGAATCAATTCTAGGCAAGGGAACATTGTCTAAAGCATCTAAATTAGGGATAAAATTTGAAGAGTTACCTAGTAGATCCTTGAAGTAAGATATAAAACCTCCTCAATTTTGGTTGAACTAGAATGCAGCTCTCCATGTTATTCAAAGATAGCATTAATATTCTTCTTGGTTTGCTACGATTTAAGGAAGGATGTAACATTTTGAAGTAGCCATATGTACTATTATGTGATGATGTATATGTAACTTTAACGTTGTGAGAAAAAATCTATAGTTGTTTTCCTTGTCTTTTATTTTCTTTATCCCACAACCTGTCTTTTGGACACCTAGATGATCGGCATATGAATACCGAGGTGTATTAAGTGTCATCTATGGGTGTAAGAAAGGAAGATTATCATAGTTATAGTAAGTGATATCTAAAGGGAGATATTTTATATAGTATATGGGAATTATACATATCCTATATTTGATGTTAAGATTCCAACTGGTAACTTATATCTATTTTTAAGTTAAGAATGTCATCCATTCAAGGTCTAAGAGGTAACGATACCCTAACTTGATCGGCTTCATTGTTAACTAATAAATAGCTTAATTTCAACTTTGAGAATTAATATTAAGTAAAACTAATCGAATCTCATACTAGTGTTTTTGGGTTGTTGTACGCAACATTCATTTTGACCCAATAAAGTGTGTTTTGAAAAATATGATGCTTTCTAGAAAGATTATTATGGATTTAAGTATATGGAGGTATTTTCTAAGTATTGAAAATGAATGGTTTCTTTGCAAAGAAGATGGAAATTTGTAGTGAATAAACATTTTAAAGTAATTATATATAAAGAAGCATCTTTAAAAAAATGTTTGATTAAATGATAAAAGTTTTATAAAATGTTTTTATAAAATTTTTGGGAAGGTTAATAAGTATTTATGAGGTACGTAGGTCATTTCTTCGCACGATTTAGATCTAAGATTTGAGCATGAAACTTTGAGATGTTTACACTAGTCCGAATAAGGATTTACACTTGATTCTTTATGGTGAACATCAATGAGGGTTTATGGTTAGATACTTGCGTTCTCTATCACAGTTAAGGGCTATGCGAGGAAAGCAAAGGTTTCTAATCGAAGAGCCTGATCAGGGTCCACACTAGAGGATTGAGAGATCAATACTACTTCAGAATTAAAGTTGTGGATTCGTATAGGAGATCGAATCAGATATTGCGTACACATAATCTATGTGCATAACACAGGTTTATGTTTAAAAGATTTGTTTTGGGTAAGTATTGCCAGGTTTGGTTTTGGGTTATAATGAAATTTCGGAGGCCGAATTCTTTTAAGAGGGAAAGAACGTAACGACTCATAATATTATTACTTCAATTAGGAATATTTAATTAATTTCAAATATTTATCTTTTAAGTCGGGATGATGGCACATTTAGTTTCCATTCAGGCAATATCTGAGTGCCAAATAGGGATAAATCGGCTATGCCAAATGCAGAAGGTTGTTTGCGTATCCTTCCTACATCCCTCTAGAGATGTACTATACATAAGGTAGTCCCTTGCCTTGCAATTTTATGAAATCCATTCCTCAATAAGTTCCTTCGGACCTATTTTTAGAGACTAATATATCTGGAATTTAATAATGGTAACAATTTCGGCTAAGAATCATAAGTTTACCTGTAATGTTTAAAAAAAAGAATGTCATTAAAAATAATATCCTTAGATTCTGCATTGGAAAGATTTTGATTATCATAAGGCAAAGAATTGTTTCTCGTTTATGTGCGGCTTGGTCTTATAAAATATCTTTGTTTTCAAAATGCGTATTTTGAGTTTCTCATACCAGTCCCATGACTAACCCGGAATTTATTTGCTTTTCCCTATAACTCTGAGTTTCTTAATTTTCCTTTGTAGCCAAGTAGTTTAGATTTGACTTGGAGTAATTGGACAGAGCTTGGAGCTAAAGATTTCATGTAGATGATTGCTGATTTCCCTCCTTGCTACATTTATGATTTTCATTTTCAGCATTTGTGAGGACAGGCATCCATAACTATCCAGGCTGAGCTTAGGATAGAATCGATAAATGTATCTAAATTTCTGCTGTACAGATTATGTTACTCCATTCATGAAAGATTATGTTCTGTCTATTTTTCTTTCTTACCTTTAAAGAACTACCTCTTTGGCACTTAGATTTATGGCATGTGAATATCGAGAATGTATTAATGTCGATTTTCAAAGGTCAAAGAAATGGGTCTTTACATTTGGTATCAGGGCTTAGGTTGAGCGAACACCTATGTCTGGTTCGAGTAAAGTTTCATTAGAGATAGGGCTGGGAATATCCTAGGATAAGTAACTTATTAGAGGTATGGTTAGTAACACCCCAGAATGAGTTTGAGAGTATTACATATGAGTGTGTATTCATTAATGATATGTACAAATGATTTAGTTTTGAAAATTTGTAGATGAAATAATATTACCTTGGATTATATTTTGAATATAAAGAATATTCTTCAAACAATATAGTTATTTGATTAAGGAAATGACATGTAACATCCCCTATCTTGAGGCCCAAAGATAAGCACTATAGATGCGACGGTTGTCTATATTTATTAACTTCCGGTGATAAAATACGGTTATATTAATGGTATCCATAATATCATAAGCACTTGAATATGACAAAATCACATATTGTAACAACCCTAGATTTTGACTATATATTTAAATTTGACTTTATTTCATTTTGAAATTCATTTAAATTTGTTTATTTGTGTGATATCATTTCTAAACATTCTTAAAATGAAAATGAAATTTTTCCAAAATTTACTGTATTTATTTCCTATTTTTAAAGGCTGTTTTCTAATTTTCTGCCATTTTCTTCATTTTAAATTTCTTTATTTTATTTTAAATTTGTTTTATTTGTGAAATTTCATCTCTAAATATTTTAAAAATAATAATAGAATTTTTTCAAAATTTACTGTATTGATTTCCTATTTTTAAGGGCTGTTTTCCCCTTTTTTGCTATTTTCTGCATTAAAAATTATATTTAAATTAAATTTTAAATATTTATTTTGTGAATAAAATTTTGTTTTATGTTATTATTTATGTTTAGAAATACTTTCCAAGCTCATATGAATTTATTTTTATTTATTTCATTTACTTTTAAATTTTCTTGTCTAGTTCACTGTTTTAACTATTTTTCCTTAATTTTACTCTATATAATTAATAAATGGTATATATATATTTTTATATTTTTTTAAAGTTTCAAAATTTTATCTGATAATATTGTTATTTCAGAATATATAAACTTTTATAAATAATTAAAAGTAAATTGAAAGGGTTTGTGACTTTTTTTTTCCAATGGCTTTTGATTTTCCCGCTTTTTCACATTTTTAACTTACTTTTGCCATCAATTAGCCATAATAACTCACATACTTCAGCTGCCTACCTCCATTATTCATTCACGTACATCATTTCTCATCTCACTAAAAAAAAATTCGGCCATAACTTGTTTGAGAAGTTGGTAAAATTCTATTTTTCTTTTATCTCCTTTTGTTCACTTATGCTGATTTTTCGTTTGATTTGCACTTGATCTTCTTTATCATAGGATCGGCCATGCCCCTCTCCAGCCCCTGCCACCACCACCACCACCTGAGCACGCCACCAGCACCTCCTCCTCACTGACCATCCCCATCCGTACCACCCTTGGTGGTAGTTCATTCACCAAGTTCACAAACTCCAACATCTTGACCTAGCCAAGCACAAGCCTTCACATCCACCACTTCCACCACCCATGGCCGCCACCTACATGACCACCACCACCTCCAGCACCTCCAGCACCCTCTGCCACGTCACCACAGTGGACCCCACTCCTCTGGCCGTGACCACAGCAGCCTTGGCCGAGCTTTGTTTGCTTGAAACTTGTGATGTTGTTAGTAGTTACGCCTTGTTGTGTTGTTGTTCCATCTCCATAACTTTTGCCATCAACAAACTCATGTTAGGCCGACCTTAGCAACCCAGACCTGACCCAAAACCATTGCCTTAGACCTGTACTCCACCTCTGGCCGAGCCTATGGGATGTCGGAAGCAAGTGCAAAGCATTTCAGCTTTGTTTTATGAAGTTATTTCTAGCATAGTTTATCGTATTTTTGGTCTGAAACCTTATAATTGTTATATTGTTTTGTTTGATTGGTTTTCAAGGGAATTAATCCTTGGCTCCTCCATTCGTATCTGTGTCGTGCTTTTGTGCTTGTGTAGATCCCGTTTGTGCAATTCGTCGTTGTGTCATCAGCTCAAAACAGTGAGTTATTCTCACCAGACAGTTTTATACTTATATGAATAGTAAATTGATCACTTGTGAATATGTAAACTGCATCACCATATTATTATTTGCTATGTCACTATTATATGATGTTCACCCATGCTTAAACACCTATTATGACATTTGTTACTGTTATATTATGCTGTTCTGTTATTTTTATCCGTTTATCACACTGCAAGTTCCCTTTAGATTAGAATCACTATGGGTTGAAATGATACATACCCGAACGGACTTTAGAATAAGGGAAAATCATTATGGGCTTAAATGATAGGCCTGAATTATTTTCAAATTTATTTCATTTACTTGGGACTGCGGGTTTGAAATGATAAAAGCCGGATTTTCTTTGTAAATTACGGGTTGAAATGATATATTACCCGTATCACTTTTCCTGGTGTAGAAAATTATATACAGACCCGTAGTTAATATATATTTTCTAAATTTTTTTTTAAATTTTTTTAGAAATGTAAATATTAAAATATTTTGATTTAAACCTAATTAAAAATGATTTTTGGTAAAATATTATTGATTTTCTGAATAATTACAAGTGAAATAAATTAACGAAAAGGTTAGAAAATTTTGAATGTAAGCTATTTTAGGAAATTTGATTTAATTATAATTTGAAATTAAATAGAATATGAAAGCATGATAAATTTATGATAATTTGAATTTAAAGGAATTTAAAGTGATTTTATATCATATTAATGATTTTAATAAAGTTGAAATGTGAAATGAATGAATATTTAAGTTGAAATTTTAAATTGTAACTAAAATTGGAACTTTTGAAATTGACTCAAAAGTGAATTTTAATTAAGTAAATAAAAATATAAACTAAGTTATATTTGAGAATTTTAACTTAAGTGTTAGGTTGAAATTTAAATGTAATGAATTTAAAATTGGACACTGCAAATTAATAAGTGAATTAGTGTTAAATATGAATTTTTGAATGGAAATTTAACTTTATGAAATCATGAAATTAAAGAAAATTAAATGATGGTTATAAAAGTAAAATTATGTGATTTTATAAGTTAAAAGTGAATTATAGAAAATATAATTGTTGGATTAAACTAAGTTTTTTTTATTTGAAACTAATGTAACACTATTACAGCATTTTAAACGTCGTCTTTGTTAAATTTAACTATTTTGAATATAACTTTCCGTAGCAATTTTCAAATGCTGCGAAAGTTGAATTTTCACTGTTTTGATAAAATTAAGTGAATGAATGAACTTTGAAAGTTGAAAATTTTGGAAGTTTAATAATTTAATTATTAAATGTAATAACTTCACTTGTAAAGGATTTAAATGAAGTAATTTGTTGGAATTGAACTATTTTAAAATGTGAATGGTATTTTTAAATTGAATAAAAATGAATATGTTTTTCAAATGAAATGATAAGTTGATATTTTGAAATGGATTTGAAATGATATTGGATTTTGAGAAATAAATACCATTTTTTAAATTATAACTACGGGTTATAATAACGATTGGTTGTTAAAGAGACCGGGATCGGATATGGACATACTCTCTGTCGATACCGAAAACCACTTTAACAACTGTGTGCGCGGTGGAGATTCCAGAATGAAGTAGGATGGTGACGACGTTCCTAAGGTACATTTCGTGAACCTAACTCCCGTGTGTTAGCATAAGGTGGCTAAAACAGGAGCGATCTCGGGCCAAAAGAGGTAGCACCTCTGGCTGAACACACTTCTTCGATACCATTCTATTACTGTTGTGATCGATTGGGTGCACCTCTTGATTTTGGAGTGTTGTTCGGGGTGGGCGTATGTGGCTGCTGCGTTACCACCAGCCCGTGTGCGTAATTGGTATATCTACCCTGGCATTGCCTTGTGTGCCGTGTCACCTACCATACCGAGCCTTTACTACGAGTTTGTCTTTCTCCCGTAGCCCGTGTGGTATCCTCTGACAGTCACCCGGAGTGGAGATGGCATGATATTGGATGGACTACTGGGACTATTATGTGTGAAGGGTGATATGGGTAGCCCGGAACGCTATTTAAAAGTATGTTTATTTTACTGTAGACATTAGTATAATAGCGAAATATTACTATATAGTAAATAGTTTAACGGATCCTTAGAGGATGGGCGGTCTCAGGCATCCTTTAAGTTAGTTGTATCTTTATTACAGTTCACTTGAGTTGGTTTGCATTATATAAGTATATATTGTCCTGACTCGAGTGTTTTGTGTTTTGCTTTACGCTCGGGTCAGCCTGAGTATTCACAGCTTTGGATTCTCTTCCTGGAGCTGGTCTTTCACTGGAGTTTCTACTTATCTACATATTTATCTACTTCTGTTTCAGCTGTATTAGTTTATCTCATGTATTAGTGAACTTCTATGTATTTGAGATTTCTATTCTGTTGTTTTTCAGACTATATTATGTATTTGGTTTGAGACTCTGTTATAGTAGCTTCATGAACTGCTATGTTATTTTATATTCCGCTGCGAGTTATTCTGTTTGTTCTGTGTCTGTGATTCTGTATATTTGATTTCATTTGCTCCAAATTTAATTACAATCTGTTATTTCGCATCATTCAAGTCCGACATGTGTGGATTATTGTCGATTTGAATGGTACGAAATTGGGGGTTGTTACAGTTGGTATCAGAGCTTTGGTTTTGGCAACCATTGCCTCTGCGGAGCAAAAACTCATTAGAGATAGGGTATTTCCACCCTAGAATGAGTGAAATCAATCTCAGAATCATATCTTTGTGAGAGACGTATTTTCAAAGTATCAAATGATTTTCAAAATTTTTTCAAAGGATTTTCAAAGATTATTTTGATATATATTTTTTTCTTGCTTTTAAAGGATTTTCAAATGTTTTCTAACTTTCCTTTCTTTCGTATCTATCTTGTTAGGATCTTTTCTTTCTTTAAGATATTCATCCAAGTGTATTATCTTGCCTTATCTTAATTTGTCTTCGGCTTGTCTTTATTCTTATCCTAAATTCATTCTTGATATTTTTCAGGATGAATCGGGGAAATGCCAGAGTTAGGGGTCACGGTATTGCCCCAGCTCCTCAACCCGTTGCTCCAGTCAGGTTCACTGTTCTTTGTAAGGAATTCTCTCAACTTGGTGGAACCCCATTCACCGGTTCAGAGACTATCATTGAGGCTCAGCAGTGGTTGCGGAGTCTTGAGAGGATATTTACTGGTCTTGACATTACTGATGCTCAGAAGCGTCAGCTTGCAGCCTGGCAGTTGCATGATTCTGCTTTAGATTGGAAGGAGTCCGTTACGGCTAACACCGTCGAGGCTGATCTCACTTGGGAGCAGTTTAGGTATCCTTTGGGTTATCTTAATTTTGTTCCTATTTTTCCTTTCTTTGAATCTATCTTAAGCTTGTTTTCTGTATCTCTTTTCCAGGGAGGCTGTTGTGGCAAAATGGATGCCAGAAGCCGGGAAATCTCAACTTTATCGTGAGTTTATGGATCTGAAGCAGGGTACCATGTCTTTTTCTGAGTATGAGAGGAAATTCAATGAACTTTCCAAGTTCGGTCCTGGCTTTATTGATACTCCTCTTAAGAAGAATGAGAAATTTATTGCTGGTGCTCGGCCAGAGTATTATAGTCGCCTTATTTCTCATGTTCATGGTTCTTTCATCCAGCTTATGGATATGGCTATTCGCTATGAGAATCCCACATCCAAAGGTCTTGCTGTTTCTGGTGCTCAGTCTTCCTCTGCAGTTTCCAAGAAGCGTAAGCCTAATTTTTAGCAGCAGAAGAAGAATTGGCAGAAGCGTCCTGGTTTGGGATCTTCATCATCTGCCCCTGCTCAGAGGCAACCAGTTGATCTCTCCTCCATCACTTGCTTTAGGTGTGATCAGAGAGCGCACTATGCCAATAGCTGTCCCACATTATCTGGTGCTGCAGTTCCTCCACCGGCTCAGTCGGTTAGACGTGATCTCTGCCATATCTGTCTCCAGCCAGGTCATTTTAAGAAGGATTGCCCTACCCAGCAGAGGGGTACTCCTTCTGGTATATTTGCTGTCACTTCTGCCTCATCTCTAGTTCCTTCACCTGCCCCTGCTCCTAGTGATGACCAAGGTACACTCCAGGGTTCATTTACTTTATTTCATCATCTTGTTCGTGTGTTGTTTGATACTGGTGCTTCACACAGTTTTATTTCTGTTGATTTGTGTGATAAGTTTGAACATCTCCTTTCTCCTGAGTATACTTCCGTTCCATTATGTGTTTCAAATCCTATTGGGGGTCCTGCTAACCTTAATCGGATTTGTCGAGAGGTGAAACTTCTCCATTCTGATCATCGCTTTAGTGGTGATTTTTATATTCTGGGCTTCGATGCTTTTGATTTATTGCTTGGTCAGGATTGGTTAGTGAATCATAATGCTCATATCTCTTGTAAAGCCCGGTCTGTTCAGCTTGTTGATGATCAAGGGAATTCCTTGATTATTCAGTGCCGCATGCCTCAGGATTTTGCTGGCAACTTTATTTATTCTTTGGATTCTTCTTCCAGTGACCTTGATTCAACCCCTGTGGTTAGATTATATCCCGATGTATTTGGAGAAGTCATTTCTTTACCTCCGAAGCAGGAAATTGATTTTCGGATTGATCTTATTCCTGGTGCTCGACCTATTGTTCTTCCTCCTAGAAGAATGGCACCCCGCGAGAAGGTTGAGATGGGAAAGCAAATTGAAGACTTATCTTCCAAAGGTCTGATTAGGCCCAGTTTTTCTGAATGGGGAGCTGCGGTAGTTTTTGTCACCAAATCTGATGGTTCACTTCGGATGTGTGTTGATTATAGGGAGCTGAACAAGCTCACTATGAAAAACAGATATCCTATGCCTCGTATCAATGATATATTTGATCAGCTTCATGGTGCCACTATTTTCTCTCAGCTTGACCTTGCCACAGGTTTTCATCAGCTCAGGGTTGCTGAGGATAGCATTCCCAAGACTGCTTTCCGCACTGAGAATGGATTTTATGAATGGTTAGTCATGCCTTTTGGTTTGACTAATGCTCCTGTTTTCTTTGTTGATTTGATGAATCGTGTTTTTCGTGATGTGCTTAATAAATTTGTCCTAGTCTTTGTTGATGATATCCTTGTCTTCTCTAAGACTAAGGATGAGCATAAGTCGCATTTGAAATATGTTCTTGAGACTCTCAGAAATCATCAGTTAAAGACTAAATTTTCTAAATGCCATTTCTGGAAGGATGAAGTCCGTTATCTCGGGCATATTGTTTCTAGTAATGGAGTCTCTGTTGATCCAGTTAAGATTGCTGCGATCAATGTAAGTCTTTCTTTTTTCTCTTTCTCTATCATTTTAATAATTCTATTTTTTCCTATTGCTTTATTTTTCCCCGATTTTTCCAGGATTGGGAAACTCCAAAGACTCCATCTGATATTCGTAGTTTTCTAGGCCTTTCCGGTTACTACCGGAGATTCATTGAGAATTTTGCTCGGATTGCTGCACCTCTCACAGCTTTAACTCGGAAGAATGCCAGATTTGTCTGGAGTGATAAGTGTAAGGCTGCATTCAGTGAGTTGAAGCGCAAGCTAACTTCCGCACCAGTTCTTACTGTTCCGAATGGGAGTGAGGGATTTACAGTTTATACTGATGCTAGTCGTGAGGGTTCGGGTGCTGTTCTCATGCAGGATGGTAGGGTTATTGCCTATGCCGGCCGTCAGTTGAAGACCCACGAAGCAAATTATGCTGCTCATGATTTAGAGTTACTTGCTGTTGTCTTTGCTTTGAAACTTTGGAGGCATCATCTTCTTGGAACCAAGTTTGAGCTTTTCACAGATCATCAGTCTCTGATATATATCTTCACCCAGAAGGATCTGAATCAGAGGCAAGTTCGTTGGCTTGAGTTTTTGGCTTCTTACGACCTCGACATTAACTATACTCCCGGTAAAGCTAATGTTGTGGCTGATGCTCTGAGTCGAAAGAAGGCTTTGTTGTGTCAGCTTGTTGTTTCTTCTTCTCCTCTTCTGGATCAGATTAGGGCTAAGCAGGATGAGGATGAGATGCTTAGATTGATGAAGGAGAGTGTTCGTAGCAGAGTTGGTGGTAGTAGAGGTAGTAGTGGAGCTCAGATTGATGACAAAGGGATTTTGCGGATTAACGGCAGGATTTGTGTTCCGAAGGTTGATAGTTTGAGACAGGAGTTGCTCTAGGAAAATCATAGATCCAGACTTTCTATTCATCCTGGTGTGTCGAAGATGTATCAGGATATGAAGAGGCTTTATTGGTGGAAGGGGATGAAGAGGGATATCTCTATCTTTGTTAGTCGGTGTGCGACTTGTCAGCAAGTCAAAGCCGATCACCAGAAGACCCCTGGTTTGTTGCAGCCCCTCGAGATTCCTAATTGGAAGTGGGAACAGGTTTCCATGGATTTCATCGATGGTTTACCGAGGACTCGAAAAGGCAATGAGAGTATCTGGGTTATTGTTGATAGACTGACCAAGTCCGCTCATTTTATTCCGGTCAAGTCTACTCGTTCTGCTTCTAGTTTATCTGAGATTTACATGAGAGAGATCGTTCGTCTCCATGGTGTTCCTCTCAGTATTGTTTGTGATCATGACCCTATCTTTACTAGTCAGTTCTGGAAGGCTTTTCAGGAATCTTTGGGTACTCGTTTGAATTTGAGCACTGCTTATCATCCTCAGACCGACGGTCAGACGGAAAGAGTAAATCAGATTCTCGAGGATCTTCTTCGTGCTTGTGTGCTTGATTATGGAGGAACTTGGGAAGATTATCTCCATCTTGCCGAATTTACCTACAATAATAGCTATCAGGTATTATCTTATCTTCTGTTTTCAGTCTATTCTTGATCTTTTTATCTATCTCATTCCATCTTTGCATTCAGGCCAGTCTCAAAATGTCTTTGTTTGCTGCTTTATATGGGCGACCTTGTAGATCTCCTTCTTGCTGGATTGAATCCGGTAATCGTTTGGTTCTTGGTCCTGAAGTGATTTTGGAAGCTTCTGAGAAAGTTGAGGAGATTAAGAAGAGGCTGAGAGTCGCTCAGGATAGACAGAAGAAATATGCTGATAGGCGTAGACGAAATTTGGAATTTGTTGTTGGTGATCAGGTGTTCCTTAAAGTTTCTCCCTTGAGGAATGTCATTCGCTTTGGTCGTAGAGGGAAGTTTTCTCCCAGGTTCATTGGTCCTTTCCGCATCATGGAAAGAGTTGGTTCTTTGGCTTATCGTCTGGATTTGCCCGAGAAGCTTTCTGGAGTGCATGATGTATTCCATGTCTCACATCTTCGTCGTCATCTCCACGATCCATCTCTTATTGTCCAGCCTTCTGCTCTTGATAGTTTGGATATTGAGCCTAACCTGACTGTTGAGAGGAAGCCACTTCGTATTGTCGATAGAGATACGAAGCAGCTCAGAAGAAAATCTGTTAATCTGGTCAAAGTACAGTGGAGTACTGATGATCGAGATTGTACTTGGGAAACGGAGGAGAGCATTCGTGCTTCGAATCCGGAACTATTCGTTTCAGGTACTATTTTGTTTCTCTATCTTGTTTCTCTTTATTTTTCCTTTCCGTTCTTTTCGAGGACGAAAAGATTTGAGTGGGGGAGAGTGTAACAACCCTAGATTTTGACTATATATTTAAATTTGACTTTATTTCATTTTTAAATTAATTTAAATTTGTTTATTTGTGTGATATCATTTCTAAACATTCTTAAAATGAAAATGTAATTTTTCCAAAATTTACCGTATTTATTTCCTATTTTTAAAGGCTGTTTTCTAATTTTCTGCCATTTTCTTCATTTTAAATTTCTTTATTTTATTTCAAATTTGTTTTATTTGTGAAATTTCATCTCTAAATATTTTAAAAATAATAATAGAATTTTTCTAAAATTTACTGTATTGATTTCCTATTTTTAAGGGCTGTTTTCCCCTTTTTTGCTATTTTCTGCATTAAAAATTATATTTAAATTAAATTTTAAATATTTATTTTTTGAATAAAATTTTGTTTTATGTTATTATTTATGTTTAAAAATACTTTACAAGCTCATATGAATTTATTTTTATTTATTTCATTTACTTTTAAATTTTCTTGTCTAGTTCACTGTTTTAACTATTTTTCCTTAATTTTACTCTATATAATTAATAAATGGTATATATATTTTTATATTTTTTTAAAGTTTCGAAATTTTATCTGATAATATTGTTATTTCAGAATATATAAACTTTTATAAATAATTAAAGGTAAATTGAAAGGGTTTGTGACTTTTTATTTCCAATGGCTTTTGATTTTCCCGCCTTTTCACATTTTTAACTTACTTTTGCCATCAATTAGCCATAATAACTCACATACTTCAGCTGCCTACCTCCATTATTCATTCACGTACATCATTTCTCATCTCATTAAAAAAAAAAATCGGCCATAACTTGTTTGAGAAGTTGGTAAAATTCTATTTTTCTTTTATCTCCTTTTGTTCACTTATGCTGATTTTTCGTTTGATTTGCACTTGATCTTCTTTATCATAGGATCGGCCATGCCCCTCTCCAGCCCCTGCCACCACCACCACCACCTGAGCACGCCACCAGCACCTCCTCCTCACTGACCATCCCCATCCGTACCACCCTTGGTGGTAGTTCCTTCACCAAGTTCACCAAACTCCAACATCTTGACCTAGCCAAGCACAAGCCTTCACATCCACCACTTCCACCACCCATGGCCGCCACCTACATGACCACCACCACCTCCAGCACCTCCAGCACCCTCTGCCACATCACCACAGTGGACCCCACTCCTCTGGCCGTGACCACAGCAGCCTTGGTCGAGCTTTGTTTGCTTGAAACTTGTGATGTTGTTAGTAGTTACGCCTTGTTGTGTTGTTGTTCCATCTCCATAACTTTTGCCATCAACAAACTCATGTTAGGTCGACCTTAGCAACCCAGACCTGACCCAAAACCATTGCCTTAGACCTGTACTCCACCTCTGGCTGAGCCTATGGGATGTCGGAAGCAAGTGCAAAGCATTTCAGCTTTGTTTTATGAAGTTATTTCTAGCATAGTTTATCGTATTTTTGGTCTGAAACCTTATAATTGTTATATTGTTTTGTTTGATTGGTATTCAAGGGAATTAATCCTTGGCTCCTCCATTCGTATCTGTGTCGTGCTTTTGTGCTTGTGTAGATCCCGTTTGTGCAATTCGTCGTTGTGTCATCAGCTCAAAACAGTGAGTTATTCTCACCAGACAGTTTTATACTTATATGAATAGTAAATTGATCACTTGTGAATATGTAAACTGCATCACCATATTATTATTTGCTATGTCACTATTATATGATGTTCACCCATGCTTAAACACCTATTATGACATTTTTTACTGTTATGTTATGCTGTTCTGTTATTTTTATCCGTTTATCACACTGCAAGTTCCCTTTAGATTAGAATCACTATGGGTTGAAATGATACATACCCGAACGGACTTTAGAATAAGGGAAAATCATTATGGGCTGAAATGATAGGCCTGAATGATTTTCAAATTTATTTCATTTACTTGGGACTGCGGGTTTGAAATGATAAAACCCGGATTTTCTTTGTAAATTACGGGTTGAAATGATATATTACCCGTATCACTTTTCCTAGTGTAGAAAATTATATACAGACCCGTAGTTAATATATTTTCTAAAAAAATTTTAAAATTATTTTAGAAATGTAAATATTAAAATATTTTGATTTAAACCTAATTAAAAATGATTTTTGATAAAATATTATTGATTTTCTGAATAATTACAAGTGAAATAAATTAACGAAAAGGTTAGAAAATTTTGAATGCAAGCTATTTTAGGAAATTTGATTTAATTATAATTTGAAATTAAATAGAATATGAAAGCATGATAAATTTATGATAATTTGAATTTAAAGGAATTTAAAGTGATTTTATATCATATTAATGATTTTAATAAAGTTGAAATGTGAAATGAATGAATATTTAAGTTGAAATTTTAAATTGTAACTAAAATTGGAACTTTTGGAATTGACTTAAAAGTGAATTTTAATTAAGTAAATAAAAATATAAACTAAGTTATATTTGAGAATTTTAACTTAACTGTTAGGTTGAAATTTAAATGTAATGAATTTAAAATTGGACACTGCAAATTAATAAGTGAATTAGTGTTAAATATGAATTTTTGAATGGAAATTTAACTTTATGAAATCATGAAATTAAAGAAAATTAAATGATGGTTATAAAAGTAAAATTATGTGATTTTATAAGTTAAAAGTGAATTATAGAAAATATAATTGTTGGATTAAACTAAGTTTTTTTTCTTTGAAACTAATGTAACACTATTACAGCATTTTAAACGCCGTCTTTGTTAAATTTAACTGTTTTGAATATAACTTTCTGTAGCAATTTCCAAATGCTGCGAAAGTTGAATTTTCACTGTTTTGATAAAATTAAGTGAATGAATGAACTTTGAAAGTTGAAAATTTTGGAAGTTTAATAATTTAATTATTAAATGTAATAACTTCACTTGTAAAGGATTTAAATGAAGTAATTTGTTGGAATTGAACTATTTTGAAATGTGAATGGTATTTTTAAATTGAATAAAAATGAATATGTTTTTCAAATGAAATGATAAGTTGATATTTTGAAATGGATTTGAAATGATATTGGATTTTGAGAAATAAATACCATTTTTGAAATTATAACTACGGGTTATAATAACGATTGGTTGTTAAAGAGACCGGGATCGGATATGGACATACTCTCTGTCGATACCGAAAACCACTTTAACAACTGTGTGCGCGGTGGAGATTCCAGAATGAAGTAGGATGGTGACGACGTTCCTAAGGTACATTTCGTGAACCTAACTCCCGTGAGTTAGCATAAGGTGGCTAAAACAGGAGCGATCTCGGGCCAAAGGAGGTAGCACCTCTGGCTGAACACACTTCTTCGATACCATTCTATTACTGTTGTGATCGATTGGGTGCACCCCTTGATTTTGGAGTGTTGTTCGGGGTGGGCGTATGTGGCTGCTGCGTTACCACCAACCCGTGTGCGTAATTGGTATATCTACCCTGGCATTGCCTTGTGTGACATGTCACCTACCATACCGAGCCTTTACTACGAGTTTGTCTTTCTCCCGTAGCCCGTGTGTATCCTCTTACAGTCACCCGGAGTGGAGATGGCATGATATTGGATGGACTACTGGGACTATTATGTGTGAAGGGTGATATGGGTAGCCCGGAACGCTATTTAAAAGTATGTTTATTTTACTGTAGACATTAGTATAATAGCGAAATATTACTATATAGTAAATAGTTTAACGGATCCTTAGAGGATGGGCGGTCCCAGGCATCCTTTAAGTTAGTTGTATCTTTATTACAATTCACTTGAGTTGGTTTACATTATATAAGTATATATTGTCCTGACTCGAGTGTTTTGTGTTTTGCTTTACGCTCGGGTCAGCCTGAGTATTCACAGCTTTGGATTCTCTTCCTGGAGCTGGTCTTTCACTGGAGTTTCTACTTATCTACATATTTATCTACTTCTGTTTCAGCTGTATTAGTTTATCTCATGTATTAGTGAACTTCTATGTATTTGGGATTTCTATTCTGTTGTTTTTCAGACTATATTATGTATTTGGTTTGAGACTCTGTTATAGTAGCTTCATGAACTACTATGTTATTTTATATTCCGCTGCGAGTTATTCTGTTTGTTCTGTGTCTGTGATTCTGTATATTTGATTTCATTTGCTCCAAATTTATTTACAATCTGTTATTTCGCATCATTTAAGTCCGACATGTGTGGATCATTGTCGATTTGAATGGTACGAAATTGGGGGTTGTTACACATATTTCAAAAAAACAACATTTCTGATTACGTTTCATTAAATATGCTTCATATCTAGATTACGTAATCCCATATTGTTTTCCAGGTTCAGATCAAATATAACTATTACATAAATATGCCAAGAGTGACATATGAAGATACCCCCTTGGTTGACTAGAGCACTAAATAGTCCTAAATGACTTAATATAGCATAGCGGAATAAAAAACAAAACAACAACTCCTAAATAGCTATCTGTCAGCATCCTGCTCTTCTTCGGGAGCTTTATTCAACAACCTACTAAAAACCTATAAACTTCAACCCTTAGCCTACTCAAATCAATTTTTAGTACTTTAACACCCAAAATGTAAGCTATAATAATTAATAAATTAATTAATTAAATAGTAAAATATGTTTGTGAAATTTTCATAATTGAGCTACGGGAGTTGCAACATTGTATCCGTGGCGATTTTTTTAACAATTTCCATACATAACTTGTCGAAATCCATGTTGGTAAGAAGAAGATATGCAAGAATGAAGAAATCAACAAAATGAAAAGAAAAAATATACTACAAGGCCTAAGTCGAGCCATATATGGGCTAGGTCAACCCATACATCGGCCCATACATGGGTTAGGTCGACCTTAGGGTCGACAGCCATTGTATTTAGGTCAACCCCCATTTTGGTTTGGACGTAGATCGTCCATGTGCATATCGATAGACGTATTTTGCAATTTTCTTCAAATCCTGTGCATTTGTACTTCCATTCGACGGTTTCTAGAGAGTCTATGATGTGGTTGTATCAGATTTAATCTTCCAATTTGACAGCCTAAGATCCCTAAGCCACACTATAAATAAAACTCTAGACTTAACTATTTTTCTCATTCAGTTTTTCTCCCAATTGGGTTTATTTCCTGAGGCTGGACCCTAAATAGAAAAAATTTCTAGGAAGAAGATCTTTTTGATAAAAATATTCTACACCCTAGAAGTGGATCCGGGAAGGCCAAGGACTAGAGCTAAGGACCACAGGTGGGTGTTTGTGATTATTCTAGATTTTTAAGTAATTTAAAATAATAGGGTTCTCAATAGTTGTAGTTTTTCTATAATTTTGAGATAATCTTTAGGTAAGTTCATTTACAATTAGTTTTTAAAGTTCTTTTCAAACTATTTTATTCAGCGATTTTTTAGCTATTTTATTCAGTTATTTACATTTATTTACATCTATTTTACGTTAGAATTCAACCTGCAAATGTTAGTTTCTTTTTATTCCTTTTTACGCCAATACAATATTAAAAAGAGAAGAATTCGCAAATATGGATTAATATAAAAACAATAAATTTATAGAAATTAGATGTAAAATAAGAAAGATGGTAATAAAAAGAAGATAGACTGAAATAGGAAAATTTGAGACATTTGCAAGCATGTTTATAACTAATGGTTATAACTAAAAAGAGAATTAGAAGAGTATGAATTATATCGTAGGTTATAATTGAGGAAAAAGAGTAAAAGAGGCCTATTTTAAAACTTAGATTAAGTTAATAAGTAAATATAGCAGAAATAAAAGAAGAGGCTTATTTTTAAACTTACACTAAATTAATAAGCAAAGATAGAAGCAGGGTCCATACCAACAACATTCTCTTTCAGTCAGGAACTGATGGTCTCACAATAGTTACGTCAGGCTGGGACACGCTCATGCTAATTAAGGTAAATAAGCAGCCAATAGATAGAGGCTCAAATCTAGGGATTGGGCAAGGGGTTGAAACTAGAATTTGTTTGTTAGAACCAGTACCGGCAGTATTCCCTTTTAGGTCTAGGACTGATGGTCTCACAATACTTAGGTAAGGCTAGACAACATCCCTTTCGGACTAGGACTGATGTTCTCACAATAAAATAGGTGAGGTTGGGCATACTTATACTGATTAGGGTAAATAATAAGTCAAAATAGAGAGTGACAGTTAGTGTGTAACAACAATGACCGAGCGTGCGACATCGATTAGGGTAAATAATTCACTACTGTATTCCAAGTGCTAAACAGGTGTCTTTTGCTGTGGGACCAATAGGATTGGATCGGCTCACAGTGGCACAATAGAGATAGAAGGCCGATCAACGGGTAGAATTAGGATTTCAGCCTAACCACAGCAATCTAAGACAAGTGCAAACAATCATAATCAAAGCAAGCAGTCCAACAATATTTTATCCCAGTTTTACCTTTTCTATATTTTCCTTTCATGCTAGAACTGTTGCTAAGTCTATTATCTTTATCTTTCTTAAAAAGACTAGTAGTTATTTTCACTCACTAGACTTATAGTCTGACCCACTCCTCTATTCCCCTTCCCCCCATTGGCTAGTAGAATCGAGGACAGTAGATTCAGATCGCTTGGAGATATATTCTTGGAGTTCTTCATGATTCTTCTTCTTTTCAGTTTTCCTTTCATTTGACTTTGGATGTATTGGTACTTTATGAGAGGGATGATTTTTATGTACTCTAATGATGTGACTGAGATTGTATTTTCTACGAGACATGTGTATTTGGTTTTTAAGACATATTCTTTTTTATGACTTGTTACCACTGTTATTATTTATTTGTCTTGTGAATCTTAGTCTCTATGATGCTTTATTTATACCTATAATGCACCACATCTTTTAGTGTGCCCTACTTAGGTATACTAAGGGGTGTGGGGTTTTCACTTGGTATCAAAGCCTAAGGTTATAGGATTCCTAAAAACTTGTTTTAAAAGTAAAGTATTTTTCAAAAGTAACATATCTTCGAACTAAAAGTGTTTTCAGAAAGAAACTCTTATTATAGAAATGGTTTTTAAGTATAAGAGAGTTTTTACAAAAGTCCCCACAATGTCCAGTTCAACCTCCTTTCGATTCTTTCAAGCCTAAATTCTCTTTTTCTTTGAATAGAATGTCGGATGCCCCAAATCTTCCAGAGGGTGTCCAAGCCCATGGCTGGTTTCGTAGATACCTTCAAGCAACGACTCCACAGGTGCAAGGGCAAGCGCCTAATGCAGCACTGGCGAGTAGCGATCTCATTAATCTACCTATAGCAGCCAAGTTTTCTATGCTACGCTAGGACTTTGCTAATTTAGGAGGTAAAACATTTTCCAGCATGGAGGATTTCGTAGAAGCACGAGCTTGGTTGAGGAATACAGAGCAGATATTTGGACTATTAGGATTGGAGGACCGACAAAGAGTTCAGCTTGCATCTTGGTAGCTTAAGGGCGAAGCTTCTTACTGGTAGGAGATCATAGAGATGGAAGGTATAGACGTTGGTTGGTTTGGAATTAGGAAAAGGTTTGAGAGAAAGTTCTTGTCGCAAACCGAGGAAAGCATGAAGTTGGAGAAGTTTATTAGTCTGAAGCAAGGGAGTCTTTCAGTGAAGGAGTATATAAATTAGTTTAATGAGCTATCGCGGTTCGGAATGGAGCATGTTAATACACCACATAAGAAGGCCATCAAGTTTGCTAAGGGTTTGTACCATCCCCTACAAGGGATGTTATTAACACATGTACCTATGGGAGCGACGTGTGAGTCACTTGTGGAAATAGCTCTCATGTCAGATGCTTTTAAGGAAGGAGAGGTTAAGGAGGTTCCAAATTCAGATGACTTTAAGAAGCGGTGGTGGAAGAATAAGAGGGATAAGGACAAGAAGAAAGGAGGAGGACCTCAAAAACAGATCAAGAAGGGTGAAAAATGTCAAAATTGTGGATTGGTTGGGCATTTCTCAGAGGACTATAAGAAGGATACGATGAAATGTGGTGTTACAACTTTGGGCAGCTTGATCACCTTAGTAGAGCTTATCCTCAGAGGGCAGGAAGAAAGGAGATGCAACAACAGCGCAAGTACAAGCTTTGGATGCAGCACCTTCTAGTAGTGGACCGGATCGAGGTAGGAAAGTCTTTGTAGAAGGTTTGATCTCTATTTCAGATTTTCCTATTCGAACTCTTTTTGACTCCGGAGCATCACATTTTTTTCATTTCTAGTTCCTTGGTTGATTGTTTGCACTTTGTATTTCTCTAGTAGTAGACCCTATAGTTGTTTCAAATCCCATAGGAGGATCGATACGTTTATCCATGATTTGTAGGGGTTTAAAAAGTTTTATACTAGGTGTAGAATTTGACTGTGACGCCTCTGTACTGGGACTTTTAGGATATGGGATGATTTTGGGGATGAACTGGTTATCCACCAATGGTGCGATATTAGACTGTGAGAGTAGAGCCATCAGACTAGAGACATATAGCGGAAGGACTCTAGAGGTTTCTTGCAATCCACATGGGTCAGTCATGTTGAGCTTCCTTTATTCCCTTGATTCATCAATATGAGAGTTAGATTCAACTCCATTCATTAAATATTTCCTAAACGTTTTTGAAGAGGTTAGGAGACTACCCCCGAAGAGATAAATCAATTTTAGGATCTATCTGAATGACAATGCTAAGCCAATGGCATTGCCCGTGAGATATACGGCTCCTATGGAGAGAAAGGAGTTAAGTAAGCAGATTGGTGAGCTATTGGAGAAAGGATTCATCAGACGGAGCATATCTGAGTGGGGCGCGCCAGTCGTCTTCGCTATAAAGGCGGATGGTTCTCTTCGACTTTGTGTAGACTATAGAGTGTTGAATAAGCTCACAAAGAAGAACCGTTACCCACTTCCTAGGATTGATAATCTTTTCGATCAATTGGTTGGCTCTTTGGTATTTTCTCAGCTTGATTTAGCCATTGGCTTTCATCAGCGTAGGGTCGTTGACGGTAGCATCGATAAGACATCATTTAGGACACCCAATGGATTCTTTGAGTGGTTGGATATGCCGTTTGGGCTAACTAATGCCCCAGTCTACTTCATAACTTTGATGGGCCGTGTTTTTTGAGATATCCTAAATAAGTTCGTTGTAGTATTCATGGATGACATTTTGGTGTTTTCCAAGAGTATGGAAGTGCTGTTATTCATCTTGAGGAGGTTCTTCGTACACTTCGTGTTCATCAATTGAAAGAAAAATTCTTGAAGTGTCACTTTTGGCATGAGGAGGTGCGTTTCTTGGGGCAAGTAGTCTCAAGAGAAGGTGTAGCTATGGATCCCGCTAAGATAGTAGCAATACAGGATTGGAAGGCCCCCAAGAATGCTACCGAAGTTAGAAGCTTGCTAGGTTTGGCTGGCTATTGTATAAAGTTTATTAGAGATTTTGCTAAGAGTTCAACACCACTTACTCACCTCACTAAGAAGAATACTGTGTTTGTATGGGACGTAGATTATGAGGATTCCTTCACGATGCTGAAGAGGGCTTTTACTAGTGCACCAGTGTTAGTTTTACCCTACGGAATTAGGCCTTTTACAGTATATACTGATGCACGTGGATGGGTCTTAGAGCAGTATCGATGCAAGAACAGAGGGTAGTATGTTATGGAAGTAGACAGTTGAGAACTCATGAGAAAAACTACCCCACCCATGATTTTGAGTTAGCTGCTATTGTTTTCACGCTCAAGTCTTGGGGACATTACTTGCTAGGAGAGTGGTTCGAGCTTTTCACAGACTATAAATCATTAAAGTACATGTTCTCACAAAAGGATTTAAACTTGAGGCAGTAGCGTTGGATGGAGTTTTTGGCATCATATGACTTTGAGATAGCCTACACCGCAGGTAAAGAGAATGTAGTTGCATATGCATTAAGTAGGAAGAGAGCACCCCTTGGCCCAATGTTCATGGAGAGGAAAAGCCTAGAGTTTATTTTCACCTTTGATTTTAAGCCCTCTACGGAAATTACTCCTGGATTGTTGGCAGCACTTGAGGTTAAGCCTACCCTCATAGATCGGATTGCTCAAGGCAGTAAGAGGATTCAGAGTTTATGGATATTTTGGATAGGATTAGCAGAGGAGAGGTCTCTAGACATCTCCAACATTATTCCATTGAAAGTAAAGGGTGGCTAGGAAGAGATTGAAGACTTTGTGTCCCCCGCACTAGTGATTTGACGAGAGCAGTTCTAGAAGAAGTATACAATTATCGAATGACTATTCATCCGAGTGGTGATAAAATGTATAGGGACATGAAGAGAGTGTTTGATTGGAGCGGCATGAAGAAGGATGTGGTAGAGTTTTTAGCCAAATGACTTGTGTGCCAAAGAGTTAAGGCGGAGCAGCAGAAGCCCGGTTGATTGCTTCAACCATTGGATGTACCCAAATGAAAGTGTAATAATGTTTTGATGGACTTCATAGATGGTTTACCCCGATCTAGAAAGGGGAATACCAGCATTTGGGTGATTTTAGATCGTTTTACTAAGAGCTCCCACTTCATTCCGGTCAAGAGCAAGAGGACGGCGCCTTATTTGACATTCTTATATGTTCGTGGGATAGTCCGACTTCATGAAGTCCCCTCTAGCATAGTGAGCGATAAAGACCCTATCTTTACTAGCAAGCTTTGGAGAAGCTTGCAAGAGGCTTTAAGAATGCAGCTTAGATTGAGTATGGCTTTCCACCTCCAGATGGATGGCCAAAGGGAGAGAGTTAATAGAGTTCTTGAGGATTTTTTGAGGATGTGCATTCTTGGTTTTGGAGGAACTTAGGAGGATCATCTTCCTTTCGTGGAGTTTGCATATAAAATAGTTTCAGGCTAGCATTGGGATGGCACCTTTTAAAGCTCTTTATAGAAGACTTTAAAAGTCGCCTTCATGTAGGTTGGGAATCTGTAGAGAGATTGCTACTAGTTTTCGACATAGTTAGAGAGACTTCGGAAAAGATTGATTTGATTAGAAGGAGAATGAAGATGGCCCAAGATAGACAGAAATCCTATGCAGATAAGCTGAGAAGGGATATTGAGTTTGAGATAGGAGATTTGGTTTTCATTATGGTGTCTCCTCTAAGAAAGGTAGTGAGGTTTGGATCAAATGGAAAACTTGCTCCGAGACTCTAGGACCATTCCCTATTGTGAAAAGGGTGGGGAAGATGGTGTATCGGATAAAGCTATCAGAGAGGCTCGTAGGAGTTCATAATGTTTTTTATGTTTCGCACTTGAGAAAGTGCTTACATGATTCAGCAGAGGTAGTGGAACCTAGCCAACTTGAGGAAGTTGAAGTGGAGAGAGAAGCATCGGTTCGTCGCATTCCTACCAAGATCGTTGGACGTGATACCAAGAAACTTAGGAATAAGGAAGTACCTTTTATTACGGTGCAGTGGGGAGACAGCATTGAGGATGGTGCGTTGGAGGCTGAGGTGAACTGCGTACCACTTATCCGCATCTTTTCGATGGTACATCTTGAATTTCCTATTTCCATCTTTAGTTTTGAATAGGTTCTTTCTTTAGTATCCTTTGGGAGGGTAGATCTTAGGATTTGACTTATGGATGGTAGGACTATATGTAAACATGTTACTAGAACATGTTATGTATGATGGATGCTAGTGGTTGCAAGTGTTTGCTAGTGGATGCTAATGGATGCATATATATGCACTAGACACTATTATCTCTTAGGTGTCGGCCTAACCAGGTCACCAAAACATATGCATATGGATGTGTGTGCATTTGCCTTTTTATTTTATTTCCATGGTTGCTATAAATGGATGATTATCATATGATTGTTGCATTTGGATAATGATTGTAGCATGCATATAGAATTATCAGTTGTCACTGGGGAATCTGCATTCATTTGGATACCTGACACGGACATGAACGCATAAAAGAAGGTCAATTGAATCAGTAGACCGCCTAATATTTTGCATTAGATAGGGATACTAACACTACACTATTACATGTATCATAAATTACATTTGAAATCTTAAGGATAATGGATGTTATGGATGGTGGTTGAATATTTGGTTGTAGAATTTGAATGAAAATATTTATGTCATTCTTCTGTCTTTAGAGATTTCAGGGACGAAATCCTCGGAGAATGTAACAATCCAAATTTAAGCTATAATAATTAATTAACGAATTAATTAAATAGTAAAATAAGTTTGTGAAATTGTTATAATTGTGCTACGTGAGTTGCCTCATTGTGTCCGTGGCGATTTTCTGATTAATTTCCGTATATAACTTGTCGGAATCTGAGTTAGTATGAAGAAGATATGCAAGAAAGAAGAAATCAACAAAACAATATATATATATATATATATATATATATATATATATATTACAAGGCCTAGGTCGACCCATATATAGGCTAGGTCGACCCATACATGAGTTAGGTCGGCCTTAGGGTCGATCCTCATTGTATTTAGGTCGACCCGCCTTTTTTTTGGACGTAGAATCATCCAAGTGTGTACCGATAAACGTATTTTGCAATTTTCTTCAAATCCTGTGCGTTCATGCTTCCATCCGACAGTTCCTAACGAGACTATGACGTGGTTGCAACAGATTTAATCTTCAAATCCAACAGCATGAGATGCCTAAGCCACACTGTAAATAAGACCTAGACCTAGTTATTTTTCTCATTTAGATTTTCTCCCAATTCGGTTCATTGCCTGAGGCTGGGCCCTAAATAGAAAAATTTCTATGGAGAAGATCTTTCTCATAAAAATATTCAACGCCCTATAAGTGGATCCGGGATGGCTAAGGACTAGATCTAAGGAACACAAGTGAGTGTTTTATAATCATTCTAGATTTTTAAGTAGTTTAAAATAATTGGGTTCCCAATAGCTGTAGTTTTTCTACAATTCTGAGATAATTTTTATGTAAGTTTATTTACAGTCGATTTTTAAAGTTCTTTTTAGTCTATTTTATTCAGCAATTTTATTTAGTTATTTTATTCAGTTATTTACATTTATTTACATCTGTTTTACATTAGAATTTAGCCTGTAAATGTTAGTTTCTTTTTATTCCTTTTTACGCAAATAGAATATTAAAAAGAGAAGAATTCGCAAATATGGATTAATATAGAAAAACAATAATTTACAGAAATTAGATGTAAAATAAGAAAGACTATAATAAAAATAAGATAGACTGAAATAGGTAAATTTGGGACATTTGCAAGCATGTTTATAACTAATGGTTATAACTAAAAAGAGAAATTAGAAGAGTAACAATTATAACGTAGGTTATAATTAAGCAGAAAGAACAGAAGATGCTTATTTTAAAACTTACACTGAGTTAATAAGCAAAGGTGGAAGCAAGTCCCGTACCAACAATATTCCCTTTCAGTCAGGAACTAATTGTCTCACAATATTTAGGTGAGGTTGAGACACGCTTATGCTAATTAGGGTAAATAAGTGGCCAATAGAAAGAAGCTCAAATCTAAGGATTTAGACAAAGGGTGCCAACTAGAATTTGTTTGTTAGAACCAATACAGGAAGCATTCCCTTTCAGGTCTAGGACTGTGTCGCACAACACTTAGGTGAGGCTAGGCATCATCCTTTTTAGACTAGGACTGATGGTCTCACAACAGATTAGGTGAGGCTAGGCATGCTTATGCTAGTTAGGGTAAATAAGAGGTCAAAATAGGGAGCGACAATGAGTGTGTACTGACGATGACCGAGTGTGGCATCGATTAGGGTAAATAATTCGCTACTGCATTCCAAGCACTAAGCATGTGTCTTTTGCTGTGGGACCAAAAGGATTGGATCGGTTCACAATGGCACAACAAAGATAGAAAGCTTGATCAATGGGTAGAATTAGGATTTTAGCCTAATTAAAATAGGATTAGGATTTCAGCCTAATCTCGCCAATCTAAGACAAGTGCAAACAATCATAGTCAAAGCAAACAGTCAAATAGTATTTTATCCTAATTTTACCTTCTTTGTATTTTCCTTTCATACAAGAACTATCGCTAGGTCTATTATATTTATCTTGCTTAAAAATACTAGTATTTAGTTTCACTCACCAGACTTATAGTCTGTCCCACTCCTCTATTTCCCCCTTTTCTCCCCCATAGGCCAGCAAAATCGAGGACAGTAGATTCAGACGCTTGGAGATATATTCTTGGAATTCTTCATGTATTCTTCTTCCTTTCAGTTATCCTTTCATTTGACTTTGGATGTACTGGTGCTTTATGAGAGGGATGATTTTTATGCACTTTTATGATGTGATTGAGATTGTATTTTTCATGAGACATGTGTATTTGGTTTTTAAGACATATTATGTTTTTATGACTTGTTTTATGAAGTAATGATAAGTGTTTTACATATTTTTGCTGTTATTATTTATTTGTCTTATGAATCTTAGTCTATGTGATGCTTTAGCTATACTTATAACACATCACATCTTTTAGTGTGCCCTTTTAGGGTATATTAAGCGGTGTGGGGGTGTTTAAGCACCTGAAAGTTTAAGGGGAAAAATAGAGTCAAACATAAAGCCTGGTGTCAATAATATTATACATCTCGGTTATTTGATATTAAGTGAGACCATGCTGCTTAGCAGAATGGGTTCCCCTAATAAATATCCTTTTAAAAACATAATTTTTGCAAATCTTAATCGTGCAACCAAAACTGGTTAAAACATAAAGCATTATCATGTATGCATACAAATCACGTAACAAATGGACTATCTGTCCGAACACTATAGTTTTGTTTGGCTAACTGCTAACCTTTGGCTGACTCAGGCCTACCAGACAAATAAACAAATTATCTAACTTTTGTTACATACTCCTCTTCTAGACGGTCCGTCTCTAACATACTTCTCCCAAGGTCATCTAATCCTAATGATTTTGCGGGCTCACCAATAACACATCTCTCCTTTGTAGATTCCTTTCTATGTGTATCATCATTTTAGTCTTACCAATGACAAAGCCTTACACACTAGAAATTTGGACTTATATTAGTTAGGGGCTACTAGCTAAAGTATAGAGTGCGACCACATACCAGTCTCATCTGGTATTCTAATATCTGAGTCATTTTACTTAGGGTAATCTTTCCTTAAAATTTTCCTTGAAAACCTTTTCTCTCAAATTGATTTATGTCATTAAATCATACTTAAACAAGGAAAATATATTCTATGCTTTACTCAAATCACCTTTCCATGTTATATATACTTTACCCAAAACATTGTTGATGGTAACATTCGAAACCCTTGAAAGTACCCTTTCGAAACCATTGAAAGTACCCCTTTCGAACCAAGTAAACTACTTTACTTTATAACTTAGGCCGAAAGGCCAAAACATACCCTTTTGAAACCAACCTTTCGGAAATATTGAAAAATATTCCTTTTTAAATCCTTTTAAAACCTTAGACATCCTCTTTACAAAACATTTTAGACCTGCCTTTCGAAATCATTGGAAACCTTCCTTTTAAACATTTCGAAAACATTGGGGAACCACCCCTTCGAAACCTTTATCTTAAACCTTTCAAATGCATTAAAATCCTTTACTTGCATCAAACCTTTCGAAAGCATTTGGGTTCAAAGAAGACATGTGGAAGAACCTTTCGAAACCATCAAAAACTATACCTTTCAAAACCTTTAGTTTCTACTTTCAACAGAACAAAAGGGTCATAAAATAACTAAGTCGAAAGCACTCCTTCAAAAGCTATTCCCTAAGTAAAGAAGTGATGGTGTCAAAACCAACCCTTCGAAAGCATTGGAGAAGTGAATAAGTTTTAAAAACAAAGTATCCCTTTTGAAACCATTTGCTTCGAAAGGTAGGAAGAAACAGCTAGGGGTTTCGACCCCTTCAAAAGCATTTACTTAAAACAAAAGGCGCTCTTTCGAAACCCTTCTTTGAAACCATTTGACCTAATCGAAAGCTAACTAAGTCGAAATCATTTCTTTCGAAAGCAAAGCAGAAGCATTTTCATTTAAAACAAAGTAAAGCTTCGACCCCATTGGAACCCCTCGTTTTGACCTAGTACCATTCGCCTATATCCAATTCACTCTGTACCAAGTCATTGATACTATGTGCATTGGTTTCGATGGTGATGGAGGTGGAACTACCCAACTGAAAGCATGGTGCCAAAAGTGGCGAAACATGTAAAAAGCATGTAAAAACTAATTTTAACTTTTTAAAGTAATTCTTTTCAACTAACTTGCCTTGTTAGTCAAAATATAATTGGTTGCTAATTTCTTTTCTAAAAGAACTACCGAAATTTCAGAAATAAATAAATTAAGCTATTTACAAAATGCCCCTTCTCGTTTTATAAATATATAAAACATTTAACTCGCATACCTTAAATAATTTTATACACTTATTAAAACAGTTAAGAATATTCTATAAAAACTCCCATAAATCGATTTTAATATGTTTTATAATATATATAAATTTCTGATCCAAAACATATATAATTTAGCCGTAAATTATTTTATACCTAAATAACCATTTTGCTCACTAAAAAATTAGTAATAAATCCACATTAACTCCGAACTGAAACTCATCTCTCAAATATCATTGTCGATCATATATTAAAATCGCAAGGCATTTGATGTCATTTAATAGGTTTTCACATTAAAACATATCATAAAATCCACGTGAATTAGCATAAATCATCAACAAGCTTATATCCATTTTAACAGTAAAAATCATGGCAAATAACTTTGCAAAATAATTCAGATATCATCCTAAAACCGAAAATAATTAAAAACATGAGATATAATCATTATTCACCTTAGCTTTGTGATTAAGGAGTTGAGATTTGAGAATGTACTAAGTTGATTTAGCTTCTTCCTTTAGCTTATCTTCCTCTTATTTCTTCTAATGTTGGTCGGCCTCTATGTTTTGTTTTTATAATGAACGTATGAAATGAATGTGTGTAAGGATTTAGGGTATAAGAATATACTTATTCCTATTTTACCCCTAACTTATTTGCCTTACCTATCTCATTTTAGTTCCTCTTTAATTCATTTGTTATATGGCACGACTACCCTTTAGTTTACACAAATCTCAATCCCCTAATCATTGCATTATTTTATTTAATTTGGCTAATTAAATGTCTTAAATAATGTTACTCAAAATCAGCATCGTTAAAGACTCCCCTCCTTAAAAAAAATTGTCCTCGAATTTACGATAAGGTACACAACAATCAATAAAAAGGTAAAACATACCATCAAAAAAATCAGGATAAGAGTCCCCAATCCTACTCTCTGCTTTCCAAGTACAGTCTCTCTCATCGTCGCTCCACTGGACTATAACTAATCTGAATGCCTTGTTCCTTAATCTTTTCTCATCTCTCATGACTATATGAACAGGCTTCCTAACTATAGTCAAATTCTGTTCTATTGCTAAGTTCTTTAACACAGACGGTGCTATAGTGGTCTCCGGATATCTAACACACTTCCTTAGATGAGAAACATGAAAAACATCATGGACTCCTGTACTATTCAGTAACTCTACTTTATATGCTAGTTTCCCAATCCTCTATAAAATAGGAAATGGTCCTACGAATCTCAGCGCCAACTTCCTTGATTTCCCGAATCAAATCACATCCTTCGTCGGTGACACCTTAACGAATACATGATCTCCAACTGAGAACTCTAAGCCTTTCCATCTTCTATCTACATAACTCTTCTGCCCAGACTGAGCTTCCTTCATCCTAACTCGAATTAACTCAATCTTCTCTGCAGCTTCTCTAACTAAATTTGGACCAAGAACCAACCTATCCCCGATCTCTAACCAACAAATGGTATATTTGCATGGCCTTCCATACAAAGCTTCAAATGGTGCCATCCATATACTAGCCTAATGATTTTTGTTACATTAAAACTCGACTAAGTGTAAATGATCTTCCCATGATCTCCCAAAATCTAACACACAAGCTCGTAACAAATCTTCCAAGATTTTGTTAACTCTTTCCATTTGCCATATGTCTGTGGATGGTAAGCAATACTCATCTTGAGCTTGGTTCCTAAAATCTCCTGTAGACTCTTTCAGAACTCACTAGTGAATAAGGAATCTCTATCACTTACGATATTACTAGGAATCTCGTGCATTCTAATCACATTCTTCATAAATAACTAGTCAAAATAGGTGCCGTCCTTATTGACTTAATTGAGTGAAATAGGCAATCTTGGCCAATCTATCCACTACAAGCCATATACTTTCATTTCCTCTATAATGTCTTGGCAACCCGTCTATAAAATCCATAGAAATAGAATCCCACTTCCATATCGAAATATCCAATGATTGAAGTAACCCACTTGGCTTCTGATGTTTGGCTTGTACTTGTTGGCGGTTCAGATACTACTTCAGCCAAAAGCCTACATCCCTCTTCATACCTTCCTAAAAAAAATTCTCGTCATGTCCTGATAGATCTTAATTCCTCCTAGATGAATAGTGAACTTCGAAGATGGAATTCCTCCAAAATTTCCTTCTTAATGTCTCCCACATTCGGAACACACAACCTTACTTTCTTCCTTAACCACCCATTGTAGTCAAGACTAAAATCCTTCAATTCATCGCTCTTTGTTCCATCCTTTAACTTCTTGAACCATTCAACCAATACTGGATCCTCCTCCTATTTAGTTTTCAATCATTGTCGGTCGTACTTCTAAACACGACAACACAACGGTCTCCCCACTGGACCCAGCTTTAGATCTCCACTACACTCTGCATGTCATCAAAACTTCCAAACCTTTCCACTCAGCTATTATTCCTAACACTGCACTGATGTTTTCTGCTAAGTGCATCCGCAACTTTGTTGCCTTTTCCTGGTGTGTACTCAATTCCAAAGTCATAAGTAGAAATGAACTCTAACCATATCTTCTATTTCATGTTCAGATCCATCAAAGAGAATAAATACTTCAGCGACTTATGATCCTTATACAGCTCAAATCGCTCTCCCAAAATGTAATGTCTCCACATCTTCAATACAAAAATCACCCTAGCTAATTCCAAATCGTGCATTGGATATCTAATCTAATGCGGTCCAAGATGTCGAGAACCATAAGCAATCACTTTACCTCTTTGCATTAAAACTACTCCTGACCCTGCTCCACATGCAGCTGTGTATACTATCAAATCTTGGTACCCTTCCGAAACAACCAACACAGGTGCATTAGTTGATAAGTGCTTTAATCTTTAAAATGCTTCTTCACACTTATCGGTCTAAACAAACTTCACACCCTTTCGCATTAGCTTGGTCATCGGTGCCGCTTTTCATGAAAAATCTTTTATAAATCTCCGATAATATCCAGCTAATCCAAGAAAAATATTCATCTCAGTCAATATCTTGGGTCTCTTCCAATTATTCACTGCTTTGATCTTAATTGGATCTATAGACAAGCTTTTCTTTGAGGCTACATGACCAAGAAACTTCTCTTCCTTCTTTCAGAAATGACGCTTTGAAAATTTCTCCTACAGCTGATGCTGCCTCAGTGTCTCAAGCACCACTCTATTATGAACTCCATGCTCCCTTTCATCCTTAGAATATATCAGAATATCATCTATGAAAACCAACATGAACCTATCCAAGTGTTTTGGGAAAACTTGGTTCATCAAATCCACAAAGAATGTCGAAGCATTAATTAGTCTGAATGGCATCACCAACCATTCATATGATTATATCTAGTACTAAATGTCATCAATGGGATACTATGCTCTGCAACTCTAAGCTGATGGAACCCTATCGCTAAATCAAACTGAGAAAGAACCTTGGCTCCACTCAACTAATCGAACAAATCATCAATTCTAGGCAATGTTGATTTTTTATCGTCTTATCATTCAACTTACGATAATCGATACATAATCTCAACGATCTTTTCGGCTTCTTAGAAAACACTGTGATTGCTCTCCAAGATAAACTGCCTGGCCTGATAAAATTCTTGCCTTCCAAATCCACAAACTGCACCTTTAGCTCCTTCATCTCAGTAGGTGTCATCCCGATTGGCAGTCTACTCACTGGTTTTGCTCTTGGGATCAAATCTATTTGAAACTCAATGGCACGAATCCTATTACATGTTCAAAGACATCCTCGAATTCTCTAACCACGAAAACTTGATTCAACTCTTCTTCTATCTTCACAACACCCAACAAAGCATTCACCTCACAGCTAGGGTTTTCTATAGTATATAAAATCCAATCACTATAGTTAGGGTGTCTAAGCGATATTTTCCTATCATGGTAAAATATTCTAGCATCATACTTACTTAACCAATCCATACCAAAGATAATTCCGAACTCTATAAAACCAAACACATGCAAACTGCTAACAAAGGTATGACCTAACAAATCAAACTCTAGGTGGTCTCACACTTCATCCTAAGTGTCACATACCCTCCTATTGGATTTGCAACCCTTAAGCAAGTAACTAAGTATGAGGGTTTTAAGTTAAGCTTATCTACCAAAAAACGAGATACAAAAGAATGCGATGCACCAGTATCAAACAAAACGCTAACCGACATACCATTTATCGTAAGCGTACCTCCCAACGCAGCTTTTCCTTTATCTTATGCTGTTGGCCTCGAGGTAGCTAACTCCAATGCAAACACTTTCTCTTCCATCCTTAGCTGGCTCATTGCATTGGTTCTTGTAACGCCCAATTTGATTGCAGTTGAAGCATATGATATTCTTTTTCCCGATCACTTTCTTCACTTCTCCTGAATGACATTCGTTAGCAAAATGCCATTTCTTATCACACTTAAAGCAGACAAAGCTCCGTCTTTCTAAGCCCCTTTCTTAAGAAAGAACTTTCTTTCCTGACTCTGCCTCACCTAGACCTCCTTCGCCTTATTTCTTTCCAGAAAAGCAGTTAACTCCTCATGTCTTAAAGCCATTTCTACAACAACATCACAAGGATCCCTAATATAAGGTAATGTATCCTTTGCCAACTCAGACTTCAACCCTCTAATGAACTTCTCATTTCTCTTGGTCACAGTGTCTATCGTCGCATAACCATACCTTGCCAACTCCTCAAATCTTGTCGCATACTCCAACACAGACATATCCCTCTGCTCTAACTCGGCAAATTTTTTGGGCGGAGTAAACTTCGAAATCTCAGACATAGACCTCTCCTCGAACCTTCTTTTGAATTTAGCCCATGTCATTGTTTCCTCATTAACTCCAATCGTCACACTATTCCACGAGGACAACGCCGCTCCTTGAAGCTATCTAGAGGCAAGCCTTCTTTTTTCCTCATCATCGAGCGCTAAATCTGCAAAGATTTTCTCAAGTGCAGTAACTAATTCTCTACTTCAATAGCGTCTTCAGATACGATGAATGGCCTTCCTCCCAGCCTAGCATAGTCTCTACTCAAAACAGTATAATTGCTGATTACAGGAGCTCCTTGATTTCCTACTCCTTCATTTCCTCCAACTACTCCAGCAACAACCCCTACCTACATGATGTTGAAAAAGAACTGATACATGGCTCTCATGTCAACTTGAGGGACTCCAGCACCCACATTTCTAAATTGTGCCTGACCTTAGTTCCTTTCAGCATTTGGTTGGCATTTCCATTTATTGTGGTGCTTCCCCCAAGATCAACTCTTCCACTTCTAGCATCCATATCGGTATTCGAGTCTCATAAGATACAAAAGAATATCAAGAGAGATAGAAGAATAGAGATATAACGTATACTTATGTAAACAAATACAAGTACGTTACTATAGCGTTTTCCTATAACCCGATCTTATATCTAGTTCCTTAAGATTAAGTTTTCAAAAATCAATTTTGTTTAAAGCTTTTCATAAACCTATGCTCTGATACTAAGTTGTAACATCCCCTATCTTCAGGCCCAAAGCTAAGCGGTATAGATGTTGCAGTCATCTATAGTATTAACTTCCGACGATAAAATATGGCTATGTTAATGGTATCCATAATATCATAAGCAATTGAATATGCAACAAAACCATATATTTCCAAAAATAACATTTTTTATTACATTTCATAAAACATGTTTCATATCCAAACTGCATAATCTCATATCGTTTTCTAGGTTCAGATCAAATAAAATTAATAGATAAATGTGCTAAGAGCAACATAAAAGATGCCCCCTTGGTTGACCAGAGTATTAAATAGTCATAACTGACTTAATATAATAGAGAATAATAAAACAAAACAAAATAGCAACTCCTACATAACTATCCATCAGCCTCCTGCTTATCTCCGGAAGCTTTATTTTTCAACCTACTAAATACCTGTAAACCTCAACCCTTATCCTACTCAAATCAATTTTGAGCACCTAAGAGTTTAAGGGGAAAAACATGAACTTTGAGTTATACATAAAGCCCGGTGTGAATAATACTATACAACTTTGATATTAAGTGAGCCCATGCCGCTTAGCATAACGGGTTTTCCCTCACTAATATCCTTTTAAAAACATATATGTTGCAAATCTTATTCCTGCAACCAAAACTGGTTAAAACAATAAAGAAATATCATGTATGCACACAAATCAGGTAACAAATGGACTATCTGTCGAACACTATAGTTTTGTTTGACTAACTATTATACTTTGGCTGACTTAGGCCTATCAAATAAAATGAAAAAGTTATCTAACTTCTGTTAGATACTCCTCTTTTGGACGGTCTATCCCAAATTTACTTCTCCTAAGGCTAACTGATCCTAATGGTTTTGTGAGCTCTCCAATAACATATCTCTCCTTTATAGATTCCTTTCTATGTGTAACATCATTTTAGTCTTACGTGTGACAAAGCCCAACATACTAAAATTTTGGACTTAAATTAGCTAGGGGTCACTAGCTAAAGTATAAGGTGCGACCACATTCTAGTCCCATCTGCTATTCTAACACCCAGTCAATTTACTTAGGGTAATCTTCCCTTAAAAATTTTCCTTGAAAACCTTTTCTCCCGGGTTGGTTTAAAACTTTAAATCATACATAAACAAGGAAAATATATTCTATGCTTTACTCAAATCACATTGCCATGTTAAATATACTTTACCCAAAACATTGTTGATGAAAACATTCGAAACCTTGAAAGTACCCCATTCGAAACCATTAAAAGCACCCCTTCTGAAACCAAGTAAACTACTTTATAACTTAGGCGAAAAGGCCAAAACATACCCTTTTGAAACCAACCTTTCAAAAACATTAAAAACATTCCTTTCGAAAATCTTTAAAAAGTTTAGACATCTTTTTTCAAAACATTTCAAACCCGCCTTTCGAAAACATTGGAAACCTTCCTTTTAAACCTTTCGAAAACATGGGGGAACCACCCCTTCAAAACCTTTATTTTAAACCTTTCGAAAGCATTAAAATCCTTTATTTGCATCAAACCTTTCAAAAGAATTTGGCTTCAAATAAGACATATGGAACAACCCTAGGAAACCATTAAAAACTATGCCTTTCAAAACCTTTGGGTTCTACCTTCAACAGAACAAAAGGATCCCAAATTAACTAAGTCAAAATCACTACTTCAGAAGTAATTTCCTAAGTAAAGAAGTGATGGTGTCGAAACCAAACTTTCAAAAGAATCAAAGAAATGGCTAAGTTTAAAAAACAAAGTATCCCTTTCGAAACAATTTGCCTCAAAAGGTAGGAAGCGGAAGGAAGGGGTTTCGACCCCTTCGAAATCATTTACTTAAAAAAGGTGCAACCTCTTTCGAAACCCTTCTTTGAAACCATTTGAACCGGTCGAAATCTAACCAAGTCAAAAGCATTTCTTTTGAAAGTAAGGCATGTGCATTTTCATTTAAAAGCAAAGTATGTGACGGCCCACAAATCGATACCCTTTGAATCGACAATAATCCACACATATCCGACCCAAAATGCACAAACTGATGGAAAGTCAAGAGAAAGAAAAGAAGAGAGAAGAAGAGAAGAGAAGAAAGAGAGAAGAAGAGAAGAGAAGAAAGAGAGAAGATAGAACAAAACAGAACAATACAGAATCTCACCTCGCAGTGGAAAATATATAATATCATATCAATGATCTTAACAAAACAGAAACTGTATATATATACTCATCAATCAGAGTTCAACAATCAATCAATAGTTATCAGCCTGAATAGTTATAATAACCTGTCCTTACAAATGCTAATAATTTAAAACAACTAAGCAATGCAGCGAATAATCAAGCAAATACGGATGTACGAAAATGAAGATCTCCGGCTCTCCTGCTGAAGCTCCAAAAGCATCAAATCTAGACCTGTAAATATACTCGGTCTGACCCAAGCATAGAAAGGGAAGAACGCCCGGATTAGTCTGGTAAACCAGCGTGAAAAATACACTCAGATGAATTTATTAAGTTACCAAAACTTTTCCTTAGTTTTCAAAACAAAAGTATCTCGTAAGATAAGTCCACACATAAACACAGACATGTTTTTACCTTACGATAACTAAAACATCTCATATCGAACTCATATGATATTATACTAGTGTGCAGTATACAAATAATATTCAAAATAGCCGAAATTGTTACCATTATTAAATTCCAGCATACTAGGCAGTACAAATAAAATGGCAGGAACATAGTGGAGTTTGGATTTCCATACAAATGACCAGGTGAAAGGACTACCTTCTAGCAGTACATCTCTAGAAGAATGTACCGAGAAACCATCATAAAGTTTCTCTACCAACACAAGACCGGCCCACCTCTATAACTAGATGGTATCGAATATATCATCCTCTGGTCGTTACCGACCTTTACTGAGGGCCCTCTAGCATACAAACTACAATAATCAGATACACGACGTCATAGCATGCAAAGATATATCTAGAAGAGGATGATCATACCCTAATGGGAAAGACCCACATAGCCTTGCCGCATCTAACCATGTTTTGGTCATTTCCAGTTGATGAGGCTAGAGGTAACGATTACCTTTCACAATCATATATCACATCACTTAGAATGCCACACGGCCATTTCCATTGACTACTAATTGCCTTTCATAAAAATACAACCCTTAAGCTCATACGTCTTAAGGAGGGTGTTAAGCTAAGAGAAGTTTCCTTCTCCGCCACCACCGATGTACGTTCGTAAAAACCAATGTACGTAATCCATAGAAATGTAATGTCAGACAAATATCCATATAAGTTGTCCAGGAACATGACAAACCAAACGTACTTTCCTACCACATCCTGTCGGGAAATCCCTGGGATTAGTAGCGAATAGTCCTTGCATTGGATATTTCATAATGAAGTGACCACTACTACTGGTTGTATATTAGGATCTTAAGCCCAAACGATCAACAAGCAGTCCCCTACTATGGAAATTCGGAATATCAATATCATCACAAGCAACCTGTACAATTCGTCACATATACGTTGATCCGAAGTGGTTTTCATATAAATCTGATCCCGGTCTCTTCACACCAACAACGAAAATGCATTTCTCAACCTCACACAGAAACTAAGTCTCATAGACTTATCACATTTCCAACTTTCAACTTGCTATCCATTGGCCAAGAAGGAAGCTCGATAGATTAGAGTAATACTTCGAACTATACGAATCAACATCTTCAACACAAATGATAATCAAGCCTACACAGAAGGCTACGTATTAAGTGTACGACTAAATAGTTCCCACATCAAGTCGAGGAACTAAAATTTGGCCAAGTTTGATAGTCGGTTATTTAACTATCAAAACAAACAAACAATTATTTAGCACTATAACAATCACTAGGCCCCTTTAATTAATCTTTTATTAATTAAACCATTTACCAAATATTCACTTCAAATTATCTTTAAAAAGATATAATCTCAAACCATTTCAACTTTTCAATATTGTAAAACATTTCCATATACTTATTTAATAATAAGTAATTCATAAATCAATTTGTTTTCAACACTTAGAAAATATTGCGCATACTTAAATCACGATTGAGTATATATTTTATTCTTTAAGGAAAAGATTCTTTTAAACATCTTATTTTGGGTCAAAATGAATGTTGCGTAAAACATCGTTACGACAACCCAAAATCAATAGAAAAGCGATTCAATAATAAGATAGACATATAAATCCCAATACTATACAAAAACGTTTCCTTTTCGAAAATCATTTACTATAACAATAGTGTTATAGCCCATCATTTCCTTACTTCTCGAAAACGTCTATTTCAACAATGAATGTTGAAATCTACGGTTTCGATGCTTAACACATTTTAAAACAACTTTAAACCCTTTAACTTCAACTAAAATATCACTTTCCAGAACATTTCTTTAACTTAATATATTATTCACTGTCCAAAATCGTGAATATAAATCGTTTACCAAATTCAATGTTACTGCACAATTATTAAAGATAATCCACTGTCCAAAAATCGCGAATATAATTCCTTTAATAAACTTCCATATTTAACAAATTCAAATGATTTAAAATTTATAAAACAATGTTTATAAATTCCATTTCTATTTTATAAAAACTTCAATATATAAAATTCCTTTATAAATCAATTACAATTAATAACTTAATTACATGCCAAAATCCAATTTATAAGTTAATTATTTATAAATCATTTACTTTATAAATTCATTTATTTTATAACTTCACAATTATAAATCTTATTCACTTATAAACTCCATTTATAACTTCACTTTAACACTTATAAAACTCGTTTTATAATTCCAATATTTTAATTTATAAAATATAAATTTTATAAATCTTCTACATAAACCATTTATAATAAATCAAAAATTCTCATTTTATACTATTTCACAAATTAGTAATCTCCACATTTCAAAAATCATATTCTGATTATATTTCCCAAAAATCATAATTTTTATAACATAAAAATTATTACATTTATTTGTTTAAAATAGTTTCCTTCCTTTATAACAAATCAAATCATATATTTTAAAATCGCTTAAAGATCCTTTTTTATTTGAAATCATCACTTTAACATTTTTAAAATTCCAAAAATAGGCCCAATGCTGCAACAACACCAAATACATCAATCACGGCATCCAAAACATCATATATCATATGATAACAGAATATATTACAATATCTGTAAATAAATCAATACTGGTGAGGAATCCAGTTGGATCCCTCCAACTTGTCACCTACAATAAATATACATATTAGAATATGTGTACGATGTCCGCTTCAAGGCAAAGGCGCGTACAAAGGGTCATCCGCTCATACACGGGAACGTATAGGGTCATCTGCTCCACTAGGCAGGTATATGTCCAAATACCAATCAATTTATAGATAATATATCATATATCATCCAAACAATCATCAATCATCATAAAAATATTTATTCTCACTTATATAAAAATATCAGTGAGTCAGAAAGAGTGAGTAGTACTCACATTGCTTGTAGTCATCGCGATAGCGATTTATTCCAATTAAAATTAAACGAGCATTTAATTTCAACAAAAATTTTCACTAGCTCAAATAAATCCAAATCCAGCTCCATAATGTAGTGCTCGTCCATATTGACCCAAAGCAATTCATTTCGTGGCAAACGGACCTCGTATGAAAAAGTTATACATTTTTAAAGTTTATACAATTTTATAAATATATAATTTACAAATTTATTTTAGTTTCAAACCCTAGATTTGTTCCAGGCCGTTCAATTTGCTTTGATCGCATCAGGGCGACACGAGATTGCTTCTTCCCCATCTTCAAACTCACGTATACATTAAAACCCATCGACCGTGTAACAACAATGTATTTTGTGATTATTTTAATTGCATATTTTAATTATTTTAAATTGAATTTTTGATTTGAAAACTTTATTTTATTTATTAAAATGAATAAATTTTGTTCTTTTAAAGATAAATTTTGATTTGTATGTGAATTATAATTCCAAACATGAATAAATAGAATATTTTCCAAAAATGTGAATTTTGGTCAATATGGTCAAACTTTGACTTTTAAATTTAAAATTTTAAAATTTTAATTTTTTTAGTTTTATCTTTATTATGAAAATAAATAAAATTTTAAGTATACTGCTTTTCGTTTCATTGAAATCCAATTAATATTGTGAAAGTTATGTTTTTTACACTATTGTATGTAAATTGTTTTATTTAACAAAATTGTTTATTTTAATTTATATAAATAATATTTTTGTTTGTCATATCATGTTATAATTTGTGTATATACGTGTAGCATGACATGTTATGTATTTATTTTATTTTTTTAGAACATTTTAAAGTGCAGTTATAATTATTCAATGTTCATTGTATATTGTTTACAAATTTTAATTCTAGTTTCAATTTAATTAACTATTTTATTTATTTACTATTGTTTTCTTAGGAATAATTATTTATTTTATTTTTCATGTTTGTCTTTTATTTAATTTACTAAATTTTATTTAGTTTATTTTGATTAAAAGAAATGGAAATTCTAAGAGACAAAACCCTTTCATTTTTCCTTGTGCCTTTTCATTTACCTTTGCCTTTTCATTTGCTTTTGCCCTTTCATTTTGAGTAGCCATCCATTTCTTTTTGCATTGCCGTGTATTATTTCTCATTTTCATGTGAGAAATCTTTCTCACTTTCAAAAGTCACGTCTATCTTCAATAAAAAAAATGGTAATGGCTTCTTTCTTCCTTTATCTTACTTTTCTTCTTCACATTGATTTTTCCTTTGCTCCTCTTCAAGCTTGCTCGACCTAGCTTCTACCACCATCACCACCGACCACCACCTCATCATCCATGGCAACACCATATCCTTCTCTTCTGACCATGACAGGTCGTGACCACCCTATGGAGAAATCACCACAAAACTTTGCAAAATTCCTAGCCTAACCCCTATTTCCCATCACCACTTCATGCTATAGCCTTGGCAACCACCGTTAGCTCCACCACCAGCCATGACTTGACCTGACATGACCTATGGCCACTACCTTCAGACCTGACCTGACCTGACATGACCATGGCCGAGCCTAGATTGCACCAAAATCCATCTTTTGGCCTTAACCCTTTGTATTCCTCCACTGGTAACTCCTACCTCTTCACATCCCATTGTTTTGCCTTCTTTTTGCTGACCATTGGATAAGCATTTCAAGTCTAGACCTGATCAAGGCTGAGCCTATGTTGAGTCATGGTCAAGCAAAGTTTGATGAAAAGCTAGGTGATGTTCTTTGTTAATTCAAAATTCCAATTGTTTCAATGTATTTTGTATTGGATTCATATGTTTATATTATCTTGTTTATTTGTTGTACACAAGATCATCATCAAGGCTCTCCATTCATTCAAATCAAAATTCATGCTGTATCGTGCTTTCTGGAATCTAATCTATATGTTTTGATTTGCTAACTCCAGCTTGAAAAAGTGAGTCCTTCTCACTCTGACATTTCTACTTATGAAATTGTAAATTGATGACACGTGTTTAGTAATTAAAATGTTATGCAAGTTAATGATTATATGATATGTTATTCCATGCTATTACCATGTTAACTTTGTTAGTTATCACTTGACATTTGATAAATGACATTATATTGTGACATTTACATGTTAGTGTATTTGTTTATATTGTTTATGCATATGTTCACACTGCAAGTTCCCTGTTAGAATAGAATCACTATGGGTTGAAATGATACATACCCAAACGGACATTAGAATAGGGAAAAATCATCATGAGCTGAAATGATAGGCTCAAGTGATTTTTATTATATTTTTATTTGACTTGGGATTGCGGGTTTGAAATGATAGAACCCAGGTTTTCTTTTTAAATTGCGGATTGAAATGATATATATCCGTATCACTTGACCTAGGTTAGAAAATTATATACAGACCCCGTGGTATATTTTTAAAATGATTTTTATATTGATATGATTTTTAAAGTATGAAATTTTGATTTAAAAGTATATATTTTATGGTTTTGAGAAAGCTAAATATTAATATTTGAATTGAATTTAAGTATGTAAATTTGAAATGAATGTGATTTTTGACTTTAAATTATATTTTAAAAATATAAGTAAATAATAGAAATTAAATTTAAAGTTTTGAAATGATATTTGAAGTAAAATGTTATATTTTAATTAAATTTATAAGTTAATAAACAGTGAAATTTTGACTTAACAAATGAATTGAGTTTTTAATTGGATATTTAATTATAAAATTTTGTTGTGATATGTTGAATTTATTTAAATGTGAAATTTTGAAGTCTAGAAATATGATTTATAAGTTTAAAACAACAAAAATTTGAAGTTTTAAATGTTTCTGAAGTTATAATAAAAGTTGAAATTTTATTAACAGCACTTTCAAAATGTTGCGGTCTTATGACATCATTTTTAATTGCTGTTGTTTTTGAATTTAACTATGTTGAAATAACTAAATATCTATTATGGCATTTTATAAATGCCGTTGTTCCTAAACTAAACTATTTTGGAGACTATAAGCTACGATAACACTTTATAAATGCTGTCGTTGCTATAATTTGACAATGTTTTGAAATATTATAGATTTTAACACCATTTGAGTTATATTTTAAAGTGTTAAATGATTTAACTTTTGGAATTGATTATTTATGAAATTTAAGGAGTTTTGAATATAATTTAATATTTAAATTTGATTTTTTATGGAATTTAAATTGAATTTGAATTTTAATTAAGGTTTACTTGGTTATGTGTTAAATGGAATGAATTGAAATGAGATAAATGAAATTTTGAGTGAAATTTTGAATGCTTTGTAATGATATTTGGAATAATAAATGAATGACTTATTTGACTTAAAAATGATATTTGAATTTTAGTATTTGAATTTGAATCCAAATAATGATTTGATAATGAGGTTTTTAAAAGATATGATATTTTAATGATTTAAATGGTTTTGAATGACATGATCTTCATTTTGATAAAGAAAATGAATTTGGAATGATATTTAATTTTAATTTATTTGACTTTGATTTATTCGATAAATGAACATTTGAAGTTTATATCAGTATGAAAGGATATTTAGTCTACTTGTAATTTGGTTTATTTAAATGATATTGAGTCTATTAAGTAAATATTTTAAAACTAAATATTAATAATTGAATTTGAGATATATGAAATTATAAAGTTCAGCTTTAAAATGTGGGATATTAAAGTTTTGAATTATATCAAAGATTTGAATAGTTCATTTTGTGGATCAAATTTGTATTTGAAATTGATAAGATTTGAAATGGTTTGTTAGGAAAATAAATTGAATTGAAACCGATGGTTTGAATTAAATTAAATTTGAAATTTGAAATTTGGGATTAATTGAATAAATTTGTAAAATGTAAAGAATTAAAGGAATGTTTCTTGATTTCAAATGTATGATTCCGAAAAGTTATGATTTTCAAAGTGTAATGATTTCAAGTATTCTGGTTTCGAAAGAGTTATAACTTTGGAAGTATTATATTTTTGAAAGGAGAATATATGTTTGCAATGGAAATGATATCGTATTGATTTGGATATAGTTTTGAAATAAAAAATGTTTTTGTTTTCGAAGTATAAACTATTTTGAAAGAAATATAGTTTGAAATGAATGATTTGATTTTTTGATGTATAAACTATTTTGAGATGATCACGGCGTTATAATAACGATTGGTTGTTAAAGAGACCGGGATAGGAAGTTGTCGTACTCTCTGCCAACTCTGAAAACCACTTTAACAACCATGTACGCGGTGGAGATTCCAGAATGAAGTAGGATGGTGGCGACGATCCTATTGAGGTATGAACGTGGACCCGACTCCCGTGAGTTGGATTAAGGTGGCTAAAACAGGAGTGATCTCGGGCCAAAAGGGGTAGCTCCTCTGGTCGGGCACACTTCTTCGATACTATACTCTTAATTGTGATTGATTTGATAGACATCCTCCGATTTTGATTGGGAGTGTGTTCCGAGGTGGGCGTAGTGGTTGCTACGTTACCACCAGCCTGTGTGCGTAATTGGTATATCTATCCTGGCATTGCCTCGTGTGCCGTGTCACCTACCATACCAAGCCTTACTCGAGTTTCTATTTGTGTCGTACCAATGGAGTATCTTCTCATAGTCTCCCGATCAGGAGATATGCAGGCACTGTATAGATTATTGGCACTATTACGTGTTAAGGGCTATATGGTAACCCCTTAGCGCTATTTTAAAGTAAGTTTATTTTACTGTAGACATTATTATAATAGCGCAATATTACTACGTAGTAAATAGTTTAACGAATCCTTAAAGAATGGGCGATCCCAAGCATCCTTTGAGTTACTGATGCATTTTGTTACTGTTCACTTGAGTTGATTTACATTTCATAAGTATTTATGTCCTGACTCGAGTGTTTTGTGTTTTGCTTTATGCTCGAGTCGGACTGAGTGATTCAACATTCAAGACTCACCTTTGGAGTTGGAGATTTTCTTGAAGATCCAGCCATCTATTTTTCTTTCAGTGGCCTGTGATTTCAGTGATGTATTCTGATTGTACCTTATGTATCTTGTTACTCTTTTGTTGTATCTTTTTTAACTCGATGTATCATATATATAAGTAGTAGTTCGTGAACTACTACCTCTTTTACTTCCGCTGCATTATTATTTACTCTGTAACTGTGATCTGTGATTATTTATTTACTGTATATTCTGAGATTTGCTAAATTTAATTTACAACTCGGTATTTTGAGCAATTCAAGTTCGACACGTGCGGATGCGAATGGTTGAAAATATTGGGTCATTACAGACCGCTACCCATCTATGAATTTTCGCAACTTATAAGAGCAACTTGAAGACGATCGAACAACGGCCTTTCAAAGCCAACCACATGAGCAAACCACGGCATGATTATGGTCGAACTCGGTTGCACGTAGGCCGAGAAAACCAAACCCATAACATAGACAAATGCGATCCCCTAGCCTCCATATCGAGCCTCCATTTCGAATCTCCACCGTTGATCTGATAGTACTCGTTGCCCTCTACGTTTTTGCAGTTGAAGATTTATCGTAAGAGTGGATGGATTGGAAGATAAACGAGGAGGACCGAAATGAAATTTTGGCCATTAAAAAGCTTAGTGGTGGCTTGCCTTAGGTCTTTAGGGTTTAGTGAAAATAAAGAAAAATAACGTCCTTTTATAGAAAATTAGACGATACTATTCATCCAAAAAAAGTTGAACTCGAAACGAAGCGTGCCGCCTGTCGTTTATAATGTTTCACCCCTATTCCGAACATGATGGAATATATATCAGAAGCCAATTCGACCGTATTTGAAAGATATGTTTTCGAATCAACTATTTTAAATTTAAAATTCACTTAAACATATTTCTACGCGTTTTAGCTTGCCCCGGACAAACCGTAAATCTGATTGACACGAAATATGAAATCTTACAATAATATAACATTACGGATCCAATGAAAATGATTTCGTCGAAATTCGAGACTGTTTGAAAAATGGCTATTTTTTACTTTTCAATTAAATATTAAAATATTCAATTTCTGTAAATTTAACTTTTAATTCGATTTTAAAAGTTCTTTAACATTGTTCTAATTCAAATATAATTTATTAAATTTTATAAATCATTTTAATTCACATTAAATTCAAATTCCAATTATTTCAGAAATTTCAAATATTAAATTAACAATTTAATTATCCAATTAAATCGCTATATTCAAAATATTATTTATTCAGCTTATCAAATTTACTTGGGAATATCTAAAATCAATTAAATATACGAATATCGAATGATGGAAATTCTAGGTCGTTACATACTCCTCGGCTTAAAAGAATTTCGTCCTCGAAATTACCAAGGAAGAAAATGTCACAAAATCTATTAACTATTCAAAACAATTTGTTCAAACTAGATATCAAATTCATTTAACCTTTTAAAATTTTCCAAAATCCATTCGTTAAACTTCTTACAAAAACTTTTCTAAGTTTTCAAATCTACTTAGTTATCTTTTAAAACCAACCAATACCATTTAACTTTATAACTCAAAAACCAAAATTTTAGATATCAAAAGTTTTCCAAAATTTTCAAAGTTTTCCAACGCCCTAAATTTTCAAAAAAACATTGACCATAGTCTCCTTTGCGCTGTTCGATCATAGTAGGATCACAACATATATATATATATATATCACAAATATACATCTCATCTTCGAGGATGAGGCATCCCAAAGGGAAAAAAGTGTAAAAGTACGATATGTAATCTGAGATATATACCTCTTATATTATTAGCGAGCATATACGGCTAATATAGCGCGAAAGCGAGCTCCAAATGCGAAGCAGGCACCATACGCACCTATTAAACACTCCACAAACAAATGAGAAACATGTATATGTGAAAGTTATATCAATATACAACATATACCAATACAACAACTATGTATGCCAATATAGCAAATGCAACCAAAAGCAACAAATTCAACCATCAAACAACTGTCATCTAACTAACATCCAACAAACCATATCTATCAGTCAATTTATAATTAAATCAATATACCTTCACTTCTTATTAATATTCATTGGATTGATTTTCAATTTAAATCACATTTTGATTCATTAATATTGGATTTTACTAACATTCATTCATTCATTTTCAATTAGTTTACATTTATTAATTCATATTCCAATTTGTTCACTTCCAAATCAAATCAGTTCTATTTAAATTCACTTAACTACCAATTTGAATTCAATTATTAGCTTTCTATTTTATTAATTCAATTCCATATGAATTTCTTTTCGATCAACTAACAACAAATGTATATCCAACATAACCAAATTTATTTACTTTACTTACATTCAATTTGGTTCCACACTTTTAATTTCAAATTGGTTTAACATTCAGCTGACTTTCATTCAATTATTCAATCCACAAACTTGTTAACTTAAGTTTTATTCAATTCTTAACAACATCATTTCTAATGTTGATTCATTTTACAATTAAAGTTGAATTTCTTTGTATAACTCAAGTTCACATTCATTTAATTCACTTTATTAATTTACTTCGATACCAAAAATCAACTTTATCTACATTTACTTTCACTTACACAACTTAAGTTCACTACTAATTTAATTCAAATTCTATTTTATTTAACTTTACTTAAGTCAAATTCATATCTCTATTCAAATACAGATTTTTATTGCTTAACATAATTGTTTAACCATTTTAACAATTGGTTTTACTTGCATTTTCTCACTTTATAAGTTATGCAACTTAAACTTTCAAATTCATATTATAATCACTTACCACTTAAGTTTAACTTTATTTCAATAACTTATCTAATCTGGTTCAAATCCAATTCAATTTATTTAACATTCCTTTAGTTAAATTTCAAATCATATATCTATTATATTAACTCAAATTTTATTTCAACTTTACCAAAGCTGAATTTTTATCATTTCATATTATAAGTCCAAAACTCATTTCACTTATATTTATCCATTTTAACTTGGATTTTAAATTCAAATTTTTTTTATCACAACAAAACTTCAATTTCAATTTACTATTGGTAGCAAATCCATCACATAGAAACTCGAAAATGATACTGATGACGCTGTAGTTATCACCCTTATTTTTTCCCAGTAACAGTAGTGAATTCAGTGCTTTATATTCTTTTAAAAATCCTTTTATTTATAAATCACATTTATAAATCTTTCACTTATATAATTTCATTTATTTCACTTTACTTATATAAGATCATTCCAAATTTCTTATTATCTTATATAGATTTATAATAATATAATCTCTTTAACTTTGAAAAATATCTTTCAAAATCAACGGGATTCAAAATTTCTAAATTAAAAAAAAATTATTTACAACACATATTTGAAAATATATTCATATAGTTTCACTTCTTATATGTAAGATTATTTCACAATTACAAATCATTTTGATTATGATTCCCTACTTTATAATTCATTTTCTCATACAATTTATTCTTTTACAGTTGTTTTTTTTTTATTTAAATTATTCAAACAGCTTTTATTAACTTATATATATTTTTACATTTTCAAACAACCAAACAATCAATTTATATACACTATAATAATTCCAAAAAATTATTTCCTTATATATAAAATATAATCGAGGTAAAATTATTTCATTTACCCAATTTAAAATAATACTATGTCGATTTGCCTCGTTTAAGTGTTTAGAAATCCCTATCGATAATATGGCATCCTACATACCGACCAAAATTCACAAACAGCTCAACGGATAAGCAAACACAATATAAAATATTTTATATTCACTAACAAATACACTCTCATATACATAATACACTCAAACTCAATCTAGGGTGCTACTATCCCTATCTATACTGAGTACACATCAAAGCTTAGGAATATCCATAATCTAAGCTCTAATACCAGCTGTGACGACTCACAAATCGATACCCTTTTAATCGTCAATAATCCACACATGTCCGACCCAAAAAGCACAAACCGATGGAAAGTTAAGAGAAAGAAAAGAAGAGAGAAGAAGAGAAGAGAAGAAAGAGAGAAGATTGAACAAAACAGAACAATACAGAATCTCACCTCGCAGCGGAAAATATATACTATCATATCAGTGATCTTTACAAAACAGAAACTGTATATATACACACATCAATCAGAGTTCAACAATCAGTCAATAGTTATCAGCATGAGCAGTTATAATAACCCGTCCTTACAAATGCTGATAGTTTAAAACAACTAAGCAATGCAATGGATAATCAATCAAATACGGATGTACGAAAATGAAGATCTCTAGCTCTCCTACTGAAGCTCCAAAAGCATCAAATCTAGACCTGTAAATATACTTGATCTGACCAAAGCATTGAAAGGGAAGAACGCTCGGATCAGACTGGTAAACCAGCATGAGAAACACACTCAACTGAATTTATTAAGTTACCAAAAATTTTCCTTAGTTTTCAAAACAAATTATCTCGTAAGACAAGTCCACACATAAATACTGACATATTTTTACCTTACGATAAATAAAACATCTCATATCAAACTCGTGTGATATTATATTGGTGTCTAGTATAAAATAATATTCAAAATAAACGAAATTGTTACCATTATTAAATTCCAGCATACTAGGCTCTATAAATAAAATGGCAAGAACGTAGTGGAGTTTGGAATTCCATACAAATGACCAGGTAAAGGGACTACCTTTCGGCAGTATATCTCTAGAAGAATGTACCGAGAAACCATCACAAAGTTTCTCTACCAACACAAGACCGACCTACCTCTATAACTAGATGGTATCGAATATATCATCCTCCGGTCGTTACCGACCCTTACTGAGGGCCCTCTAACATACAAACCACAATAATCAGATATACGATGTCATAGCGTGCAAAGATATATCTAGAAGAGGATGATCATACCCTAATGGGAGCGACCTACATAGCCTTGCCGCATCCAACCCTATTTTGGTCATTTTCGGTTGATGAGGCTAGAGATAATGATTACCTTTCACAATCACATATCACATCACTTAGAATGCCACACGGCCATTTCCGTTGACTACTAATTGCCTTACACAAAAAACAACCCTTAAGCTGATACGTCTCAAGGAGGGTGTTAAGGTAAGAGAAGTTGCCTTCTCCACCACCAATGATGTACGTTTTTAAAACACCAATGTACGTAATCTATAGAAATGTATTGTCAGACAAAAATCCATACAAGTTATCCAGAAACATGACAAACCGAAGGTACTGTCCTATCACATCCTATCGGGAAATCCCTAGGATTAGTAGCGAATAGTCCTTGCATTGGATATTTCATAATAAAGTGACCATTGCTACTGGACGTATATTGGGATTTTAACCCCAAACGATCAACAACCAGTCCCCCACTATGATAATATGGAATATCAATATCATCACAAGCAACTTGTACAATTCGTCGCTTATACGTTGGTTCGAAGTGGTTTTCAGATAAATCTGGTCCCGGTCTCTTCGCACTAACAACGCAAAAGCGTTTCTCAACCTCACACAGAAACTAAGTCTCATAGACTTATCACGTTTCTAACTTTCAACTTGCTATCCTTCGGCCAAGAAGGAAGCTCGATAGATTAAAGTAATACTCGGCACTATACGAATCAACATCCTCAACACAAATGATAATCAAGCCTATACAGAAGGCTACGTACTAAGGGTACGACTAAATAGTTCCCACATTAACTCGAGGAACTAAAATTTGGCTAAGTTTGATAGTCGTTATGTAACTATCAAAAGAAACAAACAAATATTTAGCATTATAACAATCACTAGGCCCTTTTAATTAATCTTTTATTAATTAAACCATTTACCAAATATTCACTTCAAATTATCTTTAAAAGGATATAATCTCAAACCATTTCAACTTTTCAATATTGAAAAACATTTCCATATACTTATTTAATAATAAGTAACTCACAAATCAATTTATTTTCAACACTTAGAAAATATTGCATATACTTAAATCACGATTGAGTATGTATTTTATTCTTTAAGGAAAAGATCCTTTTAAACATCTTATTTTGGGTCAAAATAAATGTTGCGTAAAACATCGTTACGACAACCCAAAATCAATAGAAAAGCGATTCAATAATAAGATAGACATATAAATCCCAATTCTATACAAAAATATTTCCTTTTGAAAATCATTTACTATAACAACAATGTTATAGTCCATCATTTCCTTACTTCTCGAAAACGTCTATTTCAACAATGAATGTTGAAATCTATGGTTTCGATTCTTAACAAATATTAAAACAACTTTAAACCCTTTAACTTCAACTAAAATATCACTTTCCAGAACATTTCTTTAACTTAATATATTGTTCGCTGTCAAAAATTGTGAATATAAATCGTTTTCCAAATTCAATGTTTCTACACGTTTATTAAAGATAATCCACTGTCTAAAAATTGCAAATATAATTCCTTTAATAAACTTCCATATTTAACTTAACAAATTCAATTGATTTCGGATTTATTAAACAATGTTTATATATTCCATTTATATTTTATAAAAACTTCAATAATTCCTTTATAAATCAATTACATTTAGTAACTGAATTACATGCCAAAATCCAATTTATAAGTTAATTACTTATAAATCATTTATTTTACAAATTCATTTATTTTATAATTTCGCAATTATAAATCTTATTCACTTATAAACTCCGTTTATAACTTCATTTTAACACTTATAAAACTCGTTTTATAATTCCAATATTTTAATTTATAAAATATAAAATTTATAAATCTTCTATATAAACCATTTATAATAAATAAAAAATTCTCGTTTTATACTATTTCACAAAATAGTAATCTCCATATTTCAAAAATCATATTCTGATTATATTTCCCAAAAATCATAATTTTTATAACATGAAAATTTTAACATTTATTTATTTAAAATAGTTTCCTTCCTTTATGACAAATCAAATCATATATTTTTCAAATCGCTTAAAAATCTTTTTTATCTGAAATCATCACTTTAACATTTTTAAAATTCCAAAAATAGGCCCAATGCTGCAACAGCACCAAATACATCAATCACGACATCCAAAACATCATATATCATATGATAATAGAATATATTACATTATCTGTAAATAAATCAATACTGGTGAGGAATCCAGTTGGATCCCTCCAACCTATCACTTGCAACAAATAGACATAATAGAATGTGCACAATGTCCGCTTCAAGGCAGACGCGCGTACAAAGGGTCATCCGCTCATACACGGGAACGTATAAGGTCATCTGCTCCACTAGGCAGGTATATGTCCAAATACCAATCAATTTATAGATAATATATCATATATCATCCAAACAATCATCAATCGTCTTAAAAAATATTTATTCTCACTTATATAAAAATATCAAGTGAGTCAGAAAGACTGAGTTGTACTCACATTGCTTGTAGCCGCCGCGATAGCGATTTATTCCGATTAAAATTAAACGAGCGTTTAATTTCAAAAAAAAAATCACTAGCTCAAATAAATCCAATCCAGCTTGGTTCCTATAACGATCTTATAATGAAATTTAAGTAGAAAAACTCAATTTTTGCAATGGTACAAGTTCCGTTGTTTGCTTCACGCGTTTGTAAAAGTTACAGATTAAACCCTTTTAAGTAAAATAACCAATTTGTTATTACAAAATGGCGTCTCTTCAAGAAAATTGGCCGAATCTTTCTTCGTCTTCGTCTTCTTCTCATCAAGATTTTCGAGCATCTTCTTCTTCGTATCCTGCTACTGCTATTCCCAATCATCATTCTTTTCCTTATTCGCATGCCCAAGCCGTTAGGAATCGTGCATTACCTCAGTTCCAAGGCCTTTCTCGTTCTTCAAATTTGAAATGGATTGATTCAAGAAAGGGGAAGAAATTCTGTTTCAGATGTGGCGACCTAAACCATTTTGCTTCATCTTGTAGAGACCCCGTTCATTGTTTCTCATGTGGCAAATTTGGGCATAAGAGTAAAGAATGCGTGATTAAACCATATTCCTCTGAACCTAATTCGAACCAGACTAATCACGGCTTCCCTTTTGCTATGAAATTCTTGAGGCTGAGAGGTGTTCTTCTAGATCATCTATGGGATAATAAGGATTTGGGTTTTAAGTATCTTGACGATTTACTTTTTTCATTTTAACAGCATTAATGAACCGAATATTGGTAGGGATATTGGGCAAGATTTGGAAATCCGGAATTATTCTTTGGTAAATCCGTTGTTGGTGATGATAATTCCTCTGAATCGATGTACAACAAGAAGCGTAAATCTTCTCCTGCTCAGGTCAACCATCGCTTTCAATTTGTTCTCAAATACTTGTTGTTAAGGGGTGTTTTGATCGATTTTCTCTGGACTAATAAAGATTTAGGCTTAAGCTATCTTGATGAACTTTTCTATCATTTCGACATCATCAACGAGTCGAACTTTGAAAATGGTTCTGATAATTTTTGTAGCTCTCCAGAATTTATTGATCAACATGAGATTTTGATTGCCAAGCCTGTGCTGCCTGACATTTCTTCTGTTGTATCTTTCAAACCTAATGTTGATGTTAATGAATCCAATCTGGGATTTGACCCCATTCTATTTGATCCCGCTGTCTCTTTATGTTTGGATAAGTATAACCCTCTGAAAGTTTGCGAATTTGTTGAAGCTCTGGATTCTCCCTTTTGTTCTGTTCGAAGGTGCACTTCCAAGCATCTAGACAACTTCGAACTTCCTCTGTTCAACAAATACGATTGTCTATCAATGAATCCAGATGAAGTTAATCAGGTTAGTAACTTGCCATCCACTACAGAACATCTTGTTCCAGCTAATTCGTGCTTTTTGAAGAATGATGGTTACCATGTTTCGGCTGCTAATGATGACAGTAATGACTGTCTAGAGAATTTCTTTTTTGTTTGTGATTTCTTATTTGATCAAGTCCAGGAACTTCATGCAAATTTGGTTAAAAATGATATTCTATTGGAGATTGATTAAATTTCTTCTCTGGACAATATTTTGTGGCCTTCAATTCCTGTTGTTACTTTGCCTATTGAATCTGATAATCTCAAACAGATCACCCAGTTGGAATCCGACTTCAGCATCAATGAATTGTTGGATGAACTAGAGGTTTCAGTTGAGTCTGATGTTTCGACTCCTTCAGATAGATATTGGTTAGTTGATTTTCGCGATGTTTTTCTTTCTTTGGAGCAACATTTGGAGGTTGTGAATTCTGTTGATACCGAGCATTTTGATGATATGCACACTGTCTGCGTTGTGCATGATGCATAGATCCAGGCTTCTACTGATGCAAATTGTCCCTCATTTTCTTCTCAGAGAGTGTTAAATCAAGATGCGACAAGTTGCCCTGATGTTTTTGCTGCTCCTAGTATCTATTTTGATAGTGATGCTTGTGTTATTGGCATAGTAGAATCAGTTTCCCCTGTTGAGCATTTGGGTGTGAATGTTAATCTGGTTATTGGTGATTCTTTAGATGCTGGTGGTTTTTCTGTTAACTCAGAAGAACATTTGGAAGAGGTGGCTGTTGATGTTGCTTTTCATGCTGAGTCTCATGTGTTACCATTGGATGGTTCTTCAGATCAGCTTGTAGCTTTTGTTCCAAAGGTTTTGAAATCTGATGGGTTGGTTGATATGTTTGGCTCTGCTCCTTGCTCTGCTTCGCTGAAGAGAAGTGAGATAACTGGATCAAGTGCCACTTGTAGTGCGACGCATCCAAGTTCAGATCAGCATTGTTAGAATGTTGGAGCTTCAGTGCATCGTATTTCTTCTTCGAAGAGAGGTAGATGTAGAAAGTTTTCAACTTCTAGCGGGTTGGTTCGTCGTAGTGTCAGGATTCGAGGCAGTTTCTCTCAGTTGTTGGGTGAGTTTCCTGGTTCGAACACTGTGAGTGGTGTTTCGGAATCAGGCTCAAGTACGCATTTTGATTTGGGTAGCATATATTCATCTTATGCTCTGGGTGACCTATCAGCTACTGATTTCAGTCAGTTAGCTAATAGTTCTGCTTTTATTTTCTCTGACATTGAGTTAGATCGTGAGTTTATTAGAAGTAAGGAACTTGATAGGGCTAGATCTATGGGCTTATGAGAGTCATTAGTTGGAACATTAGAGGTTTGAATGACCTTAATAAATGTGATAAAGTTAAAATCTTCTTTAAAGACTTTTCTATTGATATTTCTCTTTTACAAGAGACTAAAATAGAATGTCCTGAATTTCGTTTTTTTAGAAGATTGGGTGGCTTTCGTTTTAGTAAATGGGTTTTTCTTCCTTCGGTGGATTTTTCGGGGGGTTTAATGATTGGTTGGAGAGATAGCCTCTTTAAATTAATGCAGTGTATTCAAAAGCAACATTCTTTACATATTATTTTAATTAATCTAGCTGATAATTCTTTTTTAAATATTTCTAATGTCTATGGGCCTAACTCTAAATCGATAGACGGATTGTCTGGAATGAATGTCTCGAGTTTAGATCTCTTGCACCCGGATCTTGGATTTTGGGGGGTGATTTTAATGTTACTCGTTTCTTTGGGGAGCGTTCTCCCCCGGAAGGAGATTATTCGGCTATGGAGGAATTCGATCAATTTATTATTCATTCTAATTTGATCGAAATTCCTCTATCCAATAGAGTTTTTACTTGGAGCAATAATAGGGATTCTCCCTCTTTTGCTCTATTAGATAGATTTTTCGTTAGTGATGATATTGAGGATAAATTTCCTATCTATAGAGTGTCAGGTTTACCTTACACTCTTTCAAATCATTGTCCCATTATCCTTTCTTATGACAGTCATAGAATTATTAGTAGAGCCTTTAAATTTGAAAAAAATGTGGTTTCTAGAACCAGGTTTTTCAAATTTAATCATCAATAAATGGTCTTCTATGAGTTTTTATAGTTCTAAGTATTGTGACAATTCAGCCAAAGCTTTTGTGCTCAAGCTTAGAAAACTCAGGATTTTTCTTAAAAACTGGAATAAAAATGTTTTTGGTAATATAAAAATTAAAAAAGATAATATTCTCAATGAGTTGCTTAAACTAAATAAGATTGAAGAATCTAGACATTTAAGTTTAGGTGAGAGAAATGTTCTTAACAACTTAAAAAATGAACTTAATTCTATTCTTGAAAAAGAGGAAGTTATGTGGAAACAGAGATCAAATTTTCAATGGATCAATGAAGGCGACAATAATACCAAATTTTTTCATAATATAGCTAATAGTAGAAAACGTAGTAATACAATTAATTCCATTTTAGTTAATAATGTGGAATTAGTTGATCAACGCGACCTCAACAATGCTTTTACTGATTATTATAAAGATATCTTTGGAAATAAAATTAAGCATAGAGTTAATGTTAGATGGAATGATCTTTATCCATCCGTCTCCAACATTAATCTCTCTGATTTAGATGTTCCTTTTACTGAAGAGGAAATCCGAAAAGCCATTTTTGATTTACCAGGAGATAAATCTCTGGGCCCGGATGGATTTCCTATTTTCTTTTATCAATCTTTTTGGGAGGTTTTAAAATTAGACTTAATTTGTATGTTTAATGAATTTTATAACGGTAATCTCCAATTAGGTTGTTTTAATTTTGCTAACGTTATTTTATTACATAAAAAAGTTGGTGCTAATACTTTAAAAGACTTTAGACCCATTTCATTGATTAATTGCTCTGTTAAAATTATTTCCAAAGTTTTAGTTAATAGACTTAGTTTAAAAATGAATGATCTAATTGACTGTTCTCAATCAGCTTTCATTAAAGGAAGAAATATTACTGATGGTGTAGCAGTTGTTCAAGAATATATTAATTTTTGTTGTAAAAATAATATAACTTGTGCTATTTTAAAATTAGATTTTGCTAAAGCCTTTGACACGGTAGATTGGGATTTTCTTATTGATATTTTCCTTGCCAGAGGCTTTAGTAATAGATGGATTAATTGGATCATTAACTTGCTTAAAACGGGTAACTCTAGTATTATGGTTAATGGTGTTTTAGGTAATAAAATTCAATCCAAGAGAGGTTTAAGGCAAGGGGATCCTTTATCGCCCCTTATGTTTAATTTAGCGGCTGATGTCTTTTCTATGATTATTAAGAATGCTGTTAGCAATAATCTTTTGGGTTCTATTGGTAATGATATTTCTAGTTTTGGTTTGTCTGTCCTTCAATTTGCTGATGATACTTTGCTTTTTTCCTCCCATCTTCCTAAACATATTATTGCTCTCAAGTTTATTCTTTATAGTTTTGAACTTTTATCAGGTTTAAAAATAAACTTTGATAAAAGTTCTGTTTTAGTTTTAAATGATTTTGATAATGTAGAAAATTTAGTTGCTAATACTTTAAATTGTAAAACTATGAGTTTTCCTTTCGACTATCTTGGTTTTGTTATCAGACCTTCAAAACTTAAGCATGATGATTGGTTAATAATCATTGATAAAATTAAAAATAAGATTACTAATTGGAATGTGAGATTCTTAGCTAGATCTGGTAGATTGATTTTGATTAATTCTGTCTTATCAGCTCTCCCTATCTATTGGATGTCTATGCACCTTTTTCCAGACTGGGTGATAGATAAAATAGATAAAATTAGAAGGGATTTCCTTTGGAGTGGTGATAATCCTAACAATAGCATTAAATGTTTAGTTAATTGGAATACTATCTGTAAGTCTAAAAAAGAGGGTGGTTTAGGAGTCATTAATTTACATAATATGAACCTATCTCTTCGTGGTAAATGGTTATGGAAATTCAGAGATACTAGTGACAATGCCATTTGGAAGGAGACTATTTCTAATTTCTACTATAATGGTAGTTATAATCTCTATCATATTAGTCCTTCGATTTATAGTAAATTATCTTATTTTTGGAAATCCATCTTAAAATGTAGTGATATTTTCAACTTAGGTATTAATATTATTGTTCATTCTGGTAATAATACTTCTTTTTGGCACAATAGTTGGATTTCCTCTACTCCTCTTAAGTATGAGTTCAAAGATTTATATGATATTTGTAACTTTAAATTTGCGTTTATTTCTGATGTTCTTAACTCTGAAAGTGACCCTCCTTGGATTTTCAATTTTAATAGTATTTTAGTAGGCCCTACCTTTAGACATCTTTATTTGCTTTATGTTAAACTAAATCTGTATAACATTGACAATGATAATGACCAAATTAGTTGGGAGTGGGATAAGAGTAAGAAATATTCTTCTAATTCCTTTTACAAATTTATTAACTTTTCGGGGGTTTCTGCCAATAGTTTTAAATTTATTTGGAAGTCAAATGCTCCTCCAAAATCTAAGATGTGGCTCATCATTCATGGTAAATTAAACACTATTGAATTTTTAAAAAAGAAAAATATTAATATTGATAATAAATGTTATTTTTGCAACACATACTCTGAAGATATTAATCATATTTATTATGAATGTTTGGATACTCATTTTATTCTTTTAAAGACCCTTAATATTTTTGAGTTTAATATTAGCTCTAGAGTTTCTGATTGTTTTTTCTATTGGAACTCTTTTAGATTTAGGTTCAATAAGAATTATAGATACTTGCTTGATTCTTTATTCACTATTCCTTGCTGATACATTTGGTTTGAAAGAAATCAAAGGATTTTTAATAATAAAAATCAAATTATAATAATTTGATAATTTTAATTTCAAATTTCTGTTTAAATTGGATTTCTAATCCCAAATATAAATTAGCCAAAAATAATTGCTTTAAGGATTACCTTAATAAGGTTAGAAATAATATTAACATATTCAAACTTAATATCAATAATTTTACTTCTATAAATACTTATATTAATCCCTTTTCTGATTTAAATAATGTTCATATGTTGCATCATAATTCTCTTACTATTTTTGGCCCATAAATTAGTTTCTTGTTTTGTTTTTTCTTTTTTTCTTATATTTTCTCATTCTTAGAATTGTTTGTTTTTTGTTCTAGATTATACTTGCTTTAATTTACTCTTTGGCTTTTACTCTCACATATATGTATATAAATTCTATTTATATACATATATGTGATTCATTTTAACTTGGTTTCCTAGTTTTGTTACAGGTTTGGTTTAGATAGGTTGCTGCTTTTTCTCTTGACTGGTTTGCAGGTTTGCTTGCAGCTTTATTCAGGTTGGCAGGATAGCTTTTCTCAGGATTTCGGATTGCGTCTGGCATTTCTTTTGTTTACTCCAGGTCTTCAGTGTGGAGTTTTTTCTTTTTGGTCCACCTTTTGGAGTCCTTCTCTATGGATCATCTGAGGCATTTTCATTGAGTTTTGTGCTTTAGTATTTCGGATTTTAGATACCTCTAACACCCTATTATTGGGCGGTGGCCTTGCCGGAGCTCGGTATTAGGGTGTAATGGGTGGTGGCTTTGCCGAAGCTCATTTGAGGGGTTTCTTTTTCTTTATTTTTTTTAGTTTTATAGTCGTGCCACCTGTCAGGCATGTTGGCAGCTCCTTATTTTTTGGTATATATATAGCGCTCCATGTGTGCTCTCCTCTTTTATTATAGGATTACACATTCTTTTCAAAAAAAAATCCCAATCCAACTCCATAATGTAGTGCTCGTCCATATGCACCCAAAGCAATTCTTTTCGTAGCAAACGGACCTTGTATGAAAAAGTTATACATAAAGTTTGTACGGTTTTATAAATATTTAATTTACAAATTTATTTTATTTTCAAACCCTAGATTTGTCCCAGGCCGTTCGATTTGCTTTGATCGCATCAGGGCCGCATGAGATTGCTTCTTCCCAATCTTCAAACTCACGTATACGTTAAAACCCAATGATCGCAACCCATCTATGAATTTTCGCAACTTATACGTGCAACTTGAAGACGATCGAACAACGACCTTTCAAAGCCCACCATGTGAGCAAACCACAGCATGGTTCTGATCAAACTCGGTTGCAAGTAGGCCGATAAAACCGAACCCATAACCTAGATGAATGCGATCCCCTAGCCTCCACGTCTAGCCTCCATTTCAAATCTCCACCGTTGATCTAATAGTACTCGTTGCCCTCTACGTTTTTGCAGTTGAAGATTTCTCGTAAAAGTGGATGGATTGGAAGATAAATAAGGAGGACCGAAACGAAATTTAGGCCATTAAAAAGCTTAGTAGCGGCTTGTCCAAGGTCTTTAGGGTTTAGTGAAAATAAAGAAAAATAACTTCCTTTTATAGAAAATTCGACGACACTATTTATCCAGAAATTTTTCGCACTCGAAATGAAGCATGCCGCCTGGCGTTTATAATGTTTTACCACTATTCCAAACCCAATGGAATATATATCGGAAGCCAATTTGATCGTATTTGAAAAATAGGTTTTCGAATCAACTATTTTAAATTTAAAATTCACTTAAACAGATTTCTACGCGTTTTAGCTTTCCTCGGACAAACCTAAATCCAATTGACACGAAATTTGAAATCTTACAATATATAACATTACGGATCCAATGAAACTGATTTCGTCGAAATCCGAGACTGTTTGAAAAATGGCTATTTTTACTTGTCAATTAAATATTAAAATGTTCAATTTCTGTAAATTTAATTTTTAATTTGATTTTAAAAGTTCTTTAACATCGTTCTAATTCAAATATAATTAAATTCAATTTTATAAATCATTTCAATTCACATTAAATTCAAATTCGAATTATTTCTGAAATTTCAAATATTAAATTAACAATTTAATTATCCAATTACAGCACTATATTCGAAATATTATTTATTCAGCTTATAAACTTTACTTAGGAATATTTAAAATCAATTGAATATACGAATATCGAATGTCAAAAATTTTGGGTCGTTACAAAGTATGGCTTCGACCCTATAGAAACCTTTTGTTTCGACTCGGTCCTTTCGCCTATATACAATTCACTTTGTACCAAGTCTTTGATATTATGTGCATTGGTTTCGATAGTGATGGAGGCGGAAGTACCCAATCAAAAGCATGGTCCGAAAGTGGTGAAACATGTAAAAAGCCTGTAAAAACTGATTTTTAAATTTTTAAAGTAAATCTTTTCAGTTAACCTGCCTTGCTTGTCAAAAAATGATTGGTTGCTAATTTCTTTTCTAAAATACTGCCAAAATTTTAGAAATAAACAAATTAAATTATTTACAAAATGCCCCTTCTCCTTTTATAAATATATAAAACATTTAAGTCTCATATCTTAAATAATTTTATATACTTATTAAAACATTTAGGAAAATTCTATAAAAAATTCCATAAATCATTTTTAATATGTTTTCTAACATATATAAATTTTAGACCCAAAAACAAATATAATTTAGCCGTGAATTATTTTAAATCCTAATAACCATTTTTTCACTAGAAAAATAATAATAAATCCACATTAGTTCAGAAAATTATAAAATTTGAAACCCATCTCTAAAATATCATTTCTGATCGTATACAAAAATTGCAAGGCATTTGGATGTTTAATAGAGTTTTCACGTTAAAACATATCATAAAATCCATATGAGATAACATAAATCATCAAAAAGCATATATCCATTTTAACAATAAAAATCATGGAAAGTGACTTTGCTAAATAATTCAGATTTCATCCTAAAACCGAAAATAATTAAAACATGAGACGTAGTCATAATTCACCTTAGCTTTGTGATTGAGGAGTTAAGATTTGAGAATGGATTAAGTTGATTTATCTTCTCCCTTTAGCATATCTTTCTCTTGTTTGTTCTAGTGGTGGGCGGCCTCTATGTTTTATTTTTGACTATGAACATATGCAATGAATGTATGTAAGGGTTTAGAGTGTAAGAATATACTTATTCCTATTTTACCCCTTATTTATTTTCCATACCTCTCAAACTTTAGTTCCCCTTTACTTCATTTGTTATATGGCACGGCTACCCCTTAGTTTACAACAATCTCAATCTCTTAATCATTAAATTATTTTATTTTATTTAGCTAATTAAATGTCCTAAATAATGTTACCCAAAATTAGGATCGTTACATGATAATACTTGGTTATTATCATTGATTAATTGGTTGTTTAATTTAAAAGTTTAATACGAACACTCGTGAATTTAGTTCCATAATTTGACTATAGGGTATTCAATAAATAATAATGTTGGTTTAAGATTAAACGAACTTATTTAAGATAAATAAATCTTATGAATAAGTTTAATATAGTGATTTTATAAATTGGATTTATAACACGTGCTTTACAAAGGAATTTTTGAAAATTTAAATTTCGGTATTTTTGACAGGATTTTCAAATGATTTTTTGAAAAGGAATAATGAGAGTATTATTTCTAAAATGGGATTTTGAAAACGAAAAAAATATTATGATTAATTGACTCGAGTAGCTCGAAAGTAACTAAAAATGGGCAGGAGATGTGTTTGGATGGTAAACACTTCTCTTAAATATTCGCTTCTTGTTAAGGAAATATGCGATACTATTGGCGGTACCCAGTTCCTTGGCATAATTTTGAGTTACTCAATCTATATAATTTTCTAAAGTTAAAAGGGATAATGTGAATCATTAATTGATAAATTAATTAATGGTTGTAAATTTTTATCAAAGTGTATTATCTTAATTGATAAGCATGGGTATGCTTTGTTCTTTGAAAGAAATGGTTAAAGTTATTAATGAATAATTTTAGGTTTGTAGTAAAGGATGTTTTAGCAACATTTGTTTTTAAACCCTTGAATGACATTTTGGAAGAAATCTTATGGGTGTATTTAGATCTTTAATAATGGTATTTTAAAGATAATGACAAGTATTGGAATATTTTATATAAGGATAGAAAATGTTTTATGTATATAGGGGTTTGTTACAATAATATTTTGGTAATAATTATTTAAATCTCTTTGATTATATTTTAATGTAAGTAAAACTTGATAAGTAAATTATGAATATACTTAAAACATTGAATAAGTATATGAATACTTTTAAATATTGAAACTGGTATAATTGGATAATTAATAAAAACGAGTACTGACTAATAAAATAAGTCTTGATTAACAAAAGAAGTTTTATTGAATACAAAGGTGTGTGCATTTAATATTGGTTAAAATAAGGAAATTATAATATAAGGGGTATATTATAATAAAAGGCAAGTTATCTTTAACTTGAATAATTTCTTTTAAAGAGATATAAATGTTAGCAAATAGTTAAATACAAAGAGGCATCTTTATAAAAATGTTTGAATAAAGAATTAAATTTTTATGAAATGTTTTCATTAATTTTTTTTAAAATATTATCAAATTTATATAAAGTATGTGGATTATTTTGTTGCATAATTTGATGTAAGATTCGAGTACAGAGCTTCAAAGTGTTTACATCGATCCAAAAAGGATTTATCACTCGCTTCATTGATGGTGAACATCGATAAGAATTTATGGTCAAAAACTTATGTTTTCTAACATAGTTGAGAGCTATGTAAGGAAACCAAGGGTTTTGATCTAGAAGCCTGATTAGAGTTTTCACTAGAGGATCGGGGGATCAAGGCTAGTTCGGAAGGTAAGTTATGAACATAAATAAAAGATCGTATCAAATATAGCGTATGGATGATCTGTATACATCATATGAATATAAGTTTTTAAAAAATGTTTTCGTCAAACACTTTTGGGTTTTTTGTTTTGGGGTAATTTCAAGGTCGAAATTCTTTTAAGGGGGATAATGTAACGATCCGTAAGTTGATCACTTTAATTAAAGATATTTAAATTATTTTAAATATTTAAATATAGATTATTTTTCATAAATAATCAAATTTTAAGTGATAAATAATAATATTGAACTTATTTTGGAAGAATGCTCACAAAAATATTTCCTTTGGAAAGATATACCGATAAAATGGTAAAAAACCGTTTATAATTGAATAAGAATATGAAATAAAATCATTTATATATTTTTTTTGAAGAATGTGCACGGAGTTGGATAATACACTTATAATTGAATAAGAATATGAAATAAAATCAATTATTATTTTTTTGGAAATTAAATGTATTTATGACAACATCAATTATGCCCTTATACTTAAATATCATTGTATGAATTTAAATTAAGATTTAATGATTTAATATTTATTATAATTATTCAAATAGTTAATTTTAAATGATAATTTCATTTTAAATAGTGATAAAGTGATAATAAATCATTTGTAATAATTTTATGAAGATATACAATTGATTTAAAATTATAAGAAAATTCGTATCACTTTATTGATATAATTGTTTTTTGTAAATAATTGTTAATATTAATTTATATGGTTTTATAAATAAAATGTGATCATTTTAAATAGTAAAAAACAATAAGAGATTATTTTTCAAATTCTATTTACATTCATATGCAAACTAATTTATAAGTAAAAATGTGACTAGGAATCGGTTTTTCGATTTTCAACAGTTTAACGAACGGAAGTTGTTCAAAATTGTTGCAATCTTATTTATATGTCATATGTACACATATATAACATACATATTCACACACTAACATACATATGAGTACACACATGCATAGATATACATATGTATATGTATATACATAGAAAATTTACATACACACTTCAACACACACACACACACATATATCAAAATATTAAAAACTTAAAACTTAAGAAACCAAAAGCAACCATCAAATCATATTTTACAAATTATAGACATATTGGATAGTACATGGAAGACAGGACAAGAGGGGGTGATCATGTGGAGTGAAGTATGAGGATGTGGGTTGAAGGCAAAAAGGTATTATGTATTTAGATTTTTTTTCTAAATTTTTCCTATAAATACTAACCCATTTCTTCATAAATTCTAACAATTATTCTTCATCTTCTTCCTCTTTCTTCAAGCTATTTTAATGGATTCTTATGTTTGAAAAATTTATAGAGAAAATAATTACAAAAAGAATTAAGTTATTAGTGTGTGTGTGTGTGTGTGCGCGTATTAGCATAAGCATCTCAAAACCACTTCAAATCACATCCATTTCTTATAAAAACTCACAACCACACCCATATCAATGCTTGGCCAAGCCCTTCCACCTCCTTATGCTTAGGCTGTGACTACGCTAAGGCCAAGTCATCCAAATCTTAGGAGCTCAATTCCACGGATTTTAAAGCAACCGTAGCGAAGCTATAGTCGGTTCAAAGGTAGTTCAAGCCAAAACGAAAGTGAGAAGCTCTATTTATAATATGATATATTGGATAATATATATGTTTTGTTACGCTTGGTTATGATGATTATTTATCAAGTTTTGGATGTTGATTATATGTTGTTTGATTGTATTAATACAAGTCACATTTAATACACGTCGAAAATCATAAAGGAAATCACTTTCCTTTAATAAATGAAATGGCGTATTTGAGATTACTAAACCTCTTTAAAAAATGGTTTAAAGTGATTTAGAAATATTTTATAAACATTTTAAAGGGTTTTGATAAAGTTTGAGAAGAATATGGAAATTGAATTAAAATAGGCACATCATGTAACAACAGTTCGCGATTTCACACCGCATAGAGTTAAATTCATTTAAACGATGGATTCAGGGTCGGAATTCCTTGTAATAAGAACTTTACGAGTACTTATAATCAAAGTTTTCAAACAAAAGAAAATGATCAATATTCCGTTTAGTAGATTTTGAAATATTAGTAAAAATAAGTTTTTAAAATAATCGCAGTTTTACAGTTCGAAATCCATAAAGGGATTTCTTTTATATTGATATTTTTAATTCTTTAAAAATATGGAATAAATCCTATAAATATTTTAAAATTCTTTAAAATATATTTTAATTATAAAAATATATTTATAAATAATAAAAAAGTTGATTTGACCAAATAAGCTTTGAAAACACTATTTATAGCACTATTCGCAGCACTTTTTGCAGCGTTTTTAATAAGTTTTGCAAACAATGGTTTTAGCTTAATTATTCTTTCCCAAATCTTTTTTGAATCTTTTCAAATAAATAAAAGAGTAATTTAAAGATGATTAAGAGGTTTAATAAATGAGTATGCATAAACAACTCGTACATTTGTTCCATTTATAAGTGTCATAGAAAATCCGACTGAGGAATGGAACAGATCGAAATGAAAGCCCTGATGCTCTAAAATAATTAAAAGTAAATTAAGTATGTTAAAATATTTAGAGTTGATCGAACAACTTGACCACCTTATGAATGACAGAGAGGTAGTCTCTAGGCTTCGGTCCGGGAAACCAGTTGCATACCCTCCTTGGCTACCCAGACTGGCCCGATGGAAGGGATAAAAAAATTATTTAGATAGAAAAAATTCCAAATTATAAAAGGTATAATTTAGCAAATTCAAGCAACTTGGATTGCATAAAAATAATCTTCTTATAATTAATATTAAATTATAAAGGCGGAATCCGTACTATACGTGGAAGTTAAAAGGTGATCTCAGCGTTATTCAACGGATAGTAAAGGTTGAAAACGAAAAATGATATTGATTAGAATTAGTATAATTTTTATTATCCTATTTACTCAATCATGTGTTATATAATGATTTATGAAAATGATTTTGTAATTCCAAAGTTAAAAAGAGGTTTAATGATTCCATATATACTGGAAAGAATGGTTGAAGATATATATCTCTAAAAGATATTTTGATTAATCAATCAAAGAATAATTCCTTGTTCACTTAACATGTTTTTATCGATTATTAGTTTGATGGAACCGAGGTCGAATTTGGGAGATTCTTATGCGAAGACCACTTCGAACCAATTTTCGTGTTCAAAAATAAAAGACATGGGATGATATGATTTGGAAGATGGAATTTAGAGCTGCTTGTTAATGGCCCTCGGGGAAAATTTTCCTGTATCACTTGTTAGTGATGGCAGTTCTATATTTGAGTTTGATGAAATGACTTCTTGCTACTAATCTAAGGGATAATTCCCGATAGGATGTAGTAGGAAAGTTCCTTCGGTTTATCTTGTTCTTGGACAACTTGCATGGACAAATGTCTGACGTTGTATTTCTAATCACATTAATTGATCTCTATAAACTTATCATCTGTTTGGTGTTGGAGAAGGCAACTTCTCCTAGCTTAATACCCTTTCCTTGGACATATGAGCTAAGGAGTTACACATTTGTAGAAATCAGTTGTGTGATCATGAAATGGAAGTGTGACATTTAAGAGAAATATATGTTATGTGAATGGTAACCAATACCTCAGGCCTCATCGCTCAGTAATGGCTAAAACAGGGTATGCCGTAAGGCTATGTGGTTCGTAACCATAAGGGTGTGATCATCACCTTTCTAGATAACCCTCTATATTTCGAGTATGTGATGTATGTTATGAGACATCTTGAATAGGTCGGTACCAATCGAGGTGATGACATATTCAGTTGATATTCAGGCCATGTTTTAGTGCCAAATAGAGGCAGACCGGTCTTGTTGGATGTGGAGTGTTGTTTGTGTATCCTTGGTACATTCCTCTAAAGATATACTATATGGAAAGTAGTCCTTTACCTCTATATTGTATAGAATACATTCCTTAATAAGTGCCTTCGGACCTATTTGTAGAGCCTACCGTATCCAAAATTTAATAATGGTAACAATTTATACTAAGGTTGATAATTTTACTTGTAAATGTTTTTAAAAAAAGAATGTCGCCAAAAATATATCCCTAGATTTTACATAGCAAAGATTTTGATTATTATAAAGTAAAAACTCATTCCGTGTTTATGCGCGGCGTGGTCTTATGAGATGCCTTTGTTTTCAAAAATGCATATTTTGAGTTTCTCACACCAGTCCCACGACTGACCTTGAGTTTATTTTCTTTTCCCTTAAAACTCTGGGGTGCCATAATTTTCCGGGGCAACCAAGTATTTCAGGTTTGACTTGAAGTAATTTGATGGAGCTTAGAGCCGAAGATTTCTTATAGATGGTTACCCTTTCCCTCCCCACTACATTTGTGTTTTTTTGTTTTCAGCATTTGTGAGGTTGGGAATTTACAAATATCTAGGTTGAACTTAGGATAGACTCTGATAAATGTATTTAAATTTCCACTGTAAAGATTATATATTGAAATAATATGTTATTCAATCCATGAAAGATTCTATTCTGTCTATTTTTCTTTCTTACCTTTACAGAACCGCCTCTCCATCATTTCGATTTACAGCACGTAAATATAGAGGATGTATTAGTTTCGATTATTGAAGGTCATAGAAACAGGTCTTTACAATCACATAATTGATCAATACTTAGTAAATTATGTTTTAAATTTTTAACTAATAAAACATTCGTAATAAGAGGTGAATTAGATATACTTTGGTTCTCACATCCCCTTTTCCAATGACGTATCATTTAGAGTTATTTCCAAAAATAGTGGAACATCCATACGAGTAGTTAATATTTGTTAACATGTCCATATTCCCCATCATATGCTTAGAGAAGCCACTATCGAGTATCCATTTTCCTCTCTTTTTATTAGATACTTGCAAAAAAATATTTAAATGATACTGGTACTCATTCCCTCTGTTATAGTTCTAAGAGTTAGTCTTAGGGGGTTAGAATTCCCTTTGAGAATGAAATTTGAATTCTTATGGATATTAGAAATAAAATTCTTTATATATTTTTCTCTTGTCAAATTGTTGTCAGTCTTTGGAACCCAAATATTAACAGTCTAAGACTTATTAATTTATTTACTTTGACGGTTATCTTTCTTTTTGAAATTAGCATATAATGAACTACATTTTTAGGGTTAATCTAAACTTCTTTTCTAAGTTTGTTATAGCCTGCTCCTTTTTTACTAGAAGTAGATTGTGAAATTTCTATAATTTTAAAAAATCCTCTTTACCTTTATTAGAATCAGAAGAAAAAAAATTTAGTAATGTTTTCTATCTTAGCTGTAAGACCATCTATTTACAATTCTAATATTTTATTACTAGAATTTAAGTTTTGATTCTCTTTTGTCAATACATTATTTCTATTTTTCTGAGTTTCTATTTCCGTACTTAACATAGTAAGATGTGATGATATATTAGTAAAAGAATCCTGAGATTTTACTAACTCCTCTTCTAGTATTTTCTTTTCATCTCTTAGCATTACAACTTCTAGTTTACTTCTATTCAATTTTCCTAATGTATCTTTATATTTTATATTCAAGTCTTTTAGCTTATCTAATAACTTATAATTTATTTCAACTAGATCATCGAATGAGAGTTCGCGTACATAGTCATTAGTAGCCTAAAGCATACATTTGCTTATTCGAAGTCACTGTTACTATATGACGAAGATGACGAGTCTAAATCATCTCATGTTACTGAAAAAGCTTGCCTTTTCTTTTTATAAAATTTCACACTCTTATTTTTGAAATTATTTTTCTTTCTCTGGATTCTCTCTTAATGTGACTCATTTTATCACATTCACCACACTTGAGTGAGGGAGTTGACAGATTGTTGTTATTATTTCTGTTGTTGCCAACCTTCTTATTCTTTTTTAGCTTCAGAAATTTCCTATAATTTTAGCCTAAAAGGCAATGTCATCACCATCTTTGTCAGAGTCTTCATTTTTTGCTTGAAATGCAATTGATTTACTATCTTGAACTTGTACCCATTTTGCTTGTAAATTCACTTCATATGACATGAGGTTTCATATTAACTCTTCTAGTTAATGGTTGAAATGTCATTAGCTTCTTCAATAGCTAAGATCATTCGTTCCCACTCATCTGTTAAAGAGTTTAGGATTTTTGAAACAATATCAAAATCTCTATGTTTTTCTCTTAATGCTAAAAGTGAATGATATATGTCATGAAATTTAGAGTACATATCATTTATAGGTTCATCTTGCTTCATTATAAAATTTGAAATGGATTTTTGTGCATGGAGATATTACTTTGTCTGAATTTATTTGTACCTTCATGAGTTATTTTAAAAGCATGCCAAAATTTCATTTGTTGATGTGCATATACTAACTCTATTAAACTCATTGTGCATAAGCAGTGGTGGGTACATTGTACTCTTTTTGAGAGATATTCCAAGTGTCGTAGCCATTCGCTTGCATATTCTTTCTCATCCTAGTTGGCCAATAATTGTAATTTAGTCTATTAAATAGTGGTGATCGTGCAGTAGACTGAACTTTAACAAAACTTGATGTAGTATTATCCATATTACTTAAATACCAAAACTTTGTTACGATTATATGATTGCCTTGCTCTGATACTAAATGTAAGCTATGTAGATCGAGTAATATGATTATATCTATTAAATAAAAAATTATATCAAACTGGTAGTATACAATATGCAAAAAGTAAAGTGCACCAAAGATTTTTTTTACTGGTTCGAACTTCCCGTTCTACGTCCAGTTCCAAACTCCATCTGTATTTAAAACTATTTCCTAACTTAACCCAAAGGAATAGGTTTTGCAAACCGTCTAAGATAACATGACTTCGTACCTAAAAAACTTTAAAAGTACTTCGACTAATAATGGTAGTAAGATTCTGACTTATTGTGTTCTAGATAACACATATAAGCCTATTGAGTACTCCCTTCCTATAATCTCCTTGACATGATAAGCCTATTGAGTACTCCCTTCCTATAATCTCCTTGACATGATTATTTGAACATGTAATTGTAAGAAGTAAATCATTGAGAATATTTTTAAATCGCAGGTGCATGTAGATTTAGAACGATAGCAAGAAGTTTTTAATTAATATGTGAAATCTCAAATCTAACAATAGATTTGAGAAGTTGTAAATCAATAGTTGCAAGCAACTTTTGGAAAAGAAAACCTGAATTTCTGTAACGAGTTACTTCTGTTTGTCAGGTTCAAATGTCTTAGTAAAAGTGACCAGATGTCTAAGTAAGCATAAAAATTACAGAAAGTGCAAGAATAAAAAACAAGTGTTTACGAAAAATCCAAACGCCTGAATATAAACTAAAATGCTCTTTTTTATTTGAAATCTTACGGATGTCTTTTACAAAAGAGACGGACGTTTGAATATGAACTATTTTGTTCATTTTCTTTGAAATCTTAGAATTTCTGATTTTTGACTATTTTGTTTTAAATAAATATTTATTGAAAATTGATTCATTGTAAAATAGGTTTTAAAACATTTTTTGTATGTGTGTAATCATCAAACTTGGAGATTTTACATAAAATCCAAGACGACAAAAATAATAGATAGACTCTATTTTTCTTCTTCAATTAAGCTCGTTTTTTACGCCGATCGTCAAATCTCCTTGCATATATTCCTACATAATATAATGATAGTGTATATAGACGAAAATATATAGTTTTCTCATTAAAACCAAAAAGGCAGGATCTAACAGGAATAAGGCCTTAGTGACAACCATGTGTCTAAAAACAACATCACGTTTAATAGAGGTGTTGTAATACCTTAGTGGTAACCATGTATCCAAAAACGACATCATGTTTGATAGAGGTGTTGTAAGCCCTTAGTGGCAACCTAATTATCTGCTCTAAAATATCAAGAAACTTAATTAAAGCCCTAAGAGGTAACCTAAAATGCCAAACCCTGTCTTTAAAAGTAGTAAGACTAAGGCCTGTGTGGTAATTTAAATTGGATTGACTATACAAACTAATCAGAATATGTGAGAAAGAAAAATCTCAAATTTATGTTGAAATAGATGACTTGATTTTGATCATGATATGATGTTTGTTACATAAAATGATGTAATTATTATTGATTGAATTAGTGAGGATAAAAATCCATTCCATGCTTCGAAGGCGTGATCTTGCTATAGGTTTGTTATTTAGAGTAAAGTATTACTCATACCACGATTTATGTTTACCCCATGTTTTTGTTATTACCTATGAAATCATAGGTATTTATGCAAGAAGGCTGGGGTTATGGTTTATATAGGGTTTTTTTTAAGATGGATAAAGAAGTCGAAGACAAATGAGGAAGCTTATTTGCTAATAGAAGTTGTTCTGGAATTCTACTCTTTTTAAAACCATGATATATAAATGTTCATGTCGGCATCATCATATGTCAGGCATCACAATAACATTTATTTTTTGTTATATTTACCCTTGCATGGGCATGAGTTAGGTTAATGAATATGTAATGACTTTGTTTAAGACAAATTTATGTAATGTAATTTATGTAATGGAGTTTTTGAAGCAGACATTTGGAATTAAGAGATGCAAAAGAAAATGTAAATAGAAGCACAGATAGTATGCTAACTAATGACTAGGGAAGGGAGGCAGCCCCGGGAGTTCATGTGGAAGCTGGTAATAGGATGCCTACCCCAGTCGTAGGAAACATGGATATGAATGCGGTCTTTCAATAGTTCTTGGAGAACATAGCACAACCGCAAGTGCCATCGCCAGTCTTAGAGGCCCGATGCATCTAGTTAGAGAGGGTTTTTCTTAAATGAATAAGGACTTACAAAGCTTAAGAGGAGAAATCCTGAATGGGACAAAGCAAGCCTACATTGAGTCTTTTCAAAAAATCCTTCAAGGTCTCTTCAGACCTTTAGTACATATTGGACAATGACATAGAATCTTTTGGTGGATTGGTGTGCACTTAGAACTATTCAATAAACTTGTTAGCCAGCTGATCAAGTGATGAAATGGATCTGAGTTCGAGTCAATTAAACCACATCGTCGCCATCTCCTCGAGGAAGATCAGGAAGCATCTATATCTTACAGCGTTTGTTGCATGGGCACTATCCATATGCCACCCATACTTCAACGGATGTTTCCTCGGGTCGGTTAGGCCTTCGAAACTTGGAATAATTGGAATCACGAACTTCTTTGGATACTTAGCCTACAAATTGTCCTTAGTGAATGAGGTCCAAATTGCAGCTGAATCCCAATAATCATTCAATTTCTGTTAACTTTGGAACATTAGCCTCTTAATCATGTCGGTAATGTATTCTTCATTACCTTAGACTTAGATGGTGATCATCACAAACATCCTCAAGTGTTTGACTAGGCAAACGGTATTGATTAATAAGATGAGTCTAAGCACCTGTATTCTATAGGAGCAATTCATCTAGTTCCATGATTATGCCTTTTCGAACTGTGTCCCCTCCTAGCTAGCTTACCAGTGTTGTTCTAAGCAATACTAACCTACGAACCGGTAGTTTTCCTTCTCTAACATCAACATCCACATTACCCTGCAAGTTGTCTTGGAAGTTGCTTAAGGTCGCTCTCTAGGATCTTTTGTTATCAAAACGTTAGGACCAGTTAGTACTAATCGTTGCAGGTCATGGATCAACCATTCTAGCTTTTATATCTTGTTTCTTTGGTGTCCTTGCTTCCTTCCATCGCATTTTTGCTTTCCATCTCTTTGATTATGTTCTAACGAAGATGAACTACCTTCATTGGAATCTGATGATGACAATTTTCCATAATGCTTCCTATGCCTTTGAAGTTGTTGGTACATCATTGCAAAACTTTTCTTTATCTTCTCCATGATGGAATTCCTACTCTCCGACATGTTCTTGTTCATCTTATCCATCAACGACCTAACTCAGCCTTTGTCACTATCTCCAATGCACATCACTTCTAGAAGCCATCTCTCCTTATATCCAAATGCAGACTTTTCCAATTCCAAATAATAGCAGACCCATGCTAATGAAATACTTAGATCTCACTTTTAGACTTTAAAATCCAAACTGAAAGTAAAGATCTATGCTTGAGAGTAATCTTTCTTAGTGAAAGCGCCAAATAGTTATGCTCAAATGGGAACAACACTCTAATTAAGTAAAAAATGAAAAAAGAAATGAAAAAAAGCATTAGAAAGTAAATAAGAACAAAATTTTTAAGGTAATTTAGCTTGAATCTTAAGCCTACATCCACTATCAACCTTATTACTGATTACTTTTTCAAAGTACAATTAGATTACAATAATGTTATTGCTTAAACCATTCAGGAATGAATTTAGAAAAAGTATCTATGCAAAAATATGTAAGCAAATAAGAAGTCCTTCCTAGTCCACAAAGATTGGTATTTATGGAAGAAATAGACCACCAAAAACACTGGAGTCGGTTTAAACTAGTTACCACCTTCAGATCTAAAGTTTTAGCAAGGAGAATCGATCAGAAAACAAAATATCACAATTAAAATGGTTTGGTCCTGATTTTTACGGTTTGGTGCCAACCTGTTTCTTTGTTTCCTTTTATATTCTTCTCTAACTTGATACTTGCAACCAACATTGCATACATAGGTCATACTAAGTACCATGATAGCTTCGCAAACATTCTAAATCGGTACCGATCAATTCCTTTATTGGGGCATCCTTCCTTTTCTTCCATCTTCATTCCTTGGCACTTGGTTTAGTTAACTACATCAGTCTCTTGTATAAATCAGTAATAATCCATATAGCCTTTTCTGCACTTAGTCATTTCTCTTGAGTCCCTCGATCTTGATATCTCTTCCCACACTTGAACCTCTACTATAGCACACAATAGTCCAAATGCATTGAGATATCACTTGGTTCAAAGGCGGGTAACACTTAACAATAGAATTTAGTGGCACCACCTCAACTAAGTTCTGAAAATTTGCACCAGCGGGTACCTGGCTCGATGTAATAGACTGGTTTAACCCCTTAGAAAATTTAGTTGCCTTCTTCACTGGTCTATTAATGAGGTCCATGCCATATTGTGCTAGCTGATTGAACTCATTAACTTACTTCTTGTCACTACGGTCTCCCTTCTTCATATGAATGAACTTATCAAGCTCAAATCCTCATTCAGCATCCAATATAAACCCTAAATACAAAGCTCCTCTTACAATCAATCCAAATAATCTCATTCTGTCTCAGTTTGACATTATACCACCAATTCAAGGCATCCCCTTGAGAATCCCATGAAGCCAACTGCCTTTTCATCCTGTCCTCTACGCCTATTATAGAAAATATTCTATCATAATTCCTTATCATTGCCATGTCTCGAAAATAATTCAGTCCCTAAAAAATTCTTTCCACTCAAACTCTGGAGATACCGACGCAACTTGGAAAAATATAAAGCAGGCGAAGGAGTGAGAACTGCCTCATATGCCTAAGTTGCAGGTCCTCCATTGGGGTTAATTTTAGTCTGACCACCTGCTTGAAGAGACAAGTGGAATCATATTGGAATTATTAGCAACTTGCTTAGATAATAATAATTATTACTAAAAAAATTATGTAGGTGTATCCATATTATTCTTGTATGTATAAGTAAAATTTTAAAATATATAAGTATGCTCTCTCAGTACACGCCTAATCCTTAAGGAATTCTAAACCTAAGCTCTAACGCCAATGCAACTATATGCACCTTCAGACATACAAATTCATGCCTAGAAGTGACGTTTGAATTCATGTCATGCCAAGTAGTATGGATTGTTGGTTTTAAAATGGTAATTCATATGATACAGAGATAAATATAATTTCTAAATAGTTTTACTTTCAAATCTCACATCGGAAGGAACGAAATAAAAATAGATGAAAATAATCAACTTATTTTTGTCTTTAATCAACATTAGTACAAGAAACAAAAATGATGTTCCTAATAATATCCATCTATAAAAGTAATAGGTGTCTTATTAAAAAGTACAATAAAATACATAGGAAGTAACAAATAAGTAAAAGTAGCTTTGAAGCAATTGGTCGTCTGCTCCATGTATCTCATTATCATCATACCATCCTACTAATCCTATCTTTCTATAACATGTGTAAAGAGGGATAAGTAGAGGGGGTTGGACATAGTTTGGTGAGCAACAAACATTAGCGGTGGCACGATCCTAATAAGCAGATAAATTGTCATTTATAATCTACACAACCAAATTCTGTTTACTTGCAGATGTGTACTATACTAGACAACTTAACCAATAGATAAAAATAGGGTAACAACCTATTATATACCTAAATCTGATAGTAGCCCACATTGATTTCCACCCGAAGGGAACTCCAAATGTTGGTAAAGATAACAATATGTTGAAAATACAATCCCAGTAGTAAACTATTTACGACGACTGCCCTACACCACCAGCACCCGATATAACTAAATAGTGCGTTGCTACAGTGCTCAATTAATGTAGGACGATCATCAAGGGCTGAAAAAGTAAATAATTCACAGAATCTATTATATATCACACAACGCATAGACTAATATATAATATACATCAAAGATATAAAATAGAAGAGACGGTAATAGCTAAGTGAATCAAATATTAGAATACAGATCCATAGAGTTATACAACAGAGTAATAGAGTTTATACAAAACAGAACTAAACTCAAATAACTATCTTGGAACAATAGTAATAAGAAGACACTGTTAAGCACCTTGTTGCATAGTGGAATAAGCAAATGAATCCATGTATATAATATGAGATAGCTCTATCTTGCTTATCCCCTGCATAACTACTGCACTGCACTTAGAGCTGCTATCTAGTCTACTCATTTAAAAGTACCCAAGATAATCAAAAGCAAAGCATAAAACATTAGGTCGGACAACAGTCTAGCATGAGCGGTAAATGAATCTTAAAATACTATACAAGTCGTTATAGTAAAGAACAGGGGTATACGAACCATACCTGATCTGTCCCTGCAAATAAAGAGTTACTATATGCATACATTATTTGCTACGCTACAAATATAATAAAGGTATATTGCAAATTATTTATGATGTCCAGGTATCCTTGTCCCCAATACTTATCTCCAATGACATCCCCAGAGTAGAAGAGTATGGAACAAAATGATTAAAGTTGTGATGACCCTGAGTCGACCTTCAAAAATCGGCACCATGACCCTCCGCAAGTCAACGACGACAACTCCGACCCATACGACCACCCAAAAACCAAAAATCGACAGTCATTCCAAATAGAGCCAATAATCCCCAAAAAAATGGAACCCACACTTCTACAAAATCGCCTCGACACCGACAACCTAGGCTGCCATCAACCATATCATTCAACCCCGAGCTACCACACAACATTCTGCATCAAATCCCCTTGGACCAATCGCTTACGATCGACTGTGGGTGACGTACGAGCTCCTCAATAACGTCGACTAAAACTGCTACTTAACCCTAATCCAACCTCGCCTGAACTCCTCGTGATCAATAATTTAAGTAATCATTTTTCTAAAAATTACCAACCCACAAGCTACCTTTAACATTAATCCCTAGCTTCAATTTACCATTGATCGACAGCAATTGACAATAATGCAAATTTTGTTCAATTCGAGGTAACATGCTAATCCCAAGCTTAAGAATCTTGAAAATCTTATCAAAAATCAATGTTTCCTATTACGAATCGATTCATGGAATCCAAATTTGAATTCGTGATAACTGATTTTCCTATTCTTGAATATATGTTACTGTAATTCCAATTCTTTTAAATGTTTGCTAAATAAATAACTTGAAATTATTTTTAAATATCATAACACACTTGTACACACAATTCATCTTTAAAGATCTTAACCAATCATTAATTGTGTGACGGTATATTGAATTTTTATTCTAGGGATTTGAATTTTTTCCTTTTTTCTTTGTACAGGTTTTAAAAACCTGTAACCAAAGACTGAAACTACACCCAATATTTTTCATATGTATATAGATTTTTTTTATTCATGCAAACATATTTATAGCATTACTCTAATCATTCATCACATACCACAAAAATATAAACATATAAGAGTTTAAAAGGTGATGTTTGCTCACCTGTGCTTCAGAAGACAGAAAACTAGAAATTTGAACAACTGGGAAATGATATTGATTATGAATTTGAGTGGATCAGTTACTTGCATTTGATTGAGTTGCACTAAAGCTTGATTTTAATTGATGTCAGGTTGAATCACTTGTTTTGTTGCATTTGCTTGTCCTGGGTTTGATTTTTGTTTTTCTGAACTTCAATTTCCAGGTTTTGCAAACTGAAGATCCAGGTTGAAGATGCAAACCATTTTATTTGAGCTTCAGTTTAAAATGATCTGGAATTGATCTTTGAATTTTGATTTGCTTTTCTAGTTTTCTATCTTTATTTCTCAGGTTTGATTTTGTTTTGGGTTTTCATCCCTTCTCAGGTTTGTACATATTTATTGCATTTGATTTCCCAGGCTTAAGATTTTTTTCTTGTTACTGGTTTAAGCTTCCACGGATCTTTGTTTTGAGAAATAAAGGTGGAAGAAAAATTGACGAAGCCTGAATTTTTTTCTTATACATTATTTTACATTTTAAATTTTTAAGAGAAAGAAATTTGCCACTTGTCTTTATTTGTTAACACTTGTAATATATGATATTAATTCCTTTACACTTGTAAATGTTTGTATATTTATGTTTGAATCCCTTGGTTAAATTTATTTATAAATTTGTTCTAAATCCTACTTCATTATAAATTACTTAATTTATGTACAAATTATATGCTTTAGCCCTTGTTTACTTAAGTATCTATGTTTATATAAACAAACAAACTTCATTTTGTATTTATACAATTTTAAAACAAATGATTTGAAATCAAATTATTCATTATTAATAAATATCTATATAGCTTTACAAAAGAAAGACTATTTAGAAATCAATTATACACAAATATAAAATCTTAAACAAGTTTTTTTTTCCAAATCAATATATATATATATACACTAAAATTAGAAAACAAATGTTCATTACTTCTGAAATATAGAGTTTCCAAATTCAATTTATTTTTAAAATATCTACATTTGAATTCCCAAATTAAATTCTTTATTTACTGTCTATTCAAACACATCTTTTATATTTGATTTGGAAATATCTACAAATAATTTCACAATTTTATCCAAAAATTGTATTAAATTACAAAATAAATTTTGGCTAAAATCCGAGAATGTTACAAAAGTATGGAAGAAAATAATCAAAGTATGGAAGAAAACAATCAAAGCAACCGTAGCATCCATCAAACAATCCTCGCTATCACTTAATGTACTCTAGTATAATAACACGTATGGCATTTCCCTGCTAGGAGTAATGAAAACCCTGATTTTTTTGTGTACTAGCCTCTACCCTGAAGCTGATACAGGACCCAAATCCACTAGTCCAAGGTATATAGATCAAAATAACTAACCCGTGGTAGCCATACAAATTACCCTTGAGCATCCCAACAATACCTCTATTTTCGAGTACTTTACAAAACACTCTGAGTACCAAAGATCCCTTTGCACGCCCATTCGAGTCCTTTTCTTACTCCATCCAGTTTCTGCTACTTTCAAGGAATAATTCCACGTTCTTTCATTCCATGACATAACCATTCAACATTCTATCCATGTGTTACTCTTCCTAGAACCCATCCTTTTCGTGAATGATCTTTCTCACAACTCCTTTCAACATCAAGAACCTAACTCCATTCATCGTTGAGTTACCATCGTCGAAGTCCTAAAGATATCATCATGTTATTACATTACCATCAAACACCAAGCAAGCAAATAAACACTTTCAGTATGACCTGCATAACCTATGCATCTCCTCCTGGAAGTTCCACTCGGATTCCAATAAAAAATTAACCTCTTTGCACCGATCAAACCTCTCTATACCGATTAGACCTCTCCGTACCTAGTGGTATACTTGGTCAAATTTTGCTAAGTCTTTTTCCTCTATTCTAGTAATCCATTTTCTAAGCGCTTGGACCCCGACCACTTCCCAGAAAATCTCTTGGTACCATCATCCAAAACTTTAAGCACCCACATCCAAAGCTCTCGGTACTAAGTCCAAAGCTCCTCTCATGCTCCAGATCCCCTCCTCCAAGTTTCATCCAATTCCAAACATCTTTGCCTTAGGTTTCCCAGTTCATCCGCTCCTTTCCTAACGACCTAAAAGCATTGGCAAAACATGTACGCATCCATTCATACATACAATATATAAGAACATGATAATCAAGCAAATCCTAATATAAATCTAACTTTTACTCTGGCATATGATTATGAACATAAGGGGTTACAAAACCATTTAAAAACCAATTTAAAAATTTTAACTTTCGACCATAAACAGATGTTAAAATGTGATTAAAGTTAGAAAATAATTTAGGTCAAAAATGATGTTATAACATTGTTTTTAATTATATAAACATGCATAATAGTGTGAGAGGTCAAGAACCACTCACCAAATACCTAAAATACCAATTTCTCACCTTAGACCCGAAGTTGATGGTAACAAAGAAGAATGCAAATCAGTCAAAATGATAATCTCAGGTTTGTCTATTTTAATTAGCCCTCTAATTATGAGTTAGGCTAAGATTAGTAAGGAAACTGTAGGCTTCTTAATGTAAATAGGGCTAGTGGAGGTTAGAGCTACTTTGGGGAAGATGGAAATGTTTAGATCAGTTCCTTCAGCCTCCTCTTAGAAAAAATTTCAAGATAGATTAGTGGGCCTAATTATGGATTTTTTAATCACCCACTAACGTAGGCCTTTAGTAGCTAAATTTAAAATATATATAACTTTCAAATGATAATCAGTTTTTCTAATATGTCCACTTTACAGATTGTGAAACCATCAACCTAAAACAATGGAAGTGGTTTGAGATCATAAATCTACTCCTATTAAAAGCAATAGCTTAAACAAGATTTTCTAGGTCAACATGGTCATGAAGAAATTCAAAAAGAAATCATAGATGTGAGAAATGTCGCTAAGATTCACTTCTTAAAATTTTATAGTCATATGACTGCATATAAATAAAATTAATATTTTAATATTTTATGATCCTTCGATACATAAAATATAGGTCATTGCACTCTCCCTCTTTGAGGAATTTCCCCCCTGAAATTCCCAAATAAGTCAAAGAAGATTCAAATATAGTTACCCCACATGCTTAACAATCATATGCAACCATCATACATATCAAATAAGTAGCATGCAACCAATAGTGTAAGTAAGCATATCAAAGCATGTGTGATACTAAACTACTCTATATGATATCAAAGGTGAAAGTAAATTCGATAAAAAGTAGGTCTTACCATACAAAGGGCTCTAGATATATGGCCCTCATGCTCTCCTTGGTTTCCACGTGCAACGCCCTTCACTTTTACTCCATTGAACCTTCACTAACTCCACGTCTTCCTCCTAAGCTGTTTCATATCAAGTCTGATAAAACGAACTGACCTATGAGGTCTCAAAGCTCCTGGTTCAATCTCGATATTGTCAAGTTGATTCAGTGCAATTATCATTCCTAAGTTGGGCAAAAACTTCATAGATGAGAGGCAAGGAAATATTTTGCACACCGCCATCTTTTGAGGTAAGTCAACCCTATAGTCTAGGTTTCCAATCATCTCTACTATCGAAAAAAGACCTACGAATCTCTGTGCCAACTTCCCCTTACTACTAAATTGAATGACAATCTTCAAAGGAGAGATCTTCATAAACACCAAGATCTTCACAAACACCATAACGCTGACAGAGAACTCTAAATCTGTACGACTTCTATCAGTATAGCTCTTTTTCCTAACTAGAGCAGCTTTCTTTCATTATCGAATGATTTCAATCTCTTCTAAGGTTTTTCTAACCATATCTGGTCCAAAATTCAATTTTCCCCCACTTCCTACCAACATGAAGGGTCATTACACGATTGGCCATGAAATTTCATATGGTGCCACACCTATACTAGATTGACAGCTATTATTGTATGTAAACTCCACCAAATGCAAGTAATCATTCCATTAGCCTCCAAAATCGAGTAGGCGAGCCCACAAGAGATCCTCAAATATACAGTTCACTCTCTAGTTCTCCCATCTGTTTGAGGGTGATAAGCTATACTGAGATGCAGCTCTGTCCCTTACGCCTCTTGTAAGCTTTTTCATGGATGTCGATGTATGAATCTTGGAATAGTTGGGTAGAAGATAGCATATTCTAGAATAAGAAAATTAGGAGGAAAGTAGTCCTTAAATTAATGATAACCTTCATAAAAGAAATAGTATGATAATTTTTAGATTTTTAGACATAGCCGACTTGAGAAAGTTAAAATCTAAGTTGGTTATGGTGATAAATTGTCGGGTAATTGATATGGATTAGTAAATACACGGAGGTTGTCAAAAAATGGGAATGAGGTTTAAATAATGTTTTAATTTATTGGAATGAAGTCTGTAGCAATGTAAATATCTATAAATTATCCTATTTTAATACAAAAATGTATCGTTTGAAATGCAAGGAATATTCCCAAAAGAAAGCGATGTACGAAATAGGGATGTGTTCCATATTTTGTACTGTCTATTTTAATAATAACAGAAAAGATAATTCTTTGCAATTTCAAATATAGCACAAATCTTCTTTTAGAACATTTATGAAAAGTTACAAAGCTTAAATTTTCTTTTTGGGAAATACATTAAAATGAAAAAAAAATTAAGTATAAACCAAAGTTTTTGTTATGATGTCAATTGGATTAAAATGATAAGGGATCATCAAATATTTTGTTGTCTCAACCATAAGGTGGTAGAATGGAGTGATAAGAGGTTATGTTGGTAATGATCCCATTTGTGAGATAACACTAAGAGATAGAAAAACATATTATTATAAGAACATGTTGAAAATGCAAAGGCTATTTCACAGAAAAGTACTTTTGGTAAGATTGAAGGAAGGGATAAAAAATTTATCCCAGACATCATCGAGTTGAATGTTATTTTCTTTATGTAAATTTATGGCAGACTAGCATAGAGTAAATTGTCATGCGAATAGCAACTTCACGCGAGTGAAGTAACCCTTAAGTGGATACTACTTTGGTTAGAGTAATTTTATATTTATAATTCTAATGAATTTGAGGACTTTTATTGTTAAAACTAAATGAGAAGACAGACCGAAACTTTTATTTGTCGAATTAGAATATATCCATATGGGCCATAAACATGATGCTTAGGTACCATGATTTTTGAAAGTTTGGGAAATAATTCGAGTGTAAAGAGAAATGACTTAAGTTGAGCCAAATTTGGTAAAGATGCTGTGTAATTTTTTATATTTAGGAAATTATAGTTTGGGCAACCTTTAAGGAAATGGAAGCATAACAAAGGGCTAAGTGGTAAGTACCATAGAAAGAAGAAATACAATCCACAGTTGAGACATCCCACTTGGTGTCTTGGTGTTAAGGTGATTTGGCACACCATTGAAAGAGTTCAGATAGTATGTTGTGCATTGGTGATTTATGGAGCTACCTTTAATAAAAGCATACTCACGCCCAAGTTGTTTAGCGTGATGCAAGATGACACCATTTGAGCAAGTAACAAAAAAATTGTTGAAGACTACTAATGCACACATATTGGAATTGGGAATTTTTGGCCAGTGGTGAAAGTTGGTTTGGGCAGTCGAGATTCAATTGACAAAAGTACAAGGACTGCACCAAATAGGTAGAAAGTAAGTGCAGATGGGAGATAAGTGGGGTAGTCCATGGAGTCAAATCCATACAGAGTCCATGGAGCTGAATCCACAGTAGAAAAGAAGCGACTAGAAAATCCCCAAAGAGAGTAAAATATGGTTTAATTATTGGGAAGTCGCCATTGGGTACTTACGGAAGTGTCAATTTGGTTTAGCTACCATATTGAAGCCATTCTTAGTTATAAATGCATAGTTTACTTTTCTATTAAGGTTCTAGTTAAGATAGAGACCAATGGATGGTAGGAATGGTTGTAACATGTCAATATGACATGTGATTGATGGTGGATGCTAATGGATGTATTTGAATGTATTGTTTGGATTGTAATTATTTACAAGTCCAGGACAGTATATTCTCTAGGCAGTACACACAATCACATTATCTCTCATTTATTGCCTATCATTTAGATAGGGTACATATGGTTGTTTGGTTATTGTTGTGCTTGTAGATGTTATGCATATGGATATTGCATATGGATGTAATGGTTTCGCATACATGTATAATTGCAAGTTTACTTACATAGGATGTTGCATACATTTGGATGCATGACATGAGCATTTGCATGATAGAAGGTCAGTTGAATCAGTAGACCACCTACTCTTTTGCATTAGTATAGGTTCACGTGCACTTCATGTTGCATATATGTGTATATATTGCATTAGAAAATTTTAACGGACAATGGATACTCATGAACGATGGATGAGTTGATGGTTGTAGCTATTAGTTACTGTGTGTATTGATTACATTTCTCCATCCTTTACGATTTCAGAGATAAAATCCTTTTAAGGGGGAAAAAATGTAATACCTTGGAAATTTATGTAAAATTCAACAAGAATTTAATATGGATTTAAACGAAAATTTAATAAGAAAAGTAAATTCGATTAAAATGAGGACTAAAAAGAAAATTTCCACAAACATCCGAATTTTGCTACGAAACCTGCACCACTACGTTCGTAGTAATTTTTTGGATGATTTTAATATATAATACTTCAAAAATGGAGCTTGTACGGAGAAGATACGGGCATTAGAAGAGTTTAAAATAAAATAAGAAATTAAAAATTAAATGTGGGAAATAGGTCGACCAAGGGAATAATTAGGTCAACCGGGGGAAGAGTTAGATCGACCTAAGGAACAGTTAGGATAACCCATGGCTGTGTATAATAGCCTGTTCTGAATTTTGAGTGACGTGTTTGAATGGCTATTGTTGATTAATTCGTTGCCAAGTATTATATTAGCTGACCCGATCAACATTAAGATATTCAAAACTATTCCCAACATACCAAACTTATCTCCAAATCCTATAAATACAAAACTAATAAAACCATAATTCTTTCAAGCCATTCATTGTAACCAAAATTCTGCCTCAATTCTATCTCCCTCTACTTCAGTTATTTCTTAAAAATAAAATTGAACAAATCTAGTAGACGGTAAGCTTTTGGAATTAACTTAGAGCTAATAGAAGTACATTTCTTAATCCAATTAGAGAGGAAGAGCTTAGGTTACAGGTAGGTGGGTATATATCTAATGATTTGATTATTTGAATTAAAGTTAAATCTATTTTAATTAATTAGATTGCCAAAAAAAACCTAATTTACCTATTGACTTAAAATTTAATTGGCATACTGTAAACCCTATAATCTACGCTTGAATTAGGTCTTGTAACTATCAAATTAACACCTGTTATTTCCAATCTAGAAACCCTATAATTGATAGGAATTGGATAATTAATTAAACTAGAAATTAGGGTTAAAACTGCAATTTAGTTAATCTATAAATTAAGGTTAAAATTGGAAATTAATTAACTGGAAGTTAATGAACAAAATTATTAAATAAATCACATGAAAACAGAAGTAGGAGAATGAAAGTAAAAAGGTACAGTCGATCCTGGACTATCTTAGGTCGACCCATAGCGGTTGACCTTGGAAATGTCTAGGTTGACCGTCAAATATAAATTTTGATCATTTGTACCTCAGCCTTAGGCCCAATAAAAAGAATGAAAGTTGGATAGTTAATGAACCAAAAGATGAACTTTTGGGTTGTGTTGTATGGATGAGAGAATGAGGAAGCTGCTATCAGAGTAGTTGGGTGGATTTAGTTTGCTATGATGTTAGGATAGTAATGATCCAGAAGTTTGAAAATGGTAAGATGAATCATTAGGCGGATGTCAAGGATGGACGTAGATAGCTATGAAGAGATGTGGACAATTTATTTTGCATTGGTGGGAACACTATTTGAGGAGCCTGGTCTTAACAGGGATCCAGCTACTACATGTATTCCTACGCAACTTGGTACGGATAGATGCTAGCATTGGACAACAAGTGGCTATAGGAAGATGTTTGTTAGAAGGAGCTTGATCCCAATGGGAGTACATATACAGTGGGCACGGGCACTGGACAATAAGTGGCTCACTTGGTGCGAATGGGGTCTAATACGATAAACATTGGTAGAGGAATTTTGGCCACTATGATTGAGACATGGACACCGGTGCATACGACGAGTTAGACTGAGAGTTTACATTACGACATTCTCCATATCCAGGCATTGTGTGAGTAGAAATGTAATGGCAACTCTAGATTTGGATGATCGTTGGTGCGAAGTTCGATTCGTAGAATGATATTTTTTTAGAAAAGTATCCTTAGGTATTTGACCTTATAAATTCATGGACACGGTATATGCACTCTATATCACTTAGAGTAGATTTAGAATTAATTGCACCTAATCATCTTATTGGTCTTGTTCTCATTCATTAGAATTTTTGTCTGATTCACCACCTTCTTTTCATTTTTCCCCACCGTAGGATGACAGGTTAGCAATGATTGGACATTGTACGGGGAAGAAAGGAGCTCACCTATTATATCAAATACCTATAGAATTTGCAATGTACTTTCAAAATAGTGTATATGTAAAAGAAGTATTTCCAAATTGTTTTTTTGATATGTATATTTTGTATACTTATATTTTACTTCCTTCCATTGTGAGATATGAAAATATAGAATGTCTTAGAACCCCACCCTTTTACTTATGCTCTGTAATACTTTTCAAATCCTAACAACTTGTATCTCTTGGCATAATTCATAGCAGGAAGCTCGGGTTGTTACAATGATCTTCAGCATACCATGAAATCGTACAACACATTTCATATACAACTCAGCTTGCTTGGATGCCATTTTACTTGACTGATCGGTACAAATATAGCGCTCTTGGTTAATCGATCGACTATGACCCAAATGCTTTCGTACCCTACCTTAGTCCTTGGTAGTCCATCAATAAAATCTATCGATACTAGCTCCCGCTTTCATTTAGGAACTTCAAGCAGTTGCAACAACCCACTTGGCTACTTTTGCTATACCTTCGCCAACTAGCAGCTCATACACTGTAGGTTGAATGTCCCGACATCCTTCTTTATCCCTGTCCAATATTAGGTCTGCTTCATATCATGGTACGTCTTATTACCGTTGGGATGTGTAATCAACCTAGAATGATAGCACTCTCTTAGGACCTCATCCTATAATCCTTCAACATCGGGAACAAACAATCACCGGTCCTTACGGAGCCAACCTTCTCGGTCGAGTCCATATCGCTTCATATTTTTTGGACTCTACTGAAACGCTATCCTGAACTACTATAAAATCCTCATTTTGTTGTAATGACTTCTCCTTCCATTTTTCCATGATCTTTGCTAAGCTAGAACCTCACATCTGACTAGTACCGATCCGCTCAATCAAGTTAGATCTGATCGGAAAACTTACTAAAATTTCGGTCTCTAACTCGCAACAAGGTCTAAAGTCAAAACCACCAATAAACCCCAACTTTTTCCACTCCGTGAATATTGCTCCTAAGCTAGCATGTCCCCTACTCAATGCATCGCCGACTACATTTCCCTTGTCCGGCATATAGGAACTGCTAAAGTCGTAGGAGGTCAAGAATTCCAACCATCGTTGTTGGTGAAGGTTGATATCCTTCTGGAAGAAAAAGTACTTTAAGGATTTTTGGTCCATGAATAGCTTGAATCTTTCTCCTAAAAAGTAGTGCCTCTAAATCCTCAAAGAAAACACTATCGCCGTCATCTTCAAATCATGAGTTGCCTACTTTCTCTTGTGCAGCTTCAGCTATAGACTAGCATAGGTGACAACTTTTCCCTAGTGCATCAAAACTGCAACTAATCCAGTACCATAGGCTTCTATGTACATTGTCAATTCCCCATTCCCGCTCGGAATGGCCATTACTGGTGCACTCGTCAACCTCTTCTTTTGACTCACAAATGCATGCTTACACTTCGCATCCCAAACAAAAGTCTGATCCTTCTTCAAAAAATTTGTCAAGATGTTGTTACCTTCAGAATTCCTTGATAAAATGGTAATAATATCATGCCGATCATAGGAAACTCCTCACATCCGAAGCATTCTTGGATTGGCTCCAGTCCTGAACCATTGCCACCTAGGTAGGATCTACTGCGATGCCCTGCTCAAAGATTGCATGAACCAAGAACCTTACCTCCCTTATCCAAAAATGACATTTCAAAAACTACGCTTTCAACTTGTGCCTCCTCCATGCTTCAAGCACAGTCCTCATGTGCATCCCATGTTCCTCCTTTGTCTTACAATATATTAGAATATCATCCACAAACACAAGTACGAACTATTTAGCTAATCCTTGAAGACACGATTCATGAGATCAACAAAGTAAGCCGAAGAATTGGTTGGCTCGAATGGCACAACCAACCACTTATAGGAACCAGGCGACATGTGAAATGCGATGATCGACACACTCTCCTTCACTACTCTCAACTGGTGAAATCCCATCCTAAATCCAATTGGAAGAACACCTTACACCATCTAGCTGATCGAACAAGTCATCAATTTGAGGGAGTGGATACTTGTTTTTTATCGCCTTATTTAGCTCACAGTAATGTACACATAACTTTAAAGAGCCATGCTTGTTAGTGGTGAATACTTTAGGTTCACCCACTCATATATACTTCTATGAATGAACCCTCTCTTCAACAGGTCATTTATTTGCACCTCCAACTCCTTTTTCTCTCTGGGTGCCATATGCCAAATAGGCATAACTATTGTACCATCCGCTAGGTCTATATGAAACTTAATCTCATGGTTACGATGGTAATCTAGTCACCTCCACAAACACGATCGGATATTCTCTAATGATAAGCACATATGACAACCTATCCTATGAAATCTCGGGCAAATATTGAAAGCTTGCCATAAACCCATCCTCAAGTGGGCGGCCAATCACTATTGTCCGCCTCTTAACAGCCCCTATCATCACCAATAGCTTCTTGCAATCCACTACCACTGTATACTTCCTTAGCAATCCATCCCCAAGGTAATCTCGAATCCAACAAAATTCAAAATAAAGAAATCACAAACAAAAGAGTATCCATGACTCAATAAAACCAAACCATGAAAAACCATACACAGGCTAGTGGAGCCTCTAATAGGATTCATTGCAATCAAGGGTCGGTCAACTATTTTGGGTTTAAATCCCAATCTATCTACTAGGTCATTGGATATGAAGGGATTTAAAGCCTCAGTATCTAATAAAATGCATACGTGAAAATCATAAATGGTAAGCATACCTTGAATAACAATGCTTTTCCCCTTCTCTTTCGTCGAAGGAACACTCAAAGAAGTTGGAACAGCATCTAAAGCATACGCCTTCACAACCTACTTTTTTCTACCAGCTTTGGATAACATTTCTACATATTTTCAAACTTTCCACAATTATAACACTTCTTCTTCCCATCAAATTTGGAGTATCTAATCAGATGGCCCTTGTCTCCATCACGATAATTGATGGGTTCCCATTTATTCTATTTCTAAGTTCTCTTTCCCTAGACAATTTTCTCCTTCCATTCCATTTCTTCTGGCCTACACCGCTTGTTGCGGTTTTGGCTCTTCCTCAACGGTAACAGCTTATTTGGACTTTGGGTATAAACTCTTCGGGCAAAGAGCTTACTCAACAAGTCTCTCAAATTGCTAATCGTTATGACTCATCAACTTCTTCCCTAAACAGTCGTCCAAACCCAAAAGAAATTTCTTGTGCTTCCTCAATAGAGTGTCGATGGAAGACATCTCATACTTTGAAAAAGAATCGAATGGAGCAATATACTCAGAGACGGATACATATCCCAGCTTTAGATCAGCAATCTCCTGGATAGCACAGCCTTCTGAGCATCCACGGCAAAGATCTCCTTGAACCTAGCCTTGAATTAGTCCCAAGTAGGTGTAGCAGTAGTAATGGCATTCCACCAGTTCATGGCTTATCCTTGAAACATTCTAGAAGCAAGCTTCCATTTCATGGCATCAGTTACTTCCATATCACCATAGGTATGCTTGTAGGTATCCAATCAATTTTGCACTTCGATTGCCAACTCTGTTCCAAGATGGAGTTCCTTACAATGTGTCTGTTTTTCGGCTCATTCTCGATCTGTAACAAGTACGATCGGTCCATGAAAAAGAAAGTTACGTTGATGGTAGTCATATGTGCATATGACTTATATACACATACACACACACATATACACACGCTATTAATTGGTTTTGAAAACAAAAATACATAACAAGTACACATTCTCTTGTATATAAACATACTCTCGATTCAATCTAGGGTGATGACTCCTTTTCTATCTCTACTGAACCCCGATATCAACTCTGGTTAATTGTGTAACATAAGGTCTAATACCAATTGTGACGACCGATCTACACCACCAACTACCAATATAACTGAAAAGTGCGCTACTACAAAGCTCGGCTGATGTAGGATGATCATCAAGGGTTAAAAGAAAAACAATAATTCATAAAACCTGTCGTATATCTCATAGTGCATGGAACAAAATATAATATACATCACAGAGTAAAACAAAAGAGATAGAAATAACTAAGTGAACCAAATATTAGAGTACATATCCATTGAATTATACAGCTGAGTAATGAATTTTATATAAAATGGAAATTACACAAATAATTGTCTCATAGCAATAGTAATAAGCAGACACTATCAAAGCTCCATAGTGTTGCGTAATATAATAAGCATAGAAATCCATATATATAATACAAGATAGCTCCATCTAGCACATCCCCTACACAGCTACTACGTCACACCTAGACATGTTATCTAGTCTACTCATTTAACAATGCCCAAGATAACAAGAACTGAAGCATAAAACCTCGAGTTGGATAATAGTCTGGTATGAGCAGTAAATTAATCTCAAAATACTATACAAATCGATATAATAATGGAAAAGGGTATGCGAACCATACCTGACCCGTCCCTAGGACCGAAGAGTTAGCACATAACAAACACAATATGCTACTCTACAAATACAGTAAAGGTATACTATAAATGAAGTATGATGATGGGTGTCCAGTTATCCGTATCCCTAATACTTATCACTAGCAATATTCCAATAGTAATAGACTATGGAAGAACAAAGATTAAAGCAACCGTAGCATCCATCAAACAGCCCTCGCTACCGCACAATGCGCTCTAGATATATGATAACTCATATGACCGTTCTCTTGCCAAGAAATAATGGAAATCCCGATTTTCAATGTACTCGGCTCTTGCCAGAAGTTGATAATAGACCTAGATAAACTGGTCTAGGGTATATGGATCCAAATAACTGGCCTGGGTAGCCAAACAAAGTACCATGTGCATCCCTACAGTTCCTCTGCTTTCGAGTACATCAGAAAACACGTAGAGTATTAACGATCCTTTAGCATAAGCATTCGAGTCTTTTTCTTACTCCATCATTTTTCCATTATTCTCAAGAAACTATTCCATGTTCCTTCATTCCATGATAGAACCATTCAACATTCAATCCATGGGTCAACATACCAAGAACCCATCCATTATGGATAATCATTCTCATGACTCCATTCAACAGCGAGCCGCCATCATTGAAACCTAACTTCATTCATCATTGAGTTGCCATCACCGTAGTCCCGAAGCTATCATCATGCTATTACATAGCCATTAAATCCCAAGCGAGCAAACTAACACCTTCAGCATGACTTACAAACCCTACGCTTCACCTTCAGCACGACTTACAAACCCTATGCTTCACTCTTAGAAGTTCCATCCCGATTCTAATAAAATAAACCTTTCAGTATCGATCAGACCTCTCGGTACCGAGTGGTATACTAGGTCAAATTTTGGCCAAGTTCTTTTCTTCTCCTTTTGTGCTCCAATTTCTAAGTGCATGGACCTCGACCACTTCCTAGAAAAGCTTTCGGAACAATCATACAAAACTCTAAACACCATGTCCAAAGCTTTTGATACTAAGTCCAAAGCTTTCACAACCAAGTCCTTTTCTTAGCCAAATTCTTGCATTTGGCCTTCATTCATCTCTCTTATCCCCGACCCGAAGTACGTTTTGCCACCGAGACATTTCTCCACCAATAAAAGGTCCTCGGTGCCGATCAAACCCTTGGTTCCAACTCCTATGCTTAGCTCCAATTTCGATGTGACTTCAATCCTAAGCTCCTCCTATACTATAGAGCCCCTCCTCCAAATTACATCCAATTCCATCCATCTTTGCCTTAGATTTGCCAATCTGACCGCACCATTCCTAACTACCTAAAAGCACTAGCAAACCACATCAAAGCACAACATATAAAGGTGGAATATCATACAGACACGTCCATTCATACATACAATACATAAGAACATGATAATCAAGAAAATCCTAATCTAAATCTAACTTGTAACCTAACATATGTTTACGAACAAAAAGGGTTGCAAAACCATTTAAAAACCACTTTAATACCTTTTTCGACCATAAAAAGACGTTATAATGTGGTTAAAGTTAGATTATAATTTATGGTAAAAAATCATGTTAAAAACATCATCGTTAACTATATCAACTCATTGTAGAGTGATAGGTCAAGAACCACTCACCAAATATCTAAAATACCAATTTAACCCCTTAGATCTGAAGTGGACAACAAAGAAGAGGAAAGCAAATCAATCAAAATGATAATCTCAAGTTTCTCCGTTCTAATTACCCTTCTAATTATGATATAGGCTAAGAATAGTGAATAAAAGATATGTTTTTTGGTGAAATTAGGGCTAATAGAGTTTTAGAGCTATTTTGGGAAAGATGGAAATGACTTATATCTATTCCTACAACCTCGTCTTAGCACAATTTTCGAGATATGTTAGTGGGCCTAATTATAAGCTTAGTTAATTACCCACTAATGTAGGCCGGCAATAGCCAAAACTTAAAACATGCCTTACTTTCAAATGGTAAGTCCATTTTTCTATTATGACCACTATACGAAATGAGAAACCATCACCTTGAAGCAATGGAACTAGTTTGAGACACTAACTCAGCTCCTGTTAAAAGTTATAGTCCACATAAGATTTCAAGGTCAAAATGGTCACATAGAAATTGTACAAAAATCAAAGATATGTGAAATGTCCCTAAGAGCCCCTTTCCAAAAATTTAGAGTCATACAACCTTGTATGGATAAAGTAAAAACTTTTTATGATCCTTTAATACGTAAAACATGGGTTGCTACACTACTTGTAAGATACAATGTATCGAGTAGATAATCTTGATGGTGAACCACCTTAGTATAGGTTGAGTAATGAATCTCAATGGGAACCGTCTAATGCTCACACCGAGTATACAATACCGATGGTAAACTACCTATTAAAACATCAAGTAAACAACCCGATAATGAACATGTCCTATGATCTATATCATTCAACTGAAAACAAAAAGGTTGATAGACAGTTGAATCCATTATACCCTACTAACATGGATATGTGCATTCCTTGTCATAACCATAAGTTCAAATATGCGATCCAGATACTAACAATAACAATAAGTGCAACTAGTTGCGATACAATCGCATGCTGCACTGGGTATTACATATATAGCATCATGAATTTATGTTAACTCTAGAATGTCAACAAAGTAGGAAACGAATCCCTATAACAATTCTACTTGGCCTTAACTAAGTCTAGGTTCAATCAGGGCTATCTACAGTTATCAATCAATTGAATATCCATCATTATTCAACTAGTTTTCTATATATATTTTTCTTTTTAATAGTACACCATACGATTGAATAAACATAACCAATCAACTCCTTTTGTCGTTCAATCAATCGATGACTTCTAATTAGTCGATTGTTTGCCTATAACCAATTTTTATTTAAATAGGCCATCGACCGACTATTTAAGTTCATTCAGTTAAGTCCTTAAGGGTTTAATTTACTGATTACTTTCAATTAGTCGATAGTTTGGCCTTGAAAATGAACTATTTTCCTTCTGATTTGACCCCGGTTTATTATACAATTTCTCGAATCTAACCAGTCTATTGTTCCAATGACGTCAATCGACCGTTTGCTTGAGATTAAATTATTAAATATTTTTAACTTGTTAATTTGTCATCATTTAATTATTATTCTTCTATCTTATTTCCAAATATCAAATATAGTATAAAATTCTTTAAAGATTAATTCTATCACTTATCTGTACTTGGTTACATCATATAATATGTCCCACAAGTTATAAGTCATTCAATTCAACTATAACCATTTCTAATGAAAGTATTACAATTCCACCAAATAACCAACCATGATTTATATATTCACAAAATAAATTATATTCATGTCAAGGATTTAAGCAATCCTTTTCGATTCTGTTCTACAAAGCCTGGAATAAATTATACATATGTCAAATTAATCCAAACCAACCAACCTTTGTCCCAATCTTCACTAATTTCATTGTCAAATTCATAATCTAGGGTGTTTCAATATATCCAATCCATGTAAACTATTAATTGAAATCATCAAAATCGATTTTTTTAATTCATGTTTCCAAACCTATATAGATATATGAAGGAAGTTTACCGTATATATAACATCATAGCTAGCTTGTAGATAAAGACTCTCACCTTTACACGTCACTCTGATAAGATTTCCGATAGCAATATTTAAATTCCCCATTTTGACTTGATTTCTTTCTTCTACTGGTCTTGATAGAGTTTGGATTTGGTTCTAAAGGACTTTTAAAGAAAGAAAGGAGGAAGAATCTAAGCAAACATATTACCAAAGGTAAGCAATCCATCAAAAACTAGTATGCAAAACAGTACGAACAAATATTTTAGATAAAGAAATTTCTAATGGCTATCATATATCCTACATCACATAGATTAAAGTATAATAGAATTTTGGTATAAGGCTGGAAAGCTATTTGTATGATTAAAAAATAATGTTCTTATAGATAAAATGCAAAGTATCTTTACAAAAAGATTTCCAAAGTTTGTAAACAAATGAATCAATATCACTTAAATGTGCAAATGACAACTCAAGAATATTTTCTTAGATATCATACATAAGTGTTTACTACTAGTTAGACTGAACATTCAAAAAAATAGGAAGCTTTAATATAATAAGTAATCCATAAACCTCATAAACGTATTTGTAACGGCCCACCCTTTTCAATCCATGGGTTTAATGCCCGGACCAATGTTAACTCCTTGAAAACTAAAAAGGATGAGATGTTGGGTTTGGATAAAAATAAACAAATATAATTCTAACAAGAACCTTTCAAATCACACATCAAAAGGAAACAAATTATAATATTAAATAACAAACATTTATTTGTAACGGTATATTGTAACGACTACATCGCATATACATGTACCTACGTAATATCAATCCATACCCAATTCCACACTATATAATCAAGTCATATCATTAATTTACAATATTTACAATATGTGAAAAAAGGTATAGGTCTCATATCCTAATTATGTCAAATCTCCCTTAACTTGGTAGTGACATAAATAAAATGGTAATATGGCGAAGTAAGCCATATATATTGCAGATATACTATAGGTATACTACTATAACATGATAGTATCTAATAGGTATACCATCACATTCTAGTCTCGTCTTGTACATTATAGATCGTACTAAACTTATCTATCAAGTCACATTCCACCGTCTGTGATATAATACCACAACATGAATTTATCATGCATTGGACTCACGTCCTGGATCTCATACGCTACATGACCGATTAACGTCGGTGCCTCATAAAAAAGGTACATGTGTCCTGGACCTACCTCATATGCTATTGGACCATTTCCCCCTCTTTGGACCTACCATAGGTGCTAAAAGAGAGCACAAACTCTAGTCCCGTCCACTTTTGAAGGGTCATCTCTTGGCTGTCTACTTACACCATCGTTTTCATACACAATCATATAGATACCGAATAACCCTTTTGCCTAACAAACATACAAATTCAATTCTGTACAACCATCAACAAATACCCACTTCTTCTCAGTTTTTTAGCATCAAAATTGCCTCTAAGACCATTCCAGAATGCTTCATGGAATCACCTAAATAAAGCTTCCTTCAATCATGCCTTATAGTAGTTGGGTCCCGGTTTAATCAGACCCAACCAAGGCACGACCGATCCATCGGACTTGCATGATATGTCCAACGGTCTTCTATAACAAGTCGACCGAACACATGACCGATCCAGCAGTTATGTTATGATCGGTCAATCGGTCATGCACTTTCCTGCATGTGTTCGTGCATTATTTCGTCATTCTTCTCCCCATTCATCCTCTTGAAGCCTATATTCTTCCTCTATCGGTATTTATTCGTTCTTAACTATTTATTCATTGTTTACGTACTTATTTTAGGGTTTGATATCATATTGGGTTCGTTTAGAATGAGGGGATTTATAATTCTATTAAATATGTTCACTATCAATAGAATATCATACCAAACCCAAGTTTGATCATGCAATTTTCATTGATTGATTCATATTTAGTTCATTTTCAGGATATTTATCATACTAAGAACATCATATCTGCATTATATAAGGAATAGAAAACAAATCACTCATTCATATACATTCTTTTCTTTAGTCCTTCTTTATCTAGTATGATCGCCCCCCATTCCTTAGAGTTCCACCTGCAAAGTGGTTTATAAAGTTAGTACTCCTTGCAAGCTTCAATTCGTCACTTGTTTCATTGAATTTCATTGATAAACAACCGATATTTTACCATGTCAAATTTAAAGAAGACAAGGAAAGAAGGAAATAGATGAATTGGTGAAATTATTTGAAAATGAAGAAATGTCGATCTTGGGTGATATATAGATGGAGGGAATGGTACTGTTTTAATTTAAATTTGAAATTCAAAGCCAATTATAGATAACCACTAATTCATCTGTAACTTCCTTGTACGACCTTCAGATCAAACAAGTTTATATATGAAGCAAGTCAAAATATGAGTCAATCACAATGGTGTAAGTCTCATCGTCAAACTCTAAAGTTGGAACAATGACCTTTTTACCACTCCTTATATTTAAATAAATTTATTTTCCACAATACATATTATTGTTATATTACTAACTTTTTAGGTTATTACATTCTCCCCTACTAAAAACAACTTTTTCCTTGAAATTCTTAAGGGCTAAAATTTAGTATAACTCTCGAGTCATTTATTGCAAACAAATAGAAACCAAGTAAACAAACATAGCATTAAAGTATAGTAAATTGAAATGAATCAAACATAGTAGCATATATATATATATATATATATATATATATATATCATGTAGGCATGAATGGTAGCATGTAAACTTGTATTTTCTATACTTAAAATGCAGAAATGCATGTTATATGAATGTGATAAGATGACATATCATGTAAGAATGCACAGCATCATAACAAAATCATATAGTTCTATACGAATACATCAGCCCCGTCACATAATAAAGCACATACTTGGTAATCGTAAACCTAATAGTAATCTATCCTAGTAGCCAAATCATCTAAAGATTCCATTCCTAACTTAAGAATTACCTAATCCTAAGAAATCATACAAAACGAAGGAACGTATGAGGATGAGAAGCCATTATCCTCTCTTTGGGCTCCATGCACTCTCAGCCGGGTCATTCCCTTACTGCACTTTAACTACCCTCACCCATATATAGCTAAGTTATCCATGTTTGACAATGCAAGTAGGAATCTAGGATGAACTTAGCTTAGGCTCCAACTCTAACTCCTCCAATTGAATCGGGTTCACTATAGTGGTCGAATCATGACACATTTTCTCAAATGTGATACATGGAATGTATTATAGACTCTACCGATCTTGTGCAGATTTCATGGTATCCCTCACACGTTCTATATTATTTTGTGAAGGTATCACCATTAAAGAGGTGGTACACTTCTTCTACCGATCTTGTGCAGATTTCATCCTCTTCCTTATAGACTCCACTTTCTTTATAGTATCCCTAACCATCTCTGGCTCATGTATGATCTTATTCGCCAACTCTTACCAACACGAAGGTGACTTACATGACCTTTCATACAATGCTTCAAACAATTCCATGTCTATACTAGCTCGGTCATAGTTGTTATATGCATACTACACTAAAGGTATGTGATCCCTCAAGCTCCTCCAAAATCTAATATATATGCCCTTACCAAGTCCTCCAATACCCAATTCATCCTTTCAGTCTGTCCATTGATTATGGGTGATATTCCATACTCAGATTTAACTCGGTCCCTAATGCATCCTATAAACTCGGGTAGAACTCAATTGTAAAAAGTGGATCATGATAACTTACCATACATACTGGAAACTTACCATACATACTGTAACTCCATGAAGTCGAACTACTTGTTAGATATACAGTGCCCTCAGTTTCATTTTAGTCCTCTTACTCTTCATTGGAATAAATTGTGCACCCTTAATAATTCGGTCTACTACAATACATATACTCTTGTTTCCACTTCTACTCTTAACTAATCAACCAACGAGATCCGTAGATATGCATTCCAATTTCCACACTTCTTCTACATTGCCTTCATTCTTTGGAATTTCATACACTTTTCTACATACTTTTAAATATTCCTCTTCATCTTTGGTTAATAGATACTCTTCATATCCTAACACATCTTATACCCTTTTGGATGAATAGTCATCCTAGAATGATGAAACTCACCCATAAACTCCTCCGTCAATTCCTAGACTTGTGATACACAGAAACTCCCATCTTACCTCAGGTAATCTTTTTGATCCTTGGAGAAACTCTTTGATACTAACTAATGATGCATCTTGTAACGACCCGTAAATTTTCGATAATTAAAATGGTTAATTTAATAAGATTTCGAGATTAGTGTTAGAAAAATTTGTAATTCGTTGGAATAATAATAACTAGAATGAATTACAACAATAATTATCTAAGTAACGATAAATAAAAGCTACTTAGTGAATGCCTTTGAAATCAAAAGTTAAAGAGGATAATAAATGTTGATTCATTGGGTATAAGAGAGTAATTGATTGATAAGTAAAAATCTATTTGAAATCAAATATTGAATATTGAACAGGTAATTTGTTTAAATTAAATATTTAAAACTTATTGAATAATTGAATAACTGTAAAATGAAAAAATGTTCTAAATTGTGAATTGGTTTTAAAAGTTGATTCTTATGAGTTCAATTTCAATATTTCAAAAGATAATGAATTATTGGATAATCGAAATTGTTTAAATTTAATATTTGGAATTTATTGAATAAATAAATAATGGGAATTGAATAACCGTATAATGGAAATGGTTGTTCTATAATTTTAATTCATTACAAAAGTTAAATTTTTAAGTTTGTTTTGAATATTTCAAAAGAAAGTGATTTAAGAAAAATCAAATTTGTTTAAATTTAATATTACAAATGTTTGAATAATTAAATTCCAAATTTGGTATGATTAATTTGATATTGAAATTTAATATATGAAAATAGAGTAAATAATTAAAATTTGATTTAATATGATTCAAATTGGTTTCCAAAGTGAAAGTAAGTTATATTGGGGTTAAAATAGAGTTAATAAGATTTTAAAATTGGAATTTATTGGATAATTGAATAAACGGGGTTAATATGATTAAAAGTGATTTGTAAAAATTTATTTTATCATATAGGAGTTATAATGATGTTATAGAACTTTTAAAACTGAATTTAAAATAAATTTGTGAAAATTGAATATTTTAATATTTAATTATCGACTGGAAAATAGCCAAATTTTGAACAGTCTCAGAATTGGACGAAACTAGTTCCATTGGATCTGTCATAATTTGTTATTATCGGATTTCAATTTTCGTAGCAATCAGAGTTGTCGTTTGACCGTGGCAGCTCGAAACGCGTTGAAATTGTTTTAATATTAATTTGGCGAGTTAAAATAGTCATTTTTCAAACGGTCTCGTATTTCGACGAAATCAGTTTCATCGGATCCGTAATGTGATATTATTGTATGATTTCAAATTTCGCGTCAATCGGATTTACCGTTTGTCCGGGGCGAGCTAAAACGCATAGAAGTTAGTTTAAATCGATTTAATTTAAATTGATCGTTTATCGCAATAACTCTCACATACGATCGAATTAGCCTCTGAAACATGTTCCATTGTGTCCGGAACGCGGGATAAACCCTAAAAACGCCGGTCACCGCGCGTAAATCGGAGTTCGGAAATCCTGGGATGAATAGTGTTCGTTGAAACTTCTATAAAAGGACTTCATTTATCACAAATTGCAAAACCCTAATTTCTTTAATAGCCGGCCGACACTTTGTTTTGAACGACCAGGAAATCACCTCCTTCTCTCTCAATTTTCTTCCAATCCGTAAAGCGATTCAACAAATCTTCAACTACAATATTGTTGATCACATAGAGATCTTGTGATCCAACGGCTATGATCGTTTCTAGTGCTATAAATCGGCGGAAAATTGGCTGCAAAGCGTGCGAGTTCGAGAACGAAATACGAGGCATAGGGAAAGCCGAGCATGGCCGGCCTCTGGCCGATGTTGGAGTGCGAGATGGGCTTCGATTTGGCGTTGGTGTGATGGAGTTTCGTGTAGCGAGGTGATTGCGGCATGTAACCCTAAAAGGAACGGCATGGGTTTGGACGCGCGTGAAGTACCTGGAGCGAGCACGAACAGGAGAGAATGGGGAATCGCATGCAAACGGCCAGATCTAATTTCATAGTGCACGGCTGAGATTTCTGTTAGGTTATAAAATTTTAAAATAGATTTGTAAATTTTATATATAATAAATTCGTGTAACTTTAAAAATGTATATCTTTTTCATACGAGGTCCGAATCGAACGAAACGAATTGCGTTGCGTTCGTATCGTCGAATACTACGCAATGGAGTTGGATTGGAATCATTTGGAGCTAGAAAAATTTTTGAGTTAAATCGAACGTCGTTCGATTTGATTTAAAATCGTAAAAATCAAGGTGAGTGTTTTATAACGCTCACACCGTACTAAATATCTTTATGCTAGTTAAATTTGACATTATGAATTGATATGTATTTTATTAGTCGTTGTTTGATAGAATTTAATTGTCATATAGATTGTTATTTGAATTAACCGTTGAATATTTAACTGACAGTTAAATTGAAATTAAAATTGAATTGCGAATAAATTACCTGACATTGATAACTATGAAACTGCCATGAATTGTATTGTTTATTGGATGATGTATTCCGATGGATGCTATTGGTTGATAATTGAATGTTTGGATGTTTATTTGCTTATATAGATCCTGTTATACATACATATGATACTGTGATTTAATTTAAGTAACATATACTCATCCCTGACATTTAATTGAAATAAATAATTACTTGGCCATAGGATAGAAAATTATATACGGACACCGAATTGGATAAATTAATAATTTTTGAAATCGTCGATTTGAAATTTATTTAAATGTTTCGATTCAAAATTTATAAATAGAAATCAATTTATAGAAATCGAATTTATCGAAAAATTGAGTTTGGAATGTTGAAATAAAATTTTGGTTAAAAGAAATTGTTGAATAAAATTTAAGTGAAGACTTTGAGATTTAAAATTTGGATATGATTGAATTTCGGAAATTTATTTGTTTTAAAGATTGAACATTAAATTTGAGCTTTGAATATTACCAAGTAAAAGTGACATAAAAATGATATTTTGAAATGAGCTTGGAATTGAATCATATTTGAGATTTGGATTTAAATTTGAATATTGAAGGATAATTTTGTTAAGTGTTATAAATTGATATTTTGAAATCAAGCTCCAAATCGATATAAATTGAAATTGAATTAATTGAAAGTGAATATAAAAATTGATATTGAATTAATCGAAGGTGAATATAAAATTGAAATTGGATTAATCGAAAGTGAATATAAAATTGAAATTGAATAAATTAAGGGTGAATGAAAAATTGAATTAATTCGAAGTAAAAATTGACATTGATTTGAATTGAAATCGAAATAGAATCGGTAAATTGGAAATTGAAATTTATTTGAATTGGGAAGTTATAATTGAAATGGATTGGTTTTGAAGCTGCTTTAATTTATTTTCCAAATTACTCTGTTATATAAACCATTTTGAATACTTAAACTATTTTAATCTATTTTTAATCTACTTAACCCAATTTAAATTATTTAAAACGAATTTGTCTATTTTAAATCCATTTTAAAGATTTTAAGTATTTTTAACTATTTTAATTATTTAAACTACTTTTAAACTACTTAAAACTATTTTCTAAGAAATTTCAAGATGGTTAATAAGGTGAAATGTTTATATTTAAACCTTGAATTTAAATACGAATTGAGTTAGATGAAGTTGCAACATAAATTGACATTCGAAATGATTTTGAAATCGAAATGAGATATTGATGCGAGAATTGATTTTTTTGAAACGGAACCTGACATTTGATAGATACGGTGATATTTGAAATGGATTTGATTTTTGAAACGAATATGATATTTTGATATCAATTATGAATCGATTTGAAATGTAAAAGAGCCAACGGTGTAATAATACGTAGTTATTAAAGAGTCCGGGATCGGATATGGACATACTCTCTATCGATACCGAAAACCACTTTAATAACTATTATACGCGGAGTGTTGATCCAGAATGAAGTGGATGGTTTGGTGAACGCGTTGACTGAAGAAAGAGAACGATATTGGATGACCCTTGATATGACTAAAACAGGAGCCGCGCCGGGCCATTGAGGTTCGCCACCTCTGGCGGACACACTTCTTCGATACCATTTCTATTACATTTGTGATGCAATTTGGGTGCACCCCTTGATTTCGGAGTGTTGTTTCGCGGTGTTGGGGTAGCTGCTGGCTATGCCCAACATCAGTCCGGATCACGCAACTACTAGTATCCTAGTTGGTATCGCCTCATGTACCTTGTCATACTGATTATCCTATTCGCGACCACTACGTTTTGGTTTGTACCTTGAGTATATGGATTGCCCTCTGGTGACTTCCAGTTTTGGGGAAACTACGGTCTTGTATATGCTTTTGGGAATATAAAATGTGTTAAGGGGGATTATGGTAACGCCTTAACGCTATTTTGATACTTTATATTACTGATAGGCATTATCTACTTAGCGTATATTACAACATAGTAGATAGTTTAACGGATCCTTGAGATATGGAAAATCCCGTAACATCTCTTAAGTTATCGCACGCACGTTGACACTGGATAGGAGATGTCAAACCCCGTAAACATCTCTGACGCCGTTACACTCATATTTATTTACGATTGATTTCACCTTCATAAGGATATTTTAGTCCTGACTCGAGTGTTTTGTCTTTTCATTACGCTCGGGTCAGTCCTGAGTTTTCAGGTTTTTGAAGATCTGTTCTGGAGGATGAAGACGAAGATTTGGTATACTATTACTATTATTACCCTTGCATCATGTTATCTGCTGCATTATTTAATTGTTATGTTGTATATGTATAAACTCTGATAAATGTTGTATAAATAATTGTCAAAGTATAGTGGACAGCTTCATGAACTGTTTATTTGACTATTATATTTTATCGTTCCGCTGCGAGATTCTGTGTTGTTTCATTTCCTTTATTTCTCTTTCTTTTCTTTTCTTATTTACCCCAATAACCATCTGCCCTTTTTAATGGTTTGGAATCGACATGTGGATTTGATCGTCGGTTTAAACTGTCCAAAAAGTTGGGTCGTTACAGTTGGTATCAGAGCTTTGGTTTAGCGATAAACCTTGGCTCTAGTGGGGAATAACTCATTGAAATAGAGGTAAACTATATGAATGAGTTGAGTGTATATGAGAGAGCGTATTTGTTAGTGATATAAAATATTTTATATTGTGTCGGTTGATTTGTTGAGTGGCTTATGGATTCTGGTCAATACGAGTAATTAACGTCATTGACAGGGATCTCTAAACACTTAAACAGAACAACTCGACATAGTATTGTTTTGAAATTGGGTAAATGAAATAATTTTGCCCTAATTATATTTTGTATATAAAGAATTTATTTCAAAATTTATTGTGATCAATCTAGCTTATTTGGTTGTTGGAAATGAAATATTGGCTATTAACCTTAATCGGATATTGTAATTTAAATAAATAAGGTGAATTACAAAATGAACAATGATAAAAACACTTGTGGGATGTTTTAAAGAAAGAAAATCCTATAAGAATATTTTATAAAGGTGACTTATGAATTAAAAATAGGATTACATTGGAAAAAAAAATTGAATTTAAGACCTGGAGATTTTGAAAATGGTTCTCAAAGTTGAAGAAATATATGGTAATATTAGTTGGAAATTGTTTAAGGAAATATTTTGAAAGGATTTTTAAGAAGGAATGAATATAGTACTCCTCTCTTATGTCGCTGGAAAATAATTTCGGTGATGACTGCGCAGCATCATCGACGTTCATTTTTGAGTCTCAAAGTGGGAAGACTTCTAAGAAGCTTTGCTTTTCTTCGAAATTATTTTGGGTAAATGGGATTTGGTTTAAACTCCAAATGTATGATTCGATATATATAAAAAAATATATAAGTATATATGTTTATTTCAAACGATTTGAAAAGAACCGGGCATTTAAATTCTAAGTTATGATTAATTAGAAATTTTCAAATTATTCGAATGAAATGTGAATAACCAGAATTTATAAAATAAGAGGATTGAGATATCTAAGCTATTGTTTGGGAAAACTTTAAAGTTGAAAGGTAAAGAGGATTTAAACAAATTAAATTTGTGAACATTTTAATTTAGTAAAATGAAATTCTATAAATTTGTATAATACCAAAAAAAATTACATTCTGATAACATATAACAAGACTTACCAAATGTTAAAAGTTAAAATGATGTTTTGGATGTGTAATGAGATATTGTATAGATAAACAGAACTTGAAAGTAATTAAAATATACAAGTAAGGAAAACTCAAAAAGGAATTAAAATGTATACAAATGGAAAATTTGGTTGTGATAAAAATTATAAAAACTTAAATATTATGATGAATGGATAAATGGAACAAGTAAGTGAACTTAAGAAAGAAGACAAATGAATTGTATAATATCTTTTGTAAATTGGTTATAGAAAATAAATATAAATTGCATAGAAAAAAATAATTGAATTTGTAACCTTTAAGATAACTGTAAACTAAGAAAAGTCATATATGAGAAGTCAGACTTTTATGGAATGACTATAAACTAAAGTGATAATTAATAAAATGTTCCACAAATAAATTTGTATTAACTGAAACTATGAATATGGAGTAAATGTAAACCAAAGAATTAGGTATAGCTAAGAATCAATTGGGAAAAGAAATTGAATTTAATTAAATCACATGGAATGTTTAAACTGAACTTGAGTAAGAAAATTCTTTGATATGATGTTAAGAAAAGATAAGGTTAAAGAACATGCTATGTAAAGAAATGAATATACTAATTGAATAATGGATTGTGAATAATAAATTGTAAATGAAAAAAAAAACCTATAAAATAATTTAGTATAGATAAATTGGATAGAAATCTATTGAAAGGTAATACGTGAGATTGTACGTATATTATTTTATTCGCATAACGATGTGATCCAAATTCGAGCACAAAATTTCGAGATGATTTATATCGATCCAAGTTAGGATTTTTCACTCGATTTTCGACGGCGAACCCTAGATATGGATTTTTAATTTGATTCTGGAACTCTCTATCATAGTATATGGCTATGCAAGGAGAGTAAGAGTTTCCAGTCAATGAACCAAATCTGAGTCCGCACTAGAGAGTCGTGTGAACGATACTAGTTTGGAAGTGAAATTGTGTGATCGAATAAGCGATTAGATTGATATTGCTCACGGATGATATATGTACGGCTTACGGACTTAATTAAAGTTAATATTGGAAATATATGATGCCAAATATAAAATGATTCTTTTAAAATTATATAACAGAATATATATATAAAAGAAATAAACCAAATTGAATGTAAAATAATAATTTGGTTATGTTGGGTATGATTTGGTTGTTAGTTGATTGTATGTAATTCATTAAGTGTTATTGAAATTGAGAGCTATAAATCATTGAAATCCAAATTGGAAGTTAAATGTATTTAAATAGAATTTAATTTGATTCAAATTGGAAGTGAATTAATGTAAATATAAATTAGTGAATGTTAACTAATTGAATTGAGAATGAATGTTAGTAAACTCCAATGTTAATGAATCAACTGTGATTAAAATTGAAAACCAAGTCAATAAATACTAATGAGAAGTGAATTTATATTGATTGGTTATGGATTTGTTGGATGATAGTTGGATGATAGTTGATTGATGGTTGCATTTGTTGTTTTGTTGCATTTGCTATGTTGCCACATGTAGTTGTTATGTTGTTATATGATGTATATTGATATTATTTTTGTATATGCTTGTTTCTCATAGTTTATTGAGTGTTTAGTAGGTGCGGATTGCGCTTGCTTTGCATTTGGAGCTCGCTTTCGCGCTATATTATTCGTATATGCTCGCTAATAAAAATATAAGGTACATGTTTATTTTATCATTGGATTTGGTGATTTTTGATGAGCCACTTGGCTTTTGGATTTTCTTTTATTGGTTTGGGGCCCGTAGAGGCGTTTTGTAGTTGTACCGATCGAGCCGCGCAAAGGAGACTCTGCCGAAATTTTCCATAAAATCCGGGTGTTAGAAAATTTTTCAAGTCTTAAATTTTTTTTATAACTTGTTTTGATAACTAACTTTTAAAGTTAGAAAGCCGTTCGGAGTAACTTAGTGGAAGCGTAGTTATGACTTTATAAAAGGAATTTCATTGTTTTGTAAGTTGGCAACTTTGAATAAAATACATCTAATGTTGAATTCTATACTTAGTTCCTTTTCCCTTCTTTTCCCTTTTCGGGGACGAAAAGTTTTGAGTGGGGGAGAGTGTAACGACCCGTAAATTTTCGATAATTAAAATGGTTAATTTAATAAGATTTCGGGATTAGTGTTAGAAAAATTTGTAATTCGTTGGAATAATAATAACTAGAATGAATTGCAACAATAATTATCCAAGTAACGATAAATAAAAGCTACTTAGTGAATGCCTTTGAAATCAAAAGTTGAAGAGAATAATAAATGTTGATTCATTGGGTATAAAAGAGTAATTGATTGATAAGTAAAAATCTATTTGAAATCAAATATTGAATATTGAACAGGTAATTTGTTTAAATTAAATATTTAAAACTTATTGAATAATTGAATAACTGTAAAATGAAAAAATGTTCTAAATTGTGAATTGGTTTTAAAAGTTGATTCTTATGAGTTCAATTTCAATATTTCAAAAGATAATGAATTATTGGATAATCGAAATTGTTTAAATTTAATATTTGGAATTTATTGAATAAATAAATAATGGGAATTGAATAACCGTATAATGGAAATGGTTGTTCTATAATTTTAATTCATTTCAAAAGTTAAATTTTTAAGTTTGTTTTGAATATTTCAAAAGAAAGTGATTTAAGAAAAATCAAATTTATTTAAATTTAATATTACAAATGTTTGAATAATTAAATTCCAAATTTGATATGATTAATTTGATATTGAAATTTAATATATGAAAATAGAGTGAATAATTAAAATTTGATTTAATATGATTCAAATTGGTTTCCAAAGTGAATGTAAGTTATATTGGGGTTAAAATAGAGTTAATAAGATTTTAAAATTGGAATTTATTGGATAATTGAATAAACGGGGTTAATATGATTAAAAATGATTTGTAAAAATTTATTTTATCATATTGGAGTTATAATGATGTTATAGAACTTTTAAAACTGAATTTAAAATAAATTTGTGAAAATTGAATATTTTAATATTTAATTATCGACTGGAAAATAGCCAAATTTTGAACAGTCTCAGAATTGGACGAAACTAGTTCCATTGGATCTGTAATAATTTGTTATTATCGGATTTCAATTTTCGTAGCAATCAGAGTTGTCGTTTGACCGTGGCATCTCGAAACGCGTTGAAATTGTTTTAATATTAATTTGGCGAGTTAAAATAGTCATTTTTCAAACGGTCTCGGATTTCGACGAAACCAGTTTCATTGAATCCGTAATGTGATATTATTGTACGATTTCAAATTTCGCGTCAATCGGATTTACCGTTTGTCCGGGGCGAGCTAAAACGCATAGAAATTATTTTAAATCGATTTAATTTAAATTGATCGTTTATCTCAATAACTCTCACATACGATCGAATTAGCCTCCGAAACATGTTCCATTGTGTCCGAAACGCGGGATAAACCGTAAAAGCGCCGGTCACCGCGCGTAAATCGGAGTTCGGAATTCCTGGGATGAATAGTGTTCGTTGAAACTTCTATAAAAGGACTTCATTTATCACAAATTGCAAAACCCTAATTTCTTTAATAGTCGGCCGCCACTTTGTTTTGAACGACCAGGAAATCGCCTCCTTCTCTCTCAATTTTCTTCCAATCCGTAAAGAGATTCAACAAATCTTCAACTACAATATTGTTGATCACATAGAGATCTTGTGATCCAACGGCTATGATCGTTTCTAGTGCTATAAATCGGCGGAAAATTGGCTGCAAAGCGTGCGAGTTCGAGCACGAAATACGAGGCATAGGGAAAGGCGAGCATGGCCGGCCTCTGGCCGATGTTGGAGTGCGAGATGGGCTTCGATTTGGCGTTGGTGTGATGGAGTTTCGTGTAGCGAGGTGGTTGCGGCATGTACTAAAAGGAATGGCATGGGTTTGGACGCGCGTGAAGTACCTCGAGCGAGCACGAACGGGAGAGAAGGGGGAATCGCGTGCAAACGGCCTGGATCTAATTTCATAGTGCACGGCTGAGATTTCTGTTAGGTTATAAAATTTTAAAATAGATTTGTAAATTTTATATATAATAAATTCGTGTAACTTTAAAATTGTATATCTTTTTCATACGAGGTCGGAATCGAACGAAACGAATTGCGTTGCGTTCGTATCGTCGAATACTACGCAATGGAGCTGGATTGGAATCATTTGAAGCTATTGAAAATTTTGAGTTAAATCGAACATCGTTCGATTTGATTTAAAATCGTAAAAATCAAGGTGAGTGTTTTATAACGCTCACACCGTACTAAATATCTTTATGCTAGTTAAATTTGACATTATGAATTGATATGAATTTTATTAGTCGTTGTTTGATAGAATTTAATTGTCATATAGATTGTCATTTGAATTAACCGTTGAATATTTAACTGACAGTTAAATTGAAATTAAAATTGAATTGCGAATAAATTACCTGACATTGATAACTATGAAACTGCCATAAATTGTATTTTTTATTGGATGATGTATTTCGATGGATGCTATTGGTTGATAATTGAATGTTTGGATGTTTATTTGCTTATATAGATCCTGTTATGCATACATATGATACTGTGATTTAATTTAAGTAATATATACTCATCCCTGACATTTAATTGAAATAAATAATTACTTGGCCATAGGATAGAAAATTATATACGGACACCGAATTGTCTAAATTAATAATTTTTGAAATCGTCGATTTGAAATTTATTTAAATGTTTCGATTCAAAATTTATAAATAGAAATCAATTTATAGAAATCGAATTTATCGAAAAATTGAGTTTGGAATGTTGAAATAAAATTTTGGTTAAAAGAAATTGTTGAATAAAATTTAAGTGGAGACTTTGAGATTTAAAATTTGGATATGGTTGAATTTCAGAAATTTATTTGTTTTAAAGATTGAACATTAAATTTGAGCTTTGAATATTACCAAGTAAAATTGACAAAAAAATGATATTTTGAAATGAGCTTGGAATTGAATCATATTTGAGATTTGGATTTAAATTTGAATATTGAAGGATAATTTTGTTAAGTGTTATAAATTGATATTTTGAAAATCAAGCTCCAAATCGATATAAATTGAAATTGAATTAATTGAAAGTGAATATAAAAATTGAAATTGAATTAATCGAAGGTGAATATAAAATTGAAATTGGATTAATCGAAAGTGAATATAAAATTGAAATTGAATAAATTAAGGGTGAATGAAAAATTGAATTAATTCGAAGTAAAAATTGACATTGATTTGAATTGAAATCGAAATTGAATCGGTAAATTGGAAATTGAAATTTATTTGAATTGAGAAGTTATAATAGAAATGGATTGGTTTTGAAGCTGCTTTAATTTATTTTCCAAATTACTCTGTTATATAAACCATTTTGAATACTTAAACTATTTTAATCTATTTTTAATCTATTTTTAATCTACTTAACCCAATTTAAATTATTTTAAACTAATTTGGCTATTTTAAATCCATTTTAAAGATTTTAAGTATTTTTAACTATTTTAATTATTTAAACTACTTTTAAACTACTTAAAACTATTTTCTAAGAAATTTCAAGATGGTTAATAAGGTGAAATGTTTATATTTAAATCTTGAATTTATATACGAATTGAGTTAGATGAAGTTGCAACCTAAATTGAAATTCGAAATGATTTTGAAATTGAAATGAGATATTGATGCGAGAATTAATTTTTTTGAAACGGAAACTGACATTTGATTGATACGGTGATATTTGAAATGGATTTGATTTTTGAAACGAATATGATATTTTGATATCAATTATGAATCGATTTGAAATGTAAAAGAGCCAACAGTGTAATAATACGTAGTTATTAAAGAGTCCGGGATCGGATATGGACATACTCTCTGTCGATACCGAAAACCACTTTAATAACTATTATACGCGGAGTGTTGATCCAGAATGAAGTGGATGGTTTGGTGAACGCGTTGACTGAAGAAAGAGAACGATATTGGATGACCCCTGATATGACTAAACAGGAGCCGCGCCGGGCCATTGAGGTTCTCCACCTCTAGCGGACACACTTCTTCGATACCATTTCTATTACATTTGTGATGCGATTTGGGTGCACCCCTTGATTTCGGAGTGTTGTTTCGCGGTGTTGGGGTAGCTGCTGGCTATGCCCAACATCAGTCCGGATCACGCAACTACTAGTATCCTAGTTGGTATTGCCTCATGTACCTTGTCATACTGATTATCCTATTTGCGACCACTACGTTTTGATTTGTACCTTGAGTATATGGATTGCCCTCTGGTGACTTCCGGTTTTGGGGAAACAACGGTCTTGTATATGCTTTTGGGAATATAAAATGTGTTGAGGGGGATTATGGTAACGCCTTAACGCTATTTTGATACTTTATATTACTGATACGCATTATCTACTTAGCATATATTACAACATAGTAGATAGTTTAACGGATCCTTGAGAGATGGAAAATCCCGTAACATCTCTTAAGTTATCGCACGCACGTTGACAGTGGATAGGAGATGTCAAACCCCGTAAACATCTCTGATGCCGTTTCACTCATATTTATTTACGATTGATTTCACCTTCATAAGGATATTTTAGTCCTGACTCGAGTGTTTTGTCTTTTCATTACGCTCGGGTCGGTCCTGAGTTTTCAGATTTTTGAAGATCTATTCTGGAGGATGAAGACGAAGATTTGGTATACTATTACTATTATTACCCTTGCATGATGTTATCTGCTGCATTATTTAATTGTTCTGTTGTATATGTATAAACTCTGATAAATGTTGTATAAATAATTGTCAAAGTATAGTGGACAGCTTCATGAACTGTTTATTTGACTATTATATTTTATCGTTCCACTGCGAGATTCTGTGTTGTTTCATTTCCTTTATTTCTCTTTCTTTTCTTTTCTTATTTACCCCAATAACCATCTGCCCTTTTTAATGGTTTGGAATCGACATGTGGATTTGATCGTCGGTTTAAACTGTCCAAAAAGTTGGGTCGTTACACATTTGAATAATTAAATTTAAACAAATTTGATTTTTCTTAAATCACTTTCTTTTGAAATATTCAAAACAAACTTAAAAATTTAACTTTTGAAATGAATTAAAATTATAGAACAACCATTTCCACTATACGGTTATTCAATTCCCATTATTTATTTATTCAATAAATTCCAAATATTAAATTTAAACAATTTCGATTATCCAATAATTCATTATCTTTTGAAATATTGAAATTGAACTCATAAGAATCAACTTTTAAAACCAATTCACAATTTAGAACATTTTTTCATTTTACAGTTATTCAATTATTCAATAAGTTTTAAATATTTAATTTAAACAAATTACCTGTTCAATATTCAATATTTGATTTCAAATAGATTTTTACTTATCAATCAATTACTCTCTTATACCCAATGAATCAACATTTATTATCCTCTTCAACTTTTGATTTCAAAGGCATTCACTATGTAGCTTTTATTTATCGTTACTTGAATAATTATTGTTGCAATTCATTCTAGTTATTATTATTCCAACGAATTACAAATTTTTCTAACACTAATCCCGAAATCTTATTAAATTAACCATTTTAATTATCGAAAATTTACGGGTCGTTACACATCTTGTCATCGACATAGCCCAGTGTGTTTCATCAATGCATGCCTAACCCCCATCGTTGCAAACAAACTAAGAAAATATCCCGATTTGAGTTAGAAATAAATATCTAAAATAAACTCTAATTAATTCCATTTAAATAGAATACATTCAACTCAGCATGCCTCCTACTCAAGGCATCAACAAATGTGTTCCTCTTTCCTGGAGTATAAGCAGTCCTAAAATCAAATGACAATAAAAACTTTGTTGACCTTAGCCATCTTAGATTGAAGTTCTTTTAGAAGAGTGGATACTTAAGGGAATTTTGATCTATAAATATTCAAACCTATCTCTTGGTAAATAGTTTCTTCATGACTTTAGCGTGAACAGGCTAGTAGCAAGCTCAAGGTCATCGGTCGGATAACTACTCTCATGAGTCTTAAGTTGTCGGCTCGCTACGCCACTACCTTTTCTTCTTGAATAAGGAAAGCACAATGACTGGTACCACACACATTGAAATGTATGGTGAAAGGCTTCATACCATCTGATATAGTAGAAACAAAAGTGCTAATCAGTAACTCCTTCAATCCAACAAATATCGCTTCACACACTAGGCTCTAAGCGTAACTCAGGTTCTTAGTCAAATAAGTCAAAGGTGTTGAAATGGTTTAAGAAATATTTAATAAAATTTCTATAGAATCTTGCCACTCCCAAAAGGCTATGGACTTTTGAAGCGTAATTGGTGTCTTCCAATCTCTAACTGTAGCTACTTTCCTTGGGTCTACCGCTAATCCATCAACTGATACTACCGGCTGAAGGAAGTGAACCTTCTTCCTCTAGAAGTGACATTTTAAGAACTTCACCTTCGACATATTCCTCCATAAGACATTCATTACCACCCTCAAAATGAACTATGTCTTCTTCCTCAATTTGGAATATAAAAGAATATCATCCATGAAGATTACCACATACTTATTCAGCTACTCCTAAAACACCCTACTCATTGGATCTATAGACTAAGATGGAACATTAGTCAGCTCGATTAGCATGACTAACCAGTTAAATAATTTGTTTAGATTATTGAATAGAGCCTTCAAGATAATGTCTTTAACTACATTCAATTGGTGAAATCCGCTAGTTATATAGAGTAGAAAGAAAACCTTCACCCTAACTAGTTGATCCAAGAGGTCGTCAATGTGAGATAAGGGATAAAGGTTTTTCACTGTCTTCTTTTTAATTCTTGATACTCAAATGAATAAATTGAGTGATATGTCTCTGCTAGTGGCTAAAACGGTATGCGCTTCCCAGTCTAAAATACTTCTACGAATAAATGCTTTCTGTAGCAGCTCCTAAACTTGCTTATCCAACGTTCTCCTTTCTTTTGGACCCATGTGGCTAAGAGGTACTTCTGGTCTTACATTTCTCTAAAGATCAGTTTAAGATTTCTCTTCCAGGAGTGAGACCAAAAACTTCTTCAAATACATCCCAAAAAATATTTCATTATGAGGAAAGATGGTAGATCTCTTGTGATAGGTCAAGCAAAATATGAATAACTTTCCATAATAAAAATATTAGAATCATAATAAAAAAAATCAAATAACGTCCTTCATGATGCCTCAAACAAAATACCCTCCTTTCAAATTTCAATACCGCTTCCTAGTGTGACATCCATTCCATTCCTAAAATAAATTTATACCCTAAAAATCTTAATTCGTTGCATTACAAGGGAACCCTACACCATGTAGAAAAAATTTAAGTTATAACATATCATAGATAAATGTGCCTATCCTCTAAAAAGATTCAATATTGAAATAAATTCATGTGCGATGTTCGAGTGAAATGGTAAGCTATTCGCTAATGCACTAGCTATGAATGAATGGGATGCATTAGTTTCAAACAAAGTACGAATAGGGGCATCAGATGGTTGCGTAATACTAGCTATCAAAACCGATGGTGCCACATGTAGGATCGATTTCACCCTAGAGGAGGGGTGAATAGGGTGATGCTATTAATTATAAAAATTATTGCGGAAGCTTATAAAATTATTTCAACACAGATATATCAAAATAATAGCAGCACAGATAATAGCAGAATAATGCAGAAATAGAACGATACAAAATTTACCCAGTTTCGGCAAAACCCTGCCTACGTGTTGCGCCCAAAGTTTCTACTAGAAATTAAGTAGTCACACGCTTACACACGTAAACTCGTGACACCCGCTACTGGCTAACCTAACTGTACGCTCAAAACCCTGCCACAACTCAGCCACTTAGTTGCGAATTCTCAAACTACGCCACGTAGTTTGTCCCCTAGTCACACGACTAGTAAATACAATGGTTTAAAGGAGAAAACACAAAAATAACAGTTTAAAAAACAATTAAACACCAAAGCTCTAATTATTCCTTTTTAATCCAATACTAAAGAAAGAAAGGGGCCGTCCTAATATAATTTATCACTAAAAAAACGCGGCCTCCTTTATCTCTTTTATCAATGTCGGTCGTTCCTTGCTTGTTCCTCTTAGCTCTGAATTTAGGGCTTTGTGAAGTCGCCGCTTAATTGATGGTTGATGCTTCGATTGAATCGTTCGTGGCTCCTCCTCCTTGATCGAGTCTGACTTTGATTTGGTATGTAAATTTTCCTTTTTGCTTCTTCTGATTTTCTTTCGTGAACTCGATATCAAATTGCCGATGATGTTTACTTGTTTATATAGGATTCGAGATCCTTGATTTTCGTTTGTATACATTTGTTTGAATTCATCAATTGATTTATCTCGTCCATTCGATTTGTTTTAATGCTTAGGATTAATCTCTGACTTATTCAAATTACTTGAATAACACGGTTTTGATTTCTGACTTGGTTCGATTCCTTGATTGACACGGCGTTGATTTCGTTCATTCTCGTTCTTGTTGTCTTCGGATTTGACTTGATTTTGACGATGTTGATTTTGTTCGACTTTGGCCATATCGTTCACTATCTCTGGTAGCACTTTCGACCTTGTTCGATTTTACTTGTTGTTTCATGACTCCGACCATTATGTCTTTGACTGTTGTATCACTTTGTTGATGATGCTTGAGATTGATCCCTAACTTTAATCTGTTTCTTTGATATTGAACTGTTTCATTTGATATAGATATGTATGTGTATACATATATATATGCATACATGTATATTTGTAATTGCTCGGATTTGGATCTGTTCGAAACTTGCCACCATGGTTTGTTCATCTTTAACTTGTACCTGTTGTTGCATGTGATGTTCATTTGAACTGTGTTTGCATTATTGCCATATTGGCTTGTTCCTTCGAGTCAATGAAACTTGTATATGATTGTTTTGTCATCTGCTCTTCATGTACATGCCGAGTCTTATTTCAGATGCACTTGTTTTGTCCACTAGTTCATTGTTGTTTGATTTTCTGTTGTACTGACTTGAGCTCGAGTTGCTTCAATGTGATGTTTACACTGCTGCACTGTGTATGTACATTTGTTTCTATTTGAGCTTGCACTGTCACTTGTATCAGTCACTGTTGTAGCATTGTGCACATGTGTCCACATTGATGTATATGCATTTTCCACTGTTTGTTTACTTTGATTCTGCTATGTTATGTAGTATTCATTGTGAAGCCAGGTTTACTGGTGCATCCCTTGTGTGTTGACATGTCTGGTATGTGCATTTGTGTGCTTCTAGATAGAGTTGTACTTGCCTTTGAGTTTTGTTTGGAGTTCAGTAGCTTAACTTCATAATGTTGCATACTTGCCTTTGGTTTCATTTGTTTCAGACCTGTAGCATACATGTTTCCATTCCTATGGTGCAGTTTCATGTATTTTGTACCACTGCCTCTTTAACCTGAATTGGTCTGGTTGTATTGAGCCACTACTTGTATGTATAGATGTGTATATACATATGTGTATATATATATATATATATATGTATATATATATATATATATATTTGTGCATTGTCAAGTGATGCATCGCTTGGCCATATGTATGCATCGAGGCAGTTTGTATTTGTTTGCAGTTTTGCCCCTGTTTGGTTTGTGGTGCACTTTTCATTTTGATTTCACTTGAACTTCATCTTGATTTTTGGAATTACACCTGTGTTGAATCCAGCTTTAAAGCTCGGACCTTGTGCTCGTTTGTGATTTCACTTGAGTTGAACCCGACTTTGATTTGGGTTTGACCTTGTGCTCACCTATCCCTGTAATTTTATCAAGTGTATATATCGGTGTGCACGGCCTTGTGGCATGTACATTGATACACTCTGCATGTCATAAGCTGTTCATGTATGATGAATTCGAATTTAAATGATGATGAACAACCCAAATAACTGAGGCAAATATTATTTCCAAAATTCACATTTTATTTTATAATGCAAAAATATTTTATTTTCAATTTTACTGCGTCAATGCATATTTTTGCAGATTGCTCAGATGCTGGATTCACATTGGAATGAAGTTGAAGATAAATAACAGTTGAGTGAATGAGTGACATGTAGTGAGGTCAAATGTAAATGTGAACTGTAATGTAATCAAATTTGTATTGTAACTGAAAGTGTATACATATAGTGAGAGATTGAAATTTGTACTATTCAAAAATTGTAATAAATATTTGTTTGAATAAAATTTCTGTTTGAATTCAAATTCTGTGTTATGTATTTTATTCAGCAAATATTTATTTACTCTATGAAAAATAAAATAGTACATTAACAAACACATTTAAATGAATATATATATATATGTATGTTTATTATCATCAAACAAAAATCATATAATCGCATATTCAACAATCTCCCCCTTTTGACGATAACAAACATATATTTAAGATTTTGAATATGTATTTGATCATTGATATACTCTAATTGATCCCCCTATTTAAATGCTTCCTCTCTACACAAAGCTCCCCCTTTATATATGCATACAATTAAAAATATGCAAATTATCCTAGATGCAAATAGAAAATATTTGACTTTTTCTTGATTTTATTTGACAAAATCTTAATTTTTCTCTCCCCCTTTTGCTATCAGCAAAAGAGTAATAGTGTTAGAAATAAATAGAGATAAAGTGATCAATATTAATACAACATTAAAACTCAATCGAATACAAATATTAAATTTCAATAAAAAATCAAACAAAAATCATAAATACTTTGTTAGGCGCATATTCCACTTTTAGAATGCTGGGAATGATACCATCATATAAAACCATACAGTTGTGTCTATTTGTAGTATATTTATATCAGGAATTTGAATATCTACCAACCATGCATAACCGTTAGGACTTTTAAATGAGATTAGTAGTATTCCAATTTTATTTTTAAAAAAATGAATTCAAGTATCTTCTAACCACGCATAACCGTGAGGACTTTTAAATGGGATTAGAATCAACTTGTTTATTTAAAAAATCAATTTTGATATGTGTTCCATACATGCATGACCATAAGGACTTTTAAATGAGCATGGAAGCACATAACAAATTACAAGTAATTCACCCATGCATAACCGTGAGGACTTTTAAATGAGAGAGAATACTTTGGATTTTATTTTATTATTTTTATTATTTATTTTTTATTAAAAAATGTAAAATGAAAACGAATGATTCATGTCTAAAGTACCACATATTGACAAACTATATTGAATTTTGATGAGTGATGGTCGTTAGAAATATGATAGAAATAGAGATGGTCATGGAATTTTTACCAGAAAAAAGTTTTATAACTCTTGTTTAACTTTCTAAAGAAATTTACTAATTATACCGTCTCGAGTCATAATATATGATAAATATCAACACTCATCACTTTTTTCAATCACTATTTATCTTTTTGATAATTAGTAGGGAGTCAGATTAGTCAATATTATAATTTAAAAATTAAATTCAAAAATAATTATAAAATCAATTTTTCTAAAAACGACCAATCTGAAAACTAGGTCAAAGATGATTTTCTAGAAGGGGTTTTATGAGAAAAATTTCTTCTATTTGAAAAATTATGAAATGAAAAATATGAAGATATTTTCTTTGAAAAACGATGCAGCTACTAAATGTCTCGACAAAAATCACGTTCGACTAGTAATTTTTCTATCAACTAGATTACCAGTGTAATCTGCATCTGAATTTCTCTTTCACTCAAAATTATCATTAATTGAATTTGATAGACCAGACCATGAAGTGTGCAACAAAATATCTCAAAATCAATTTTAACAGCTTTTTAAATGACATTCTCTTGAATTTGAATTGAAGCCGTGTAAATAGTAAAAAACCGTGAATATAGAGTTAGCCATAAAATAATCAAATGTATTATCATCCAATAAAACACTATTATTAAATCAAACTAATATATATGAAGTAATTCAAAGACTCTATAGATTTTTATAGTGTTCTTGGCATAAGAATATAATTGGCCAACAATTTTGAATAAGTCAGAATCAAAATCATCATTATTTCATCATCACATTATTGGCTGATTTAACTCAGATTACGGTGCAGATTATCACATTTAATATATCGTTCAAATAAATATACCATTACCTGTTTTACCTTTACGATATTTTTCAATGTTGTCCATTGTGATTCTATCACCTTTATACTAGGCTAAGGAACTTTGCTTTGTCGCCCGTTGTGTTTCTAGAACAGCTAGAATCCAGATAACACTGTTGTTGTTCCTTAGCCTGCCATCACACCTACAAGATGGAAGATTTTTGTGACCTATTTGTTTTTGTAGGTCCATGACTGTTAGTGGCAGAATATTTTGAAAACTAATTTTTTGGAGACCCAAAACTATTATATATGCTCCTTTTGGCACTCAGATTTGTTTAACTTTGAGAGATTTTATATTTATGCCTTTTGGAACACAAATTGGAATGGTTTTTACGTGTTTGGGTCTATACCAACAATTATTTTGATTGTGTCCAAATTTTCTACAAATTGTGCACATTGAATTGACTTGATTAATTTTTCTTTTAACAGGTTCTGATTGATTATATCCAAGTCCTTATCTGACTACATTAACAGTTTGTTTCCCTAAGAGAATATTCAATGATTTTTCACTTTTGGAAAATTTATCTAAAGTCGTTGACAGTTGTTGGACTTGTGTTTTGAGAGATTCATTTTCGTTTAACAATTATGTGCACTTTTTAATATAATTTTCTCTCTTAGTATTTTCACTCTCTTTCAAAATCAGAATTTCATTTTCAAGTGATTTTATTTTAATTTCTGATTTTTTAATTTCTTCTTTGAATGTTGGACACTTATCACACTTAGGGATCCTACTTGATAGGTTTTAACTAATTGGTCAAGTTGTTTATTTAATTCTATCAAACTATCTCTTTGTGATTCAATTTTAGCATACTTTTCCCTAAGTCGTTCAAAACAGCCATTTACGCCGTGGAAATATATAAGTAATTCTTAATGAGTAAGTTTTGATACCTCGCTTGGCTCGTCATCATCGCTATTAGTTATATTACCTTGAAGGCACCTATCTGCTTTCTCACTCTTACTGCTAGTACTTTGATTATCTTTATCACTTGTACTCCACGTGGCTGCAAAACTTCTCCTTTTTGATTTCTTTTCAAAGTCGCGTCGATTTTGAGTACAATTGGTCTTAATGTGTCCGGGTTGGTTGCACTTATGACAGATGATCTTCTGTTCGTCTGAGTTGTCTAGTGCTTTGATTATTCGTGCTTTTCAATTTTCGATTTAGAGATGGATATCCGTATTTGTAATTCCAACTTTTGAATTTCTTTATTATCAGCTCCAATTTTGTTGCTCCATCTTCACCGTCACTTTCTGTTGTTCCTTTAAGAGCTATTGATTTCTTTCGAGTGTCACCTCCTTCATGCTCTTCCTTGAATTTCATTTCTAGCTCATAAGTGGTGAGATTTCCTTTGAGTTCTTCAACTTTGATTTGTTTTAAATCTTTTGATTATTGAATGGCAGTCAATTTTGCTTCAAAACTTCGTGGTGAGGATTTTTCGGACTATCTCCAACTCTATGTATGATTTTCCAAGAGCTTTTGATTTGTATACGATATTGAAAAGTCGTCCATACATCTCTTTCACATTTTCTTCCTTTGCTATTGTGAAATTCTCGTATTCGCTGCTTAGCATGGCAAGGCGAGATTCTTTGACTTGAGATGTTCCTTCGTGAGTCACTTCTAGCGTGTGGCATATTTCCTGCGCAGTTAGATAATGTGAAACACGATTAAATTCAAATTGATCCAATGAACAGATGATAGAATTCATAGCTTTTGCATTAGCATTTTGTAATTTATTTTCTAGTTTTGTCCATTGATCCATCGTTTTATCTATTTCCTGATTATCTACAATTATAGTTGGTGCTCTATAACCTGTCTCGACAATATCCATGCGTCAATGGTTTTCAGAAAAATTTTGATTCTATTTTTTCCAGTAGGCATATTCACCATTGAACATTGGCGGTCTAACTATAGACTGACCCTCAGCAAAGGCATTTTTAAAAGAAGCCATTATAAAAAATCCAACTTTTTAAAACAAAAATTGATTTTTGAAAAAATCAAATTTTTTAATAACAAAAGCTGAGTTATATTCCTAGCTCTGATACCACTTGTAGGATCGATTTCACCCTAGAGGGGGGGGTGAATAGGGTGATGCTATTAATTATAAAATTATTGCGAAAGCTTATAAAATTATTTCAACATAGATATATCAAAATAATAGCAGCACAGATAATAGCAGAATAATAAATGCAGAAATAGAACGACACGGAATTTACCCAACTTCGGCAAAACCCTGCCTACGTGCTGCCCCTATGGTTTCTACTAGAAATTAATTAGTCACAGGCTTACACACGTAAACTCGCGACACCCGCTACTGACTAACCTAACTCTACGCTCAAAACCCCGCCACAACTCAGCCACTAAGTTGCGAATTCTCAAACTATGCCACGTAGTTTGTCCCCTAGTCACACAACTAGTAAATACAATGGTTTAAAAGAGAAAATACAAAAATAACAGTTTAAAAAACAATTAAACACCAAAGCCCTAATTATTCCTTTTTAATCCAATACTAAAGAAAGAAAGGGGCCGGCCCAATATAATTTATCACTAAAAAAACGCGGCCTCCTTTATCCCTTTTATCAATGTCGGCCGTTCCTTGCTTGTTCCTCTTAGCTCTGAATTTAGGGCTTTGTGAAGTCGCCGCTTAATTGATGGTTGATGCTTTGATTGAATCGTTCGCGGCTCCTCCTCCTTGATCGAATCTGACTTTGATTTGGTATGTAAATTTTCCTTTTTGCTTCTTCTGATTTTCTTTCTTGAACTTGGTATCAAATTGCCGATGATGTTTACTTGTTTATATAGGATTCGAGATCCTTGATTTTTGTTTGTATACATTTGTTTGAATTCGTCACTTGATTTATCTCGGCCATTCGATTTTGTTTTAATGCTTGGGATTAATCTTTGACTTGTTCAAATTACTTGAATAACACGATTTTGATTTCTGACTTGGTTCGATTCCTTGATTGACACGGCGTTGATTTCGTTCTCGTTCTTGTTGTCTTCGGCTTTGACTTGATTTTAACGATGTTGATTTTGTTCGACTTTGGCCATACTGTTCACTGCCTCTGGTAACACTTTCAACCTTGTTCGATTTTACTTGCTGTTTTATGACTCCGGCCATTATGTCTGTGACTATTGTATTACTTTGTTGATGATGCTTGAGACTGATCTCCAACTTTAATATGTTTCTTTGATATTGAACTGTTTCATTTGATATAGATATGTATGTGTATACATACATACATACATACATACATACATACATACATACATACATATATATATATATATGCATACATGTATATTTGTATTTGCTCGGCTTTGGATTTGTTCGAAACTTGCCACCATGGTTTGTTCATCTTTAACTTGTACCTGCTGTTGCATGTGATGTTCATTTGAACTGTGTTTGCATTATTGCCATATTGGCTTGTTCCTTCGAGTCAATGAAACTTGTATATGTGTTAACGCTAAAATTTGAACGCTAACACCCCGGTGTATGAAATTAGATCGTGAAAGCACCACCCGATAGCTCGGGAACAGATTATAAGCAGATAGTAGTAAAGAAAAACAGTAGACAACAGCAATTTTATAGTGGTTCGGCTTAAGAGATAGCCTACGTCCACTTTGAATATCTTTATTGATGATTTGATTACAAGTCAATGCAGTTACACTTTGATTACAACACACTCTGAGTTTCAAGTGACTTAGAACAAGTAGCCTAAACTTCAACGTCGATCCAAATCTTTGAACACATGTTTGACATGTTTGATTTCTTCGTGAAGTTCCTTGAAGGTGTTGAAGTAGTTCAGAATACAGCAGAGTAACGGCGCTTGAAATGAATGAGCCAAAAGGTCCCCTTGCTAGTTGGAACTAGGGTCGTATTTATAGGCATTTCTCGGAGTTAGGTCGTAGGTCGTGACCGACCTAAGCTAGGTCGTAGGTCGTGACTGACCTAAGATACATTGTCCTCTCTTTCACAAGAACACGCATGCTGATTTACACAAGTTCTAGGTCGTGAGCGACCTTACTAGTAGCGGCATAGAAAAGGCGGTCTTCTAATGCAATGTCCTTAGGTCGTGAGCGACCTATCTTAGGTCGTGAGAGTTCTATAGGTCGCAGAATTCCATAGGTCGCGGCTTCCTTTAGGTCGCAGAGTTCTGTAGGTCGCAGCTTCCTTTAGGTCGCAGCTACTTTTAGGTTACTTGATAAGTTAAGTCGCTAGGCCGCTCCACCTCTTAGGTCGCTAAGGACTAAAGGTACTAGGTCGCATTAAGACTTTAGGTCGCTAGGTCGCATTATCCTTTAGGTCGCTAGGTCGCATTATCCTTTAGGTCGCTAGGTCTGTTAGGTCGTTGGTCTAGTTAGGTCGTTGGTCTCCATAGGTCGTAGGTTGTGACAATGCTTAAGTCTTTAGGTCGCAGAGCTGCTTTGTGGAGTTAGGTCGTTGAGACTATTAGGTCATCAGATACTCTTAGGTCGTTGGGCTGCTGAGTTATAGGTCGCGGAGTGTTAGGTAACTAGGTCGCAAAGTAATGATAGGTCGCTAGGTCGCATTACATTTTAGGTCGCTTCAAAGTGGGAGTTAACAATATGATTGTTTTGTTGTCTGCTCTTCATGTACATGCCGAGTCTTATTTTAGATGCACTTGTTCTGTCCACTGGTTCATTGTAGTTTGATTTTCTGTTGTACTGATTTGAGCTCGAGTTGCTTCAATGTGATGTTTACACTACTGCACTATGTATGTACATTTGTTTCTATTTGAGCTTGCACTGTCACTTGTATTAGTCATTGTTGTAGCATTGTGTACATGTATCCACATTGATGTATATGCATTTTCCACTGTTTGTTCACTTTGATTCTGCTGTGTTATGTAGTATTCATTGTGAAGCCAGGTTTACTGGTGCATCCCTTGTGTGTTGACATGTCTGGTATGTGCATTTGTGTGCTTCCAGTTAGAGTTGTACTTTCCTTTGAGTTTTGTTTGGAGTTCAGTAGCTTGTCTTCATAATGTTGCATACTTGCCTTTGGTTTCATTTGTTTCAGACCTGTAGCATACATGTTGCCATTCCTTTGGTGCAGTTTCATGTATTTTGTACCACTGCCTCTTTTACCTGAACTAGTCTGGTTGTATTGAGTCACTACTTGTATGTATACATGTGTATATACATATGTGTATATATATTTATGCATTGTCAAGTGATGCATCGCTTGGCCATATGTATGCATCGAGGCAGTTTGTATTTGTTTGTAGTTTTGCCCCTGTTTGGTTTGTGGTGCACTTTTCATTTTGATTTCACTTGAACTTCATCTTGATTTTTGGAATTACACCTGTGTTGAATCTAGCTTTAAAGCCTGGGTTTGACCTTGTGCTTGTTTGTGATTTCACTTGAGTTGAACCCGACTTTGATTTGGGTTTGACCTTGTGCTCACCTGTCCCTGTAATTTTATCAAGTGTATATATCGGTGTGCACGGCCTTGTGGCATGTACAGTGATACACTATGCATGTCATAAGTTGTTCGTGTATGATGAATTCGAATTTAAATGATGACGAACAACCCAAATAACTGAGGCAAATATTATTTCCAAATTTCACATTTTATTTTATACTGCAAAAATATTTTATTTTCAATTTTACTGCGTCAATGCATATTTTTGCAGATTGCCCAGATGCTGGATTCACATTGGAATGAAGTTGAAGATAAATACGAGTTGAGTGAATGAGTGACATGTAGTGAGGTCAAATGTAAATGTGAATTGTAATGTAATCAAATTTGTATTGTAATTGAAATTGTACATATATAGTAAGAGCTTGAAATTTGTACTATTCAAAAATTGTAATAAATATTTGTTTGAATAAAATTTCTGTGTTATTTATTTTATTCAGCAAATATTTATTTAATCTATGAAAAATAAAATAATACATTAACAAATACATTTAAATGAATATATATATGTGTGTGTGTGTGTGTGTGTTTGTTATCGTCAAACAAAAATCATATAATCGCATATTCAACACCACCAATCAACACACTTTCCATAACGATCTACTTCCTTTAGCCTAAACTGATAGTGGCGCAATACTAGTTATCAAAAAAACAATAAAGCATGTTCCTACCACCGGACCTTATGTTGAAAGTGCCGGAACTCCTTTTTCATGTGACAAACTATTTCGATGGTAGCAATTCGACTTTATTTAAGCCATGCTTTCAATCCTTTGACAAATGCCATATGAACGTCCTAGAATTTTATCACTTAAATTGAGAATATTTAATTAACTTTAAAAATTAAAATAATTGATTTTAAATATCATTTAATAAATTTTTATTAATTATATAGTGATAATAATTCATTTTGAATAGTTTTATAAATATACGAACTTATGTTAGAAAGAAATTAGCTTCGTCGTATTTTTACAATCAGAAACATAAGTTTCTAAAGATCTATTAAATTTATATACATAATAGCCTTAGTAAACTTCATATAATTTTTATATAATATTAATAAGTAATTTATAATGGTTTAATAAATATATATACACTTGTTTTATAAATTATACAAACTTCATCGCATTTTGGCAGATAGGCGTTGTATTTTTACAATTGGATTTTTACATTAGTAAATATGGTTTTAAAGCTTAAATAATCTTATTTCAACTATTTATATATGATAAGAAATTTATTTTCAAGTGTTGATCATATATATAAATAGTTTGATTAAAACTGAAAATGTGATTGGTATTCAGCATTTGGATTTTCGACCTTTCGTCGAACAAAGGTTGTTTCAAATCGTTGCAAGGTTACTTGATACACGTACACACATGCATGTATTGTACATATATACACACACACACACACATATACCTTCACATTAGTCAAATCAAAACAAAAGAAAATATCTAAAATAAAGTATACATATTTATATTCAAACTCCTTATGTGTATATATAAATGCAAACTTCACCCTTAAGTCTTAAAAAGAAACCCTCAAATCAACTTTCGATTACCTACACGTCATGACATGAGGGGGATAAGTGCACATATGTGGATAGGGTGTAACGTGTGTGACATGATGGAGAGGGGTGTTTTGGTCTGTTTGCAAGCTTAAGGGCAAAGGCTTCTAACCCTACAAATACACATCCATACCTTCATAAATTCATTTATTCCTTCTTTATCATCATCTTCTTCTTCCTAAGCTCTAACGGCTTCTTCTTCTTTATAAAAATAATGTTGAAAATATAAGCAAAGAAGAAATAAAATATACATAAACTTCCATTATCATTCCATTTCCAAAATAGTGCCAAACCACTCCCTTCTTTCTCTGTAGTGCACGACCATACCCCCACATCCACCTTGGTCGAGTATTCATCTCCTTAAGAGCCAAGGCCGAGCATTCTAAAGAAAGGGAGCAAGTTCAAAATGCTGTGGAGTAGGGAAAATGGAGAGAAGGGCCATCGGAGTATGATCGAAATAGTTTCAAAGAGATCGAAATAATTTCAAAGAATTCAAAATGGAAAGCTATAATAGTGAGAACGTAACTTAATTTTACTTTATTAAAATCTTAAATTGATTTTAATGATGATACACATGATTAATTTGTTAATTAAAATATTTAGATAAATATTTGGATAAATATTGGTTGATTTGATTGCTTAGTAACTTGGTTGTGATTGTTTGATAACTTGGTTATGATAAAAAGAATTATTATAACTAATGATGTGAAAGTCATATCCGACGAAATAGAAATGATTACTTTAAATAGCCATGGTTAATTCTTGAATAATAATCCATATTATACTTTGAAATAGTATGTGTATATGGAGTATCAATCCTCTTTGATTTATAAATCAACAAAGCATCATTTTATAAAGGTTGGAATATGGTTTCGAAATAAAAGAAACCGGAAAGGAGGAGTTTTGAAATTATTTATAGAATAATTTTTATTATTTTATTTTGAAAACTAATGGTATTAAAAGATGAAAATGATATGAAAACAACGTATGGATTATAAAAAATAATTGTGAAAGAAAAAATAGAAAATTGAATATTATAATGATATAATATTTAAAAACAAAGTGAAAATGGATTTTGGAATCAAGTAAAATAGTGAAATATTGGTTTAAAGTGGTTGAAAATGCTATATAAAATTTTTGAAAGTGTTTCGGTAAAGTTTGGTTAAGTTTGAAATTTTGAGTAAAATGAGCACGTTGTGTAGCGATAGTTCGCGATTTCACGCCTTAAAAAGTTAAATCAACATACAGAATGAAATATAAGTCGGAATTTATTAAAATAATGATTTTATGGACTCTTAAAACTATAATTTTCATATGAAAGAGAAAAATAAAGATTTCATTTAGTAAAGATTGAGATATGTCCAAATCTGATTTTCAAAATCATCGCATTTTGGCAATTCGTAAAATATTATTTTCGACTCTTCAAAAATGGATATTTTTAATCTTTAAAAATATGAAATAAATTTCACAAATATGCAAAAATGTTTTAAAAGTGATTCGAGTTATAAAAATGGACATACATATATAATAAAATTGGTGTTTTGATCTATATAAAGCTTTAAAATCACCATTCACGATAATTTAGCAACGGAAATCGACAACTTTTGAATAAGTGCTTTAAACTTAGACTTTTTCTTTCTGAATCATTTGGAAATGTTTTTTTTATATAATTGCATAAGTATTTTAAAAGGTTTAGCGTTGATCGAATAACTTGCTGCCTTATGGGTGACAGAGGGATAATCTCTAGGCCGGAGTTTGGAAATCGGTTGCTTGTGCCTCCCTAGCTATCCGAACTAGCCCGATGGAGGGGATAGTTAATTTGATTTACTCCGACCACATTTTCTTAAGGTAAAAGATAATAGATTGGGAGTTTTCCAAAAGTTAAACATGATTTAAAATAGGATTTTGGTTGTTAAAGAAAACATTCTAGTTAAACTCTGTATTAAATTTTAAGGAGGGAACTCGTACTATCCGTGTGAATTTAAAAGGTGATTTCAACATTATTCGATGAACGGTATATGTTAAATACCAAAATTAGTATTGAGTATAATTAGTCTAAAATTTATGGATTCATTTATTCAATACAACTGGTTTGGGTTTACAGTGAATGATATCTTGAATAACATTGTTTTTAACCCATTAAAGAAACGTTTTAAGGAATATGAAATCTCCATTAAACTGGGATTATATTAATATTATAAGATGGAAATATTTTCCTACACAATTCAAAAGAAATAATTTGGTATTTCCATGTTAAATAGAGGCATAATAATCCTATATATATTGAAATAAATAGAAATGGTTTAAAGCTTATATCTCTGAAGAGATATTTATTTGGATGAAATTTTTTATAAATTAGATAATGTTTAATAATCACCCACAAAATTGACACCTTTTTATCAATAATTAGTTTGGAGAGATCGGGATCGGGTTTGGGTGATTCCTAACCGAAAACCACTTCAAACCAATATAAACATTCGAAAGTGTATACATGTTGAAGACAATGATTTTGAAAATGGAGATCTTCATAATGTAGGGCTGCTTACCAATAACCTTTGGGGTGATTCCCATATTATATATGTGGTGACATCTTCGACTGATAAGGAATACTTGCTACTAATCTTAGGGGTGATTTCCAAAGAGGATGTAGTAGGAGGAGTGCCTTCGGTTTGTCCTTCACCTCGACAACTTATATAGCGAGTGTCTCACATTGCATTTCTAAAACCACTTACATTGGTTTTTACAACCATATATCTGTTTGTTGGTGTAGGAAACCCTGCTTATACTTAACATCCTTCCCTTAGGTGTATGAACTCGACGGTTGTACTTTTTGGGAAATCAATAGTGCGTTGTTAAAAATGGCAATGCAGCATTCTAAGTGGAATTTCCTTTGTGGTAAAGCATAGCCTCACGATCCTCACATCCCGGAGATGATATGGGAAACTATGTGATCCGAATGAATTATTACAATATTGTAGACTATCAGATTATCATGGATAAAAAAAGGTGTTGCAGCCTTTTAGTTTAAATGAACATGTGCAGTGGTGTATGAGTCCCTATATAAAAAACCATCGGATACGCTAATTCATAGTAGTGTAACAATATGGTATAGTCGAGTATAAGTCCCAGTAAGAGAAGCCACCGGGTACTATGATTGTTATACATGGAGTTCGCAAAAGAAGTAAAGGACACTATTTTTCTATCTTATTAGAAATTCAATTCCAATGCGAGCTATAGATTTTGATTATATTCCCAAAATAGTTATAATACCTTGCAAACAATTCAGCCAGTCTTGGTACCAATACTCTATCAACTTGTCTAGGTATTGATACTTTCTTTGTATATACATTTATTTTAAAAGTGTTTTCAAAACAATATCATTAAAGATAATATCAAAGTATTTTGGTTATCGTAAGGTAAAAACCCATCCATGCTTATGTGTGGCATGGCCTTATCAGATGCCTTTTCTTTTCAAAAAGGTTTTATTTTAGCATCAATCTGATTTATGACACTGTCATATATATTTATAATTTTTATTTCTCATGATGGTTTGCCAAGCCTGATCTTGGTATTCTTAATACTCAAGTCAGATCCAAGTAGTTTCATAATTAGTTGAAGATGCTTGGAGTTTCCAAAGGAGAGCTGGAGATCTTCATCAACGTATGGATATAGCTTACTTTTCTGTTGCATTTGTTGTTTCAGCATTTATAAGAATATGTGTTTATAACTGCCCAGGCTGAACTTAGGTTAGACTCTGATATATGTATTTCAAATTATCCTATATGAAAATTATTGATATTATAAATTATTCCATTCACGTGAGATTATGTTCTGTCTTTATTTTCTTTTACCCTAAACAATCAGTTTTTCGGGCACTTAAATGCTCGACACATAATATGGTGGGCGTAATGGTATTGATTTTTAAGGGTCGAAAATCCCGTTCAGTATACCACACTTAATTGCAGTTATAACATCTGCCCTTCAAACAGTTCACCCTATAGTTCTTCGTAATATGTCTCATTTTTTGGAATTTTCCCTACAGTAGCTTATTTCTTTTCTTGCCTACCTTGGGGTCCATTATTCTTGTGCTTATTATACTGCTACTCTCATACTAACTATCTTAACAAGTTCTTGACCTATTCCTCTATCCATTGTATTTAATAATGGTGCCACCACTAGACTATTAAATGTGGCATCATATAGGATATTGTGTAATGCTAATTCCTTCAAGGATAAGTAGGGTAAGTTCAAACCCTTCTTAAATTTCAATGCTTTCTTCTCTCTGGTATTCACTAATTCAAAATCGAAAGTAGCCAATTTTTTCAACTATTCACATACTCCCTAACTGACATTTCTCCCTGCTTCAGATGAATAATTATAACATCCCCTATCTAGAGGTCCAAAGCTAAGCACTACAGATGGTGCAATCATCCATAGTGTTAACTTCCAACGACTAAATACGGCTATGTTAATGGTATCCATAATATCAAAAGCACTTGAATATGAAACAAAATCATAGATTTCAAAAACAACGTTTTACTAATTACATTTCAAAATACATGTTTCACATTCAGATTACATAATCCCATAATCTCTTCCTAGGTGCTGATAAAATATAATTATTACATAAATACGCTAAGAGCGACATATAATAATGCCTCCTGGTTAAATAGAGTACTATATGGACGCAACTATCTCAAATACAACACAACAGAATAAAAACAAAGCAAAACAGCAACTCCTAAATAGCTATCCATCAACCACCTGCTCGTCTTCAGAAGCTTTATTCGTCAACCTACTAAAACTTAAAATCTCAACCCTCAGCCTACTCGTTAACTTTTCGCACCCGAGAATTTAAGGGGGAAAACATAAACTTCGGGTCGAACATAAAGCCTTGTGTTAATAATACTATGCATCTCGGTTATTTAATGTTAAGTGAGGCCATGCCGCTTAGCAGAACCGATTTCCTCTTACAACATCCTCTTAAAACATATCTTTTGCAAATCATAATCATGCAACCAATACTGGAAAAAAAAATGTAAAGCATTATTATGTAAACATACGTATCAAGTAACAAATGGACTATCTGTTCGAAGATTATAGTTTTGTTTGGCTTACTATTAATCTTTGGCTCACTCGGGCCTACCAGACAATATAACAAAATAATCTAACATCTGTTAGACACACCTCTTCTTGACGATCTATCCTTAACTAACTGTTAAACACTTCTCTTTTGGATGGTCAGTCCCTAACTTAACATCTTCCAGGGTCACTTGATCATAATGGTTTTACGGGATCACCAGCAAACTATCTGTATAAAACATATATTCCCTTTATATGTAATCATCATTTTAGTCTTACCTGTGACAAAGCCTTACAAACTGGAAATTTGGAATAAATTGGCTTGGGCTAATAACTAATGTATAGGGCGCAACCTTATACCACTCTCGTCTGGTATTCTAATATCTGAATCATTTTACTTAGGGATACCTTCCCAATATTTTCCATGAAAACCTTTTCATCTGAAATTGATTTAAAACCTTTTTTGCCAAACTTAAACAAGAAAAACACTTATACCCTACGCTTTTCTCAAAATTACCTTGCCGTGTTATGTACATACTTTACTCAAACCTTTGTTGATGAAAACGTCTAACTTTTGAAAGTACCCCTTTCGAATCCATTGAAAGTAACCTTTTCAAAACCATTGAAAGCACCTCACTCGAAACCAAGTAAAACCCTTCTTCTGACCTAGGCCGAATGGCCAAAACCTTCCTTTAAAAACCATTCATAGAAACCTTTCGAAACCTTTGAAAAACTTTTCTTTCGAAAGCTTTAAAACCTTAGACATCTTTCTTTTAAAATCTTTTGAACATGGCCTTTTAAAACCTTTGGAAAACCTTTCCTATCTACATTTCGGAATCTTTGAGGAACCACCATTCGAAGCCTTCATTTAAAACCTTTCAAAAACATTAAACCTTTGTAAACATCAAACCTTTTGAAAACATTTGGATTCAATTTGAAACATGTGGAAACACCTTTTGAAAGCTTTCAAAACTATCCCTTTCGAACCTTTGGGTTAATCTTTAAAAATCTCTAAGGGTCACAGCAACAGGGTCGAAAGCAACTCTTTCAAAAGATAAAAGCAAAGCAAAGAAGTGATGGTGTCGAACCTGTCTATCCGAAAGCATTAAAGAAGTGGCGGGGTTTTTATAAAACAAAGTATAACCATTCGAAGTTATTGCTTTGAAAGGTAAGGAACGGCAACTAAGGTTTTAACCTAGTCGAACGCCTATACTTAAAAACAAAGGTGCAGCCTCTTTAAATCCACTCCTTTTAAACCATTGACCTAATCGAAAGCCAACTAGGTGGAAAGCAGTTTGCTCAAAACAAAAGAGCAACCATTTCTTTAAAACCTTCGACAAAGCTATACATTCGAAAGCAAAGCAGGTGCAATTTTCATTTAAAACAAAGTAGCGCTTCAACCCCTTCAAATTCTCTGGTTTCGACCACATACCTTCTGCCTTCTTTCCAATTCACTGCGCACCAAGTCTTTGATGCCATGCGCATTGGTTTCATTGGTGACAGTGGTGGAGGAACTAAGTCGAAAGCTATCAAAGTCGAAGGCAGGGTGCCGAAAGTAGCGAAACATGTTTTTGGCATGAAAATCTGATTTTTAACCTTTTTAAGCAATCTTTTTAACTAATCTACCTTGTTTGTCAAATTCTTATTGGTTGCTAATTTTCCTTTTCTAAAAGCACTACCATAATTTCAGAAAGAACAATTTAATTGATTTACAGAATACCCCTTCTCCTTTTATAAATATATAAAACATTTATGCCCCATACCTTAAATAATTTTATATAATCATTAAATCACTTTGGAAAATTCTACAAAAATTCAAAAAATCCTTTTTGATATGTTTTCTAACACATATAAATTTTAGATCCAAATTATTTATAATTTAACTGCAAATTATTTATAACCCAATAAATCATTTTTATCACTAGAAAATCAATATAAAATCTACATTTATTCAAAAAAATTAAAATTCAAACTCATCTCCAAAATATCATTTTTGATCTATATCTAAATTCGCAAGGCATTTGGATGTTATTAAATAGGGTTTTCACATCAAAGCATATCATAAATTCTATATGAATAAGTAGAAATTATCAACAAGTGTATATAAACATTTTTTCCTTTAAAATCATGGCTAAACTATGCAAGATAAATCGGATTTAACCTTAAATCCGAAAGCATTTAGAAAAGTGAGATGTAGTCGTTATTCACCTTTTGTGATTAAGGATGTGAGATTTGATCTTGATTAGTTGATTTGATTCTTCTCTTGAATCCTAGCTTTATCTTCTCTTGAGATTGCTAATGATGGTCGGCCTTAGAATTTTCTTGTTTGAAAAAATATGAAATGAGCGTGTGTTTTGGTTTCCTAAGGATTTATGGTATAAATTTAATCATTTTTCTATTTTGCCCTCCCTTATTTTCTAACACCTTTATTTTTGATTCATTGTTTAGTCATTAACATGGCATGACTACCCCTTAACTAAATCACAAATCTCAATCCATTAATCAACTTACATTATTTTATCTTATTTATCTAATTAAATATCCAAAATAAAGTTACTAAAAATATGGGGTGTTACAATCTCCCCTCCTTAAAGGATTTCGTCCTCGAAATCACGATAAAGCACACAACAAAACAATCAAAGGTAAAACATACCACCAAACAATTCGGGATAAGCGTCTCTATTCCTGCTCTCAATCTTCCAAGTACAGTCTCTAGCATTGTCACTCCACTAGATCTTTACTAATCCAACTATCTTGTTGCTCAACTTCTCATCTCTCGCGACTATCCGGATAGGCTTCCTATCTATAATCATATCTGATTCCATTACTAAATCTTCTAACACAGTTGGTGTTATAGTAGTGTCAGGAACCCTAGCACACTTCCTCATATGAGATACATGAAAAACATTTTGAACTCCTGCCAAACTACTCGGCAACTCTACTTTATACGCGAGTTTCCCAATCCTCTCTAAAATATGAAACGGCCCTATGAATCTCGGTGCTAACTTTCTTGTCTTTCCGAACTAGATAACATCTTTCATCAGCGGTACTTTGACGAAAATATGATCTCCAACAGAGAACTCTAAATCTTTCCGCCTTCTACCTGTGTAGCTCTTCTGCCTAGACTGAGCTTCCTTCATTCTCACCCTTATCAGTTCAATCTTTCCTGTTGCTTCTCTTAGCAATTCGAAACCAAGGACTAATCTATCTCCGGTCTCTAACCAACATGTAGGGCATTTGCGTGGTCTTCCACACAAAGCGTCAAACGGTGCCATTCCTACGCTAGTATGATAACTATAGTTATATGAAAACTCGACTAGGTGTAGATGGTCTTTCCATGATCCCCTGAATAAGCTCTTAACAATTCTTTCAAGATGTTGCTAACTCTTTCCGTTTGTCCATCTATGTACGGATGGTAAGCGGTACTCATCTTGAGCCTGGTTCCTAAACTCTTCTATAGACTCTTCCAGAACTCGCAGTGAATAAAGAATCTCTATCACTAATAATAGTACTAGGAATTACATGCAATCTAACCATATTCTTCGTAAATAACATAGCCAGTACAAAAGCCATCCTATTTGACTTAACGGGAATGAAATGGGCACTCTTAGTCAATTTGTCCACTATGACCCATATGCTTTCATTTCCTCTATTAGATCTCGGCAACCCATATATGAAATCCATAGAAATAGAATCCCACTTCCACATCGGAATATCTAATGGCTAAAGCAACCCACTTGGCTTCTGATGCTCGGCTTCTACCTACTAACAGTTCAAACGCTGTTTCACCCATAAGCCAACTTCCCTGTTCATTCCTTCCCAAAAGAAACTCCTTTTCATATCCTGATACATCTTCATTCCTCCTAGATGAATAGTGAACTACGAACGGTGGCATTCCTCCAAAACTTCCTTACTTAAGTTTCCCCATTTGGGGCGCATAGTCTACCCTTCTTTCTCAACCACCTATTCTGGTCAAGACTGAAATACTTCAATTCATCGCTCTCCATTCCATCCCTTAATTTCTTGTTCCTTTCAGCTAACACTAGATCCTCTTCCTATTTAGAAGCAATCTTCTCAATCAATATTGGTCGACTTCTAAACAAGACATCGTAGCAGATCCTCCACTAGACCCCACCTTCGATTTCCACTGTGCTCTACAAGTCGACAACGATTCCAAGTCTTTCCATTCTGTAATCATAGCTAATATTGCATTATGATGCTTCCTATTATGCGCATCAGCAACCTTGTTGCCTTTCCCCAATGCGTACTCAATTCTGAAATCATAAGCGGCTAAAACTCTAACCACCTGTGTTGTCTCATATTCAGCTCCTTCTGAGAGAACAAGTACTTCGATGACTTATGATACGTATAAAGCTCAAACCTCTCTCCCATAAGATAATGCCTCCACACCTTCAATGCAAATATCACCGTAGCTAACTCCAAGTCATGCGTTGGATATCTAACCATATTTGGTCTAAGCTGTCTAGAAGCATAGGCAATCACTTTACCTCTTTGCTCAACACAGCTCCTAATCCAGTTCCACACGCATCTGTATAAACTACCAAGTCTCGATTCCCCTTTAGAACCACTAATACATATGCATAGGTCAATAAGTGTTTCAAGCTCTGGAATGCTTCCTCACACTAATTGGTCTCACAAACTTCACATCCTTTCATGTTAGCTTGGTCATCGGCGCTGCTGGCCATGAAAAATCTTTTATAAACCATCGAAAATATCTCGAAAATCCAAGAAAACTTCTAATCTCAGACACCGTCTCCGGTCTCTTCCAATTATTAACAACTTCGATCTTATCTGGATCGACTGATAACCCGTTCTCTGAGACCATATTACTAAAAAACTTCACTTCCTTTTTCCAAAAATGACACTTTAAAAACTTTGCCTTCGGTTGATATTCTCTCAAAGTCTCAAGAACCACTCTAAGATGAACTTCATGCTCTTTCTCATCCTTAGAGTATATCAAAATATCATCTATGAACACTAACATGAATCTATCCAAGTGCTTTCCGAAAATTCGGTTCATCATGTCTATAAAGAATGCTGGGGCATTAGTGAGTTCGAACGACATAACTAACCATTCGTATGACCCGTAATTTGTTTTAAACGCCATCAAAGGTATGCTTACCCCTGCTAGTCTGAGCTGATGGAAACCTGTCGCCAAATCCAAATAAGAGAATATCGTGGCTCCACATAGCTGATTGAAAAAATCGTCAGTTCTAGGTAGTGGATACCGATTCTTTATCGTCTTCCCATTCAGCTTATGATAGTTGATACATAACCTTAAAGATCCGTCTGGTTTCTTAGCAAACACTGAGGCTGCTCTACAAGGTGAACTACTAGGTCTGATAAAAATCTTGCCTTCCAATTTAACCAACTAAGCCTTCAACTCCCTCATTTATGTAGGTGTCATTCTACTTGGTGGCCTACTAACCGATTCTTCTCCAAGCACCAAATCTATCCAAAACTCAATGGCTCGTTTCAGTGGCAATCCTACTACCGACACAAAGACATCTGCGAATTCTCTAACTATGTAAACGCGATTCAACTCATTCTCTGATTCCGCAACACCTAATAAAGCACTCACCTCACAGCTAGGGTTTTCTATGGTATATACAATCCGATCACTACAATTAGGGTGTCCAAGTGATAAATTCCTATCGTGTCAAAATATCCTAGCATCGTATTTACTTAACCAATCTATGCCCAATATAATTTTGAACCCTATAAGTCAAATATATGCAAACTATAAACAAAGGTGTAACCGAACAAGTAAAACTCTAAGTGATAACAATTCATCCCAAGTGTCGCATACCCTCCTATCAGATTTTCAACTCTTAAGGAAGTAATAAATATGTGGGTTCTAGGTTAAGCTTATCTACCAAACATCGACATATAAAAGAATGTGATGCACCAGTATTAAACAAAATGTTAATAGACATATCATGGATCTGAAGCGTACCTCCCAAAACTGCCTTTCCTTTCTCCAGCACTGTCGGCTTCGAAGTAGCAGGCTCCAATGCATACACCTTGCCCTTCCCATCCTTAGCGGGCTCTTTGCGCTGGTTCTTGTAGTGCCCAACTTGATCATAATTAAAACATCTAACTCCTTTCTTCTCAGCAGCCTTCTTTCCATTGCCTGTCCGGCACTCATGAACATAATGGCCTTTCTTATCACACTTGTAACAAACTACTTCAGACTTCCCCTTCTTTGCTACTACACCTTTCTAAGCACCCTTCTTATGAAAGAACTTCCTCTTTTGATCTTGCCCAACCTGGACCTCCTTCTCCTTCTTCTTCCCTAAACAAGCAAGCATCTCTTCATGTCTTACCACCATCTTTACTACCACATCATTGGGATTTCTAATATGCGATAAGGTAGCTCTGGCCCACTCGGGCTTCAATCCCCAAATGAACTTATCATTCCTTTTCATCAATGTATCACAGTAGCCTACCCATATCTAGTCAACTCTTCAAACCAGCTAGCATACTCCAAAACAGATATTTCTCCTTGCTCTAGCTCAGCAAACTTCTTGATCAAAACAGACTGTGCCATTATCGACATGAACCTCTCTTGGAACCTTCTCCTAAACTCAACCCATGTTATCTCTTCTTCATTTACTCCTGTTGTAACACTATTCCTACAAAATAAAGCTGCTCCTTGAAGCTGTCTTGAAGAAAGCCTCCTCTTCTGCTCATCATTGAGCTCTAAGTTAGCAAATATCTTTTCACAGTGTAACAATCAGTTCTCCACTTCTATACCATCCTCGGTTCCAAAAAATGGCTTCCCTCCAAGCCCAACATGGTCTTTGCCCAAGTTAGCATAATGGTTGACAACTGGAGCTTCCGGAACTCCTCCTCTTGCATTCCCACCAACAACTCCAGTAGTAGCCCTAGCTTGCATCAGTTTCACGAAAAACTGATACATGGCTCCTATATCCACTTGTGGGACTCAAGCATCGACATTCTCAGCTTGAGCCTGACTTTGAGTCCTCCTCGCATTGGGTCGGGCATTTCCATGGTGGTGGTGTCGTCCCGACCTAGGTTAACTCTGCCTCTTCTTGCGTCCATGTCTGTATTCAAGCCCTGTGAGATACAGAAGAATATCCTAAGAAAGATAGGAGAACGGAGATATAGCATATACTTATATATATAGAAAATACAAGTGTTACTATAGGGTTATCTCATACCTCGATCTTACTTTAATTCCGAAGGATTATGTTTTCAAAAATCATTTTTAGTTAAATTATTTTATAAACCTTTGCTATGATACCAAGCTGTAACATCCCCTATCTAGAGGCCCAAAGCTAAGCGCTACAAATTCCACAATCATCCACAGTATTAACTTATGGAGACTAAATACGGCTATGTTAATGGTATCTATAATATCAGAAGCACTTGAATATTAAACAAAACCATAGATTTCAAAAACAATATTTTACTGGTTACATTTCAAAACACATGTTTCACATTCAAATTACAAAATCCCATAATCGCTTCCTAAGTACTGATAAAATATAATTATTACATAAATACGTCAAGGGCGACATATAATGATGCCCCCTTATTTGACCAACGTACTATATAGATGTAACAATCTTAAATACAACACAACCGAATAAAAACAAAGCAAAACAGCAACCCCAAAATAGCTATCCATCAGCCACCGACTAGTCTCCGGAAGCTTTATTTGTCAACCTACTAAAACCTCAAACCTCAACCTACTCAAATCAATTTTGAGCACCAAAGAGTTTAAGGGGAAAAACATAAATTTTGAATCAGATATAAAGCCTAGTGTGAATAATACTATGCATCTTGGTTATTTAATGCTAAGTGAGACCATACCACTTAGCGAAACAGATTTCCTCTCACTAACATCCTTTTATAACATATCTTTTACAAATCATAACCCTGCAACCAAAACTGGTTAAAAACTATAAAGCATTATTATGTATATATACATATCAGGTAATAAATGGACTATCTATCCGAACATTATAGTTTTGTTTGGCTTACTATTAACCTTTGGCTGACTAGGGCCGAGCAGACAATACTACAAAAAATCTAACATCTGTTAGACACATTTCTTCTGTATGATCTATTCTTAACTGTTTGTTAAATACTTCTCTTTTAGACAGTCTATCCCTAACATAACATCTACCAGGGAAACCTTATCGGAATCGTTTTACTGGCTCACCAATAACCTAACTGTATACAAACATATATTCCCTTCTATATGTAATCATCATTTTAGTCTTACCTGTGACAAAGCCCCAAACGTTGGAATTATGGACTAAATTGGCCGGTGCCAATAGCTAATGTATAGGATGCGACCCTATACTAGTCTCATCTTGTATTCTAATATCTGAGTTATTTTACTTAGTGATACCTTCCCAAAATTTTCCTTGAATACCTTTTCATCTGAAATTGATTAAAAACCTTTTAGACCAAACTTAGACAAGGTCAACGCTTATACTCCATGCTTTACTCAAAATCACCTTGCCATGTTATGTATGTACTTTACTCAAACCGTTGGTGATGAAAACATTTAACTTTTGAAAGTACCCCTTTCGAATCCATTGAAATTCTCCTTTCAAAACCGTTGAAAGCAACTCATCAAAACTAAGTAAAACCCTTCTTCTAACCTAGGCCGAAAGGCCAAAACCTTCTTTTCGAAACCATTCATAGAAACCTTTCGAAACTATTGAAAATCCTTCCTTTTGAAAGCTTTAAAACCTTATATATCTTTCTTTTAAAACCTTTTAAACATTGCCTTTCAAAACCTTTGGAAAACCTTTCTTATCTACCTTTCGGAATCAATGGGGAACCATCACTTTGAAACCTTCATTTAAAACCTTTCAAAAACATTAAACCTTTGTAAACATCAAACCTTTCGAAAGAATTTGAGTTTAATATAAAACATGTGGAAACACCTTTTGAAACCTTTCAAAACCGTCTCTTTCAAAACTTTTGGTTTAGTCTTTAAAAATCTCTAAGGGTCACAACAACAGGGTCGAAAGCAACTCTTTCGAAAGCTAAAAAGCAAAGAAATGATGGTGTTAAAACCATCCTTCCAAAAGCATTAGAGAAGCAGCCGGGTTTTTATAAAACAAAGTATACCCTTTCGAAGTCATTGCTTCTAAAGGTAAGGAGCGGCAGCTAATGTTTCGACCTAGTTAAAAGCCTATGCTTAAAAACAAAGGCGCAACCTCTTTAAATCCATTCCTTTTAAACCATTGACTTAGTCGGAAGCCAATCAGGTCGAAAGCAGTTTGCCCAAAAAAAAAGGCACAACCATTTCTTTAAAATCTTTAAATATGTTGAAAGCTATACATTTGAAATCAAAGCAGGCACAATTTTCATTTAAAACAAAGTAGCGCTTCAATCCCTTCGGAACCCTTAGTTTCGACCTCATACCTTATGCCTTCTTCCCATTCACTATGCACCAAGTCTTTGATGTCATGTGCATTGGTCTCATTAGTAATGGTAGTAGAGGGACTAAGTCGAACACCATCAAAGTCAAAGGCAGGGTGCCGAAAGTAGCAAAACTTGTTTTTGGCTTGAAAATCCGATTTTTAACCTTTTTGTAACACCCCGCGCTTTAATGACAAATAAAATCAATTAAATTAACATAATTGCAAAACAGTGAAAATATAAATGTCAAATATATGCATTTAAGAATGAAGTGGTTACATAGATTTACGCAAGCAATGAGTGTGTGATTAATTGACGCATCAATATTAATTAAGAGACATAGAGACGTCAATTAGTCAGAGAATATGTCATTTTTATAACATTAATTAACTAAGGGATCTTCTAATAAAGGGGAATAAATTAAATGATAACATATATATATATATATATATATATTAATTTATAATTGACGCAATCAATTAATTAAGAAATTAATTGAAGACATTAAGTAAGCATCAATTAATAAAAGAGGGAAACTTATATGTCAATTAATTGGGTAATGAGTTGGCGGTTTAAATATATACAACTAATAAATGCATGATTGAGTGACACATAAGAATTAATTTGGATATCGATTAAAATGAGAAACTGTGTCAATTAATTAATTAGCAATTAGTTGAGTGTTTTAAAAAGGGTGTCAATTAATCAAAGAATATGCCATTCTTACAATAGCTAATAATGTAAACTAATTATTTAGAAGAAAACGTCAGTTATAGGATTATTTGTTTCCAAGTTTAAAAAAAAAATTGGAACGCGTATAAAAATCAAACTGAGTAATTAAGTTTATGATGAAGGTAAGTTAATAAGAATAAATCAAAAAAGTATAACTTTTATATACAATAAATTAATAGAGTTATTAATTGACGTGTTCAAACAGGTAAGAAATTATAATGTAGATGAATGAATCAAAATTATGGGATATATATGTATGTATGATCTAATTAATTGGATAATTAATGGGAGAATATTATTTAGAAGGTAACGTGAATTTAGGGTCGTATAATAAAGGAATAATGAAAAACATTGAAGAATTATATGTTATAAGCTAACGCAAACAAATCAATAAATGATGGTGAGGATTATTTTTAGGGTTAATCGGATGTTTCATAGTTGTTCACTACACCTATAAATTGAACATAACTTAACCCTAGCCCACACTATTTTCTCTGAATCAGCTGCTATCATTTACAGCAAACTCCTCTTCTCTTCTTGTAATAACCTGGGTTTATGGACTACTGTTAATTGGTAATTAACAGGGTTAAATTTGTTTAAATACTGATTTGTATGTTAAACAAATAAAATTCTAATAAATATCTGGATACATATATAGATTGGAAACTATAATAAATGTTGAAAAATAAATCTCTGGATAAATGAATAATATATTTCACTATTTAATTCAAGATAAAATTTTCTATATATATATATATATATAAGATATATGCAAATTTTATAATGTTGAAAATATTAAATGTATATATGTACTAATATATATATAAGTGTGTGAACATATATATGTATATACATGCCATGGGTAGTAGGATTTGGAAATTTGAAAAAGTATGGATACACACACACACACACACACACACACACACATATATATATATATATCAAAAATTTACATAAGATATTTCTAATTATAATATATATGTATATATATGTGTGTATATATGTATTGTGATGTGAAAGCTATAGTTTGGATTTGATAAATTCTCAAAGAGACATTTAAAGATAACTCTATATTTGTCAAACACTTAAGGTATAATATTTTGAAATTTGAGTAAATTTTAATAAAAAGGTTTAAATATACTTTCTTTTTAAAACATAAATATACTAAATGTGGTTTATACATAAATTTATAATAAAACATCACACATAAAAATAAATATAAAGACATATAGTGATTAATAAAAACATAATTCATAATTTATAAAACATAAGTAATTAATAGAATAAGAGTTTAAACACTTATGTAAGATAACAATACATACATTCAACATTTGTAAAATAATGAATTCATGCAAAATACACGTGTAAGCTTAGTATATTGGAATTAAACAAGTGGAAAGAAATTTTCTTTTAAAATTTTAAAGATATTAATAAGTGTTTAGAGAAAAACCAGGCTATACATAATTTCTCAATCCTTTCTTTCTTCTTCAACATAAAAATTAAACTAAAAAGAAAATCAAAACTACTTTCAAATTTCTTCTGAGCTAAAGCAGCATATCAGATACACGATCAACTCAACATAAAATGGATTCAAATCAAACATCAAGCTACAAGATCAAAATCAAACAGCAGTTTCATTGATCCAAAGCAATTCCAGTTTTCAAATTCTCAAGCTACTTATCTGTTCTCTGTCAAATATCAAATGTGAGCAAACTACACCTTTTAAAGTAAAATCTATTTTATGTTTGGACGCATGTGATAAATTTTGGAAATGATGTTGTGGAAAATGTTGCATGAATGTATAAAATGCTTGTATGTTTATATGCAGAGGATTGTATGCATGTTTGTGTTCAATACATGTCTCTGTTCTAATTTCACAGGCTTAAGACAAATTCAAAAAAAAAAACAAATTCTCCTTTCCCAATCACTTTTAGGATTTGATTTCTAAATGAAATATGTAAGTATCAACTAGATTTTATTTTTAAAAATAGTTTTATATGTATATATTGAAAAATTATTTCAAAAATAAGAAAAATCAGTGAAAGCTAAATGTAATCAATAAAATCAAATGTCTGAAATTTATGTTTCGAATTTATAACTTGATTTGCATATGAAAATCATGATTTTTGATAGAGATTTCATAATTTTTAGTGTTGTGGTTGTCAAGAATTTGCGAGTTGATCGATATTGGAGATTTCGTCGATTTCCATCGACCAAAGGGGAGATGGGCTTTGAGACTGGTGCTGGAGGAAGCTTGGGAGGTGAAGATAAACGGAAAAATGATTAGAGATTTTATCATGCATCGAAGCGGATGGACGACAACATTGTAGGGTTTAAGGAATCGCTTCGTTAGAGGTTGGTTCCAAGCATTTTGCGGTGTCATAATGGCATCGGAGGGGATCGACGAAGGAGGAAAGGTAGAGGGATGATTGGCCAAATTTCTGATGAAAGGGCGAGGGTCCTGGTGGCTGGTGGTGGTGGCACGAGGTGTTCTTGTCGATCTGGGATGGTTCCAGTAGGGTGTCAAGTACCGGAGAGATTGATGGTTCTGGGTGGTCTGAGGGTTCGTGTAGATCATCGACGATTTGTAGATGCCGACGAGGTCGATCGGAACGACGACGAACTCTCTTGCACGTGCACGAGTTTTCGTTGGTATAAGGTGTTCGCTGTGTTGGTTGAGGCATCGGGGAAGATGGGTTCAGGCTCAAAGTCGATCTCGTGTTTTTATCGAGAGGGGAGAGATGAGGGGTTAGCTTGAGTTGTGGCTCGGGTATTTCTACTGTAGGCTCGAGTTTCTTTTATGTTAACCATGTTTAAAAGTAAAGAAAATGTGTAAGTTCATATGTTTCAAAGAAAAATGTTAAACTGGTTTCAAAAGCAAAGGTAGAGATCAATTATCAAACATGGTTTGAGATTTAAATTTTTAAGTTAAATGTTTTTAAGATTTATTATTTTGATTTGAATAATTTTATATTAGGTTAATTATTTAATTAAATCTTTAAGTGTTTCCAAATGAAATTTAATGAAGTAAATAAGTAATTGATTAGGACAAACGGTTTATCTTATTAATTAAGGTCTTAGTAATTAAATGATGATTAATTAATTTCATTAATTAATTAAAATAATAATAAATGGGTTGTAACTAATGTTAAGTAGACAGGAATTAAAATTAATTAATTTAATTTATTTAATTTATTTGGAGATTAAATTAAATTAATTAGGAAATTGTATGACTATCAATCTTGCTTATGAATGATTAAGCTGAATTGAATGCCTTGGTTTGTTTGATACCTTTGATATGTAATTTGTGATGTGCTATGATATGAAATGGCTGGGCTGATCTATTAATAAATGTGAATCAATTATTTTAATTAGATATCTGTGATAGATTTCTGTGTGTGTATGTTATTCTAAATTTAATTAAATTGTTTAGACTTAAAACAACTTGGCTTAAGAAATGACATTGGATTCGAAGAAACTAGGGTCGGGTATCTGCAAAAATACTCGAAACCACTTCGATTAGTAATCTTCAGTAATTCTTTATAGATTTGATTTTAGAAGTAAATAGGCTGAAATGGAATAAATTAAGTAAACCGGACCATTTAAACTGAGTAACGGTTCCTAGATATTGTTTGTAATATGTAATTGATTATAACAAGTTAAGAACTCGTAGCGAGGTACGAGATACCTCGGCAATTTTCAAAGAAATTTTATAACTTAGTATTTCAAGTTATATAGGTTTACTCACGCTGGTTTCCAGCCTGACACGGGTGTTACTTTATTGTAATGCTCGTGTCAGACCGAGTATTATAGATTTTCAGGTTAGGACGTTCTGGAGCTCAGGTGCTGAGCTGGATGACAGGAATGTATGAAGTGTATTCCGCTGTGTAATAGAGTTTGTATTAACAGTAGTCTGGGGCAAGCTGTTACAACTGTCCAGTTTATTTGTGTATTGTTGTACTCTGATATATTGAATGTAATCTGACAATTACATCTTTTCATTGTATAAATGCTATTATTTGATGTTATATTTTAATCCGCTGCGAATGTGAGACTCCATATTTTTGTTTATGTTCTTCTTCTACTTCTTTTCTTCTGAACCCTAACAATCTGGAATTTCTGGCGTTCGATTGCTCGGCACTTCTAAAGTGAACGTATTAGTGTCGAATTTTCAAGGTCGTTACATTTCTCCCTCTTCCTTTCTCCTCTATCAATCAAATCTTTCCCCAAAGAAAAAAATTAAATCAAGTAAGGAAATACATACAAGAAAATCAAAGAACTGCGCAAGCAAATTAGGGAATTTACAGCGAAATTAAAAGGGGGGAGAAGCGGAGAAAAGCGTACAATTTAAAAGGGATAGAGATTGAAGCTAAGGACAACATGTGAGTGGATTTAATTATATTCTTTTACATTTATAATACATTGTCATTGAATTCCCGCTAGATAATGTAGGATCGATTTCACCGTAGAGGGGGGTGAATAGGGTGATACTATCAATTATAAAATTATTGCAGAAGCTTATAAAATTATTTCAACACAGATATATCAAAATAATAGCAGCACAGAGAATAGCAGAATAAATGCAGAAATAGAATAACACAGAATTTACTCAGCTTCGGCAAAAACCTGCCTACGTGCTTCCCCCAAGGTTTCTAATAGAAATTAAGTAGTCACACACTTACATACGTAAACTCGCGACACCCGCTATTGACTAACCTAACTCTACGCTCAATATCCTGCCACAACTCAGTCACTGAGTTGCGAATTCTCAAACTATGCCACATATTTTGTCCCCTAGTCACACAACTAGAAATTACAACGGTTTTAACAGAAGAATTTAAATTTAAAAACATTTAAATAATAAAGCTATAATTTAAAAGTTAAGCCCTAATCTCTTTTAATTAGCCGGCCCAAAACTAATAAACACAGAGAAACCATGCCGGCCCTTTCTTCTTTTATTTCTTTGCTATTGAAAATGATGTCCTCCTTCATTCCTCTCTAATGAAAAATTAGGGCTTGTGAAAATCTTCGAAGCCGCTGCTTGAATGTTGATCGATCGAATGAATAGTCGCGTGTTTGCTTTGTCGATCATTCGTCTCCTTGAGTTGCGCTAGGCTTCTTCTCGATGATTGAGTTCGACTTTGATTCCGGTATGTAATTTATGCCTTTTTCTCTCTTGGTTGAATGCTTGAACTCTACGATTAAAAATGCCGATGATGTTAGCGTTTATATAGGGTTCAATCCCCTGTATTTTCGTTCGTCTGGAGTTATTTGAATTTGTCAATTGCTCTTGCTTGGCCGGTCGATGTTGCTTGGATGCTTGAGATTGATTCTAACTTGTTCCAATTTATGTATATTTGATTACTTCATTTTCACGGCATCGATTTTGAGCTGTTCGATCTTTTCCTGGTCATCACGTCTCTGACTTTGATTTGAAACACGGCTTTCTTTGACATTGATTAACATGGCTCTGACTTGATTTTGGAATTTGATTCTGTTATGATTTTTGCATCACTGCAATCTGTACTTTTGCACTGCATTTTTTACTATGATTTCGATACTGTGCTTGATTGCTTGCATGTATATATATGCATTCTTGTATGTATATATGTTCTATCATCTTGTACGTCTTCGTCCGGTGTAGTTCTGCATTGTTGTGGCTATGCATTTGTTGTCACTGCATGTTTGAAACTCTGTTGGTCTTTACCGCTATCACATTGTGACTTTATGTTGTGTTGCTTCAAGTTTGAAATGCTTGCAGGCTTGGAGTCTTTGTACATTTACATTGTATTTGACTTGAGTTTCATTGATGTTAAGTTCATTTTTTTTCACGTGTACGCGAGTTGAATACTATTTCACTGCCTTTTTGTTTAATCTTACTAGAAGTGGTCTGTTTGGAGTCTTCATATGACTACACTTCTATTGTAGTTTGATTGTGCAGTATGCTTGTTATATATACATACACACACCACACACACACACACACATATATGTGTGTGTGTGTGTGTACTATTGCATTGATTTGAAACTGCTGCTATATCATTCCTTTGTACATTTCCTTGACCCTCTACATATTGAAGTCTTCTTGCTTCACTTTGGTATGTGCAGTTACACTTCATGTTTGAACTGGTATGGTGCAGTTTGACTATGTAGTCTGTAATGCTTGGAAATTCATGTATGGTTGCAGTCTTTAGTCTCATTGATGCATTGCATTTTTCCATCAGTCACGGTGTATTGGTTCCTGTTATTGTTTGAGGCAGAACATATTGTATATATGTCTTTGAGCTTGGGCATGTGTGCTTCATGTAGTCTGGTACTGTACTTGATCCTCTGAGTTGCTTGTAGTTGTGTTGACTTTGTTTGCAGTTTTGCTCTTGTTTGGTTTGTGGTGCACTTGCTTCTCTGACATGTTCTTGTGCTTGTGCATGTCACTTTTCATTTTGATTTCACTTGAACTTCATCTTGATTTTTGGAATTGCACCTGTGTTGAATCCAGCTAGTAGCTTGGGTTTGACATTGTGCTCATGTTATGACTTTATTTGTATTGCACTTGAGTTGAACCCGGCTTTTCATTTAGATTTGACTTGTGCTCACTTGTCCCTGTAACTTTATCAAGTGTATATCAGTGTGCACGGCCTTGTGGCATATACAGTGATACACAGTGTATGTCACAAGATGTTCGTGTATGATGAATTCAAAATTAAATGATGACGAACAACCCAAATAACTGAGGCAAATAATATTTTCAAAATTACATTTTATTTTATACTGCAAAAATATTTTGTTTTCAATTTTACTGCGTCAGTATTTATTTTTATAGATTGCTCAGATGCTGGATTCAATTTGGAATAAAGTTGTAAATAAATTACGAGTGAATGAGCGATATGTAGTGAGGTGTATTTGTAAATGATAAATTGTGATGTAATCAAATTTTAATTGTAATTGAAATTGTATATATATAGTGAGAGCTTGAATTTGTAGTATTCAAAATTGTAATGAATATTCGTTTGAATAAAATATATGTTTGAATTTAAATACCGTGTTATTTATTTTATTCTGCAAATATTTATTTAATTATGTGAAACATAAAATAGTACATTAACAAATACATTTAAATGAATATATATATGTTTATTGTCATCAAACAAAAATCATATACTCGCATATTCACAATCTCCCCCTTTTGATGATAACAAACATATATTTAAGATTTTGAATTTGGTAAATGCATTTGAACATTCAATTTTCTCCCCCTATTTGAATGCTTCCTCTCTACGCAAAGCTCCTCCTTCATATATGCATGTAAATAAAAATATGCAAATGAGCCCAGATGCAAATAGAAAATATTTGACCTTTATTTGCTTTTATTTGACAAAATCTTAATTTTTCTCTCCCTCTTTTGTTATCAGCAAAAGAGAAATAGTGTTATAAAAATGGAGATAAAGTGATAGATATTAATACAACATTAAAACTCAATCGAATATAAATATTAAATGTTAATAAAAAAATCAAACAAAAATCATAAATACTTTGTTAGGCGCATATTCCACTTTTAGAATGATGGGAATTATGTCATCATATAAAACCATACAGTTGTCTATTTGTGGTGTATTTATATAAGGAATTTTGAATATCTACTAACCATGCAGAACTGCTAGGACTTTTAAACGAGATTAGTAGAATTCCAATTTTATTTTAAAAAATGAATTCAAGTATCTACTAACCACGCATAACCGTGAGGACTTTTAAATGGGATTAGAATCAACTTGTTTATTTAATAAACCAATTTTGATATGCGTTCCATACATGCATAACCGTGAGGACTTTTAAATGAGCATGGAAGCACATAGTCAAAAATTCCAAGTGACTCACCCATGCATAACCGTGAGAACTTTTAAATGAGAGTGAATACTTTGGGTTTTTTAAATATAAAATGAAAAACGAATACATTAAAAAATAGTACATTAACAAATATATATATGTTTATTATCATCAAACAAAAATCAAATACTCGCATATTCAATAATCTCCCCTTTTTTATGATAACAAACATATATTTAAGATTTTGAATTCGTTAAATGTATTTGAACATTCAATTTGCTTCCCCTATTTGAATGCTTCCTCTCTACCCAAAGCTCCCCCTTCATATATGCATGAAAATAAAAATATGCAAATGAGCCAAGATGCAAATAGAAAATATTTGACCTTTATTTTACAAAATCTTAACTTTTCTCTTCCCCTTTTGTTATCAGCAAAAGAGTAATAATGTTATAAAAGTAGAGATAAAGTGATAGATATTAATACAACATTAAAACTCAATCGAATATAAATATTAAATTTCAATAAAAAAATCAAACAAAAATCATAAATACTTTATTAGGCGCATATTCCACTTTTAGAATGATGGGAATCATGTCATCGTATAAAACCATATAGTTGTCTATTTGTGGTGTATTTATATCGGGAATTTTGAATATCTACTAACCATGCATAACCATTAGGACCTTTAAACGAGATTAGTAGTATTCCAATTTTATTTTAAAAAATGAATTCAAGTATCTTCTAACCACGCATAACCGTGAGGACTTTTAAATCGGATTAGATTCAACTTGTTTATTTAATAAATCAATTTTGATATGCGTTCCATACATGCATAACCGTGAGGACTTTTAAATGAGCATGAAAGCACATAGTCAAAAATTCCAAATGATTCACCCATGCATAACCGTGAGGACTTTTAAATGAGAGTGAATACTTTGGTTTCTTTAAATATACAATGAAAAATGAATGATTCCTATTTAAATCACCACATATTGACATACTATATTGGATTACGATGAGTGATGGTCGATAGAAAATGATAGAAATAGAAATGATCATTGTGATATCCCGAAATTTTGGGCAATATCAATTTAATAATCTTTATTTAAAATTAAATTGATTTGATAATATTGATTAATAAAATACGAATTGGTTTAATAATCTAATTAAATAAATATTTAATTAGTAAATTTATCTCTAATAAGTTAATAAATGTTTTCTATTTATAATGTGTATATATATATTGTATATATTGTAAATAGAAAGGCTTGGTTTGAATTTAATAAATAAATAAAGACATGTTTTCAAATTCTAATATATTTTAGTAATTTGGAAATTTGGTTTAATCTAATATATAACTTTTCAAAGCTATTTAATAAATAATTATATAATACTTAAGATAAATGTTAATTGTTTAAAATTATATCATAGCTTAAGTTTAAATATCAAATTAATAAAAAGATTTGTTTTATTTTGTTTTTAAATATTATTTGATAAGTATGATTTGAAATATAATTCACATATCAAACATTTATTCATTTAAGTAATAAGAAATTTACAATCTCCTTTATAAATTATTTAAAATTTTAAATTTGTTACTTTCAAATAATAATTATAATGTATTGTCTTTATAAATCTAAATAGGTTTTAAAGATAATAGAATTGTTATTTATTTTTTTAATTGAATAAAGTAGTTATATATGTATATATCTCTTGATTTTAAAATTTGATTTTAGAAATTAATTTGAATTTGAATTTAAAGTTTTGAAATTCAAAGATAGTTATTTTTAAAAAAATTATTTGTATAATCTTCTATTTGTATAAATATTTTTTTTTATTTTATCTTCTCTAAAAAAAAGTAATTTATAAATACCTACATTTACATAAGGATTAATAAATTAAATTAAAAAGCTTTTATTTACATTTAAAATAAATATTAAATACTAAATGGACAAGTGTAATTATATTAAGGCTTCTTATAACAAGTGTTAGTTAGTAAACATTATAAAGTGACAAATGTAAAGATTTTAAACAAGTATCCTCTAATTTTTTTTATTTTTCCTTTTATTTTTATTAAATCATTTTCAGCCTCTATGAATACATATTCTTCCTTCCCTTCAATTAATTTCTATTTTTCAATCCTAAAGCTAAGAATAAAGTTTGAAACTCAAACCAAAACTCTCTCAAAACAAAATCTGAGAATCATCTACCTCAAACCAGAATATTCAAATCCAAAACCTGTAACTCATTTGCAAAATCAGAAAACAAGTCTGGTATTCTTCCTCCTTAAAAACCAGAAATCAAAACCCAAGAACCATATATAAATTTCTTAATATAATCAGTGATCAAACAAATCCCTCAATATCAAATTTTCTAATCAAATTCTTCAAAACTGTAACCCACTTTCAAAGATCAATATCTTGGCTGCAAGCATTCTTAAAACTGGAATCAATTTTGCAAATCAGAGAGCCTGTAAGCATTTTTGTTCAGTCGGAGTTTCAACAGCATGCAACTTAAGTTTTTAAAATCAAGAACAAAGGAGCAAATCAATTTTAAAAGTTCAAGCTTTTCAAAATATAAACTGCTCTGTTCTTTTTAAAACCAGGTGAGTAACATTTTTGTTAAAATAACTAAAGTTTAACATGGTTGCATGATTGATTTCTGTGATGAGTATGACTTATGATGAGTAAGTTTCTGTATATATATCTATGAATTATCTGTAGATATTTGGATGATATGTGTGCATGTCTGCTAATGTCTTTGACCCCTCTGTTTCTAGTTTAAGCTCAGTTTTTTTACCCTTATCTCTTGATCTAGCCATTGTTATGATTTAAGTTACAAACAAAAATTGTTTGTTTGATCATAAATTAAAGCTTAAAAATTTAATTTAATTAAAATAAATTTAAACTTGTTCTGGAAACCAAAATGGACAGGAAGACTTGAGTTTTGTTTAAAATTCAAATCCTCTAATCCATTTATTTAGGTTTGTGATCTGAAACCTTATATGAAATCTTAAATTTTAAAACTAAAATCACAAATTTTAGTAATAATTTGAAAGTGCAGTTCTAGTTTGATTAGGATATGGATTTTTGGGAATCTCTGGTGATCTCTGTGATCGGAATGGATGTGGTCTTCTCTGGTGGTAGTGGGATGATCGGAGAGTAGGGAAAAAATATCAGAAGTGATGGCAGGAGACTATAGCGGCGGTGGTTGATCGTTTTGATCTACAACCTTAGTTTTAGGCACGGTCAAGTTTAGGGATTGCGTGGGCTCCTCTGGTGCATCGAGTTCATCGGAACTCTGGTAATTTGAAGCTTGGACGTCGACGAAGTGGTGGCTGGAAGTTCTGACTTTCTGGTGGCTGGAGAAGTAAGTACAAGGTAAATTTCAGGTTGATGTAGTGGTTCTAGGTTCTGGCTCCAGTTTGGTTTGAACAGCTCGATTTTGATTTTGAGTAGATGGTGAAGTTCTGATGGTTGAGTTCGAAGTTGATCGTGGATGTGTGGGAAGCGTAGGCGATGGTCGGAGCCTCGCCGTGGATGGTGCAGGGTGCATATCTGGACTTGAGGAAGTGGGTTCAGTAGTGTTTTTTGTACTCGAATTTTTACTCGAGTTGTTTGGGAAATTGTTCGAAGTTAAATCAGTTTTGCTCGAGGGATTTTAGTCTGGGGCTCGGGTAATTTAATTTTTTACAGGTTTTAGAAACCTATCAGTTTAAAATTTTAAACTGAAATTTAAAATGAAAAGCAAGTTTTAAATCAAAGATTTAAAGCAAAGTTTTGAAGCAAGTTTTAAAGGTATGGATTCAAAATGAATTTGAATCCTAGTTTTTAAATAGATAAGTTTTATAAAAATGAAATGTTTTTAACAACTTAAAATTGTTAAAGTATTTCATAAAATGATTTTAAAATCTGAAAATAAAGATTTAAACAGAATTTTAAATAAGTTTAAATCTGGATTTAGGTCTAATTTGAATCCTAGTTTTAAAATAAAAAGGAAGTTTTGAATTTAAAATGTTTTAAAACAACTTTGAATGTTAAAGTGATTTTTTTAAATATGGTTTGAAATTTAAAAATGAATTTGGTTTTAAATTTCTTCTAAATTTCTTTTATAAGACAATTATTTCTTTAGCATGTAATACAAAAGGTTTTTGAATTGTTTAAAAACTTTGTTAAAGTTAAGATTGTGTTCATTTTAAATCTTAAATTTAAAATGGCATTTGAAAGTAAAATTTAAGTAAATTGTCTTTAAATACTTATTATAATGATACTTTGATCATTGATAGGAATAAGTTTTATCTTAAAGATAATAAAAATTTAATGACTTATAATTCATTAATTATTAAGGTAATTAAGATGGATAGTTAATTTAATTAATGATTTGGAATTAGTTAATCAAATAATTAAGGATATAACTAGAGATTAATTAATGAGTAAATGAAGATTTATTAATTTGTAATTAATAATGATTAATTTAAGTATAATTACTTTAGAAAAGTAATCAATGAATTTTAAATAGTTAATGAAGGTCATTAACTAAGGATTATTAAATAATTAATTAATGTGATTAATTTTAATAATTAATTAGATTAATTAATTAAAGATAATCATTTGTGCAATTGTTTAAGTATAATTACTTAATGAAAGTAATTATAGGAATTAATTACTCAATATAATTAATTAAGTTTAATTTGATTAGTTTAAGTTAATTAATTAAGGTTAATTAATTTAGATAATCACTTGGGAATTTGATAAGTAATTACTTAATGTAATTAATGTATTGAAATTACTTAGTAAAGTAATTGGTAATGGTAATTACAGGATGTAATTAATTGAAGATTGGAAGTAATTTTGGATTTAATTACTTTGTATAATTAATAAAGGGATTAATTAAGATAATTAATTAAGGAGTAATTAATTTATTTAATGAAGTAATTAAGGGTAGTTAATTATTGGATGTAATTAATCAAGTGTGATTAATAATTGTGGTTTAATTAAAGATTGATTACTTAAGGTAATTATTTTAAATAAAGTAATTAATTAAAAAGTAATTAGGGATCATTAATTTATATAAATAATGATGTAATTAAGGGTTGATTAATTAAGATTAATTAATTAATAATAAGTGATTAAAGTGTAATTAATTAATGTAATTAATTAAGGATTAATGTAATTAATTTTAGTTAATTGATTAATGAAGTAATTAAAGGTTAATTACTGTAAGTAGTTAAGAGTAATTAATTTGTGAAATTAATTTAAGGCTAATTGCTTGAATGTAATTAAAGAATAATTAATCAAGGGTGACTAATTAAGGTGATTAATTAGAGAATAATTAACTAATTGATTTGTAATTAATTAATGGTTATATAAGCAAGATTTTAATGATGAATTAATTAATTTAATTCACTTTAAATTAATTAGAGATGGTATATATCATTTCTTATGGATGACGGATGATATTGATTGCCTTGAATGGATTAAGATCTCAGATATGAGATAAATGATGCTGTGTGATATGGATGCTTTGGTTGAAGTATGATAATATGAATTATCTATTTTTGATGATAATATGGATTATCTGTTTATGATGATAATGTTGATTATCTGTTGTGAATTATCTATCTGTGTGTATATAGATAATAGAATTGAATTGTTTTAAACTTTAAAAACAACTTCGACCTAAAAGATGGCGTTTTGGATTTCGATGAGACTGGGATCGGGTTCCCATATTTGGATATCCGAAAACCACATCGATCCAAATTAACGATAGGTCATGAATCTCAAGTGAAGAAGAAGATTCAAAGTGCAAGGGTTATCGTCGTTAACTCTGAGGGTGATTCCAAAATGAGTGTAAAGAGGTAATGCCTTCGGTTTCGTTCGAACCCGGAATGAACTTGTATGGATTGAATGCTTTCAGAACATCGTCAGGTGGACGATGAGCATTCTAAGAGATGTGTTCTCTAAAGATAATCGTAGCCTCAAGCCACATCAACTAGGAATGGCTAAAACAGGGGAGGTGCAGCAAGGCTAAGTGGGTCATGCCCAAGTAGGACGAGATTTACCCTGTCTAGAAGTCCATTTATATTCGGCTGTGTGGGGCAGTTGATTGCAACAACTGCCGGGGTTGTCTTGTTCGGAACTGTTCAGTAAGAAACGTTTCCGGCTTTGTGTTGTAGGGGATTGGGAGTAATCCTCGGTACGGTGATCTAGGCCACGTACTGTGACGGACGGTACCCCAGCAGCCCTGCCATTGTATGGAATCCAATCTCCAATAAGTGTCGTACGTTTTAGATGTGCCCAACTATGTTGGAACGTGAGATGTAAGCATTCCAGCTATTTCTGTATTTTACTTGAAAACCTTAGACACTGTTATAATATCATCGGATTTCCTATCAAATGTTTTGGTTAGCGTAAGGTAAAAACTTTTCCATGTTTATGTGTGCGAAGTCTTACGTGATACCTTTTGTTTTCAAAGGTTTTTGAAAGTTAAGCAACCTTAACCTGTTACTCACACCAGACCCATGTCTGACCCGGAGTTTATCTTCTGTTTTCTTAAACTCTTGGGTACTCAAATTTTTACGAGTAGCCAAGGGATTCAGGTTAGCTTTGACGAATTATGGAGGAGCAATGGAGCAGGAGGCTTCGGCGTTAGATATATAGTTTCTGCTGTGTGTTCTCTGTGTTGGTATCTCTTTGTTGAGTTGTATTGAGTTGTAATAACTAGACAGGTGTTTATAACTGTCTAGTATGTGATGTATATATTTTGTAACTCTGATTGGTGTTATATATTATGTAATACTTATGTTATTAATATAATTTATTCGTTCCGCTGTTGAGATTTTGATGTTGTTTCTTCTTTCTCTTCTTTCTTTTCTCTTTTCTATCCCTTTCTTTCTTAAAGATGATACGACTTTCTGTGGAGAAAAAGTCGGGTCGTCACAGTTGGTATCAGAGCCCTAGGTTGAGTGAATACCTAGGCTTTGGAGTGTTTTCTTTCTTGAGAGAGCATATTTGTAATTTTGATATATATATATAAATATATATATATATATATATATATATATATATATATATATATTTCTACCTATCTGTTGGGTTACCCGTACAGGTTTTCCAATATAAGTTATAAAGGTAGATGGGGCAGTGGTGTGTATAAAGCGACTACCATTGGTTGGAGTTATATGTTTGAGGTTGGAAGTATATCTGTCGAGACTGTAGACCTAATACCGTCTCGAGTGAGCTTTGTTGCTTGGTGTATGGATTTCATCGATCTCTGAAGGAAACCTGTTAAGGTTCGGAATCCATTGTTGAAGTGCAAGTTTGGATGAGTTGAGTTTGGATCTGTTGGTTGAGCAGAAGCGAGTAATGGTATCTTAATACCTCAGGAAGTAGTAGCTGTGTGATGAGACGCAGTGACTATGGATTGTCTCCGAAGGTGTTTCCTTTGGAACGAGTTAGGGAAGTAGGTCTGCTTCGATGTTGTGGCTGAGTTCAGCAGGATGTTTCTGTTTGGTTTGAGATCCGAGTTTCCTGAAGAGCTTTGGTTTAGGAATTCTTTGGCATCTGTGTCAGCAGTGCAGCTCAGAGTATTCTGTGTGCCGGCAAGGAGATTTTCTGGCTTAGCAGTTTTTCTGGAGCTGGAGTTCAGAAGCAACAGAGTGGATCCATTTCTCTGATAGGTTAGCTAGACCAGCATAAGCTATTCTGATTGGTAAAGAGAGAGCAGTTTTCTTTGAATATTAAGATTGGTTGATCGCAAAAGTGACTTGCGATAGTTGAGTGTTCTCTTGGATTCTTGGAGATTTTTTCCGGACATCTTCAGGGAAGTCAGAGTTTTTGTCCGCATCTGGAGATTGAGATTTCTTATCGACTGGATTCCAGGAGTGTTACCGGTGGTTCAGCTTAATAGGAGAATGGTTTCTAGAGAGAGATTTTGGTGAAGCAGCTCAGGTTTTGGATGAACTTTTGAGTTTTCCTTTATGGATCTGTTGAACCATATTTCTAGGATGTGTTGTCCAGTTTGAGCTCGTGTTCATCATCAGCATTTTCATCTGCTCCGGATCAAAGTTGCGCAATGGAAGCATGGTAGCAGCTGTTCTAGAGTGGAAGCAACCGGAAGTTGCTGTATTATGGATTAGAGAGTTTCTACAGGAAGTCTTCAGGATCTGAGTCAAGATTGGAGTGCAACTGTTCTTCTCTTCCGGATGGAGGAGTGAGTTCAGTCTTCTGATTTTGTGGAGTAGAGGTTGTAATCTGGATTTTTGGATAGATCTTGGAGAGGATCATTTTTATTGGATTGCTTTGGTCCAGTTTGTTTTGAGAGGCATTAGCAAGGTTGAGCTGATCAGGAAGGTTGTAGGCAGCCCAGGATCGTCAGAAAAGTTTTGTGAATAAGAATCGGACATTTGATTTTGGATAAGTTTTATTCGATCGAAGGAGCTATGAGTTTTGGATAAGACTGGGAAGCTAGCTCCGAGGTATTGGATCTTTTCTGTGTTCTTGAGAGGATTAGTGTTTGGTCTTATGGATTGAATTGCCAGTTTGGACAACTGGAATTCGATGTGTTTCACGTATCTCTGAGAGAGTACATGTATGATTTATCTCTGGTTTTGGAACCATCTGTTCTGGGAGATTTGGTTATTGAGTCAGACTTGTCTATAGTCTGATATCCTATTTTGTTTTGTAGATCTAGATGAGTAGGAGCTCTGTAGCTTAGTAGTATAGATCATTTGGATTCCGTCGAGCGAGTATCCCGGTATTTATACCTGGGAAACTCTAGATAATTCTATTCGGAATTTTTGTCTGGATAGTTAAATTTGTTTGTTTGGGAAATTTGGTTGCTATGGTTGTTAGCATATGGTTGATGAAATATGCTTGTGGTTTAAAATTAAATCTTTAATGAGATTATTAAATTACCTTTGTTTTAAATTTCGGGGACGAAATTCTTTTAAGGGGGGAATGTGATATCCTGGAATTTTGGGCAATATCAATTTAATAATCTTCATTTAAAATTAAATTGATTTGATAATATTGATTAATAAAATATGAATTGGTTTAATAATCTAATTAAATAAATATTTAATTAGTAAATTTATCTATAATAAGTTAATAAATGTTTTCTATTTATAATGTATATATATATTGTAAATAGAAAGGCTTGGTTTGAATTTAATAAATAATAAAGACATGTTTTCAAATTCTAATATATTTTAGTAATTTGGAAATTTGGTTTAATCTAATATATAACTTTTCAAAGCTATTTAATAAATAATTATATAATACTTACGATAAATTTTAATTGTTTAAAATTATATCATAGCTTAAGTTTAAATATCAAATTAATAAAAAGAGTTGTTTTTTTTTAAATATTATTTGATAAGTATGATTTGAAATACAATTTACGTATCAAACATTTATTCATTTAAGTAATAAGAAATTTACAATCTCCTTTATAAATTGTTTAAAATTTTAAATTTGTTACTTCCAAATAATAATTATAATGTATTGTTTTTATAAATCTAAATAGGTTTTAAAGACAATAGAATTATTATTATTTTTAATTGAATAAGTAGTTATATATGTATATATGTCTTGATTTTAAAATTTGATTTTAGAAATTAATTTGAGTTTGAATTTAAAGTTTTGAAATTCAAAGATAGTTATTTTTAAAAAAAATGTATAATCTTCTATTTGTGTGTGTGTATATATATATATTGTTTTATTTTATCTTCTCTAAAAAAAGGTAAATTATAAATACCTACATTTACATAAGGATTGATAAATTAAATTAAAAAGCTTTTATTTACATTTAAAATAAATATTAAATAGTAAATGGACAAGTGTAATTATATAAAGGCTTCTTATAACAAGTGTTAGTTAGTAAACATTATAAAGTGACAAATGTAAAGATTTTAAACAAGTGTCCTCTAATCTTTTTTATTTTTCCTTTTATTTTTATTAAATCATTTTCAGCCTATATGAATACGTATTCTTCCTTCCCTTCAATTATTTTCTATTTTTCAATCCTAAAGCTAAGAATAAAATCTGAAACTCAAACCAAAATTCTCTCAAAACAAAATCTAAGAATCATCTGCCTCAAACCAGAATATTCAAATCTAAAACCTGTAACTCATTTGCAAAATCAGAAAACAAGTCTGGTATTCTTCCTCCTTAAAACCAGAAATCAAAACCCAAGAACCATATATAAATTTCTTAATATAATCAGTGATCAAACAAATCCCTCAATATCAAATTTGCTAATCAAATTCTTCAAAACTGTAACCCACTTTCAAAGATCAATATCTTGGCTGCAAGAATTCTTAAAACTGGAATCAATTTTGCAAATCAGAGAGCCTGTAAGCATTTTTGTTCAGTCAGAGTTTCAACAGCATGCAACTCAAGTTTTTAAAATCAAGAATAAAGGAGCTACTCAATTTTAAAATTTTAAGCTTTTCAAAATATAAACTGCTTTGTTCTTTTTAAAACCAGGTGAGTAACATTTTTGTTAAAATAACTTAAGTTTAACATCGTTGCATGATTGATTTCTGTGATGAGTATGAATTGTGATGAGTAAGTTTCTGTATATATATATCTATGAATTATCTGTAGATATTTGGATGATATGTGTGCATGTCTGCTAATGTCTTTGACCCCTCTGTTTCTAGTTTAAGCTCAGTTTTTTTACCCTTATCTCTTGATCAAGCCATTGTTATGATTTAAGTTACGAACAAAAATTGTTTTTTTGATCATAAATTAAAGCTTAAAAATTTAATTTAATTAAAATAAATTTAAACTTGTTCTGGAAACCAAAATGGACAGGAAGACTTGAGTTTTGTTTAAAATTCAAATCCTCTAATCCATTTATTTAGGTTTGTGATTTGAAACCTTATATGAAATCATAAATTTTAAAACTAAAATCACAAATTTTAGTAATAATTTGAAAGTGCAGTTCTAGTTTGATTAGGATATGGATTTTTGGGAATCTCTATGATCGGAATGGCTGTGGTCTTCTCTGGTGGTAGTGGGATGATCGGAGAGTAGGGAAAAAATATCAGAAGTGATGGCAGGAGACTGTAGCGGCGGTGGGTGATCGTTTTGATCTATAACCCTAGTTTTAGGCACGGTCAAGTTTAGGGATTGTGTGGTCTCCATTTGTGCATCGAGCTCATCGGAACTCTGGTAATTTGAAGCTTGGACGTCGGCGAAGTGGTGGCTGAAACTTCTGACTTTCTGGTGGACGGAGAAGTAAGTACGAGGCAAATTTCAGGTTGATGTGGTGGTTCCAGGTTCTGGCTCCAGTTTGGTTTGAACAGCTCGATTTTGATTTTGAGTAGATGGTGAAGTTCTGATGGTCGAGTTCGAAGTTGATCATGGATGTGTAGGAAGCGTAGGCGATGGTCGGAGCCTCGCCGTGGATGGTGCAGGGTGCATATGTGGACTTGAGGAAGTGGGTTCTGTAGTGTTTTTTTTGTACTCGAATTTTTACTCGAGTTGTTTGGGAAATTGTTCGAAGTTAAATCATTTTTGGCTCGAGGGATTTTAGTCTGGGGCTTGGGTAATTTAAATTTTTACAGGTTTTAGAAACCTGTCAGTTTAAAATTTTGAACTAAAATTTAGAATGAAAAGCAAGTTTTAGATCAAAGATTTGAAGCAAAGTTTTGAAGCAAGTTTTAAAGGTATGGATTCAAAATGAATTTGAATCCTAGTTTTTAAATAGATAAGTTTTATAAAAATGAAATGTTTTTAACAACTTAAAATTGTTAAAGTATTTCATAAAATGATTTTAAAATCTGAAAATAAAGATTTAAACAGAATTTTAAATAAGTTTAAATCTGGATTCAGGTCTGTTTGAATCCTAGTTTTGAAATAAAAAGGAAGTTTTGAATTTAAAATATTTTAAAACAACTTTGAATGTTAAAGTGATTTTTTAAAATATGGTTTGAAATTTAAAAATGAATTTGGTTTTAAATTTCTTTTAAATTTATTTTATAAGACAATTATTTCTTTAGCATGTAATACAAAAGGTTTTTGAATTGTTTAAAAACTTTGTTAAAGTTAATATAGTATTCATTTTAAATCTTAAATTTAAAATGGCATTTAAAAGTAAAATTTAAGTAAATTGTCTTTAAATACTTATGATAATGATAATTCGATCATTAATAGGAATGAGTTTTATCTTAAAGATAATAAAATTTTAATGACTTATAATTCATTAATTATTAAGGTAATTAAGATGGATAATTAATTAATTAATTTAATTAATGATTTGGAATTAGTTAATCAAATAATTAAGTATGTAACTAGAGATTAATTAATGAGTAAATGAAGATTTATTAATTTGTAATTAATAATGATTAATTTAAGTATAATTAGTTTAGAAAAGTAATTAATGAATTTTAAACAGTTAATGAAGGTCATTAACTAAGGATTATTAAATAACTAATTAATGTGATTAATTTTAACAATTAATTAAAGATAATCATTTGTGCAATTGTTTGAGTATAATTACTTAGTGAAAGTCATTATAGGATTAATAAAGTTTAATTTGATTAGTTTAAGTTAATTAATTAAGGCTAATTAATTTAGATAATCACTTGGGAATTTGATAAGTAATTACTTAATGTAATTAATGTATTGATATTACTTAGTAAAGTAATTGGTAATGGTAATTACAGGATGTAATTAATTGAAGATTGGAAGTAAGTTTGGATTTAATTACTTTGTATAATTAATAAAGGGATTAATTAAGATAATTAATTAAGGAGTAATTAATTTATTTAATGAAGTAATTAAGGGTATTTAATTACTGGATGTAATTAATCAAGTGTGATTAATAATTGTGGTTTAATTAAAGATTGATTACTTAAGGTAATTATTTTAAATAAAGTAATTAATTAAAAATAATTAGGGATCATTAATTTATATAAATAATGATGTAATTAAGGGTTAATTAATTAAGATTAATCAATTAATAATAAGTGATTAAAGTGTAATTAATTAATGTAATTAATTAAGGATTAATGTAATTAATTTTAGTTAATTGATTAATGAAGTAATTAAAGGTTAATTACTGTAAGTAGTTAAGAGTAATTAATTTGTGAAATTAATTAAAGGCTAATTGCTTGAATATAATTAAGGAATAATTAATCAAGGGTGATTAATTAAGGTGATTAATTAGAGAATAATTAATTAATTGATTTGTAATTAATTAATGGTTATATAAGCAAGATTTTAATGATGAAGTAATTAATTTAATTCACTTTAAATTAATTAGAGATGGTATAGATCATTGCTTATGGATGATGGATAATATTGATTGCCTTGAATGGATTAAGATCTCAGATATGAGATAAATGATGCTGTGTGATATGGATGCTTTGGTTGAAGTATGATAATATGAATTATCTATTTGTGATGATAATATGGATTATCTGTTTATGATGATAATGTTGATTATCTATTGTGAATTATCTATCTGTGTGTATCTGGATAATAGAATTGAATTGTTCTAAACTTTAAAAACAACTTGGACCTAAAAGATGGCGTTTTGGATTTCGATGAGACCGGGATCGGGTTTCCATATTTGGATATCCGAAAACCACATCGATCCAAATTAACGATAGGTCGTGAATCTCAAGTGAAGATGAAGATTCAGATGCATGGGTTATCGTCGTTAACTCTGAGGGTGATTCCAAAATGAGTGTAACGAGGTAATGCCTTCGGTTTCGTTCGAACCAGGAACGAACTTGTCTGGATTGAATGCTTTCAGAACATCGTCAGGTGGACGATGAGCATTCTAAGAGATGTGTTCTCTATAGGTAATCGTAGCATCAAGCCTCATCAACTGGGAATGGCGAAAACATGGGAGGTGCAGCAAGGCTATGTGGGTCATGCCCAAGCAGGACGAGACTTACCCCTGTCTAGTAGTCCCTTTATATTCGGCTGTGTGGGGCAGTTGATTGCAACAACTTCTGGGGTTGCTTGTTCGGAACTGTTCAGTAAGGAATGGTTCCGGCTTTGTGTTGCAGGGGATTGGGAGTAATCCTCGGTACAGTGATTTAGGCCACGTACTGTGACGGGCGGTACCCCAGCAGCCCTGCCATTGTATGGAATCCAATCTCCAATAAGTGTCGTACGTTTTAGATGTGTCCAACCATGTTGGAACGTGAGATGTAAGCATTCCATCTATTTCTGTATTTTACTTGAAAACCCTAGACACAGTTATAATATCATCGGATTTCCTATCAAATGTTTTGGTTAGCGTAAGGTAAAAACTTTTCCTTGTTTATGTGTAGGAAGTCTTACGTGATACCTTTTGTTTTCAAAGGTTTTTGAAAGTTAAGCAACCTTAACATGTTACTCACACCATACCCATGTCTGACCCGGAGTTTATCTTCTGTTTTCTTAAACTCTTGGGTACTCTAATTTTTATGAGTAGCCAAGGGATTCAGGTTAGCTTTGACGAATTATGAAGGAGCAATGGAGCAGGAGGCTTTGGCGTTAGATATATAGTTTCCGCTGTGTGTTCTCTGTGTTGGTATCTCTTTGTTGAGTTGTAATAACTAGACAGGTGTTTATAACTATCTACTATGTGATGTATATACTGTGTAACTCTGATTGGTGTTATATATTATGTAATACTTATGTTATTGATATAATTTATTCGTTCCGCTGTTGAGATTCTGATGTTGTTTCTTCTTTCTCTTCTTTCTTTTCTCTTTTCTATCCTTTTCTTTCTTAAAGATGATACGACTTTCTATGGAGAAAAAGTCGGGTCGTTACAATCATGGAATTTTTACCAACAAAAAAGTGTTTATAACTCTTGTTTAAATTTCTAAAGAAATTTACTGAATATACCATCTCAAGTTATAATATATGATTAATATCAACACTCATCACTTTTCCAAACACTATTTATCTTTTCGATAATTAGTAGGGAGTCAGATTAGTCAATGATTTAAAATCAAATCCAAAAATAATTATAAAACCAAAATTTTCCAAAATGACTAATATGAAACAAGGTCAAAAATGATTTTCTAGAAGGGATTTTATAAAAAATGTCTGGAATTTGAAAATTATTTGAAGTGAAAAATATACAAATATTTTCTTTGAAAAACGATGCAGTTACTAAATGTCTCATCATAAATCACGTTCCACTAGTAATTTTTTTATCAACTAGATTACCAGTGTAATCTGCATCTGAATTTCTTTTCACTCAAACTTATTATTAGTTAAATGTTACAGACCAGATCATGAGTTGTGCAACAAAATATCTCAAAATCATTTTTAACAACTTTTTAAATGAAATTCTCTTGAATTTGAATTGAAGCGGTGTAAATAATCAAAAATCGTGAATATGGAGTCAGCCGTAAAATAATCAAATGTATTATCATCAACCAATAAAACACTATTATTAATCCAAACTAATATATATGAAGTAGTTCAAAGACTCTAGAGATTTTTATAGTGTTCTTAGCATAAGAATATAATTGGCCAACAATTTTGAATAAGTCAAAATCAACATCATCGTTTATTTCATCATCACATTACTGGCTGATTTAGTTCAGATTACTGTATAGATTATCACATTTAATATATCGTTCAAATAAATATACCATTACCTGTTTTACCTGTACGATATTTTTCATTACTGTCCATTGTGATTCTGTCACCTTTATACTAGGCTAAGGAACTTTTTTTGTCGCTCGTTGTGTCCCTAGAACAGCCAGAATCCAAGTAACACTATTGTAGTTCCTTAGCTTGCCACCACACCTACACGATGAAAGATTTTTGTGACCTATTTGTTTTTATAGGTCCATGGCTGTTAGTGGCAATTGATTTTGAAAAATAATTTTGTGGAGACCCATAACTATTTATATATGTTCCTTTTAGCACCCAAATTTGTTTAACTTTGAGAGATTTTATATTTATGCCTTTTGGAACCCAAATTGGTATAGTTTTCATGTGTTTAGGTCTATACCAACAATTGTTTTGATTGTGTCCAACTTTTCTACAAATTGTGCACATTGAACTGACTTGATTAATCTCATTTTTAACATTTTCAGATTGAGTATACCCAATTCCTTGTCTAACAGTATTAACAGTTTGTTTTCCTAATAGCATATTCAACAACTTCTCACTTTTTGAAAATTTATCTGAAGTCGTTGATAGTTGTTGGACTTGTATTATTAGAGATTCATTTTCATTTAACAATTGTGTGCACCTTTTAATAGAATTTTCTCTTCTTGTATTTTCACTCTCTTTCAAAATCAAAATTTCATTTTCAAGTGATTTTATATTAATTTCTGATTTTCTAATTTCTTCTTCAAACAATGGACACTTGTCACACTTAGGGCACTTGTTTTGATAGTTTTTAACTAATTGTTCAAGCTGTTCATTTACTTCTATCAAACTATCTCTTTGTGATTCAATTTTACTATATTTCTCCCTAAGTCGTTCAAAAAAGCCATTTACTTCGTGAAAATATATAAGTAGTTCGGAGTGAGTGAGTTTTGATACCTCGCTTGGCTCGTCATCGTTGCTATCAGCTATATAACCTTGAAGGCACATATCTTCTTTCTCACTCTCACTGCTAGAACTTTTATTATCTTCATCATTTGTATTCCACGTGGCTACAAAATTTCTCCTTTTTGATTTCTTTTCAAAGCTGTGTCGGTTCTGAGGACAATTGGGCTTGATGTGTCCGGGTTGGTTGCATTTATGACAGATGATTTTTCGCTGCTCTGTGTTATCTAAAACTTTGATTATTCTGCTTTGTAATTTTTGATTTACAGCTGGATTTCCGTATTTGCGATTCCAATTTTTTAATCTCTTTATTAACATTTCCAACCATGCTGCTCCATCATCGTCGTCGTCGTCATCACTTTCAGTTGTTCCTTTGAGAGCTATTGATTTCTTTCGAGTATCTCCTCCTTTACGCTCTTCCTTGAATTTCATTTCTAGCTCAAAGTGGTGAGATTTTCGATGAGTTCTTCAACTTTATTTGTTTTAAATCTTTCGATTCTTGAATGGCAGTCAATTTTGCTTCAAAACTTCGTGGAAGGACTCTGAGAATTTTTCGGACTATTTCTAATTCTATGTTTGATTTTTCGAGAGATTTTAATTTGTATACGATGTTGGAAAGTCGTGCGTGCATCTCTTTAACATTTTCTTCCTTCGCCATTATGAAATTCTCATATTCGCTGCTTAGCATAGCAAGGCAAGGTTCTTTGACTTGAGACGTTCCTTCATGAGTCGCATTGAGTGTGTGCCATATTTCCTGTGCAGTTAAACAATGTGAGACACGATTAAATTCAAATTGATCCAATGAACAGATAATAGAATTCATAGCTTTAGCGTTAGCATTTTGTAATTTATTTTCTAGCTCTGTCCATTGATCCTTCGGTTTATTTATTTTCTGATTATTTACAATTATAGTTGGAGCTCTATACCCTGTATCAACAATATCCTAAGCGTCAGTGGTTTTCAGAAAAATTTCCATCCTATTTTTCCAGTAAGCATATTCACCATTGAACATTGGTGGTCTAACTATGGACTGACCCTCCGCAAAATCATTATTAAAAGAAGCCATTTTAAAAATTCAATTTTTAAAAAAATCAGTTTTTGAATAATCAAAATTTTAAACAAAAATGGCTTTTGTTCCAAGCTCTGATACCACTTGTAGGATCGATTTCACCCTAGAGGGGGGTGAATAGGGTGATACTATCAATTATAAAATTATTGCGGAAGCATATAAAATTATTTCAACATAGATATATCAAAATAATAGCAGCACGGTGAATAGCAGAATAAATGCAGAAATAGAACAATACAGAATTTACCCAACTTCGACAAAAACCTGCCTGCGTGCTGCCCCTAAGGTTTCTACTAGAAATTAAGTAGTCACACGCTTACACACGTAAATTCACGACAGCCGCTATTGACTAACCTAACTCTACGCTCAAAACCTTGCCACAACTCAGCCACCGAGTTGCGAATTCTCAAACTACGCCACGTATTTTGTCCCCTAGTCACACGACTAGAAATTACAATGGTTTTAACAGAAGAATTTAAATTTAAAAACAAATTAAAATAATAAATCTATAATTTAAAAGTTAAGCCATAATCTCTTTTAATTAGCCGGCCCAAAACTAATAAACACAGAGAAACCACGCCAGCCCTTTTCTTATTTTATTTCTTTGATATTGAAAATAATGTCCTCCTTCGTTCCTCTATAATGAAAAATTAGGGATTGTGAAAATCTTTGAAGCCGTCGCTTGAATGTTGATCGATCGAATGGATATTCGTATGTTTACTTTGTCGATCATTCATCTCCTTGAGTTGCGCTCGGCTGCTTCTCGATGATTGAGTTCGACTTTGATTCCGTTATGTAATTTATGCCTTTTGCTCTCTTGGTTGAATGCTTGAATTCTATGATTAAAACTGTCGATGATGTTGGTGTTTATATAGGGTTCGAACCCTTGTATTTTCATTCGTCTTGAGTTATTTGAATTTGTCAATTGCTCTTGCTTGGCCGGTCGATGTTGTTTGGATGCTTGAGATTGATTCTGACTTGTTCCAATTCGTGTATATTTGATTACTTGATTTTCACGGCATCGATTTTGAGCTGTTCGATCTTTTCCCAATCATCACGTCTCTGACTTTGATTTGAAACACGGCTTTCTTTGACATTGATTAACATAGCTCTGACTTGATTTTGGAATTTGATTCTGTTGTGATTTCTGCATCACTGCAATCTGTACTTTTGCACTGCATTTTTTTACTATGATTTCGATACTGTACTTGGTTGCTTGCAAGTATATATATGCATTCATGTATGCATATATGTGCTATCATCTTGTACATCTCCGTCTGGAGTGGTTCTGCATTGTTGTGGCTATGCATTTGTTGCCACTGCATGTTTGAAACTCTGTTCGTCTTTACCGCTACCACATTGTGACTGTATGTTGTGTTGCTTCGAGTTGAAATGCTTGCAGGCTTGGAGTCTTTGTACATTTACATTGTATTTGACTTGAGTTTCATTAGTGTTAAGTTCATTTGTTTTCACGTGTACTCAAGTTGAATCTTGCACAGCCTTTTTGTTTACTCTTACTAGAAGTGGTCTGTTTGGAGTCTTCATATGACTACACTTCTGTTGTAGTTTGACTGAGCAATATGCTTGTTATATATATATGTATATATATGTATGTATATATATACACTGCTGCATTGATTTGAAACTGCTGCTATATCATTCCTTTGTACATTTCCTTCACCATTTACATATTGAAGTCTTCTTGCGTCACTTTGGTATGTGCAGTCACACTTCATGTTTGAACTGGTATGGTGCAGTTTGACTATGTAGTATGCAATGCTTGGAGATTAATGTATGGTAGAAATCTTTAGTCTCATTGATGCATTGCATTTTTCGTTCACTCACAGTGTATTGGTTCCTGTTATTGTTTGAGGCAGAACATATTGTATATATGTCTTTGAGCTTGGGCATGTGTGCTTCATGTAGTCTGGTATAGATTTTGTTTCACTGTACTTGATCCTCTGAGTTGCTTGTAGTTGTGTTGACTTGGTTTGCAGTTTTGCTCTTGTTTGTTTTGTGATGCACTTGCTTCTCTGACATGTTCTTGTGCTTGTGCACATCACTTTTCATTTTGATTTCACTTGAACTTCATCTCGATTTTTGGAATTGCACCTGTGTTGAATCCAGCTAGTAGCTTGGGTTTGACCTTGTGCTCGTGTTATGACTTTATTTGTATTGCACTTGGGTTAAACCCGGCTTTTCATTTGGGTTTGACCTGTGCTCACCTGTCCCTGTAACTTTATCAAGTGTATGTCGGTGTGCACGGTATTGTGCCATATACAGTGATACACAGTGTATGTCACAAGCTGTTCGTGTATGATGAATTCAAAATTAAATGATGACGAACAACCCAAATAACTGAGGCAAATAATATTTTCAAAATTACATTTTATTTTATACTGCAAAAATATTTTGTTTTCAATTTTACTGCGTCAGTATTTATTTTTGCAGATTGCTCAGATGTTGGATTCAATCTGGAATAAAGTTGTAAATAAATTATGAGTGAATGAGCAATATGTAATGAGGTGTATTTGTAAATGATAGATTGTGATGTAATCAAATTTGTATTGTAATTGAAATTGAATATATATATTGAGAGCTTGAATTTGTACTATTCAAAATCGTAATAAATATTTGTTTGAATAAAATATCTGTTTGGATTTAAATACCGTGTTATTTATTATATTCTACAAATATTTATCTAATTATGTGAAACATAAAATAGTACATTAAAAAATACATTTAAATGAATATATATATATATATAAATATATATATATATATATATGTTTATTATCATCGAACAAAAATCATATACTCGCATATTCAACAGATAATTTTTTCCAGTAATTATTTCAGTAATTTAATTATGTTAATTAGTTATGCAAACACTATAAAATTTATAAGTGCATTTATATTTAATTAGGAGTTAGAAAAAGGCTAAGCCTAAAAGTAAGAAATTTATAGTTCTTTACATATATTTAAAGTCAAAATTTAGGCTTAATGCTAGTTTCTTTTTGTTCTCTTTTTACATGAATAGTATAGTTAGAAAGAGAATTCGCGTTTATGGATTAAAATAGTAGGCTTCATGAAATCGATGTAAAATAAGAAAATTGGAAAATTGGAATAAAATTTGAAAAGTGGGATTCTGTAATAAATTACGCCAAACGGAAATAATAAAATTATCTAATAATTTAATTTGGGAGTAAGTAATAGATTAATTAGCTGGTTTAGAAACTAGAATACATTTCTAAGTTTAACAATTAAAAGATAACAATAAACGTAACTGCAAGAGTAAAAAGAAAGAAAAAGGAAACCGGTGTAAAATAGAGGGACCACTGTATTTTACACTATCCCAAAATAATAAAAGAAAAATCTTGCAGTTACGAATTGTTGTTTATAGTATTATTTAGTATTAAATTATGGAAATAGATTTTAATATAGCTTTCACAACCAACCAAATAAAATGGAATTACTTCCTAGAATAAAAGGAAATAAAGTAGAGTATGAAATGAATCAAATGAATTATTAGATAAGAAATTAAGGCTGTGAACAATAAATGAATCTAGGTCTGCATTTACCGCGTAGACTATATGAAAAGACAGTTATTATGATATGTTAATTATATAATAAAAGAGAATTAAAAATAATCATATATCATAATAAAAGAAGCAAACTAGAACAGAAAAGAAACACTTGTAATCATATACAGATTTTAAAAGAAATAATTACAAGTATAATTATAACATAAGTTATGATTAAGTAAAAGAATAGAAAGGCTTATTTAGGAACTTAGAAGAAATAAGCAATGATAGCAAAGATAAATAGTAAAAGATTATTTTAGATTTCTATTAAATTAATAAGCAAATAGAACAAAAGATGCTTATTTAATAAACTTAAGACTTAATTAAGTTAATAAGAAAGAAGTGGCAATACCAATAGCATTCCCCATTAGATAAATGGTGGCTTCACAATTGCCAGAAGCAAGATGAGGGCAAGAATATGCTAATAGGGTAAATAAGTAGCCAATGGAATAAGAAAAGTAAACTAAACGTAAATTAAAATATTAGACTTAGGGTCTAATAAAAGAATTGAGATATGTTTGGAGCAGCCCAAAGGATGAAGCGCTTAACATAGTAGTTCATCTCGGACTTCAGCAAAGGAGAAACACGTCCAACTTAGTATTTTTGGGCTTCAAGGAAGCACGAGACTTCAACGGGACATGAGGATACTCTAGGGTGTCCCTCTGGGTAGGCCTAATGAAGCCGCACCTCCGGAGGCAGGCTTGTAGGTGTTCTATCAAGAGAGTATGCATTGACTACATTTGCATCATAGGCCTAACGAATCAGACCTTTGTAGGCAGTCAGAAGGGCTTGGTGTTCGGAGTAGGGTATTCGTATTTCTTGTACTTGCAAGCAAGTTTAAGGATGGTCACATGCGGATATCGGCCAGCATCAAGATCAAGAGCGATTTTGGGAAAGACTAAAGTTGAACCAACAGGCCAATGATTCTTTCACTATCGAGACATTGGATAAGGGGCACCGCCAATTGGATGTTAGATTGTTTGTAGTAGGATATGGCCAATTAACTCTTTAGAGGTCTTTCGGTTTAGTTGAGGGGTGGCAGCGTTGGGCCATAGCCATGACAAGAAAAAAAACAGACGAACTAGAATATCTGTACCGTAGGCCCAAGGAAGCAGTCCTTTACAGATATAGAAAATCCTCGACTGAATTCTGTATAAGGTAGACCTTTTTAGCGCAATTCAAATAGTAGACAAAATGATTACATAGTCCTCAATGTACGCACTAGGTGGTACATTGTGGATGTCTGAGCACAGACATAGACTAGTGCGGACGTGATTTACATTTTCACAGTAAATAGTGGAGCATCTGTATTGTAGGCCTCATGAAGCAGTCCTTCACAGATGTAGCTATGGAATGCTCACGGAGCAAGACGATGGAGTATCTGAATTCTAGGCCTTACGAAGCAATCCTTTATAGATATAACGACGGAGCAAGACGATGGAGCCCTTTTCAAGGAGAATACGGAAGGTACTATGGGTAGTACCCAGGACCAATATGGTCATTGGGCATATAGCTACATATACACACCAGTTATTAGGTTTTAATCTACTAAGGAGTAGATAGGTACGATTGAGGTTCATGCATCGAGGCGAGAGTATTGTAAACCTAATGAACCTAAAAGAAAAGTAAATGGAAACAAAACGTTATATGTAGAATTAAGCTTAGAAGTGTATAATTTATCCATTCACCAAAACTTTAGTTCGGACCCCCTCCTCATAACATCCTACAAGTTAAGTAGATGGCAGAGACTTCTCAGCTTTATGACATTTGCTTAGAATGTGTTATTACATGGGGAGTATTTACTTTCTATTGTATTTTAAGTCAATTCCGCTGTGAAATAATTAATTAAGCTCTGATATATTTGTCGTTACCTATTTGCAGGATACCAGATACCCAACTCGAGATTCAGTGGGCTTGGGCTTTAGCATTTTTGGGAAAAATCCGGACCACTGGAATTCTGGTTGTTACACTTTTTAAGTAATCTTTTTAACCAACCTACTTTGTTTGCAAAAATCTTATTAGTTGGTAATTTTTCTTTTGTAAAAGCACTGCCATAATTTCAGAAATAACACTTTAATTTATTTACAAAATACCCTTCTCCTTTTATAAATATATAAAACAATTAAGTCTCATACCTTAAATAATTATATACATTCATCAAAACACTTCGGAAAATTATACAAAAATTCCAGTAAATCCTTTTTAATATGTTTTTTAACATATATAAATTTCAGACCCAAATTATTTATAATTTGACAACAAATTATTTATAACCCAATAAATCATTTTCTTTAGTAGAAAATTAATATAAAATCTGAATTTATTCATAAAATTATGAAAAGTGAAACCCATCTCTAAAATATCATTTCTGATATATTTCTGAGTTTACAAGGCATTTGGATGTTATTAAATAGGGATTTCGCATCAAAACATATCATAAATTCTATATGAATGAGCATAAAGCATCATCAAGTATATATAAACATTTTGTCCTTCAAAATCTTGGCTAAACTTTGCAAGATAAATCGGAATTAACCTTTAAACGGAAAGCATTTAGAAAAGTGAGATGTTGTTGTTATTCACCTTAGCTTTGTGATTAAGGATGTGAGATTTGATCTTGATTAATTGATTTGATTCTTCTCTTGAATTCTAACTTTATCCTCTCTTGAGATTGCTAATGGTGCCCGGCCTTAGAAGTGTCTTTGTTTGAGAAAATATGAAATGAACGTGTGTTCTAGTTTCCTAAGGGTTTAGCATATAAGTTTAATCATTTTCCTATTTTTCCCTCTATTATTTCCTAACTCCTTAATTCTTTGATTCATAGTTTACTCATTAACCTGATATGACTACCCTTAATAAATCATAAATCTCAATCCATTAATCAACTTACTTTATTTTATTTCGCTAATTAGATATCCTAAATAATGTTACTAAAAATATAGGGTTTTACAATAATCCTCTCCAATAAAGAATCTCCTTCCGCCCCAGAAAAGAACCTTACTTCAAACTTCTTTTTAAACATTCCCTAAGTAACACTATTGACGCAGCGGATTAACAACAATTTGTCACCAAATGATGCACAACGAACAAACGACGATGGAACTATACAAAGATGAATCGATGGATTGATAATACCCAAGATAAATGCCCAAATCCGTTGATCTCGTGAGATACCAGATTCTAGCTATCTTTAACACGTTGATCGCGCACGATATCGTGTTAGAAGATCTACGATTCTTCGACGTTGATCTCGCGCCCGAGATTCCGTGAACCGGCTTCAAAATCGTTGATTCGAGCGCACTCGAATAACCGAAGATGGAGAAAGGATATAACACTCAACATCCAATTTTAAAGAGGCACAAAGCACTCAAACTAAAGTTTATTCAAAATCAACCATCTTACAACTGGCGACACACCCGTATTTATAGAAATTTTATAACACCACACATATGCGACTTAACCTTCATGCGACCTAACAACTCACGCGACCTACACATACAAGTCAATAAACGACTTATGAGCTAGGAACAACACGACTTACAATATACTACACAACATACGAGTTACACGCAACTCACGACCTATCAACATAGCACATCTTTGACATAAGGAAATTACAATACAATCAGCAATACGATTTACAATACACGACTCAAGAACAAACGAGTTACAACATCACGACATATACTCGAGCGACCTAAGCTTCAGCATCGCACGCGGCTTAAGTATGTTGCACAGCAATAGGAAGTTGAGACGAGCTATCAACTCGAGCAATATAAGGAAGTCAGGACGACTTAAAGAATTCTGGAGCGACTTAAGGTATGTCGTGGAGTGATCTAGGGATTCGCAACTTAAGATAGGTCGCGGAGCGACTTAAAGTGTCGCGACTTAAGATATGTCTCGGTAATGTTAGGTCGCGGTAATGTTAGATCGTGACCACTAGATCATAGCTCGAAAGTGCTAGGTCGTTGCTCGTGACCACTAGATTGTAGCTCGGTAGTACTAGGTCGTTCAACATAGCTCGCTTGCGACCTAAAATGGCGCGACTTAAGGGTTAACACACTAGGTCGCCTGAACAGCTTAAAGCATGACCCATTAGGTCGCTCGTGCGTTAACCCGCTCGAGTTAGTTCGCGACTCTAGGCGAATCTCATGATGCGCTGCATCGTCCACCCCCGGTTGACAAGAATTCGACCCTGAATTCACACTTTCCTCTTCTTCGACAAGCTTATCCCCATGATATGGAATCAAGTGTTTGACGTTGAAAACGTCTATAGTATGGATATGATCCGGAATTTTCAACCGATAAGCATTATCATTGATCTTCTTCACGATTTCTAAAGGACCAATCTTTCGTGCTTTCAATTTGTTGTAAGTTCCAACTGGAAAACGATCCTTGGTCAACACTGCATAAAAAAAGTCACCTTCTTTGAAGTCCACACTCCTTCGCTTCTTATCTGCAAGTTGCTTATACTTCTCATTTGACTTAAGCAATCATTCATGAACAATCATGTGACACTCCTGCAACTCATTCATGAAATCACAAGCTCGTTTAACAACCCCTTTTTGTCGTGGAACTATCGACAAATCCAACGGTCCTTTCGGAATTGCTGAATATACTACTTGAAATGGACTGAATCCAGTACTTCGATTAATAGCATGATTATGTGTGAATTCTACCTGACACAACTTCACATCCAAGCTCTTCAAATTATCCTTCACAAGACATCTCAACAAGTTTCCCAAAGATCTGTTCACCACTTCCGTTTGCCCATCCGTTTGTGGATGATGGACGCTACTAAAATTCAGCTTAGTCCCAACCATCTTCCACAGACTCAACCAAAAATGACTTAGAAATCGAGTATCTCGGTCAGAAACCATGGTCTCAGGTAGCCCATGTAGTCGATAAACCTCTTTAAAGAACAATTGAGCAACACGGACTGCATCAGCGGTCTTTTTACAAGCTTTGAAATGTGTCATCTTCGAAAATCTATCCATCACAACATATATAGAATCGTTCCCTCGTTGAGTTCTTGGCAAACCCAAAACAAAATCCATTCTAAAATCAACCCATGGTCTAGTAGGCAGGGGCAATGGCATATACAATCCTACATTCGTAGCTATCCCTTTGGAAACTTGACATACGTGGCATCTTTGCACAAATCTTTCAACTTCTTTCCTCATGGAACGCCAAAAATATGATTGAGAAATCAACTGCAAGGTACGATCTCTTCCCATATGACCATCTTCATGCAATTCCTTCACAATCTTCATTCGCAAACTGCACTCTGGTATACACAACCGGTTTCCTTTGAATAGAAAACCATCTACCAACACATACTCGTCCTTCTTCCCTTTCTTGACTTCATCTACAATCTTAGCAAAGTAAGGATCCTCAACAAACAATTCTGGAAGTACATCAAACCCCGTCACTTCAACTCTCATCGTATTCAACAAATGATTTCTTCTACTCAATGCGTCTGCCACCCGGTTTGTAACTCGCGACTTATGCTTTACAACAAATGTAAACTGTTGCAAGTATGCGATCCATGAAGCATGCCTGGCCGCAATCTTATCCTATCCCTGTAAATGTTTTAATGCTTCATGATCAGTTTACAGCACAAACTCCTTATAAAACAAGTAGTGTCTCCCGTGCTTTATGGCTTGGACAATAGCATAGAACTCCAAGTCATAGGTACTGTATCTTGTCTTGGCTCTAGAAAGTTTATCGCTAAAATAAGCAATTGGTCGTCCCCTTTGACTTAACACTCCTCCAATTCCAACTTTAGACGCATTAGTATCTAGCTCAAAGAGCAACTGAAAATCCGGGTATCTAAGAATCGGTGTTGTAGTCAAGAGTGTCTTAATCTGTTGGAAAGCAGAATGACCTCTTCAGTCCACACAAATTGCTTTCCTTTCATACAATCTGTCACTGGTGCCATCACACTACTGAAATGTGGAATAAACCTTCGGTAGAATGATGCTAACCCATGGAAACTTCTCACTTCAGTTACAGTCCTGGGTTGTGGCCAATCCTTGATTGCTTCAACTTTACCTTGATCTACATGGATTCCTTCCTTGGACAACACATGCCCCAAAAACAAAACACTGTGTGTCATGAATATGCACTTCTTTGTTGCCGCGTAAAATTGCTCCTGACGAAGTATCATCAACACTTCCCGTAGGTGTTGTAGATGTTCTTTTGCGCTTCCACTGTATGTCAATATATCATCAAAGTATACCACTATGAACTTTCCAATAAATGGTCGAAAGATCTGATTCATCACACGCATAAAAGTACTAGATGCATTCGAAAGACTAAATGGCATGACCAACCATTCATACGACCCCTCCCGTGTCCTGAAGGCTGTCTTCCATTCATCCCCTGGTCGAATTCGAATCTGATGATATCTACTCTTCAGATCAATCTTTGAAAAGATAGCAGCCCCGCTCAACTGATCTAACAAATCGTCCAATCTTGGCATCGGAAATCTGTACCTCACTGTAATCTTGTTTAGTGCTCGACTATCTGTACACATTCTCCAAGTTCCATCCTTCTTTGGTCTAACAAGGCTGGTACTACACAAGGACTTAAACTTTCTTGTACGCGCCCTTGTTCAAGTATTTCCTCCACTTGCCTTCTCAACTCTTCGTGCTCCTTTAGACTCATTCTATAATGTGTTCTATGCGGTAACATAGCTCCCGGAACAAGATCAATCTAATGTTGTATGTCTCTCAACGGTGGTAACTCTTTTGGTAATTCTTCAGGAAATACATCTTCAAATTCCTTCAACACTGGCTTAACTTCCTCAGGAATTTCAACAGTTTCACTACTTTCACGTCCAATCAACAGAAATACTTCAGGTCCATCCTCTACTTCTTTGACAAACTCCTTCAAAGATAACAGAGTCTTTATTTCCTCGATTTCCTCCAACTTGCTTTCATTTTGTTGTTGTTTTTCAGGAGCTAAAGTGATTCTAGTGCCCTCGAACATGAAACTATAGCAGTTGGTCCTTCCATCGTGTTGCACAGCTCTATCGAATTGCCACGGTCTCCCCAACAACAAATGACATACGTCCATATCTACCACGTCACACCAAATTTCATCCTTATACTTCTTTCCGATGGAAAAAGTTACACAAGCTCTTCGACTAACTTTCACTTCCCCACCTTTCCTCAACCAAGCTAATTTGTAGGGTTTGGGATGTTTCTCTGTCTTTAACGCTAACTTCTTTACAGCTTCTGTAGAGATGATGTTATAACAACTTCCTGCATCGATAACAAACTTACAAACCCTTCCCAAAATAGTGCACTTCGACTGAAAAATGTTACTCCTCAACCAACTAGTCTCCTCTTCCTGCTTTGGCGTCAAGCAAGATCTCCTCATCATTAAAGAATATCTCTCGTCTCCCGCCAATAATTCTTCTTCCTCCTCAACTTGTGGCGAATTGGAACATTCTTTTTCTACATCCTCATCCTCAACCTCAGCAACCATCGCTCGCTTCTTAGGCTTCGGGCATTCATTGCTCTTATGACCAAACTCCTGACAATTATAACATTTGAAATTGTTGTTGACCTTGGTCTTAGCAACTTCATTGACGATCGGTTTACTAACAGCCTTGCAAATATTAGTATTGCTACTAGCACCCTTGTTCTGGTTGTTAGAATTCGTAAACACACCTCCTCCTCTTCTACCTTGCTTCTCCCAAGCTAGAGCCTTCTGGTGTGCTTCAGCAACGGATCTTGGATCAAACATATTCACCATATCCTGAATTTGCATTCTCAATCCTCCAACAAATCTAGATGTCAACTGTTCCTCCGTCTCCATGATATCGTTTCTAGCAATCAGTTGATAAAACTCATCTGCATAATCATTTACCGACTTTGTCCCTTGTCTCAAGTTCTGTAAGCACTGATACATAAGAGACTGATAATTATAAGGCAAGAAAGTAGCCTTCATCAACTTCTTCATCTTTTCCCATGAAACAATCTTCGACTTTTCCATTCTCTCCCGTGTAAGTTTAGTTTGTTGCCACCATGCCATAGCTCTTTCCCTCAATCGTGTAACAACCAACTTAACTCTGCGATGCTCGGGTACTTCCTTGAAGTCAAAAAATTTCCTCAACATTTGATAACCAATCCAGAAACTCTTCCGCTATCATTCCCCCTTTGAATTCTGGAATATCTGTTTTCATCCCCGACTCCCATTGATGATCATCTGCTACATCCCGATATTGACTTCGTACTTGGTCTCGATCTCGATAACGAATACTACCTCTATCACCATCTTCATCATAATCAAATGTACTTCGATATTGATCTCGACCATCAACATCTCTACCATCACGCATATCTCTTCTACTATGTCTTTCAGCATCACGATATGGCTCATCTCCAAACTCACATGGAGTTCTTCTCTCTTCATTTCTGTACTCATGGTGTTCTCGCCTTATTGAAACTGATGATTCTCTTCTTTCTCGACAAGATTGTGGTGACACCCTCCTCGCTTCCGAAACCGATGGAGAAACCCTGTTTCCTCCATGGTTCGAGACTGGTGAACTTCTCCTTTGACTTTGATTCATGTCATTCATCAATTTCTCTAACTTCCCAATACCTTCATCGAACTTTTCATTGATACGTTGTTCCATTTGCTCAGCTTCTTGTCTTCTATACACATCTTCAACATTTTGAAATCGATTAGCACGTCTCGGCGGCAAAATCATCAACAACTCCAAACTAACTATAACTCTCGGCTTGAACTTAACTCCAACTCTCGGCCTTGATCTGCAAAAGTGATGCACTCCTCCAACTTATAGCTCGAACCTAACTTTAACTCTTCCTCTTGGCACCACAGGCTCGGCTTAGCTATGATTGGCTAAGTTTAGGCTCTGATACCAAACTTGACGGGCGGATTAACAATAATTTGTCACCAAATGATGCACAACGAACAAACGACGATGGAACTATACAAAGATGAATCGATGGATTGATAATACCCAAGATAAATGCCCAAATCCGTTGATCTCGCGAGATACCGGATTCTAGCTGTCTTTAACATGTTGATCGTGCACAATACCGTGTTAGAAGATCTACGATTCTTCGACGTTGATCTCGCGCCCGAGATTTCGTGAACCGGCTTCAAAATCGTTGATTCGAGCGCACTCGAATAACCGAAGATGGAGAAAGGAGATAACACTCAACTTCCAATTTTAAAGAGGCACAAAGCACTCAAACTAAAGTTTATTCGAAATCAACCATCTTACAACTGGCAACACACCCGTATTTATAGAAATTTTACAACACCACACATATGCGACTTAACCTTCATGCGACCTAACAACTCACGCGACCTACACATACAAGTCAATAAACGACTTACGACCTAGGAACAACACGACTTAACATATACTACACGACATACGAGTTACATGCAACTCACGACCTATCAATATAGCACATCTTTGACATAAGGAAATTACAATACAATCAGCAATACGATTTACAATACACGACTCAAGAACAAACGAGTTACAACATCACGGCATATACTCGAGCGACCTAAGCTTCAGCATCGCACGCGGCTTAAGTACGTAGCACAGCAACAGGAAGTTGAGGCGAGCTATCAACTCGAGCAACATAAGGAAATGAGGACGACTTAAAGAATTCTGGAGCGACTTAAGGTATGTCGCGGAGCGATCTAGGGATTCGCAACTTAAGATAGGTCGCGGAGCGAATTAAAGTGTCGCGACTTAAGATATGTCTCGGTAATGTTAGGTCACGGTAATGTTAGGTCGTGACCACTAGATCGTAGCTCGGAAGTGCTAGGTCGTTGCTCGTGACCACTAGATTGTAGCTCGGTAGTACTAGGTTGTTCAACATAGCTCGCTTGCGACCTAAAATGGCGCAACTTAAGGGTTAACACGCTAGGTCGCCTGAATGGCTTAAAGCTTGACCCATTAGGTCGCTGGTGCGCTAACCCGCTCAAGTTAGGTCGCGACTCTAGGCGAATCTCGTGATGCGTTGCATCAACTATCCTCCTCTACCTCTGATGCCATTACCTTACACGAATAAGCTACTTTAACTTGCAAACCCAGAGAGACCAGTTTCCTCCTTGTAATATCACCAAGTCCTAACAATCTAAAGATATTTTCATAGGTATTATGCCATACCCATGACGCTGAGTATGGTTCCATCTCGACAAAAAGGATTTCAACTCAAATTGAAGAAGTTCCTATATAGCTTAGGAAAATCAACAACTGGTGGTATTTGGGCAAGAACCAAACCTTAAGTGGTGGTGGTGGTGGTGGTGGTCACTACAAGTTCAGTAGGTTGGGTGCTAGCTTGGCTCATTCCTTGGATATAGCATTTGAACCATATAAGAATGTTTACAATGGTCATTTCAAGCTAATGCTTGTCCTGGCTCTGGTTTCTATTCCACTAGTTTTGGTGGTGTTAGTCCCTACATTTGTTTCAACTAAATTACTCATTTTCAGCTATTTGTAAAAATGGGATTCAATAGCAACTCCCCTCTAAATAGTAAACAAAACTAGAAAAGTAAATGGTGTATGGTGTATGCATATAAACTTTACTCTTATGCATATTTTCTAATAGAAAGTACAAATATGCTTTCTCAGTACATTCCTACTCCATAGTCTAAGGATATGTCAATCTGATACAAACTTAACAACCCTCTTTTCTCAACCCTTGGGTTAATGCTTAAACCAACATTATCTCCCCAAGAATCGAAAAGAACGAACTATTGGGATATGATTACAAGAAACAGATATAATTCTAACTATAGCCATTTAGATCTCACGGAGGAAGGAAGCCAGGTAATATTAAATAATAATCATTTATTTATAAAAATACACTGTAACTACTACAACCCATATACATGAATCAGTACAATACTAATCCAAATCCAATTTATACAAAATAGTCAAGTAATGTCATTTATTTACAATATTTAAAGTATGTACACCAAGGTCCACGTCTCATTCTCTATTCCCACTCAAGGCTCCATCAACATAGTGATATAAATAAAAAGGAAATAGGAGTGGGTAAAATGTAAGTCCGGGTGAGTGAGCCATATTTACTCCACGTATACTACAAAGATACTCCATGACGTGATAAGCATCCAACATGTCCGTCATCGTTTTTCTTGTCTCACCACGTACACTATAGTTCATACTAAATTTATCTATCAAATCAGACTCTATCGTTTATGGTATAATATTGCATCATCTATCTATAATGTACTAGGTCGGTCTAATATTCTATAGGATTACTCAACATTTTTGTCGCATAAATAAATGGACTCACAACTTAAACCCTCCTCATACACAATGAGATCGCTTATCATCTACTCCTCTCCGCACCTTCCTCACATGCTACAAGAGAGCATTATCCATGGATCTGCCTATTAGATCTATAATGTCATTTTCAGGGTCGCCTACTTTTTCCATAGGTTTCGTATGTAATATATAGACATCGAATAATCCTATAGAAAAACAAACATGCCAATCTAATTCTACACGACGATAAGCAACCATCCACTTCGTTTTGTTTTATAGAATTGAACTCTCCTCTAAACACTTCCACAACACTTTGAAAATCACTAAATAAAGTCACTTTCGATCCTCCCCTGGCCTAATTGTATCTACACTCAAATAGATCCAACTAGGGCCTGACCAGTCCATCGGTCATCGATGACCATTCAATTGGTCATGTGATCAGTTTATTGGTCATGGTATGACCGATCGAGCGACCATACATTTTTTTGTGGATGGTCATGCTTCTTTTTTCTATTTTTCTCCCCATTCCTCCATCTAATGCCTCCGTACTTACTATCTCCAATCGATTCCTTTTTAATCTTAAGTCTTTATATTATGCTTCTATATCGATTTTAGGTTCTAATATCATATATTTGGTACGGTATTCATATAGAATGAAGGGATTTAAGAATTTGGTAATATGATTACTTTAAATCTTATTTCTTCTAATACCTAAGTTAAAGCATTCAATTATCAATGGTTAATTCATACTTAATTCATTTTTGGACCATGTATCATACTTATAATATAATCTACAAACTATACATGGACTAGAGAAAGAACCACTAACAGTTTACCTTATATCCTTTAGTCCTTCACAGTTTGGTCTTCTGTGACTCCTCTCCTTTGAGTTCTACCTCCAAAATGGTATGTAATTATAGTACTCCTCCCAAGCTCCAATTAGCTGATAGTTTCATTAAATTTCATTAAGAACTAAGCAATATACGTTGTTTTAATTTTAAAGAAGAAGAGGGAAGAAGAAAATAGATAGAGTGGTTAAATTACTTGAAAAAGAAGAAACATATGGTTTAGGTTGGTATTTAGAGATAGATGGAAAGGTAACGACATTTTTGATTTGAATTAATATTTGGAGCCAATCCAATTGATCACTTTTTTTGTATTTCCCTCGTGCAACCACCAAATCATACAAGTTTATGTACATTGCTAATTAGAAAATTAAGCATGTCACAATGATGTTGTTAGGTTGGAATTTGGATTTTGTGCAAATGCAAGCATCCAAGTTTATAGAGATTGTTTGGTTCATTGTACAATTTAACTGTCTATAATCATATATGAAAAATAAAAATCAAGAGCCATATATGCTAAGCATATATCATGTTGTATATGTAAGTCAAATTTCAAGGAAGTCAAACATGCAAATTATCCAAAGTATAAGTCCTTGATTACAAAGCATTGATTTCAATTTGACCTAACGACCATGGAAATCCTAATTTCAGGTTCTTTCTTACACACTTAATAAAAATGAAAAATGAGGAGGAGGAAGATCTAGAATTCATCCCCTTCTTATGTTGGGGTACATGTCTATTTATAGAAAACTCAAGTCGTTAGTGTCACGGCCCGATTTTTCGACACCCGAAAATCGACATCAATACGTCCACTGTATTAAATGCCGAACAATCAAATGCTTGAAAACTAGACCGTAAGGGAAAGAAAAAGAAGGTAGAAGAAGAGAAAACAAAACAACACCAGAATCTTACAGTCGCAGCGGAACAATATATAATAGATAAATGACTTATCTTTATACAAAAAGAAGTATATCTGTTTTATACATTATATCATCAGAGTACAACACAATCAATAGCAAAATATTTGACAGTTATATTAACTTGTCCTCACAAAAGCTGACTATACAGCTTAAACTGCATAGGGGAATATACATCAAGTACGTGTGATACGTCTCGCCATCTAGCTCGTCTCCTGAGCTCCACAGCATCCTATCTAGTTTTTATAATACTCAGTCTGACCCGAGCATTATAATAATATAACACCCGAGTCGGTCTGGAAAACGAGCGTGAGAAAACACACTCAATTGAATTATTAGAGTTCCCAAAATCATTTTAAAAATCAAAGGTATCTCGTAAGACCACGCCACGAATAAACATGTCAGGTTTTTACCTTACGATTACCAAAACATTTTATATCAAATCCTCTTACATTATAATAGTGTCTAAGCACAAATACTTATTCAAATAGTTGAAATTGTTTCATTCATTATATTCCATCATTATAGGTATATAAATAAGTCCGAAGGCACATATTGGAGACTGGGTTTCCATCATTGGCAGGGCTACTGGGATACCGCCCGTCACAGTACCTGGTCTAGATCAGAATACCGAGGACCATGCCCGATCCTCTGCAACACAAGACCGGAGCTACCCCTTACTCGATAGTCCAAATAAGATCACCCCATAGTTGGGATCAGCAACCGCCCACACAGCCGAATAAAAAGGGACATCTAGACAGGGATGACCTTACCGTAATTGGTTGCTAGCCAATTAGCCTTGTTGCACCTCCCATGTTCTAGCCATTCTCGGTTGATTAGGCTTGAGGCTATGCGTTACCTTTTTAAAACACATTTCACTTAGAATTCTCATCGCCCACCTAACGATGATCTAATAGCATTCATCCATACAAGTTGCCCGGAGTGTGGACAAATCGAATCACTGTCTTCATCATCTTCACGGTCTTCATTCGCAAACGTTCAAATGGAATCGAAGTGGTTTTCGGGAAATTAATCATGATCCCGGTCTCTTCGAAACGATCAGCGCATTGGCCAATATTGATAGTCGGTTATTTAACTATCATATAACATCCACAAACAACCATCAGGCCTTAATAATTTCACAAATTATTTATTTCAAAATATCTTCGCAAGATATTTTTCTACACTTTAACCCTTTGAAAATAGTTTTCAAATCTCCTTTTCTCGCGGAATAAATTTCCACTCAATTGTTTTATTTCCAACGAAAATCACGAAGTCTTAATACTTTAGATTTTAAAAAAATTTAAATCACTTTATCCAAAAATATATACTTTAAAACACTTAAAATAAAAACTACTCAAAACACTTTACTTAAAATACTAGTTATGAAATTTTGTAATAATTTCTCATGTAAAATTTAAGCCAAAACTAATTTTAATATAAAAGTCATTATGTAAGGTATAAATATTAAATAATTATCTTTTAAATCATAATACTAGTTAAACCTTTAAAATAATTTACTTATATAATTAACTTAATAAATATTTACTTTTAAAAAAATTTAAACCACCAAATAATAATTTCTTTCTAAAACATTCTTTTAAAACCACTTTAAAACCTCTAACTTATACTTAGAAATCTTTCTTTGAAGATATACTTGGCTTTTTAGGGAAATACACTTTCATTCCAATACAACCGTCTAATAATTTATAAATTTCTCGATTTATTTCCAGTTTAATTTACGTCCAAAACCCGTAAATTTTCCTTTCCACACCTTAAAAATAAACCACTATTAATTTTTAAACAAATCACCCTTTCCTTATAAATTCCTATCCTGAATTTATGTTTCCAAATTATCCTCTGATAAATATTTCACTTTATTTATAACCCTCTTTATAAATTTCACAATCTCATTCTCCTGTAACCACAGTTTCAACACTTCGTCGGTTTTCAAATCGATTTCCAAAACCAACTCCATTTTAAAATAAATTCGTTTACTTATCCAAATTTATTTCAAACCCATTAATTCCATATCCACTCCTTGTTAAGATTTAAAATCTTATTTACATATGAAATATAAATTTCATGCTTTATTTCAAAATTCTCCCTTTATTCCTCCCAAACCATTTTAAATCCTGAATTTAAAATAAATTCTTAAATTTCTAAACAATATAATCAAAATTCATCTATCACCATTTATACAAAAATCTTTTTCCCGTACTCGGAATTTATTCGATAGGATTTAAAATAAATAACTTCTTATTCTTTTCCGAATTCATTCTTTTAATTTATCCAACTCCCTAAAATTATTTTACTTAAAATTCTCTCTTTTATTTTCCTTCAAAAATCCAATCTTTATATTTTGATATCACAATGTACCCAAATATATTCAGCAACCAAGCAATCAATAACTTCAATTTCAATATAATCTACATGGATTATCAAACAAATTACATCACTAAATATGAAAATAAATTCCAATAATTTGAGGAATTCAAATGGATCCCTCCAACCTGTTCCCAGCATCCACAGATGTTAGTATAATATAAAATATAAATCCCACTTCGAGGGGGATATCGCAGTATAAAGGTTCATCCGCTACTATGTGGGGAGCATAGGGTCTAATCCGTTATATAACGTGGGAATATCAATCACTCTAATATATATACACACGCTATTATATATAATATCACATCTAGACTGATAATAAATCATCAATTCAAGCAATCAACCAATAATTTAAATTTTAACTATTTTAATTAGCTGATAATCCAAATGTGAGTGAGATTAACTCACCTTTGATTTTATTAGCAATCCGATCCAAATCAGCTTGTTTTCTTTACGATTTCAGACCTTGAATAAACATTATATAATTTGTTATCATTTGAACTAATCGAAAATTTTATTATCATTTATTAATTTAATTAACTAATATTTTTACATAAAATATTCTCCTTTAGTAAATTATTTTTAATGACTAAACAAAATTACCAAGCTAATTAAATAAGTTAACCACCTTAACACTTATTGAAAATTAAACAGCAAGATAAAATCAAAAATGTGTATGTATATATATGTTATCTGATTTCTAATCCATGCATGTATATATATAATTTTGAATTAAATTAAAAATCAAAAACTAATACCTTACCGCACAGAAAACATCCCCTCAAGAACGCTCGAACACCTAAACTCCGACCTGCCATCGATGAACCCCAAACCTCAGCATCACTCGGAGTCACCATTATGAATAGACGCAGCTTCCATGCTTCCCCAAACCCTAGCAATCATCGTGACATACTCGCTTGAGAAAACGAACCCATGGCTGCGCCATCGATGTGAGAAATGCGGATTAAGGATCTTAAGGCTAGGATAAACACTAGAAGGGGGTGAATAGTGTTTTAGAGAATTGTTAAATCTTTTTGAGTTTTTGTTAATTTAAACACAAATGTATGAAATATTAAGACACAGATATGATCAAGGAATCAAACACAGATGCAAAAATAAAGTAAAATAAGTAAAGGAAAGAACACACCGGATTTTATACTGGTTTAGAGTTACCCTACATCCAGTCCCGCACATAAGTATGGATTTCCTTTCAAGAAAACAATCTGTAACAACCCCCAATTTCGGACCATTGAAATCGACAATAATCCACACATGTCAGACTTGAATGATGCGAAATAACAGATTCTAAATAAATTTGGAGCAAATAAAATCAAATATACAGAATCACAGACGCAGAACAATCAGAATAACTCGCAACGGAATATAAAATAACATAGTATTCATGAAGCTACTATAACAGAGTCTCAAACCAAATACATAATATAGTCTGAAAACAACAGAATAGAAATCCCAAATACATAGAAGTTCACTAATACATGAGATAAACTAATACAGCTGAAACAGTAATAGAAATATATGCAGATAAGCAGAAACTCCAGTGAAAGACCAGCTCTAGGAAGAGAATCCAAAGCTGTGAATACTCAGGCTGACCCGAGCGTAAAGCAAAACACAAAACACTCGAGTCAGCAAAATATATACTTATATAATATAAACCAACTCAAGTGAACTATAAATAAAAATACAAGTAACTTAAAGGATGCCTGGGACCGCCCATCCTCTAAGGATCCGTTAAACTATTTACTATATAGTAGTATTTCGCTATTATAATAATGACTATAGTAAAATAAACTTACTTTTAAATAGCGTTCTGGGCTACCCATATCACCCTTCACACATAATAGTCCCAGTAGTCCATCCAATATCATGCCATCTCCACTTCGGGTGACTATCAGAGGATACCACACGGGCTACGGGAGAAAAACAAACTCGTAGTAAAGGCTCGGTATGGTAGGTGACACGGCACACAAGGCAATGCCAGGGTAGATATACCAATTACGCACACGGGCTGGTGGTAACGCAGCAGCCACATACGCCCACCCTGAACAACACTCCAAAATCTAGGGGTGCACCCAATTAATCACAACGGTAATAGAATGGTATCAAAGAAGTGTGTTCAGCCAGAGGTGCTACCTCCTTTGGCCCGAGATCGCTCCTGTTTTAGCCACCTTATGCTAACTCACGGGAGTTAGGTCCACGAAATGTACCTTAGGAATGTCGTCGCCATCCTACTTCATTCGGGAATCTCCGCCGCATACACAGTTGTTAAAGTGGTTTTCGATATCGACAGAGAGTATGTCCATATCCGATCCCGGACTCTTCAATAACCAATAGTTATTATAACCCATAGTTATAAATTTCAAAATGGTATTTATTTCTCAAAATCCAATATCATTTAAAATCCATTTCAAAATATCAAACTTATCATTTCATTTGAAAAACATATTCATTTTATTCAATTTAAAAATACCATTTCAATTCACATTTCAAAATATTTCAATTCCAAAAAAATTACTTCATTTAAATCATAAAAAAATGAAGTTATTACATTTAATAATTAAATTATTAAATTTCCAAAAGTTTCAACTTTCACAGTTCATTCATTCACTTAATTTTATCAAAACAGTGAAAATTCAACTTTCGCAGCATTTGAAAAATGCTAAAGAAAGTTATATTCAAAACAATTCAATTTAACAAAAGACAGCGTTTTAAAATGTTGTGATATAGTTAAATTAGTTTCAAAGAAAACTTAGTTTAAATCTAACAATTATAGAATTAAAAAATAAAATGCTATAATAGCCTTTAATTCAATTTAGCTATTTAGTTCACTTATCGACTACAACATTTACAAATGTTGTATTATCATTTATATTAGATAAAATAGCATTTCAAAAATGCAGTTAATTAACTTCAAAATTTCAATATAATTTCACAACAATTATATTTTCTATGAATCACTTTTAACTAATAAAATCACATATTCTTACTTTTATAACCATCATTTAATTTTCTTTAATTACATGATTTCATAAAGTTAAATTTCCATTTTAAAATTCATATTTAACATTAATTCACTTATTAAATTGCAATGTTCAATTTTAAATTCCTTACATTAAATTTCAACCTAACACTTAAGTTCAAATTCTCAAATATAACTTAGTTTTATTTTTATTTACTTAACTAAAAATTCACTTTTAACTCAATTCCATGAATTTCCAATTTTAGTTATATTTCAAAATTTCAACTTAAATATTCATTCATTTCACATTTCAACTTTATTAAAAATCATTAATATGATATAAAATCACTTTAAATTCATTTAAATTCAAATTATAATAAATTTATCATGATTTCATATTTAACTTAATTTCCAATTATAATTAAATCAAATTTTCCAAAATAACTTACATTCAAAATTTTCTAACTTTTTCATTAATTTATTTCACTTATAATTATTCAGAAAATCAATAATATTTTACAAAAATCATTTTTAATCAGATTTAAATAAAAATATTTTAATATTTACATTTCTAAAATAATTTTAAATTTTTTAGAAAAACATATATTAAGTACGGGTCTGTATATAATTTTCTACACTAGGAAAAGTGATACGGATGATATATCATTTCAACCCGTAATTTACAAAGAAAATTCGGGTTTTATCATTTCGAACCCGCAGTCCCAATTAAATGAAATAAATTCGAGCCTATTATTTCAGCCCATAACCATTTTCCCTTATTCTAAAGTCCGTTCGGGTATGTATCATTTCAACCCATAGTGATTCTAATCTAAAGGGAACTTGCAATGTGATATACTGATAAAATATACAAAACAACAATAATATAAAAGTGACATATGTTATAACTGGTGTTTAATCATGTGTGAACATCATATAATAGTGACATAGCAAATAAAATATGGTGACGCAGTTTACATATTCACAAGCGATCGATTTACTATTCATATAAGTATAAAACTGGTTGGTGAGAATAACTCACTGGTTTGAGATGATGACCCAACGACGAATTTCACAAACGGGATCTACACAAGCATGACACAGATTCGAATGGAGGAGCCAAGTGTCAAATTCCTTGGATACACATCAAACAAAAACAATATAACAACGATGAGTTTCAAATCAACTACGATCAAAACTACACTAGAATAGACAGCACAGAATCAAATAGAAATGCTTGCATTTGCTTTTAACCTTTACTAGGCTCAGCCATAAGAGGAAATACAACATAATTACAGGTGTTTGGTTCTGGTTTGGGTGAGTATGGGTTCGGCCTACATGTTGGAATGATGGTGTAAAGGTGGGTGAAGGCAATAACACACATAAGCATGCATACATGAATTTGGTCAAGGATTTAGGCTCGGCCAAGGCCCTAGGTGTCACGGCCAGAGGAGTGGGGTCCCCTGTGGTGGTGTGGCCATGGGTGCTAGAGGTGCTGTAGGTGGTGGTGGTGTGGTAGGTGGCGGCTAGAGGGGTGGTGAGGTGATGGAATGAGAGTGGTGCTCGGTTAGGCTAGTATGAAGGGTGTTTTGAAACTTTTGGTGATATGCGTCGCCAAAGGGGTTCATGGCTAGGGTGGCTGGTGAGGAGGAGGTGCTGGTGGTGTGTCATCAGGTGCTGGAGGTGGCTAGGAAGCAAGGGAGGCATGGACGATCCTAAAAGAGGTGAAAGCATGTGCAAAATCAAGCTAGAAATAAACGATGTAAATAGAAAAAGAGATAAAAGAAATAAAGTTTTACCAAATTCTTCAAGCAAGGGAGGGCCGAAATTTTTTCTCAGGAAGGAGGAAAGAAAGATACGTGAATTGAAAATGAGATAGTCGGCTGAAATGTGGAGATTTATGGCAAGAGAAATGAAGAGTTGTGAGGAAAATGATGAGGCGGAATTCAAAAAGGCAAAAGGCAAAAGGCAATTCAAAAGTCAAAACCCTTTCATATTTCTTTATTTTAATTATATAACTTTATATTTATGGAAATAATAATAATCCCAGATAAAATTTCGAAAATTTATCAAAATATAAAAATTTATATATTATTTATTAATTATATAAAGTTAAATTAAGAAAAATAGCTAAAATAGTGAACTAGACTAGAAAAATTGAAATTAAATAGAATAATTTTTAGAAAATTCATATGAGCTTGTAAAATATTTTTAAACATAAATAATAACATAAAATAAAAATATATTCACAAAATAAATGTTTAAAATTTAATTTAAATATAGTTTTTAATGAAGAAAAAGCAGAAAATAGGAAAACAACCCTTAAAAATAGGAAATAAATACAGTAAATTTTGGAAAAATTCTATTATCATTTTAAAAATATTTAGAGATGAAATTTAACAAATAAAACAAATTTAAAATAAACTAAAGAAATTTATAGTCAAAAATCTAGGGTTGTTACACTCTCCTCCACTCAAATCTTTTCGTCCTCGAAAAGAACGGAAAGGAAAAAATAAGAGAAACAAGATAGAAAACAAAAATAGTACCTGAAACAAATAATTTCGGATTCGAAGCACGAATGCTCACCTCCGTTTCCCAGGTACAGTCTCGATCATCAGTACTCCACTGTACTTTGACCAGATTAATAGATTTCCTTCTGAGCTGCTTCGTATCTCTACCAACAATACGAAGTGGCTTCCTCTGAACAGTCAGGTTAGGCTCAATATCCAAACTATCAAGAGCAGAAGGCTAGACAATAAGAGATGGATCATGAAGATTACGGCGAAGATGCGAGACAAGGAATACATCATGCACTCCAGAAAGCTTCTCGGGCAAATCCAGACAATAAGCCAAAGAACCAACTCTTTCCACAATGCGGAAAGGACCAATGAACCTAGGAGAAAGCTTCCATCTACGACCAAAGCGAATGACATTCCTCAAGGGAGAAACCTTAAGGAACACCTGATCACCAACAGCAAATTCCAAATTCCGCCTACGCCTATCGGCATACTTCTTCTGTCTATCTTGAGCGACTCTCAACCTCTTCTTAATCTCCTCAACTCTCTCATAAGCTTCCAAAATCACTTCAGGACCAAGAACCAAACGATTACCGGATTCAATCCAGCAAGATGGAGATCTACAAGGTCGTCCGTATAAAGCAGCAAACGGAGACATTTAGAGACTGGCCTGAATGCAAAGACGGAATGAGATAGATAAAAAGATAAAGAATAGACTGAAAACAGAAGATAAGATTATACCTGATAGCTATTATTGTAGGTAAATTCGGCAAGACGGAGATAATCTTCCCAAGATCCTCCATAATCAAGCACACAAGCACGAAGCAGATCCTCGAAAATCTGATTTACTCTTTCCGTTTGACCGTCGGTCTGAGGATGGTAAGCAATGCTCAGATTCAAACGAGTACCCAAAGATTCCTGAAAAGCCTTCCACGACTGACTAGTAAAAATAGGGTCACGATCACAAACAATACTGAAAGGAATACCATGGAGACGAACGATCTCTCTTATGTAATCTCAGATAAACTAGAAGCAGAACGAGTAGACTTGACCGGAATAAAATGAGCGGACTTGGTCAGTCTATCAACAATAACCCAGATGCTCTCATTGCCCTTCCGTGTCCTCGGTAAACCATCGATGAAATCCATGGAAACCTGTTCCCACTTCCAATTAGGAATCTCAAGGGGCTGCAACAAACTAGGGGTCTTCTGGTGGTCGGCTTTGACTTTCTGACAAGTCGCACACCGACTAACAAAGATAGAGATATCCCTCTTCATCCCCTTCCACCAATAAAGCCTCTTCATATCCTGATACATCTTCGACACACCAGGATGAATAGAAAGTCTGGATCAATGATTCTCCTGAAGCAACTCCTGCCTCAAACTATCAACCTTCGGGACACAAATCCCGCCATTAATCCTGAAAATCCCTTTATCATCAATCTGAGCTCCACTACTACTACCACTACTACCACCAACTCTACTACGAATGCCCTCCTTCATCAATCTAAGCATCTCATCCTCATCCTGCTTAGCCATAATCCGATCCAGAAGAGGAGAAGAAGAAACAACCAGTTGACACAACAAAGCCTTCTTCCGACTCAGAGCATCGGTCACAACATTAGCTTTACCAGGAGTATAGTTAATGTCGAGGTCGTAAGAAGCCAGAAACTCAAGCCAACGAACTTGCCTCTGATTCAGATCCTTCTGGGAGAAGATATATCTCAGAGACTGATGATCTGTGAAAAGCTCAAACTTGGTTCCAAGAAGATGATGCCTCCAAAGTTTCAAAGAAAAGACAACAGCAAGTAAATCTAAATCATGAGTAGCATAATTTTCTTCGTGGGTTTTCAACTGACGGCTAGCATAGGAAATAACCCTACCATCCTGCATAAGAACAGCACCCAAACACTCACGACTAGCATCAGTATAAACTGTAAATTCCTCACTTCCATTCGGAACAGTAAGAACTGGTGCGGAAGTTAGCTTGCTCTTCAACTCACTGAATGCAGCCTTACACTGATCACTCCAGACAAATCTGGCATTCTTCCGAGTCAAAGCTGTGAGAGGTGCAGCAATCCGAGCAAAATTCACAATGAATCTCCGGTAATAACCAGCAAGGCCTAGAAAACTACGAATATCAGATGGAGTCTTTGGAGTTTCCCAATCCTGGAATAGAATCAGGAGAAAATAAGGACAACAGGAAAAATAGAATTATTAAAATGATAGTGAAGGAGAAGAAAGAAAGACTTACATTGATCGCGGCAATCTTAACTGGATCAACAGAAACTCCATTACTAGAAACAATATGCCCGAGATAACGGACTTCATCCTTCCAGAAATGGCATTTAGAAAATTTAGCCTTTACCTGATGATTTCTGAGAGTCTCAAGAACATATTTCAAATGCGAATTATGCTCATCATTAGTCTTAGAGAAGACAAGGATATCATCAATAAAGACTAGCACAAATTTATTAAGCACATCACGAAAAACACGATTCATCAAATCCACAAAGAAAGCAGGAGCATTAGTCAAACCAAAAGACATGACTAACCATTCATAAAATCCATTCTCGGTGCGGAAAGCGGTCTTGGGAATGCTATCCTCGGCAACCCTGAGCTGATGAAAACCTGTGGCAAGGTCAAGCTGAGAGAAAATAGTGGCACCATGAAGCTGATCAAACATATCGTTTATACGAGGCATTGGATATCTGTTTTTCATAGTGAGCATGTTCAGCTCCCTATAATCAACACACATCCGAAGTGAACCATCATATTTGGTGACAAAAACCACCACAACTCCCCATTCGGAAAAAATAGGCCTAATCAGACCTCTGGAAGATAAGTCTTTAATTTGCTTTCCCATCTCAACCTTCTTGCGGGGTGCCATTCTTCTAGGAGGAAGAACAACAGGTCGAGCACCAGGAATAAGATCAATCCGAAAGTCAATTTCCCACTTCGGAGGTAAAGAAGTGACTTCATCAAATACATCGGGATATAGTCTAACCACAGGAGTAGAATCAAGGTCACTGGGAGAAGAATCCAAAGAATAAATAAAGTTGCCAGCAAAATCCTGAGGCATGCGGCACTGAATAATCAAGGCATTCCCATGATCGTCAAAAAGACGAACAGACCGGGCTTTACAAGAGATATGAGCATCATGATTCACTAACCAATCCTGACCAAGCAATAAATCAAAAGCATTGAAGCCCATAATATAAAAATCACCACTAAAGCGATGATCAGAATGGAGAAATTTCACTTCTTGACAAATCCGATTAAGGTTAGCAGGACCCCCAATAGGATTTGAAACACATAAAGGAACAGAAGCATACTCAGGAGAAAGGAGATGCTCAAACTTATCACACAAATCAACAGAAATAAAACTATGTGAAGCACCAGTATCAAACAACACACGGATAGGATGATGAAATAAAGTAAATGAACCCTGGAGTGTACCTTGGTCGTCACTAGGAGCAGGGGCAGGTAGAGGAACTGGAGATGAGGCAGAAGTGATAGCAAATATACCAGAAGGAGTACCCCTCTGCTGGGTAGGGCAATATTTCTTAAAATGATCGGGCTGGAGACAGATATGACAGAGATCACGTCTAACCGACTGAGCAGGTGGAGGAACAGCAGCACCAGATAAAGTGGGATAGCTATTGGCATAGTGCCCTCTCTGATCACACCCAAAGCAAGAGATGGAGGAGAGATCAACCGGTTGCCTCTGAGAAGGAGCGGATGATGAAGTTCCCAAACCAGGACGCTTCTTCCAATTCTTCTTCTGCTGTTGGAAATTAGGCTTACGCTTCTTGGAAACTGCAGAGGAAGACTGAGCACTAGAAATAACAGGACCTTTGGATGTGGGATTCTCATAGCGAATAGCCATATCCATGAGCTGGGTGAAAGAACCATGAACATGAGAAATGAGGCGACTATAATACTCTGGACGAGCACCAGCGATGAATTTCTCATTCTTCTTGAGAGGAGTGTCAATAAGGCTAGGACCGAACTTGGAAAGTTCATTGAACTTCCTCTCATACTCAGCAAAAGACATGGTACCCTGCTTCAAATCCATAAACTCACGATAAAGCTGAGATTTTCCGACTTCTGGCATCCATTTTGCCACAAAAGCCTCCCTGGAAAATAGATACAGAAAACAAGCTTAAGATAGATTCAAAGAAAGGAAAAAAAAGGGAACAAAATTAAGATAATCCAAAGGATACCTAAACTGCTCCCAAGTGAGATCAGCCTCGACGGTGTTAGTCGTAACGGACTCCCACCAATCTAAAGCAGAATCATGCAACTGCCAGGCTGCTAACTGACGCTTCTGAGCATCAGTAATGTCAAGACCAGTAAATATCCTCTTAAGACTCCGCAACCACTGCTGAGCCTCAATGATAGTCTCTGAACCGGTTAATGGGGATCCACCCAGTTGAGAGATTTCCTTACAAAGAACCTGACTGGAGCAACAGGTTGAGGAGCTGGGGCAATACCGCTACCCCTACCTCTGGCATTTCCTCGATTCATCCTGAAAAATATCAAGAATGAATTTAGGACAAGAATAAAGACAAGCCAAAGATAAATTAAGATAAGGCAAGATAATACACTTGGATGAATATCTTAAAGAAAGAAAAATCCTATCAAGGCAGATACGAAAGAAAGGAAAGTTAGAAAACATTTGAAAATCCTTTAAAAGCAAGAAAAATTTATATACCAAAATAATCTTTGAAAATCCTTTGAAAACATTTTGAAAAATCATTTTATACTTTGAAAATACGTCTCTCACAAAGATATGATTCTAAGATTGATTTCACACATTCTAGGGTAGAAATGCCCTATCTCTAATGAGTTTTTGCTCCACAGAGGCAATGGTTGCCAAAAACCAAAGCTCTGATACCAACTGTAACAACCTCCAATTTCGTACCATTCAAATCGACAATAATCCACACATGTCAGACTTGAATGATGCGAATCAATAGATTGTAAATAAATTTGGAGCAAATAAAATCAAATATACAGAATCACAGACACAGAACAATCAGAATAACTCGCAACGGAATATAAAATAACATAGTAGTTCATGAAGCTACTATAACAGAGTCTCAAACCAAATACATAATATAGTCTGAAAACAACAGAATAGAAATCCCAAATACATAGAAGTTCACTAATACATGAGATAAACTAATACAGCTGAAACAGTAATAGAAATATATGCAGATAAGCAGAAACTCCAGTGAAAGACCAGCTCCAGGAAGAGAATCCAAAGCTGTGAATACTCAGGCTGACCCGAGCGTAAAGCAAAACACAAAACACTCGAGTCAGGACAATATATACTTATATAATGTAAACCAAATCAAGTGAACTATAAATAAAAATACAAGTAACTTAAAGGATGTCTGGGACCGCCCATCCTCTAAGGATCCGTTAAACTATTCACTATATAGTAGTATTTCGCTATTATAATAATGACTATAGTAAAATAAACTTACTTTTAAATAGCATTCCAGGCTACCCATATCACCCTTCACACATAATAGTCCCAGTAGTCCATCCAATATCATGCCATCTCCACTCCGGGTGACTGTCAGAGGATACCACACGGGCTACAGGAGAAAAACAAACTCGTAGTAAAGGCTCGGTATGGTAGGTGACACGGCACACAAGGCAATGCCAGGGTAGATATACCAATTACGCACACGGGCTGGTGGTAACGCAGCAGCCACATACGCCCACCCTGAACAACACTCCAAAATCAAGGGGCAAGGGGTGCACCCAATCGATCACAACGGTAATAGAATGGTATCGAAGAAGTGTGTTCAGCCAGAGGTGCTACCTCCTTTGGCCCGAGATCGCTCCTGTTTTAGCCACCTTATGCTAACTCACGGGAGTTAGGTCCATGAAATGTACCTTAGGAACATCGTCTCCATCCTACTTCATTCTGGAATCTCCACCGCGTACATAGTTGTTAAAGTGGTTTTCGGTATCGACAGAGAGTATGTCCATATCTGATCCCGGACTCTTCAACAACCAATCGTTATTATAACCCGTAGTTATAAATTTCAAAATGGTATTTATTTCTCAAAATCCAATATCATTTCAAATCCATTTCAAAATATCAAACTTATCATTTCATTTGAAAAACATATTCATTTTATTCAATTTAAAAATACCATTTCAATTCACATTTCAAAATATTTCAATTCCAAACAAATTACTTCATTTAAATCATTAAAAAAATGAAGTTATTACATTTAATAATTAAATTATTAAATTTCCAAAATTTTCAACTTTCATAGTTCATTCATTCACTTAATTTTATCAAAACAGTGAAAATTCAACTTTCGCAGCATTTGGAAAATACTACAAAAAGTTATATTCAAAACAGTTCAATTTAACAAAAGACAGCGTTTTAAAATGCTGTAATATAGTTAAATTAGTTTCAAAGAAAACTTAGTTTAAATCCAACAATTATAGCATTAAAAAATAAAATGCTATAATAGCCTTTAATTCAATTTAGCTATTTAGTTCACTTACCGACTACAGCATTTACAAATGTTGTATTATCATTTATATTAGATAAAATAGCATTTCAAAAATGCAGTTAATTAACTTCAAAATTTCAATATAATTTCACAACAATTATATTTTCTATGAATCACTTTTAACTTATAAAATCACATATTCTTACTTTTATGACCATCATTTAATTTTCTTTAATTACATGATTTCATAAAGTTAAATTTCCATTTTAAAATTCATATTTAACACTAATTCACTTATTAAATTGCAATGTTCAATTTTAAATTCCTTACATTAAATTTCAACCTAACACTTAAGTTCAAATTCTCAAATATAACTTAGTTTTATTTTTATTTACTCAACTAAAAATTCACTTTTAAGTCAATTCCATGAATTTCCAATTTTAGTTATATTTCAAAATTTCAACTTAAATATTCATTCATTTCACATTTCAATTTTATTAAAAATCATTAATATGATATAAACTCACTTTAAATTCAAATTATCATAAATTTATCATGATTTCATATTCAACTTAATTTCCAATTATAATTAAATCAAATTTTCCAAAATAACTTACATTCAAAATTTTCTAACTTTTTCATTAATTTATTTCACTTATAATTATTCAGAAAATCAATAATATTTTACAAAAATCATTTTTAATTAGATTTAAATCAAAATATTTTAATATTTACATTTCTAAAATAATTTTAAAATTTTTAGAAAAACATATATTAACTACGGGTCTGTATATAATTTTCTATACTAGGAAAAGTGATACGGGTAATATATCATTTCAACCCGTAATTTACAAAGAAAATCCGGGTTTTATCATTTCAAACCCGCAGTCCCAAGTAAATGAAATAAATTGAAAATCATTCAGGCCTGTCATTTCAGTGCATAACGATTTTCCCTTATTCTAAAGTCTGTTCGGGTATGTATCATTTCAACCCATAGTGATTCTAATCTAAAGGGAACTTGCAGTGTGATATACTGATAAAATATACAAAACAGCAATAATATAAAAGTGACATATGATATAACTGGTGTTTAATCATGTGTGAACTTCATATAATAGTGACATAGCAAATAAAATATGGTGATGCAGTTTACATATTCATAAGCGATCGATTTACTATTCATATAAGTATAAAACTGTCTGGTGAGAATAACTCACTGGTTTGAGCTGATGAACGACGAATTTCACAAACGGGATCTACACAAGCACAAAAGCACGACACAGATTCGAATGGAGGAGAAAGTGTCAAATTCCTTGGATACACATCAAACAAAAACAATATAACAACGATGAGTTTCAAATCAACTACGATCAAAACTACACGAGAATAGACTGCACAGAATCAAATAGAAATGCTTGCACTTGATTTTAACCTTTACTAGGCTCAGCCATAAGGGGAAATACAACATGATTGCAGGTGTTTGGGTCTAGTTTGAGTGAGTATGGGTTCGGCCTACATGTTGGAATGATGGTGTAAAGGTGGGTGAAGGCAATAACACACATAAGCATGCATACATGAATTTGGTCAAGGATTTGGGCTCGGCCAAGGCCCTAGGTGTCACGGCAAGAGGCGTGGGGTCCACTGTGGTGGTGTGGCCATGGGTGATGGAGGTGCTGGAGGTGGTGGTGGTGTGGTAGGTGGCGGCTAGAGGGGTGGTGAGGTGATAGAATGAGAGTGGTGCTCGGTTAGGCTAATATGAAGGGTGTTTTGAAACTTTTGTGGATATGCGTCGCCAAGGGGGTTCATGGCTAGGGTGGCTGGTGAGGAGGAGGTGCTAGTGGTGTGTCATCAGGTGCTGCAGCAAGGGAGGCATGGCTGATCCTAAAAAAGGTGAAAGCATGTGAAAAATCAAGCTAGAAATAAACGATGTAAATAGAAAAAGAGATAAAAGAAATAAAGTTTTACCAAATTCTTCAAGCAAGGGAGGGCCGAAATTTCTTTTCAGGAAGGAGGAAAGAAAGATACGTGAATTGAAAATGAGATAGTTGGCTGAAATGTGGGGAGTTATGGCAAGAGAAATGAAGAGTTGTGTGGAAAATAAAGAGGCGGAATTCAAAAAGGCAAAAGGCAATTCAAAAGTCAAAACCCTTTCATATTTCTTTATTTTTATTATATAACTTTATATTTCTAGAAATAATAATAATCCCAGATAAAATTTCGAAAATTTATCAAAATATAAAAATTTATTTATTATTTATTAATTATATAAGTTAAATTAAGAAAAATAGCTAAAATAGTGAACTAGATTAGAAAATTTGAAATTAAATAGAATAATTTTTAGAAAAGTTGTATGAGCTTGTAAAATATTTTTAAACATAAATAATAACATAAAATAAATATTTAAAATTTAATTTAAATATAGTTTTTAATGAAGAAAATAGCAGAAAATAAGAAAACAACCCTTAAAAATAGGAAATAAATACAGTAAATTTTGGAAAAAATTCTATTATCGTTTTAAAAATATTTAGAGATGAAATTTAACAAATAAAACAAATTTAAAATAAACTAAAGAAATTTATAGTCAAAAATCTAGGGTTGTTACACTCTCCCCCACTCAAATCTTTTCGTCCTCGAAAAGAACGGAAAGGAAAAAATAAGAGAAACAAGAGAGAAAAACAAGATGGTACCTGAAACAAATAATTCCGGATTCGAAGCATGAATGCTCTCCTCTGTTTCCCAGGTACAGTCTCGATCATCAGTACTCCACTGTACTTTGACCAGATTAACAGATTTCCTTCTGAGCTGCTTCGTATCTCTACCAACAATACGAAGTGGCTTCCTCTGAATAGTCAGGTTAGGCTCAATATCCAAACTATCAAGAGCAGAAGGCTGGACAATAAGAGATGGATCATGAAGATGACGGCGAAGATGCAAGGCATGGAATACATTATGCACTCCAGAAAGCTTCTCGGGCAAATCCAGACGATAAGCCAAAGAACCAACTCTTTCCACAATGCGGAAAGGACCAATGAACCTAGGAGAAAGCTTCCCTCTACGACCAAAGCGAATGACATTCCTCAAGGAAGAAACCTTAAGGAACATCTGATCACCAACAGCAAATTCCAAATTCCGCCTACGCCTATCGGCATACTTCTTCTGTCTATCCTGAGCGACTCTCAACCTCTTCTTCATCTCCTCAACTCTCTCAGAAGCTTCCAAAATCACTTCAGGACCAAGAACCAAATGATTACCAGATTCAATCCAACAAGATGGAGATCTACAAGGTCGTCCGTATAAAGCAGCAAACGGAGACATTTAGAGACTGGTCTGAATGCAAAGATGGAATGAGATAGATAAAAAGATCAAGAATAGACTGAAAACAGAAGAAAAGATTATACCTGATAGCTATTATTGTAGGTAAATTCGGCAAGATGGAGATAATCTTCCCAAGATCCTAATCAAGCACACAAGCACGAAGCAAATCCTCGAGAATCTGATATACTATTTCCGTTTGACCGTCGGTCTGAGGAAGGTAAGCAATGCTCAGATTCAAACAAGTACCCAAAGATTCCTGAAAAGCCTTCTAGAACTGACTAGTAAAAATAGGGTCATGATCACAAACAATACTGAAAGGAACACCATGGAGACGAACGATCTCTCTCATGTAAAATCTCAGATAAACTAGAAGCAGAACGAGTAGACTTGACCGGAATAAATGAGCGTACTTGGTCAGTCTATCAACAATAACCCAGATACTCTCATTGCCCTTCCGAGTCCTCGGTAAACCATCGATGAAATCCATAGAAACCTGTTCCCACTTCCAATTAGGAATCTCAAGGGGCTGCAACAAACCAGGGGTCTTCTGGTGGTCGGCTTTGACTTGCTGACAAGTCGCACACCGACTAACAAAGATAGAGACATCCCTATTCATCCCCTTGCACCAATAAAGCCTCTTCATATCCTGATACATCTTCGACACACCAGGATGAATAGAAAGTCTGGATCGATGATTCTCCTGAAGCAACTCCTGCCTCAAACTATCAACCTTCGGGACACAAATCCTACCATTAATCCTCAAAATCCCTTTATCATCAATCTGAGCTCCACTACTACTACTACTACCACCAACTCTGCTACGAATGCCCTCCTTCATCAATCTAAGCATCTCATCCTCATCCTGCTTAGCCATAACCCGATCCAGAAGAGAAGAAGAAGAAGAAACAACCAGTTGACACAACAAAGCCTTCTTCTGACTCAGAGCATCGGCCATAACATTAGCTTTACCGGGAGTATAGTTATTGTCGAGGTCGTAAGCAGCCAGAAACTCAAGCCAACGAACTTGCCTCTGATTCAGATCCTTCTGGGAGAAGATATATCTCAGAGACCGATGATCTGTGAAAATCTCAAACTTGGTTCCAAGAAGATGATACCTCCAAAGTTTCAAAGAAAAGACAACAGCAAGTAACTCTAAATCATGAGAAGCATAATTTGCTTCGTGGGTTTTCAACTGACGGCTGGCATAGGCAATAACCCTACCATCCTGCATGAGAACAGCACCCAAACCCTCACGACTAGCATCAATATAAACTGTAAATCCCTCACTTCCATTCGGAACAGTAAGAACTGGTGCGGAAGTTAGCTTGCTCTTCAACTCACTAAATGCAGCCTTACACTAATCATTCTAGACAAATCTGGCATTCTTCCGAGTCAAAGCTGTGAGAGGTGCAGCAATCCGAGCAAAATTCTCAATGAATCTCCGGTAATAACCAGCAAGGCCCAGAAAAATACGAATATCAGATGGAGTCTTTGGAGTTTCCCAATCCTGGAATAGAATCGGGAGAAAATAAGGACAACGGGAAAAATAGAATTATTAAAATGATAGAGAAGGAGAAGAAAGAAAGACTTACATTGATCGTAGCAATCTTAACTGGATCAACAGAAACTCCATAACTAGAAACAATATGCCCGAGATAACGGACTTCATCCTTCTAGAAATGGCATTTAGAAAATTTTGCCTTTAACTGATGATTTCTGAGAGTCTCAAGAACATATTTCAAATGCGACTTATGCTCATCCTTAGTGTTAGAGAAGACAAGGATATCATCAACAAAGACTAGCATAAATTTATTAAGCACATTACGAAAAACACGATTCATTAAATCCACAAAGAAAGCAGTAGCATTAGTCAAACCAAAAGGCATGACTAACCATTCATAAAATCCATTCTCAGTGCGGAAAGCAGTCTTGGGAATGCTATCCTCGGAAACCCTAAGCTGATGAAAACCTGTGGCAAGGTCAAGCTGAGAGAAAATAGTGGCACCATGAAGCTGATCAAACATATCGTTTATACGAGGCATTGGATATCTGTTTTTCATAGTGAGCTTGTTCAGCTTCCTATAATCAACACACATCCGAAGTGAACCATCAGATTTGGTGACAAAAACCACCGAAGCTCCCCATTCAGAAAACTAGGCCTAATCAGACCTCTAGAAGATACGTCTTCAATTTGCTTTCCCATCTCAACCTTCTCGCGGGGTGTCATTCTTCTAGGAGGAAGAACAACATGTCGAGCACCAAGAATAAGATCAATCCGAAAATCAATTTCCTGCTTCGGAGGTAAAGAAGTGTCTTCACCAAATACATCGGGATATAGTCTAACCACAGGAGTAGAATCAAGGTCACTGGGAGAAGAATCCAAAGAATAAATAAAGTTGCTAGCAAAATCCTGAGGCATGCGGCACTGAATAATCAAGGCATTCCCATGATCGTCAAAAAGACGAACAGACCGGGCTTTACAAGAGATATGAGCTTCATGATTCACTAACCAATCCTGACCAAGCAATAAATCAAAAGCATCGAAGCCCAGAATATAAAAATGACCACTAAAATTTTACTATAGTCTTATATTTAAATCTAAATATTACAAAAATTAAATATAATTTTATTTTAAAAGATAGTTTAAAACCAAGGATAATTTGATTTTGAAATTCAAGATTATTTTGAGGCTAAAAGTATTTGAAATCAGGATAGATGTTTTTAATTCTTTTAAAAGGAAGGTTTTGAAATCATTTTGAAAACAAGATATAATTTTGAAAAATCATTTTGAATAAAAAGTTAACGGATACAAAACAATGTTCCACTAGATTTTTCGTAGGTTACATCCTACTTAAGGTTCCATCCCTTTAACAGGCTCGAAGTGGATTCCATTCCACGAATAAATTGGATTTTAAGATGCCAGTGCTTTTCTAGGAGTTTAAACAAAATTTCTAATTAAAAAATAAATTACTTGAACTCTTGATACTCATGAGTCTTCAATCTTGATGTCTTGAATCTTTATGCTATACACTCTTCATTCTTGGTACCTTCATGGTTAATATACATCTAAACTTATACTGTTAGTATTAATATTTTATAATCTATTCTAAGGTTGCTGTCATCAAACCATCATCTCACGGACTAACAATCGACTTCGCCTCCGATTTCGCAATTTAACCTCCATTGTCACGCGCCCTTAGCCGCATCTCAATTTTTGAGATCCCATGCCACTCCACCATGCCAACTCTAACCCCCCAAACCTTCTCGCCTGCGCGTCGTAACCTTACTTGCTCGCGCTCGAGCTCGTACGGCACCCTTTCCATTGCGATGCCGTCGGCTTACTCGTGATTAACTTCGAGTTCCCATTTCTTTTCTTATCCGATTAGAATAAGAGAGGAAGTGATTAGGTTCGATTTTCGAATTCAAATCAGAAGGGAAAGGGAATTTTTAGGAATGAGCAGTTTGAATGGAAGGAGTAAGAAGGACTGTTATTTTTAATTCGTTTGGCCATTTGTTTTCTTTGAATTCGATTTTTCATTTCTATTTTGAAGAGATGCTCGGCTGGTTGATTTTAAAAAGAAATAGGGAGACAAGGATGAGATGTTAGAATGTGGAAGGATGGCTATAGTGATTGAAAAAGGACAGAATAAAAGCTGATGGGAGACAAAATTGACCAGTCAACAAAGTATAAATATATTATGTTTAAATTTAAATCATCTCGATTTCCGTAACTCACAATCTCGACCTCCTATCAAGGCATTCCGCTGGGCGTTTATAATGTACACCCCTATTTTGAATGTAATGGAAAAGGTTTCGAGTCTAAATTCGATTGTATGGAGAAGATAGCTTTTTGAACTTGGTTATTATATTTAATTTTCGATATAGATTTCAGCGCGTTTATATATCATACGATCACGCGATAACTCCAAACACTACGAAATTTGAAATTCGATAATAATACACTATTACGAATCCAATGGAACTGGTTTCGATGAAACCCGAGACTGTGCCTCGGAAGGCTATATTTTTTTTAAATATTGATTTAAACGATATTTTTTCAAAACCGAGCACAATACTTTTAAATTTAATTTTAAAAGTTCTATCACTTTCAGTACTATTAATATAAATTTTACAAGCCTTTAAATTATTTTTAACAAGCTTAAAATTTCAGATTCAACCATTTACCCAATTTCCAATTATTTAAATAAAAAAATTAAACTACTTACTAAATAGTGGCATTTGAAATTCAAGTTAGAAATTAACTTTTAAATATTTAAAATCAATTAAATATTTCAATTTCAAATGTCCAAAATTCTAGGTCGTCACATTCCTCCCCCCTTAAAAGAATTTCATCCCCGAAATTGCTAGTTATGAAGAATGATCCTTAGTTAATTTTTTCCCAAAACCAGACAGTTTCAAACAACTTCTGTAACATCCTTGAAATTTTAGTTAAGATAATTTGATAATTAATTTAATTTTTGAAATTAAATTGTGAATTTAATTATGAATTAATTAGAAAATTTCTAGAATAAATAAAAATTTTGGATTATAAATAGAATTTGATTTGGAATTTAAGAATTAGTATTTATAAATAAATAAAATTTTGTTTTCTAATTTTAGCAAGTATGTATTTTGATGTGAAGATTTTACTTTGAATTAATATGGTAAAAAAATTTAAATACTATTTAAAGGATAACTTCCAATATGATATTAAATAAGGTTAAATAAAAAGTTTTAAAAATATACGTATGTAAAATATTAAAATGAAAAGTGTTTAAAATAAAAATTATAAATTAAATCAAGACAAGGTTTAAAACACAATTTGTAAATAAATTAATGGAAAAGGACATAAACATAATTTAATGGGTTTTTGACAAATGTTAAATAAGTAAAATATAAATTTATATGTGTAAGCTTTGTAGCTTATGATATAACACATTTGGTAAACTCCAGGGTGCCCACAATTTTCCACACGGGCAGTCTAGAGTTGGGTTTTTCAGATAGTAGATATAGATATCGATTTGGTAGCTTTCGGCTTTCTCTTTGGTATTCTCTGAAGACTTTGGATATTGAAGTATTTGGTTTGAACGAGACTTGCTTAGCTCGGTGCAGCGTGATGGTGGTTCGAGCTATCTATGGAGATTGCTGATATTAGTGTTTCTTCTGGAGTTTCAAGTTCTAGTTGTTTCCGCTATTAGTTCATTGAGTTTTCTACTGTAGCATTTCTTTATATCTCTGATATTGATCATTGTTGTATATTTGGATATTGTATCATTGGAGTTGTTTATGATATTCATTTCTTCTTCTTCCGCTGTGCTGTTTTACTTAATGTGTTATAAGCGCCGGCGAACCAGATTTGACGTTTGGATCTGCGGCATTGGAATACGAGTGTCGTATTCGGTGCCGATTTTCGAAGGTCGAGTCAGGGTCGTCACAACTTCTCAAAACAATCTTTTTATTAAAGACTCACTATCCCTCTCACTAACTTTCCAAAACCATCCATAAGTTCCAAACAATATTATTTACTCAACAATTCAAATTTAAATTTAAAATCAAATTTTAAATTATCAAAATTTTCTCAAAATTATTCCAACTCCCTAAATTTTTGAAAAATTTCGCCAGCATCTCCTTTGCGCAGCTAGATCGAAACAACTACAAAATTGCCTCTACGGGCCCCTAAATTTCAAAAGAAAATTAAAGCCAAGTGGCTAGATCGGAAAATCATCAAATTTCATTTGACAATTTAAATGCATAACTTTTTGTCGGCCAATTCAAATTTATTTTCTGAAATCAAAAATATCAATTTCCTTTTGCTTTTAAATACATATATCCTATTCAATAATAATATCTAATCACCAAATTCAAAATTACTTTATTCATTTCTTTTTAAAATTTCAATATATATTTCATTCAAGCCCGCAAAATGTACATACATCATTCGTATGCAAGATCTTTTCGGTCGCTCACTCGATCACCCAATTCCATTTCCAAGCTAGTATCGTCCACCCAACTTCTAGTGCGGACTCAGCTCTGGTTTCTTGATCAGAAACCATCATTACCCTTGCATAGTTCTAGACTATGATAGAGAATTTTTAGAATCAATCAAAAATTCATATCTAGGGTTTGCCGTCGAAAATCGAGTGAAAAATCCTAACTCGGATCGATATAACTATCTTGAAATTCTTTGCTCGAATGTGGATCAAATTGTTATGCGAATAAAATAATATACGTACACCATACGTATTTGCCTTAGTTAATTAACTATATCAATTCTCTTTTTATTTACATTTATTTTAATTTCTATTTACTTATCCACGCTTATCATTTCGCACACCCTTATTAAATCTCTATTCACGTATTTACTTAGTATATTCTTCCGTTCAAATTTTACTTAAGAATTTTACCATCCATTTCTTAAGTTCAATATAATATTTTATATGCTTCTTATAACTATTTTCACTTCACTATTTAGCTTTCTCATCTATTTCCAATTAACTTAAATTTCTAATTCCCTTCGAATTTCAATTTACCTTCAATTTACTAATTAATTTCAAATCTCGATAATTTTACTTTTATTCAAATTTTCATTTTCAACTTCATTTGAATTCAATTTTTGCCTTCCTTTCACCCATTTATTCCCAATCAAAATCAATAACTCTATTTTATTTAACATGATTCAAGTCAAATCTCATTCCACTATGCAATTCCAATTCATTTGCTTACCGATTTAAATCAAATGGTTTACTTAATAATTTTATTTTCAATCCATTGTTTTATTTAGTCCAACTTGACTAATTTCCCTTTTCACTTTATTTGACATAATTCAAATTTAAACATTATTCATATGTTCTGTTCCAAATCCATTTATTTACACTAAATGAATTGGTTTATTCACAAATTATTTCCAGTTGGCCTACTTAGGCTTAATCACTAAAATTCACCTTAATCCAAGTTAAATTCCGTTTCAATTCAAATTTTAAACTCCTGTAAGTTCTCCAACTTATTTACATTCCACTGACTAATCTCCTTTGATTACTATTCTTAATTGGTTTTCCTACCACTTTACTTTATCGTCACACTTACCTTCATTTAACTCTTTCCATGTTGAATTTTATTCTAGCAAATTTCGAATTCTATCAATGGTCAAACCCATTTATATTCCATGAACATTTTAAATAAGATTCCAGAGTCTTTTAAGCAATTACTCAACATTTTAAAATCATTTTTGAAATCAATTATATATACATAATTCATTTTCATATTAAATCATCCTATGAATTTTAAAACCAAACCCAGTTTTGCAAACAATTTCAAATTTAAAACATTTTGGTAACAATTTCTCTCTTGGAAACTCGAAAATGAACATCGATGATGCTGCAGTCATCACCGAAATTATTTTCCAATGACCGAAGCGAATTCAGTGCCTTTACTCTTTTTTTTTAAAAAACATTTTCAAATATTTTTAATTCCAAATCTCACCAGACTTTATACCCAATTCAAAAATATTTTCGTATTATATCACTATTATTCCTTCAAAACCTTTGAAAATCATTTTCAAACCCAAAGGGAATTAAATTTTCCCAAATTTTCAAATTTCAAATCCTTTCAATCTATATTCAAATATTTTCTAAAATTTTAAGTTATAAATCTCATTTATAATTCACATTTCAAATTCCATTCTGTTATATTAGTTTATTCCTTAACCTTTGTTGAATTTCAATTCCTTATTCACTCTCCACTCATCAGTGATAATAATTTAATTTTATCGCTTCCTAACAACCGAGCAACCATATATACTTAATAATAATTTCTGAAAATTATTCCTTTTATATAAAAATAATTTGGGAAAAATTATTTCGTTTACCCCATTTAAAACAATACTATGTCGAATTGTTCTATTCAAGTGTTTGGAGATCCCTATCAATAACATTAATTATTTGTGTTGACCAGAATCCATAGGCCACTAAACAAACCAATCGACACGATATAAAACAATTTATATTCACTAACAAATACGCACTCATATCTATTAACACACTCAAACTCATTTTAGAGTACTACGGACTCTATTTCTAATGAGTAATACCCACCAGAGCCAAGGTTCTCTCTTAACCTTCTGCTCTCATACCAAATGTCACGACCTGATTTTTCGACGCCCGAAAATCGACATCAATGCTTCCACTGTATTAAATGCCGAACAATCGAATGCCTGAAAACCAAACTATAAAGGAAAGAAAAAGGAGGTAGAAGAAGAGAAAACAAAACAACATCAGAATCTCATAATCGCAGCGGAACAGTATATAACCGATAAATGACTGATCTTTATACAAAAAGAACTATATCTGTTTTATACATTACATCATCAGAGTACAACACAATCAAGAGAAAAATATTTGACAGTTATATTACCTTGTCCTCGTAAAAGCTGACTATACAGCTTAAACTGCATAGCGGAATATACATCATGTACGTGTGATACGTCTCGCCATCCAGCTCGTCTCCTAAGCTCCACAGCATCATATCATGTTTTTATAATACTCGGTCTGACCAGAGCATTATAATAAAATAACACCCGAGTTAGTCTGGAAAACCAGCGTGAGATAACACACTCAATTGAATTATTAGAGTTTCCAAAATCCTTTTGAAAATCAAAGGTATCTCGTTAGACCACGCCACAAATAAATATGTCGGGTTTTTACCTTATGATAACTAAAACATTTTATATCAAATCCTCTGATATTATAATAGTGTCTAAGCACAAATACTTATTCAAATAGCCGAAATTATTACATTCATTAAATTCTAATATAATAGGTATACAAACAAGTCCAAAGGCACTTATCGGAGATTGGGTTTCCATCAATGGCTGGGTTACTGGGGTACTGCCTGTCACGTTATCTGGTCTACATTAGAGTACCTAGGATCACTCCCGATCCCCTGCAACATAAGACCGAAGCTACCCCTTGTTGGATAGTTTGAATAAGATCACCCCACGATCGGGATCAGCAACCGCCCACACAGCCGAATAAAAAGGAACATCTAGACAGGGATAACCTTACCCTATTTTGTTGCTAACCACTTAGCCTTGCTGCACCTCCCCTGTTTTATCCATTCCCGGTTGATGAGGCTTGAGGCTATGCGTTGCCTTTTTAGAACACATTTCACTTAGAATGCTCATCGTCCACCCAACGATGGTCTGATAGCAATCATCCATACAAGTTGCCATGGGTCTGTACAAACCGAATCACCATTTTCATCATCTTCATGATCTTCATTTGCAAGCGTTCAAACCGGATCGAAGTGGTTTTCGAAAAATTAATCCCGATCCAGGTCTCTTTGAAACGATCAACGCATTGTCCAATATTGATAGTCGCTTATTTAACTATCATATAACATCCACAAACAACTATCAGGTCTTAATAATTTCCCAAATTATTTATTTAAAAATATCTTCTCAGGATATTTTCTACACTTCAACCCTTTGAAAATAGTTTTCAAATAACTTTTTCTCATGCGGAATAAATTTCCACTCAATTATTTTATTTCCACTGAAAATCACCAAGTCTTAATACTTTAGATTTTTAAATAATTTAAATCACTTTATCCAAAAATATATACTTTAAAACACTTAAAAAACTACTTAAAACACTTTATTTAAAATGCTTGTTATGAAATTTTATAATAATTTCTCATGCAAAATTTAAGCCAAAACTAGTTTTAAAATAAAAGTTATTCTATAAGGTATAAATATTAAATAATTATCTTTTAAATCATAATACTAGTTAAACCTTTAAAATAATTTACTTATATAATTAACTTAATAATTATTTACTTTTAAAAATTTTTAAACCACTAAATAATAATTTCTTTCTAAAACGTTCTTTTAAAACCACTTTAAAACCTCTAACTTATACTTGGAAATCATTCTTTGAAGATATACTTGACTTTTCAGGGAAATACACTTTCCATTCCAATACAACCGTCTAATCACTTATAAATCCTTTTCGATTTATTTCCAGTTTAATTTACGTCCAAAACCCGTAAATTTTCCTTTCTACATCTTAAAAATAAACCACTATTTATTTTTAAACAAATCACCCTTTCCTTATAAATTCCCATCCTGAATTTGTACTTCCAAATTATCTTTGATAAATATTTCACTTTATTTATAACCCTATTTATAAATTTCACAATCTCATTCTCCTTTAATCACAGTTTCCACACTTAGTCGGTTTTCAAATCAATTTCCAAAACCAACTCCATTTTAAATTAAATTCCCTTACTTATACAAATTTATTTCAAACCCATTAATTCTATATTCACTCCTTGTTAAGATTTAAAATCTTATTTAAATCTGAAATATAAATTTCATCCTTTATTTCAGAATTCTCCCTTTATTCCACCCAAACCATTTTAAATCCTGAATTTAAAATAAATTCTTAAATTTTTAAACAATATAATTTAAGTTCTCAAAATACATCTATCACCATTTATTCAAAAATATTTTCCCATACTCAAAGTTTATTCGATAGGATTTAAAAAAAATCAACTTCTTATTCTTTTCCAAATTCATTCTTTTAATTTATCCAACTCCCTAAAATTATTTTACTTAAAATTCTCTCTTTTATTTTCCTTCAAAAATCCAATCTTTATATTTTGATATCTTAATATACCCAAATATATTCAGCAAACCAAGCAATCAATAACTTCAATTTCTATATAATCTATCATGGATCATCAAATAAATTATATCACTGAATATGAAAATAGGTTCTTATTTTTTGAGGAATCCAGTTGGATCCCTCCTACATGTTCCCTTCATCCACAGATGTTAGTATAATATAAAATATTAATCCCATTTCGAAGGGGGATATCGCAGTATAAAGGTTCATCCGCTACTATGTGGGGCGCATAGTGTCTCATCCGTTATATAATGCGGGAATATCAATCACTCCAATATATGTATATATATATATATATATATATATATATATATATATATATATTACATCCAGACTGATAATAAATCATCGATTCAAGCAATCAACCAATAATTTAAATTTAAATATTTAAATTAGCCGATAATCCAGTTGTGAGCGAGATTAACTCGCCTTTTATTTTATTAGTAATCCGATCCAAACCAGCTTGTTTTCTTCACGATTTCAGACCATGAATAAACATCATATAATTTATTATCATTTGAACTAATCGAAAATTTTATTACCATTTATTAATCTAATTAACTAAGATTTTTACTTAACCTAATTCTCCTTTAATAAATTAGTTTTAATGACTAAAATAACTGAATAAGCTAATTAAATAAGTTAACCACCTTAATACTTAATTAAAATTAAACAGCAAGAAAAAAAATAAAAATGTGTATGTGTATATATGTTATCCGATTTCTAATCCATGCATGTATATATATAATTTTGAATTAAATTAAAAACCAAAAACTAATACCTTACCGCATAGAAAACATCCCCTAAAGAACGCTCGAACACCCAAACTCCGACCTGCCATCTATGTACTCCAAACCTCAGCATCACTCGCATGCCGATGCCGCCACTACGACCAGACGCAACTTCCATGCTTCTCCAAACCCTAGCCATCATCGCGACGTGCTCGCCTGAGAAAATGAACCCATGGTTGTGCCATCGACTTTGCCTCTGACGTCGCGATTTCAACCTCCACCGTTACGTGCCCTTAGCCGCATCTCAATCTTCAAGATCTTGTGCCACTCCACCATGCCAACGCTAACCCCCCAAACCTTCTCACCCATGCGTCACAACCTCACTTGCTCATGCTCGAGCTCGCACGGCACCCCTTCCATCGCGATGTCGCCGGCTTACTCGCAATTGACTTTGAGTTCCCGTTTCTCTTCTTGCTCAATTAGAAGAAGAGAGGAAGTGAATGGGTTCGATTTTCGAATTCAAATCGGAAGGGAAAGGGAATTTTTAGGAATGAGCTGTTTGAATGGAAGGAGTAAGAAGGACTGTTATTTTTAATTCGTTCAGGCATTTGTTTTCTTTGAATTCGATTTTTCATTTCTGTTTGATGCTCGGTTGGTTGATTTTAAAAAGAAATGGGGAGACAAGGATGAGATGTTAGCATGTGGAGGGATGGCTACAGTGATTGAAAACGGACAGAATAGCAGCTGATGGGAGATAAATTGACCAGTCGACAAAGTATATATATTATATTTAAATTTAAATTTAAATCGTCTCGATTTCCGCAATTCACAATCTCGACCTCCTATCAAGGCGTGCGCTAGACGTTTATAATGTTATACCCCTATTCTGGATGCAAGGGAAAATGTTTCAAGTCTTAATTTGATTGTACGGAAAAGATTGCTTTTTGGACTCGGTTATTATATTTAATTTTAGATATAGATTTTAGTGCATTTATATATCATACGATCACACGATAACTCCAAACACTATGAAATTTGAAATCCGATAATAATACACTATTACGGATCTAATGGAACTGGTTTCCTAGAAATACAAGACTGTGCCTCTGAATGCTATTTTTTTATCGATTTAAACGATATTTTTCAAAACTGAGCATAATACTTTTAAATTCAATTTTAAAAGTTCTATCACCTTCAGTACTATTAATATAAATTTTACAAGCCTTTAAATTATTTTTAACAAGATTAAAATTTCAGATTTAACCATTTACCCAATTTCCAATTATTTAAATAAAAAATTAAATCACTCAATAAATAGTTGCATTTGAAATTCAAGTTAGAAATTAACATTTTTGAATATTTAAAATCAAGTAAATATTTAAATTTCAAATGTCCAAAATCCCGCGTCGTCACAGTTAGCTTCTTGACACATGGCATCTTGCCAAAAATAGACGATCATGATTGGTTGATGTGGCACAAATTTGAAACAGCATGTGGCACATCTTCCTTTATTGATTAGGTCATAGTGTTGATAACCCAATCAAAGCTTGCTACCTAACCAGTGGAATGTTGTTACTATGTAGTCTAGTCAACATGCGACAGCATAGAATTATCACCATTCGATATCTTAATTCATCGCCATGCGATAGCTTTACAATATTAGCCTTTGATAGCTTTCTTTATCAGCATGTGATAGGCTCAAATCATCTTTCTTTAATAACTTGTTTCATTATCATGCAACGGCTCTAAGTCATCATCCATTAATAGCTCTGATAAATCATCCTTTGACAGCTTTTATATTCACATGTAATAGCTCTTATAAATCAATTTATGATGGCTCTCACGTTCACATGCAATAGATCTTATAAATAACCTGCAATGGCTCTCAAATTACCATGAAATAGCTCTCATAAATCAACCTTTGATGGATTTGATATTCACTGTGCGATGGCTTGAACATCTCTTCTTCTGATGGCTTTAGAAGTCACCAATAAATGGCTTTTATATTCACCATGATCTAGCTCTCATAAATCAACTCGTGATGGCTCTCAAATTAACCGCGCGATAACTCTTATATGTCAACCTTCAATAGCTTTGATATTCACCATTAGATGTCTTGAATACCTTATCCTTTGATGATGCCTCTATTAATCTTTTGAGAATTCTCAGTTTCTGATTCCATATGGAGTCAACATATAACGGCTATGACATCTTAATTATTATTGACTTATGGGATCAAGGTATGATTGCTCAATAGTACTAGTTTTTGACATCTTATGGAGTTCCCATGCATCAGCTCATCATTATCCTTTGATAGATTTACTTTGCCATCATTTAACTGCGTAAATTTGTAAACTTCTGATAGATTTATCTTTCATCCTTTAATGGCACCATATTATATTTATCCTTAGAAATTTGGGTGTATAGGTGAAAGTCTCATCATTAAATTTCGAAGTAGGAAAAATTACCATTTTCGCCTATTTGTATTTAAACAAATTTATTCAATACTATAATTCAACTAATTATTGTTGTTGTATTATTAAATTTCAGTTGTAATATTGCTTGATTTTTTAGGGCATTACATGTCTCCACTGATAAACTACAATGCATAGTCAGATTAAACCTATCACTCAGCCTACTCCTGAAAGCATTTGAGAGTTATAATAAAAGGAAACATAAATCACTTAAGGTTAAACAATGGTCTAGTGTGAATGGTTAACCAAGTGCAAATAATATATAAGCTCAACATATGTACACACATATGCATACATATGGGTACATCATTTAGATGAGTAAATGAAACCAAACCTGACCCTATAGACTGTTTATGAGATATACACTACATTATACTCATACCTTCTTCCTGCATTCAAAAGGATTAGCACGCAAACTCAATATGTATTAGAAAATATCAAACTTTTGCTTGATAGAGAAAAGGGTTACTGACAACAACAATAAAATAAATGGGGTGTAATACCCCTAATTTTAAATAGCATTCAGGAGACCTAATTAGATAAATTAAATAGAATAATGTAGAGATTAGAGTGATAAGGGAATTGAGATTTGAGAACTAATTAGGGTCAAGCCTTAGCTAAATGAATATGTGTGTGATTTATAAATTATAGATTTAAGAAAATAAGGCAGGGTAGAAAGGGAATAGCCATATACCATAACCCATAAACCCTTACCTCGTTTTCATTCACATTTTCATAAATAAAAAACAAAAAAAGAAAAGAAAATAGGGTCAGCCATAATACTACCAGAAGAGGAGCTCAAAATCAATTAGAGGCTAGTATTCAAGCTAGCAAAAGAAAAGTGAAGAACAAATATCCAGTTCCTTCTCATACATGGCTTCTTTAATGTTTAAATTCGATTTTAAGGTTTAAAATCATTTGGATGGATGATGATGATATGCTTTGATTATATGCCATATAATAATTTAAGCAAGGATTTTTGTGAGATTATATAATTCAATTTTAAGGTTAAAATCATACAAATTGATTTTCAAATGCCATATAGTTTGAATATGTTATGTATAACATCGTTTTGGATGGGTTTTAATTCGCATAATATTCCAAGTTATGGATAATTTACTATGACTTTTGAATGGAAGAAATAGATAATTTTTGGTTTAAATTATCTAAGGAAATTATATAATGACTGCATGTCTGAAATTTATATATATTAGAAAACATATTAAAAATGAATTATTTTGATTTTTGGGGAATTTTTCTAACTATTTTACTATGGCTATAAAATTATTTAAGATAAGGGATTTAATGTTTTACATGTTTTATTAAGGAGGAGAGCTTATTTGTTAAAATGTTTAAATTGTGAATTTTGAATTTGGTGGCCTTTTTAGAAAAGAATTTTGATAAAGAGTTGCAATTAATCATATTTTGACAAATTGGGCAAGTTAGGTAGAAAGGAATGTTTTTGAAAGACATAAACCAATTTTGTTTCGAATTACAACCTTGCTGCTGCATTTTCTTGCTTCCATCACCATGCCTAGTTAGACCTTTCGCACCTATTCGAAACCAACGCACACTATACTAAGCAATTGGTATGTAGCATATTGGAGAAAGGCGGAAAGGATTGTGATTAAAATATGCTTTTAAAGGGGTTAAAGTCATTCTTATAAGCTTTTAAAAACATTACTTG